>JAEBUR010000004.1:0-1200000 GCA_023014455.1 Amanita exitialis | reverse complement strand
TACGAACTGCCCTGCTGTACTGCGGCAACATCATCAGTAATGCGTTCGGAGCGCTGATCGCATCTGGGATTCTAGAAGGTTTGCAAGGGAAACTCGGGCATGCAGCCTGGCGATGGCTATTCTACATTGAGGGGGCTATGACGATTTTCGTTGCTGGTCTTGCCATTTTTATCCTTCCAGACTTTCCGAGCACAACCAGGTGGCTGACGCCACAGGAGAGGGCGCTTGCCCTCAAACGAATGGAAGAGGATGTTGGCGTGGGTGATCAGGAAGAGACAGAGAGCCAGGGGAATGGGCTGTGGCTTGCGGTTACGGACTGGAAGGTATGGTGGCTGGCGTTCATGTTGACGTCACAAGTTGTTGCATTGTCATTCAACGCCTATTTCCCGACACTGACGGCCACGCTCGGGTATAACCCAATCGGTGTCGCTACTGCTGGTTGCCCCGCCATTCGTGTTCACGACGTTCTTTTCGTTCGTGTGGTCGCGGCACTCTGACAAGACGCAGGAGCGGTTCTGGCACATATCGTTGTCGTTCGGACTGGGGATTGTGGGGTTCATAATATCGATATCGACGTTGAACACGGCAGCACGGTATGTGTCAATGTTCCTGATGACACAATCGTACGCGGGATTTGTGGTGCTGTTTGCATGGGTAAGCAACACGCTGCCGCGTCCGCCGTCCAAGCGAGCGGTGGCGCTTGCACTGATTAACGCGTTCTCACAGCTGGGGAACGTGGCTGGGTCGTAAGTGAACTGATTGCTTGGGGTAGCGTGGGACTGATAAATCAGCAGATATGTATGGCCCAAGATGTGGGGGCCCTCGTACCGCTACTCGTACGCGATCTGCATTGCGACGAGTGCATGGGCGGTGCTGATGGGCTGGATTTTGCGGCATGCATTTGAAGCGTCGGAATGCGCAGCTTGCAAGCGCAGGGCAGACGTTCCAGTACTTATTGTAAAGTCGTATAATAGTCGCCTTGCATCCAGTCAGGCCACAAACTCGCTTGCGTAGCTCGCCCACCAGCTCGACCGACATGCTCCCCCTGCCTACACCCTCCAGTGATGGCACACTTGGAAGCTGGGCGAGGTATCAATCCTCCTAGAAGCAGACTAAACTGGCAAACATCTGAGCTATAAGAAACTTGAGATTTATATGATCAGACTGCATTCCTTATGTTTTATGAACAGAGAGAGCCTTACAGGGAGATATAACGGTCATGGTCAACATCGCAATGAGAAAACCTACGCATTTGAGAGACGATGAGAAGGTTATATTACAAAACCTTTCCTGCATGTTGTCCGAATGCCCGACGAATGAAAATCAGTGGAGATGATTAGATAACTTCTTCGACCACACCTTGACGAGAGCAATGCGACGCCGCTCACGAAAATCCATGGCTCGCAGAGAAGCAATGTGGTGGTCCTATTGTATCCCATCGTAGCGGATAATGTTGGAAAGTAGGCGTAGAGCTGCCATCGTAAATGCAAGCCACCAAACCTTCCAGTCGGACAATGCCAGGACCAGACCGTGTGCTTGAAAACGGCTCCGATCCTGCGTCGTCTATCACACGTCTCTGTGCCAGTCGCTGCTCGGGCAATGACAGCCAATTGGAGGGGGTTTCTGGGAAGTCGGAAAGAATGTAGATAGACGCAAAGGCGACTCACCGCCATGCAGTACAACCACCCCGGCCATCGGCTTGAGATATACGAATAGCGACCCAAATGCACTTGGGAAGCACCGACGCATGACAACGTCGGCATGGCGGGGGATTTGTTCATATCATTAAGCTGTTATGGATGGCATGTGAGG
This sequence comes from Amanita exitialis, assembly GCA_023014455.1. Lineage (NCBI taxonomy): Eukaryota > Fungi > Basidiomycota > Agaricomycetes > Agaricales > Amanitaceae > Amanita > Amanita exitialis. Next base: position 1,198,188 of record JAEBUR010000004.1, on the reverse strand, counting down.
AAAGTTGTACCATCCTTTGTGCCCTACAATTTGTGTTGAACAGGATTTTAAATTTCCCTTCCATATGAGGCATCAGGAAGGAAAATTAATATTCCATTCAATACAAGTTGTAGAGAATAAAAAACGGTTTAACCTTTCCCCGTACACCAAGTTGATCCAATATGATACTTGTAGCAGTGTACATGTGTGACGCGTGTCACGCATATACTCCCCCTAATTATTAGTAACCTCGGACTTTGCGATGATGCAGACCACCACCGTTTACAACAGCAAGGGTCCGTCATCAGAGACACGCAAAGCATTCATCGACGTAGATCGCTCAGCCCCAGAAGGCGAGTGACTCAGAGCAGAATATGTGCAATCTCAGGGTTTTTTTATTAGGTTAGGGATCGCGATGGCGTGTCTGTCGGGTCACAGGCGTTACTTCTGAGAGTTAGAGAAGAAGAGGCATTCGAAAAACATGTGGGATGCGGCTGCTTCCTGACATGTCAAGCTTCAAGTAGCACACGGCATGCCTTGGAGCGTAGATCAACTGGTCAGGGATGTTTATGTCTGCATCCTGTCCCTCGCTGAATGTCATCGGCGATTCTAGGACTGTGAGCTTATTCGAAGGAGTGTGGATATAGCACAAACTCTGCTTCTTCAGGCTCCGATTCACTAACACTTTCAAGCTTTCGACTTTACTTCGATCCTGGAGTATGCCTCTTGATCTTCCCTTTCGTTCCATTATCTAACACCTATTTTCCCTTTTATTTATTAAGTTTGTGTTGCGACGCCGGGAAGTAGGGGGCGTGCACCTCTCGGGTCCTCATCTGGACGAATTTGGTCAAGATGAGGACCCTTGGACGGCAACTCATCTGATCTCTGAGCTGTCGCTCCCGGCTTGGATGACAAACTATACCTATGATATCCAGGATCTTCGACAATCCGCCATCGACGACCCCCAGCAGAGAGCAGCAGTTTATTGAAGTTCCTTGTATCCATAACATTTATGATCATTACCATACCTTGTTAAGGGTGACGCTTTGCCTTCCAGACTGATTGCTTGGGGTAGCGTGGGACTGGTCCCACGATAAATCAGCAGATATGTATGGCCCAAGATGTGGGGGCCCTCGTACCGCTACCCGTACGCGATCTGCATTGCGACGAGTGCATGGGCGGTGCTGATGGGCTGGATTTTGCGCATGCATTTGAAGCGTAGGAATGCGCAGCTTGCAAGCGCAGGACAGACGTTCCTGTACTTGTTGTAGAGTCGTATAATAGCCGCTTTGCATCCATTTCGGCCATGAACTCGCTTGCTTTGCTCGCCCGCCAGCTCGACCGACGTGCGCGCCCTCCGCCTGCCTGCGCCTCGCATTCCCCGCGTCCCGACGTGGACCGCCTTTCCCGCCTTCAGGCATCTCGCTCCCCGGCGCTCCTCTTCCTCCCCCGCCCTTCTCGTCCCTACAGCCCCACCGCAGCCTACGCCCTCCCTCCGAGCCTCCCTCCTTCACCTTCTTCTCCTCGCCTGGTCTTCCCTCTCCCATGCCTGCTCTGCACTTCTCGCCCATCTCTTCCCTCCCCGCTCCGCCCCCGATCAACAGCGCCCGTCTCGCACCGACACTCCTTCCCCGCCCGTTCGCAAGCCCGGCATTCCATCAGCCCAAGACCCTCGTCCTCGACCTCGACGAAACCCTTATCCACTCCACATCTAGGCCAATAACGGCCGCCACCGCAGGAGGGCTTCTCGGCCTCGGTTCCTTGGCCAGACGGAACCCCGGTGCTGGTCATATCGTCGAGGTCGTCCTCCAGGGCAAAAGCACCCTGTACCATGTCTATAAGCGCCCCTTTGTCGACTTTTTCCTCCGCACAGTGTGTCTTTTATGCATTTACCCTTACCCCTGTCTCATTCCTCAGGTGTCTGGATGGTACACCCTCGTCATTTTCACCGCGTCCATGCAAGAGTACGCAGATCCAGTCATTGACTGGTTGGATGCAGGCCGCGGCATCCTCGCCCAACGGTTTTTCAGAGACGTCAGTCCCCAGCTTACTCCTGATTTCTGTCCTCATATGCGCATCATTCAGTCCTGCACTCAGCTCCCAAATGGTTCCTACACAAAGGACTTGTCTATCATCGATTCTGATCTCTCCTGTGTCTGCCTAGTAGATAATTCACCCATCAGTTACAAAGTTAATGACGGTCGGTCAGCGCTACCTCTTGCTTTGTCTGCCCCTGACACGCGCATAGCAAATGGTATACCCATCGAGGGCTGGACTCACGACCCTTCCGACGAGGCATTGCTGGACTTGCTGCCCGTCCTTGATTCGCTGCGATTCACGTCCGACGTCCGACGTGTCCTGGGCCTGCGGACTGCAGGACTCTACAAACCCCCAACATCGTAGCACCCAAAAGGTCGTTCATCTTGTTTATAGACTTAACTAATACTCCCAGAGTTTCAAGTTTTCTTGCATTTGCATCCGCTAATTTAGCGCCACCCATCATCCTTGATACCATTGCACAATGTCTAACCAATGTTTTAATTACATGTACACTTACGCATGCCATTGCCCTTTGCTCGTTCGAATTACAAATGCATCATCATCAGTGATTAAGATCAGAATGTACATTGCCGCCAGTGATTGGGATATATCAAATTATCAAAGCAAGAATGAGAGTCGTAGTAATGTCGTATTCTACATTGCCAATGAGGCTTGCAATTGTCTGAGTTGCTCTTCCTCGTCGTCTTCCAATACAGCCTGTGGTGCTATATGCCAAGGGTCAGATAGGAAGTGACACGGTGCCAATATTTACCAGAAATTGCCTTCTGAGCCCCCGGTGGAATGTGTACTGGAACATGATCCGCTTCCGCAAGCCGTTCGTTGAGCGTCTCTTGTTCCAGTTCCTCCAGCTCGTCCTTGATAGCATCCTAAAGCACAGACTGGTTAACTGACGGTTGACGCAGAAGACATTTACGCTCACATCGTCATATGGCATTCCAAGGGGTTGTGCAATAGTGTCGGCGATCTCGTTGGCCAACTCACGCTGTTCATTGATAGCAGCCATAGTATCATCCACTTTCTGGATAGTTCTGATTCCCGACAGGCTCGTATCAGTATGCCAGCATGACATGCGAACCAACGAGTAACGCACAGAGGACCGTGAATAGATTTGAGCGCTTCAGATGCCTTCTTCATGGCCGTCATCGTCTGCGCATTGAGGTTGGCAGATTCCAGGGTATGGATCTGCATCTCGAGTTGCATCCTTGTACCCGCCAGTCGGTCGAGCTCCGCTTCATTCAGCTTTTTCCTCTTCAGCGCTGCGGTTGCAACTGCATGTATTCAATACCATCATGCAGAAGAATCGAGGAGCCATCGAGGAAGCGCGAATGTTCCGACCAGTCCGTGAGCACCGGTACAGCAACTCGCAAGTGAAATAACGCTACCTGCTTTGTTCGATACAGCGTTTGCCTTGGCTTTCTTCAAGTCCTCTTCAATCTTCTTCTGCAGGTACTCCTCTTTCTTGTCAATCATCTGAACATGTTGTCGTAGGTCTACAATAGCATCTCGCGCAGTCTGCTTCGGGTCTTTGCGACCACCAAAATAGCTCATTAAACTGGCCATCATCTCGCAAGGTTGGGTGACGCTAGGGAAGGACAGAGAGCGGCTGCGGACGCAGTGCAGAAAAAGCGACGAAAGAGCTCAGATATGAAGCACAGTAGGTTGCCCAATTAGGTAATTACTAATAATGGCTGCGGACGTAAACGAATTAGTCTATCGTAGTTGGGTATTAAGCAGTGGGTATCTATCTGCTCAACTACATCCATAGAATATATCATAGCATCTCTAGTCATCGTGCTCACTTGTCCTTGCCATCGCTGGAAAAGGTGAGTTAAGTATTCGAGTGAAGACATGAAAACCCACCTTTCGTCGTCGCTGCGCTCATCCGCTGCGCCCCTTCCAGAAATGACGCGCCATGCTACCCTGCAAATCATCCAGAACCAAAATAGTTGGATAACCTACAAGAGATGAACAAGTCTCTGCCGGAAATGACACCAACATACCTGTAATGACATCAACAAAACGTTAAAGCACCAGTGGACAGACGTGTTGAGGTAGCTGCCAGCTTCGGGGTCCCAGATATAACCCAAAACCTTTGGAGTGTCGTAGACCGCCTTGATTACGAATATAAACAAAAAATGACGCGTAATTAACCAAGAAAGCAGGAATATTCCAAATGTCAGATCGCATGCGAGTTGGCTGATTTGGAGGTAGCGGATCATTTTTGCGAGCTAACTCAATATCAGCATCTCTTCCATGAACGTGCTCGAAGTACTAACTGGCAGGAAAATGTCACACCAATCCATCAGCACCATGATCAAGCACCCAACGCGGGTAAAGTTCATATGATAGCTTAAACCCATAAGAACAATCGTGATGACATGGTGGGCCAACATTTGATAATGGTCTTTTCGTCTGGCTTCCGCATGGAGAATTAAGATTTGGTGTAGATAGAAAGCAAATTGAGATAGATAATAGAATTTAACTGGGCCAGGTAGGGTGGTGTGGGGATAGCCCGACCAGAAACTTGTCCCGTCAAATAGCCGCGTCGGCAGATAATAGTTGACGTACTGTCAATTAAATCAGTCTTGACCGCATCGCTGTAAATAACCAGAATCTCACCAATCCAAAAGCGCTTTGGATCGTGTAGTATACAAATGACCAACCCTGTTCGGCGAACCGAAGGACGCTCCGGTGGATTCGACGAAGTTCTTTCTGATTTGAATTGTCGTTTGGATCCCCATGACCATTAGTCTTGGCGGAACCATTGACTTTTGTTTCGGCCCTCCGCCGCCTGCGTCGCTCCAGTCTCATCATCAGTACCCACTGCGCGAATGGCTCAAACAACCACAGTCGGAACGCATCACGCAGAATAGCCATAACGGCAATGATAGTCACGACAAGACAGAGATCCAATTGGCCAGTAACATAGTAGGAAGAAGTTTTGAACGAATCTGGGTTGAGCGGTGTCTGCGTCGGATATGAAAGCGAAAAGAATGGGATGAGATATGAAGGCATCCGATGTTTGATAGGCAACCAGAGCGTGCTCGTCAAATTAACCACGAACATTGCGTTGCTGCGTATGGCTGGTTCACCAAAAACGTACGATACACGTTCGTCGCTTATAATGCGCAGATTTGGAACCAAGATGGAGAAAAAGGCGCGCAGTGGTGTGGCGTTCGTCTCCAAACCAAGTAGAGGGTGGAGGAGAAAGCCAAGAGAAAAAAGCGCGTCGCGGTGTGGCGTTCGTTGCCAAACCAAGTAGAGGGTTGAAGAGAAAGCCAAGTGGTTCGTGTTATTGAGTGCGAGCGTGGCATGGAAAATGATGCGTGGGAAGTTTCAGTTTCACCGTCCCTTCTGCGTGTCATGTCCACCCGCCAGCCAAGTTCAACGCTCTACATCAACAATCTCAATGACAAGGTGAACAGAGACGAGCTCTGTTCGCAGCTGTATGCTCTTTTCACCACATACGGCAAGGTGGTCGACATCGTTGCGTCAAAAAGCCAAAAGATGAGAGGCCAAGCCTTCCTCGTATTTGCGGATCAGGCAGGCGCGACTACCGCAATGCGTGCGTGTGAGGGCATGGCGTTCTATGATAAACCAATGGTGCGTTTTCCACAGATCTGATTTTCTAAACTTGAGCCCTGTCACCCAAGCGCATTTCGTATGCGAAGACAAAGTCACATGCAACGCTACGGCGAGAGGATCCAAACTTTGTCCCGCCGAATGCTGCGAACGCAAGCCACCTTGTTGTGCAGACGACGAAGCGGCAGAGAGAGGAAATCGGGAAGCGCGAACGAGGCGAAGAGGACGAAGAAGAAATGGAGATTGACGAAGATGAGGAGGGCGGAAAGTCGGGTATGTCTATAGTCTGCACTATTTATATCTACTTCTGCTCACGCCAGCAGCCACCACGCCCCCCGTGCCTCCTCAAATACAGCGTCCATCGGCTCGTCTGCTATGCACAAACCTTCCTCAAGAAGTCACAGACGATGTCCTGGCAGTTCTCTTCCAACAGTGCGTGCTTGATCCTGATTGTGCACTCTCTGGCAGTCCAATCATCAACATCGTCAGATACCAGGGTTTCCAGACCACGCAGATCACCTGGTCACCCACCCCCGGCCCTGCGAGCGCCCGGTCGAAAATGGCCCAAGCCTTTTTCGAAACGCCAGAACTGGCAACAATCGCAAAAGAGGCATTGGATGGATTCTCACTCAAAAAAGGATGGGAAATGTCTGTCGTATACATCTGAAATCCCACTTATTTCTGGGCCACTCTTGGTACATTTCTTAGCAAACAAGCCAGTCCTGCATTACTTTTGCAAAGCCTTGAGGATCTCTTTTCCAAGTGGAGCCGCGGATGCCGGGTTTTGGCCGGTAATCAGATGACCATCTACGATCACCTTGGGCTGTGCATACATCGTCATTTGATGTCAGTGGCCCTAAGCATCATTACTTACTGCCCAGAGTTCCGCGGCCTTCACGTATCTGCCACCAAGTGCCTTGATTTCGTCTTCAACCAGGAATGGAACTTCCTAACAGATCATTAAGCACTCTGGATACAACTGAAGCAAAAGCATTACCTTTGTCTTTCCAGCTGCTTCCTCTTCCGCATTCGAAAATCCGGTAACAGTTTTTCCTTTGAAAATGGGATTGCCAGAGCCATCGACTACCCTAACAAGCGCCCTGTGCGCGCGATAAATAACTCAAGTTAAAGAAAGTTTCTAGCGCAACGCACGAAGGCCCGTGACAAACCGCTGCCACAATCTTTTTTAATTGATGAAACTAAACACAGTTGGTCTAATTATCAGTTGTATGGTATCGATGCTTACCTGAGTCGCGAGTTTGATGTTCATCGCGTCTTGCGGAAGGTCGATGACGGGGCCATGACCTCCGACGTAAAAAATAGCGTCGTAATCCTCTGCCTTAACCTCCGACAGTTTCTTGGCACTGACAAGCTTGGCCCTAACAGTCTCGTCGTTCAAAAATTTAACGCTCTCGTCATCCTTGAAATCCTTTTGAAATGATAAGTTTCAAATGAGGCGAGGGCGTGCACGCCAAAAGTACCTGAACACTTTTTTCATCCACGGGAGGGTTTTGCCCGGCAGGGGATGCGAAATCGATATTAGCATGAGGCGCGAGGACATAGTAAGGGTGTGCAGCCTCTGGCAAGTACCAACCCTATGACATAACGGGCATGAGATAAAATACAAAGCCTGCTGGACAAGTGTATACGGTTTGCTTGCCGGTCAGGGTTTTGTTGCAGGATGTAAGTACAAATAGAACAGAAGGCATGCTAGCGGGTGGAGCGGCGTGTGCTAGGGTACTTGATCTTATATACAAAGTCGAACCTCTACTTATCGCATCACATCATCGCTCCCCAATGTCCTCATTTTTCAACCTGTAAGCATAAACGTCATTACCCCACGTCATTACTATGATCACATAGCACCTAGTGGCAAGACACGCACGTTCAAACCGCGCAAGGATGTCCCCGAGGGCAGTAAGCAGTATCAGTTAAGAAAGTATGCAGAGGCCACGCTCGTCAGTGATCACCACCGTCCCTCCGTTTCTTAACCATAGCATTCCTGTAGGGCTCGGGCAACTTGAGGCAATCCGTCGAACTCCCGGATGGCGAAGACACCAACGAGTGGCTCGCCGTGCACGGTACGTCTTGGCCAACGTGCTCCACCAGCATGTTTAGAACGGCCTCTGGCAGTGGTTGACTTCTTCAATCATCTCAACATGCTGTATGGGACCATAACAGAGTTTTGCACCCCTAAGGAAGTGCGTTGGGCTCTCCCGTCCTGCACCATCACTTGTCACTGACATCTTCCAAATGGCCAGTGCCCCATCATGTCTGCCGGTCCGCGGTCCGTGCCTCCAGTGCTTACGTTCCCCCGTATCTAATCCCCGTCGACAGATACGAATATTTGTGGGAGGACGGGATCAAGTACAAACGGCCCACAAAGCTGCCTGCGCCAGAGTACGTGGATGCACTGATGAACTGGGCGCAAGGCCTCCTGGATGATGAATCTGTTTTCCCCAACAAGATTGGTAATGATTCATAGATTGATCGTCGGCTCCTTGACGAGACCACGCATAGGCGTTCCGTTCCCAAGAAACTTCCGAGACACAGTGAGAACGATCACCCGTCGACTATTTAGGGTATACGCGCACATATATAGCAATCACTTCGATCATATATGTGCTTTGGGAATTGAAGGTAACCTATACTTTTGTCATCACCGGCGTTACTGAGGCAACTGGATTCACAAGCTCATCTGAATACTAGCTACCGCCATTTTTTCCTTTTCGTCAACGAGGTACGCATTACATTATTTCTATCAAATTCAATGCTTCCATGGCATTCTAGTTCGACTTGGTAGACAAGAAAGAATTGGCGCCCCTGGATGAGTTGAACGACGCAATACTAGCTGAGGACAAACAGCGATGACAGATAGCCTATATCACGGCAATCCACCATCAATGAATGATTGGTGACAACTTTTGATCAATATTACATCTGTCTCTGCGTGTATGTGAGACGATTGAGCTACTACGTATATGAACTCCGATGTTCCTTCCGACCAAAAACCAGTAATGATACAGAAAATGCAAAACGACTCGGGAACCATGACACTGTCCATGGTGGCGAGTACGTACTGCGTATACATTAAACTATGCATCGTGGGTATTGAGTGTTTGTGTAATATGTGGTTTAACCCTATGTATTGACGGTGGCATTAAAGCGATTTTGATCTAGAAAGTCCAGAAGCTTTGGATTTTGGCGAATGTTGACAACATACTCCTTTCAAATAGTACTCTGGAATAGCATAATAACTCAGCTTCCATAAATTTGAGCATTAATATCCATACCTTTACAACAGACCATTGTACAATAAGGTTCTTGATCCTTTCTCGCAGAACCTGTTGGCATTGTTCACATGCCAGGTGTTCTGCCAATGGACGTAATGCCGATTCCATTGTGCTGGTAGATAGATCTAATGGGGTAAAATCAAGCTCAAGGTTTGTTCTCGGAAGCAGGGGACGGACCTGGCCGAGCGTCCCATGCAAGATATGCCGAAGCTAGAGCCCACGCCCTAGTAAGCCTTTTCTGTTCAATGAAATCGCACCATGGCGTCGGAGGATGTGGATGGGGTGGGGGAAGTAAAACGCGCTTTAACGCATCCGAACGGCCAAAGTGCAAGAAGAACAGACGCTTCAGATATATAGGCCCTATGCGTTCTGCCATTTCGTCGGAGAGCGTGGCCAAGGGGAAGGAGAGTAAGTGCGACGAAGTTGCCACTGCTAAATCATACAAGTCGTGCGCTGCTGCGAGCGCATATAGATCCAAGGGAAAAAGAGGCGCATATGATAGGAGGATAGCGTACAACGGGGTAGACGAAGCGATTCGTGCCTTGGGCTTGATGCCATATACAGGTAAACGATCAACTGCGTTGACCAGGAGAGGGAAAGGAGGGGAATAATGAGCGCATGATATATCATATATAGCATGTAGGACTATGTTCAAACTAGCCGAAGCATCGGGAAGGGCAATGATTAATTCTTGATCATCTGGGGGAGGCGGATGGGACGGAAGCAAAGAGTTGAAAGCATTCTGTGATGCACCGAGCAAGACGTGAGAGTGAACGTAGAAAAAGACACTGTCCGAAGACAAAAGGATGACATCTGGGGTCATGGGATGATGCTGGGCACCAGGGTAAAAAGTCGTTGACACAGAGACAAGTGTATTGGCTTCGAGCTGATCATTCACGACGGGCGAGCCATCGTGGGATTGCTGTCAAAATGAGAGGTGAGCGAAGAAGAGTGGATATGCAGGACACGAACTGGGGGGGTAGGAACCTGCAGAGCAGGCTTTGGGACGCGGTCATGGGGTCTGTCAGACATGTCGAGGGCAAGAGGGTCAGCGACGAGGTTGAGGACAGAGTCCCAGTCTGTGCAGTCCATGGAAGGAAGATGGTGGTAGAAAAAGAAAGCTAAAATCGTATTTGAAACCCTGGAGCATTGCGTTGTCGCAGCGGGCAATTGGAGTGACTACTCGAATGGGTGCCGATCAGTCTCGCGTAAGCACCATCACTCATTTCTCTCGCCCATCGGCCAGTCTAGACCTTTCGACGCTTAATTCTCTGTATCCTTTCCCGCTTCCCGAACCCGGAATCATCCAGTTCCTGGAACGTTAATCAGGGCCATCTCTCTCCACGTTAATCAATATTCATTTCTCACCATCCTCGCAACTCGTTTCGCCGTTGACACCTTGTTCAGCTTTTCAAGCACAAGGTCCTCCCCCAGCGTCATCTCTTCAAGCTTTGTATCTACATCCCGTCAGTCCATCCTCGCGTATCATTTCATTACTCACTGATCCGTCCTTCTATTTTCAGCAGCTTTTCTTCATCTCTCTCTGTCACAAAACTCATAGCAACTCCTCCCCGCCCTGCTCGCGCAGTCCGACCAACACGATGTGTGTATTCTTCCGGCTCACATGGCAAGTCCCAGTTGATCACAATCCCTACGTCCTCTATATCCAACCCCCGTGCACCAACGTCGGTTGAAACTAAAACTGGTATAATAGACGCTCGGAACAAAGAAAGCGATGACAGTCGCTCCCGCTGCGTAAGGCGTGAATGTAGTGCAGTGCTTCGAATATGAAGTGTTTTTAATAGGATGGTCAAGTACGCTGCTGTTTTTGCCCGTGCGCAGAATATAATAGTCGGTGGTGGCTGCTCCAATTCTTCTTCATCTGCCGGCTTCTTGACTTTGGTTTTGGGTGGTTTTTTATCATTGTGGGAGGCATTATTCAAGTTGGGTGGTGCTCGGCGTAAATGCAAAGTTGATTCGGGAGGGTCGCAGAGGAAGTGGTACAAGTAACACTCTCTGACATGTGACGGGACCAAGAGATAATATTGTCTCAGGGTTGAGACTGTTTCTATACTGGAAATTATCAGGAGATTGATATTTAGCCAGTGAACACAATGTTTACCTTTCTGTCATCTTATATATGAACGGTCGGTCCTTCCCTGGTCTCGGCTGGGTATTGGCGAGTGATTCTACTGCAGGCGTCAAGGTTGCAGTAAACAGACAAGTCTGTCTGTCTTTCGGAAGACTGTTGAACAGATAAGCCAACTCCGAAGCAAACGTCGGCGTCAGCAGCCGGTCGGCTTCATCGAGAACCTAAGATAGTCTTCAATCGTATGACAGACGTTGATAGCCATGCGACTCACTAAAATTTTTACCCGAGAAAGATTCCATACCCCAATACTACTGCGGACGTGATCAACAATACGGCCTGGCGTCGCGACAACGATATGCGGCAAACTATCGAGTTCAAGGGCTTGTGTCATCATGTCCATGCCTCCGACAATAACAGCCGTTCGTGCGTTCAGAGAAGCACCGAGAACGGCAATTTGCTCTGCTATCTGGAACGCCAATTCCCTGTGAATGGCATCCATTGACTGGACATGATTCTATAACAGACCATACCTTGTAGGGGTTAAAATGAGCGCATATATGCCATATGGATCAATCGACAATTTCTGTAAAATGGGTAGCGCGAAAGCTATTGTCTTTCCTGAACCTGTTTTTGCATTGCCTATGCAATCTCGGCCTTTGCGACCAGGCATCAGTGACGAACAGCTCAGTACAAAAGCATAATCTACTCACCAGCCAAGAGAGCCGGTATACACGCAGCTTGCACCTCTGTGGGTGCTTTTATCGACATCGCCACGAGCGCTGCTTGAAGTGGAGTCGAGACTCCCAAAGTCGAGAACGATGATGCTGGAGTATAAGCATCACCTAAATTTTGACCAAAATCGTCTTTTGAGCGCCTGCTTGCCCAAGATATCCGCTCAATAGGTGTAATGGTGGTCACTTCATTGTCATCGGAATCGTGGGCAGATTCAACGTCAGAATCGACGCCTCCATCCTCTTCATCATCTGCCAGAGCCTGTCCTATTCGCTCTTGTTTCTTCAGCAATTCGTCCGCGCTGAGTGTTATTCTGTGATTTCGTTTGCTACCAGCCATCTCGAAAAGGCAATTTCCGGACCACTGATCTATTTATTTGGTTAACTGACAACGCCTATGTCGCAATATCGGCCTAGCTCTGGACAACCATGAAAAAGACAACGACAACATGCTCGACTGAGTTTGTCACTCTTAAAACATCCCTGCCGTTTGCAGAAGTGATTGGTCGCCTCGATAGCGCGTTGAATAAAGAGCAGTCCCATAAGATAATTTCGAGAGTCAGGAATGCGACCAGCAGGCAGGAGATCGAAAATATTGTAAACGACGTGCGAAAGGGAAGCGACTTCATGTAAGTTGCTTGGTCCTCACGCTGTGCTTGGTACATTTCTCACTGTTTTGTACACCATTAGATATTTCTCCGAGTTGAAGCACCACCGGTGGCTTGACATTTATGAAGGAAAGGAACACCCCGCCACGGTTGTATATACTATAGGCAACCCTCTTATAGCGCAGACCCTATTGAAGCATGACATCCGTGCCGCTTTGAATGTCCCTCTACGATTACTCGTCGCGGAGAATCCTGAAATTCCTGGGACTGAATTGATATATCAACGTCCCTCGTCTGTCATGGTTTTGACAGACAATCCAAGTCTGCGTGATGCAGCAGAAACTCTAGACTTGAAACTGGAAAATTTCTTGACCAAGTTGGTATAATCCCACATGCCTAGACTTGTGAGCACTATTATTTTCCCAGTCGAGAGTAGCTGACACGACTGGAGAGGAAATCATATGTAGAGTGTTTATAAATTTCAGGCAGAACTTGGAATACGTCGTTATAACAAATGGTCCCTAATCTTCGTGAAGATCATTTACCATTGTAGATAGGGTCAACGCCCGGGCATCTGATCTTGGCTGTCATTCAGGGATGGCGTCACTCGGACGGGTCGACGACTTGAGTGAGGAGTGCATACTTTCTTGTATCTCGTGGAGATACACTGCTCAAACAATCTGCAATGGCACAAATTTCCGCGGAGTGCTCCCGGATATATTAAATAACCCTGTCTTCGGTCCTGCCACCCGCCCGCCTTGCTTGTCACACAAATGGGTCGTGTAAATGCAGTTCTCGCAAAAAGGCACAATTGTCTGCGGTTCTATTCACCATTGGATGACTTCAAACCAGATGATTGGTGTGAGTTGACCAGGATCCGTCAGATAGCAGAATAGAAGCCTCGATACCACTAAGTGTGCGTTTATCTGGTCAACTTGAGATAAGTTCAACTAATGACCGCCAAGATGAGCAGGCGACCTCTGAATGTAGTGGGAGGGACTTTGCCAAATGGCAGGACCAGCCGTTGGGATTTAAACCCAATGTTGGCGACGGATCTCTTGCTTCCATTCCAGAGTAAGGTACTGCAAAGATCGGAATATCGTCTTCGAATTTGAAACGCCATACACCTCTAATCACTAGATTTTATACACCCAGGCGTAGGCAAGCTTAACATGTTAACGAGTCTTGAAGGTTTAGTTAAAGGCAAGCGATAATAGCGGTTACGTGAGCTCGAGTGTATGAACGGCGCACAGGTCGTCAATTTGCGGCATACCAAAGGGGACAATGGAAGGACAGTCAAGCGACCAGGGCAATATGCTTTGTTGACATATTTTGTAATCGAGAGGAAATGATGCAAACAATGGAATCGCCTTGTATTGTCCTGTCCATGATATTATTTTACCGCTCCGTCTCCAACTTGGGTGTTACGGGCATATCTAGCCCGACTCTGTTCGCAGTTGCTTTTATCCGTTCCTCAGACGTATAGTCGAACAAAGGATTGTAACGATGTAGTAAGACCTAGATAATGAGATTATATGGAAGAGACATACATGGAAACCTACTTTGTGTTCCTTTTGAGAGCGCAAGAATAGCACTGTGCTTTCAAGGTCCTGAATGCCCTGGGTGTCTCCCGATTTCCGACATTGGTCGACTATAGACCGCAAATGTACAATTACATCTTGATTCTTTTTGCCTGGTGTAATTGCCTGGGGCATTCAATAAAAATAAAATTGGGGTTGAACGTGGCGCACAGATTTCCGAAGCTCCCTCAGGATGCTACGATATAGTCGGGAAACCATGGCTTGCCGGCTGTGCAGCGTAAGTGTGACATACCATGTCACGCAAACTATAAAAGGTCGCTTAAGCTGGTACTGTGAATTGAAGCGCAGTGCTCAATTATTGGAAGCAGGCTAGCCACGGTGCATCTTAGGCCTCCCATACTTATTTAAACCAGCCTGGTCTTAAAGTTGAGATCGGTCCATTCGACTTTGCATTCACCCATGAGATACGGCTGTCGACATCTTTTTGACGTGAGCTCCGAGTTACTTGCGTCAAACTCCACAGAACCAGTTAGTTTCCGAATATTCTTCTTTGATTTGATTCCCTAAATAAAAACTCATAATAGGCTCGCAAGAGCAATCGTAAGGCCATCAAACAAGGGAGGCGCAATAGACCGCGCGACCCCAAAACGCGGCGTGGCGTTGTCAAAGATGCAGCGAAGAGAAAACACAGGAAGTCATCTTTATGCAGGACAAATAGATGCGACTATTCATTCGTGTATGTCGGTAACGTTAGTTCGACCATGTTTCCTTTGGTTTCGGGACAATGGCCATCGTTTTAGATCGATCCGTCTATCAATGAACATCGACTAGAGGAATACTTCTCGAAATGCGGCAAGGTCTGCCGTATACAACTTCGCTGTAGTCGCGGCCAAGCAGTTAACATAGGCATCGCGATTCCCGAGAACGTACGGACGAGCCGGGACCGTCAATACGCTACCGTGGAATTCAGAAGTTATCGAGAAGCACGGAATGCGCTGCATCTAAATGGTAAGAAATTAGATGGTTGCAAACTCGTTGTAAGTCCGATAGTTCATTTGATCAGTTCTAAGCCACTTGACATGTGTGGTTTATGTAGGTGTCAATAACGCCCACCGATCTTCCGGAGGTACAGGATATTGTTGACAGTGAGTGAGAGCGTCCCACCGTGATTACCGCTAACCATTTGTCCAGAACGAATCTCGGATATCAGAACCAGAACTTGCAAGGATAATGGGCCTGAGAAAATATCGTCCACCAGCGCAAGGTAAACCAAATTACATGACACATTGATGGTAATGATATCGGGCCATCAGAGCGCTGAAGAAGCAGCCCACCGAAGAGGTCACGGATATAGCACAGTCGCGTCGGGCGGATTGCCATCGAATATTTGGTCTTTCTTTCTCCAAATGTGTAGTGTAGGTGTCCACGGAATGAGGTAAAATAGAATCCATTAGTGTGTGAGGGCAATTTTGATGAGTAAACGATCCCAGGGGCACAATCCGTCCCTCTCCATCCGACTCATTGCCCCATCATTTGGTGCTCCTGCTGTTGTATCCCCCTACTTGCATGGCAGCTGCTTAAGATTCTATCCGATTCATAGGTAAGCTCCTGCCGGCTTTTCTGTCATCGTGGTCATCATGAACATTCTTCCACCAGTTTCGTCCACTAATCGTTACGAAGCTCCAGCGTTCTTGCCCTGCTATGGCGAGGAGTGCTACGTTGAATCCAACTTCCGTTCCATTCTTTCCAGGAGTCATTCGCAGTGCTGGAGAGGACAGTGGTGGCTTGCGGTTTGGCAACCAAGGGCAAAAGGAACAAGACCAACATTCTATCTCGTCCTTTTCTATCTCGCCCTCGGAGTACCGTTCAATCACGTCTTCCCCTTCTTCACTGTCGGGCAAACGTGATTATACTCTTGCTCAGTCGCCGGAACCCCTCGATATATCTCAAACGTCAGCGGTCAAGACAAGACAGTATCTCGTATTGGACCCCAAGGCGCAGCTGGACCCCAGCTCCATCACTCAGTTGAATACGGTCTTTACGGACAGCGAGGTTGAGGAGAATGTATCAAGTTCCAGCGTAACGGGGACTAGAACGCAGACGCCAGGATCTTCTGTTCACTCCTTACAGCACAACTATGAAAAGTCTGCGACACCACCTGTGTCCATCAGCTTCAGTGGTGCATCTTCTCGGTTAAGCGGAGTCAACTCTGTATCACCAGTTTCGTCCTTGGATTCAGGCAGCCATTTCTCTGTCGGTTATGATAATCAAACCACTGGCTTCGATGCTCAGCTGAGAGCGTCTCCTTTGATCCTGGATATT
Organism: Amanita exitialis; assembly: GCA_023014455.1. Taxonomy (NCBI): domain Eukaryota; kingdom Fungi; phylum Basidiomycota; class Agaricomycetes; order Agaricales; family Amanitaceae; genus Amanita; species Amanita exitialis. Next base: position 1,181,979 of record JAEBUR010000004.1, on the reverse strand, counting down.
CTGGATCGTCTCAGTCGCTGTGAAGTATCTGCGAGGGAAATACAGCAGGATCTTGGTGAAGTCCATCGGAAAGTCGACCTGCTTTTGCAACGTACCCTGGTTGCAAATTCACAGCCAGAATTCAAGGACCCATTTGCCACCAATTCCAATATGAATGGCTTATCTTCACATTTCGCTGTTCCGCGGCCATCTATTGGCAATATTGCACCCAACCAAGTTCCTGTAGCAGACGATATCTCAACAATTTCTCAGCGTTTAAATACCCTGACATCTTCAGTTGGTCAATTGCTTGTACTTCAGACTCAACAGTTGCAAACAAGTGCTGATTTGCGAAGCAACTCTGTCATAAACCCGAACGTTCCACAGCCTGACATATCTCCTAACCAGTTGCTACCTTCAGTTATAGGTCACGCGGGCATTGGCCATGGTTTGCCTCGCCAGGATCTGAGGCCGTCTCCTCGCTCTCCAAATATGCCTCTCCGAACTTGGTCAGCCGGTAACTTAGATTTGTCTATGCGTCCCGGTGAATCGAGTATCATACGCCAGGAGCCTGTAATCCGGGACAAGCGTCGCTCTGTTGCTACACTTCGCCGCGAATCTACAAGCGTAGGCTGTTCTTAGCCTGTTACTCCAGGAACTAACAAACGCCGAATCCAGGTCTCGGAGGTCCAAATGGATGGTTCCCCCCGTGACAATGGCCCAGTCATAACCAAATGGGAACAATTGTTTCTGAGCCCCGAATTACTCAGATCATTGACGAAGTTTGGGTAAGCCCCATTAGCAAATCTTTCGCGAAACTGACGCGGTTGTAGACTGGGGCCTCCCAATAAAATTCAACAGCGTGCTCTCCCGTTTCTACTGAGAGGGGCCGATATCATTGCCCAAGCACCACCTACCCAGGAGAGGATAGCCGCCTATGTCATCCCGGCGATACAGATCGCTTTGACCTCCGTAGCTGGTCGTCAGGCTAATCGAGGACCAGTGGCTATTATGGTCTCAACCACGGTTGATCAAGCAACTCAGGCTCAACGCATGATCAGAGATCTAGGTGGTCCTATTGGCATTCGTTCCGCTCTTGGGGTAGGAGCAGTCAATACTAGCAGCGACCTTAGCCAAGAACTTCGTGCCTTGCACCAGAACATGCCACACATCATATGTGGTACTCCTCACAAACTTCATGCACTATTCACATTGCCCGGTGGGTTGGTCGGGTCCGATGTCCGGTTTCTTGTTCTCGACGAGGTCGATCAGTTGATAGCACGAAACCTCCATGATTATGTACTAAATGTGGTGAAACTTTTACCTCCCCCGCGTTCACGCCCGCTCGGCTCTGCAACACCTGTCACCAACTCTGCCAGCGTTCCTTCCGTTGCTTCTGGGTTTGAAGTGAATTCCACTGCCACGTCTCCATTCCAAGGACCTGTCCGCCGCTTCTCCACTGCAATTCCTTCGCCGAATCCCGAGGGTAACGGACTCATAGAACGCCAGACGGCATTATTCTCGAACACTGTTCCGCAAGATGTGCTTAATCTGGCGAGTGCAATTTACCTGCGAGAGCCTGTACGGGTACTTGTCCGAAGGGATGGAAATGCTAGTCATCTTGATAACCCTCAGAGTTCCCGTGGTCTTCGACAATATTATCTATATCTTGCATTCACCACGGGTTCGGGTCGTTCTGATACAAGTGCCGCTAACGCGGGAGGAGGCCTTGGCATTATAGGGTCTGGCAGGGGTGCTGCAAATCCAGAGACTGCTCAGGCTCGCGAGTGGAAGTTAGATGCCTTAGCGGACTTGTTTGAAGACCTGGACGTACAGCAAGCTATCGTGCATGTGGGTGGGATGACCAGCTTTGGACGCAGTGATATATAAACTAGCCAGCCGAGGCCTCGAGACTGTGCCTTTGGTAGGTGTAATCAACGGGTAGCGATCCCAAAGCTAACATAAAATGTTAGCACGGTGACATGAATGCGGCTACGAAGCTCGCCGCGCTGAACAAGTTCAAAAACCTTAATCCTGTACTGAGACAACCTCCTGCGAAAGTTCTCGTCGTTTATGACGTCCCTGTTAAGACTCCTGAGGTTTCACACGTACCACTCATTATCAATTACGGTGCGATACATATATGTCAGCTAACGCTGTGATCGCTATAACTGTTGATAGATCTACCCAAGGCCGTTGAAGACTATGCCCATCGGTGCGTTGGACCCTTGATCTAGTGTTAAAAGTGACCATCTAATCCAAGTCTTTATGTAGCGTGGCTCCTGCCATCGCCTCTAATTACTCACGTGCAGGAGTTGTTATCAATTTTGTGACAGCTACGGGTGGTGATGTCGAGATGCTACGTTCCATAGAGTGTTTTTACAAGTAAGTTGAATTCCGTCAGAGTCAGATAACCGGACTGATGATCGGGTTCGCTCGTTTGCGTAGGATCAAATGCGTAAGTCTTGTTTGACGCATTAATCTTGCGCTTGTAATGACGTTTGACAGCCTGAAGTTCCTATGAGTCTCCGTGACATTATCTAAAAGTAACGTTCGAAGTGTTCTTGTATCCCTACTGCAACCTCTGTCTCATTGAGCTTTTACCTTTCTGTATATCTGCACTATGATTCCCTTGTGTTATATCCGTACATTGCCACTGCTGTGTCGTTACCAGATAGTCCTCTGCCCATTTTCTCACTGTATAGCACTGTTTTATTTGTATTCATTTCAAACGTTATATTTAGTTCGTATCAACCAGAATGTCTAGTATCCTCAGTGTACCGTCTTCGCTGCAACTTGCTAGCTCATTAAAGCTGTTGCAACTTGGACGCCACGCTAGCCTATGGATCTGGTCGACATGTATGGACCTTTGCTGATAGTGAGGTCTTGAATGAAAAAGACAATTGTGCACTAACTCTGCTATAACCAATCGCCAGTCGTCTGCCCGCTCGTCGTTTACGTATATCAATATTTCGCCTGTTTCTGAGCCGATGGCCAATTTTCGTCTGCACTGCTTGTCAACATTACAGAATAAAACTGCAACAAAGGCATACCTTCCACGCGCGTCGCGAGCTGCGAAATCTACAGCCGTCGCGCCTGATTCTGTTTTGATGATGGCTACAGAGTTCCAGCTACCACCCTGCGTACACTGCCATATTTTAACCTGGATGAGTTGTCATGTTTGCTCTCCAACATGACATAGTCAAGCTACGTACTGTTCTGTCCCTGGACGCCGTTGCAAAGCAATCACCCTCTTGGGACCATGCGCAATCCCATACGATTCGGCCGTGAGATTTGTCCGCTGCCGCCACAGGAACATAACCTACACGAATAGAGTTTACTATACATCGACTTGAAAATCAGAAATCCTACCTCCATCTTGCTGCAATTCGAATAGCCTCCAAGATCTGTCCCTGGAAACTGTCAGAAGGTATCGATCATTAGGGCTGAACGCGACACGCGTTATAGTCAGACTATGGCCAGATAGTGGTTGTCCAACTGGTCTGAATGACTGAGTATTGTAAAGGCGCGCTAATGCATGTTCAGGTGACGCTGCCTTGCAAGCTGTTGCAATGAGATGTCGCGAGTGTGAGATACCAAGCGTTATTGACTGGAGTAAGATTTGCGATTTGAAAAAAACCGTGCGGAGGGCAAGTTTACAAAACTGAATACCTCGTATCCATGTCCAAATACTTTGTCAACCTCAGGCCACAGAGTGATAGCAGCCAATTCGCCTTCGAGCGGACGGCGTGAAGCATTCATAACATTTCCGTCCGATACTGTAGGCACGGAGCAGATCAGAATGGGAAACACTAAGCTTGAATAAATCGTACCTGAATCCACGACAGCCTTGTTTGAAAGGCCCAGAGGTGGTACATTAGCTGTAATAGGTCGTTTGTGCTAGGTGAAAAAACCGGGTAGTCAGTTGCCTACACGCATTGTGGACTTTCACACCTCTTCCTCGGAAAATTCAGCAACACCAGAGGTTTGTATGAAGTCAACAAAGCTTCGAGGTGCTTCGAAGACACGCATTACTTTTTCGTCCGCGATGCTGGCAAACCCAAGCGGATTGACAAATACTACATCGAGAAGATCATATCCATGGACTTGAGGACGTGCCACCTCGTGCCAAAAAGTATGATCGTCCACATCGCGTATGGGTGCATGTATGCGACTTGTTTGATCTAGACTAACGAGCGCTGAGTAAATGCAAACGAGGGATAGGAGGACATACCCCGCAGAAATCAGATAGTCACCAGAGGGACTCCAGGAAAGGCCTCTGACCGATGCATTGTGTCCACTAACTGCGCCGATCTCGTCCCATATTTCTTCACTCTCGTGATTCGCAAGATCGTTGCATCTCCACCGTCTCCACCCTCCAGCCCAGCCCCATGCCAAAGCCTCTTGACCGTCTTGAGCCCAGAGGGCACCTACAAATCCGCCTAGTCTCTGCCCTCCAACATCACCAAACCGTTGACGATTTATCCAAATGGCATTATTCCCATCATCTGCGTGTGTTAGCACTAGTAGAAGGAGACCACATAATGACAGATGAATCAGTCGAGGCAGACAACAACGTAGGGGCAGATTCTGGGCCTTGAGTTGGTCGCCACGATAAAGACGTTACACCGGCCTCGTGTCCAATGAGTAATGTATCAAATATTACAGAAAACCGCTGGGAACTTGAATAGCATCAAGATAAATTGAGGTCAAGTAGATGTCAGAAGGAAACTTACCTGGTAAAATCAGACTTGACCGTTAGGACATAGCGCTTGAGCGAGATTTGTCTACCTCCTTCCTCTGCGTCACCTATATCCGCAAGCGACGCCTCGAAGTTGTCAAGTAGCTCGTCGCTAAATTCGACTGCATGCGATGGTCTTTCGCTGATGATGCTTTCAATTTTCCACAGCCGTACGGTGGCATCTTGAGAGGCGGAGGCTAAGACCAATGGTTCCCCCTTGGCAAAGGGAGTCCTAAATGCCAGACTTCTGACCCAGTCTTCGTGACCTGAAAGGGATGCGGAATGTACAAACTTGGTTACGTCATTATCCACGCACCGATGGATTAAAATGTAGCAGCTCACAGAATCACCCGATGATCGTAACCATAAATTAACGTTCTTATCTGTTCCTGATACAGCCAGCACGGTTGCTAATGACACTGGTCAATGTAATGCTCGCAGGGCGAAACGTTTTACATACCCTTTGAATTGGGAAGGCATGCCATTGCAAGGGCTAAGGGGTATCTTTTCCCCTGAGGCAAAGCCTGGATTTGCCCTATGCTGCCTAGGCATTGTTAATGAATCGTTGTTACAACCCAGGCAACGTACCACTATCGATTTTCCAGATTTTTACGGTGGCATCTGAAGAACCTGTTACAAGGCAATCGTCGTAAACGCATAACGAGGAAATGGACTGAGCATGTGCAACCGTCTTGGACGCGATTTCCCACTAAAAGATGTCCTATCCGTAACGTTTGAAGTAAACGAGCATGAGAACGCACCTTGCCATCTGCGTTCCTCCAAAGAATAATAGCACCTTTGTTGTCTGCACTGACAAGAAGTTGCTCCGAGGCGAAGCGAACACAGGTAACTAAACCATCATGACCCGACAATGCCTCTTGGATGTTGGTGTCTAGGCCTTTCTGCGCACAATGAATGCGAAATCAGGAAGAGAGAGGAGACATACTTTGATGGGCCATAAGGCGATTAGTCTTGATGAGCCGAATGCGACAAGCGAGGCTGGAGATACATCAGCTGTCTGCGAGAATCTGTTGGTGGCGGCGGCGACATAGAGAGTCGATATGGCCATGGGTGTTGGTTGATGAGTTAACGGTTGGCAACAACGTCCATGTCCATCCTCGGCATCGGCATCGACGTCGTCCACATTCCCCGCATCCTCGCCATCATTCGCCGTCGCGGCGCGCTTAGATTCGTGTCGCGGATTCTCAGTCCTCACGAGGCGTCTGAATGGCACTCTTTACCGCCCGACGCGACTCCATTTGCGCGCGCGCGATTCCTCGCTGTGCGGTACGTGTGCTCGGCGCGATCTATCAGCCCATACTCATATCTTAGAAGCTGGTCTGTCAAAGAGTCTGCCTACAAGGCCTTGTTTCCGGTGATGCGGCCCACCTGGAAGGAACTAACGTATTGCCGCGACGGAACTAGCCCCAAACCCCTACTTCTGTATCAGTCCCCCGACTTTCACAAATCTGCAAAGTTTCATGTTTCTGTCAGTCATGATGGAGAATACGTCTTTTCGTCGATCGTGGCTGAGACTTTGTAACCAACATCTAATCTCTATGTGGTTGGGGAGGCCACCAACTAGGCCACCTGGGAATTACGGCCCATGTCTTTTCTTTATCAACGAATTGCAACTGCATGTTTCCCTTCATCACGGCCTCGACATGTTCCAACCTAAGCAGTGCTAGCCCGACTCCTTGTAACGATGTCAATAGTTTCCCGGAGCTACGGGGCCGCGGACTACTCTTGTACTCCTCATGCAATGGCACGGTGCGAATGTCAAGACCAGAAGGATACAGTGGTGCAGATGGATTGGGTGCCACGTTTTCTGGAGGTCTATAGGGTCTTGGTCAGGAACACATCAGCTTTGATGCAAGTTGGCTGGCCTATTTTGTGCATCGTGTATGACAATAGGAAGAATTCGTTTCCTGACAATACCGGTGTGGTAAGTCCGTACGGTCAGTTCTTGCCCTATATAGCATCCTTTTCTGAAATCCACTGTAACGAATGAGTGACAAGTTTCCCCGATGAAATGCGGACTTACAACCACCCATGATGTCCAAATCAGACTCCATCGGAAAGGCTTGCATTGGTGGTATATCGATCGGACCTTCGGGAACTCCAAGAGAGACACGATGAAGGGTATAATCATCCAACGTTTTTATGTCATGTGTTGAGGCCCTTGGTGCTATCATCCTGCTGTGTCAGTATGAGTGACCCGAAGCAGAACGGGACACGCACGCCGGTCTCCCTTTCTCACCAGAAACCTACTGCCCAGACCCACCGCTCTTCTATCAAGCAGCGCGCAGTCCTCTGACCCCCATGGCCATTCTGTCTCGGGATTGTTCCACACCGGTTCCACTGCGCCGCTCGGAGCCCATTGCCATTCTCGCGCCAAAGCGTGATTGTGAGGAGCTTGCCAGCTCGCCCATACATCGTATTGCTCTGTGACGTCACGAATGTTAACCTTGGAACGGAGGACATATTTCTTTAGCATGGAAAACAATGCTGGCGCCTCAGACGGACGCGAGTCGTATTCGATAAGATAGGCATCGGCTTTGTTTGCATACAAGAAAACATCGTACAAGACTCTGCCCTATGGAATGCTTAGTCCTGTGACAGGCAACGAATCAAAACACATGCTTGCGCATGAAGAAGGGCGGAGTACAGCGGGCGTTTGGGAGCATCTCTGACCGCAGCTGCAAGTATGCCATTGAGAAAGGTGGCGGCATGGGAGCCTGAGACGGAGAGCAGCGCTCGGTTTGCAAGGCGAGCAATGGATGGCGAGCGCAGCATTTGGCAGGGAGTCACGTGATGGCGCGACATGTCATCGTCGTGCCAACATCTGCTCGCGGCCCTCAAGGACTGTATCCTCCGCTCAGACTGCGTCCTCAAGGACAACCGCCTCCCCTCCGAGTGTCTCAGGTCCCACATGTCAGAACTTCCAGAAGAGTGCCAGTCTCTGCGAAAGGCCACATTTGACTGCAAGCGCGGGATGGTGCGTTTATCGCTTCCAGCGACATTGTGACTCATACATATCTCTAGTTGGACATGAGGAAACGTTTCCGAGGAAATATTGTTGGAGCTGATTTTGGGCACAAGCTACCGAAGGCGGAAGGCGACCGCTAGATACGAGCTTGGATACAATGCTTGGCGTAGGGTACTGATCTACAAACAGAGCCAAACATGCTCCGTTCCCTTGCAAAGTTGCGTCGTCCAGTGGCCGCCTCGCGCGTCCAAGGACGACCCGCACACAACCAGCAGTCCATCACAGACCCATCTGTTACGGCCATATCTCTGGTGCGCTCTGTAAATGCCTCGGTGTCCAGCTCTGCAAGTCCAACACATCACGAGCCGCTGCCGCCAGACGAGCAGAGCAAATCGCTCGTCCGATCAAGCGTCCCGGCTGCTATAGACAACCAGCCACAGACTTACAAAAGACCACCTTTCCACACACATGCCTTCTTCATTGCGCTCGAGAAGAGTTTTCCAACCCCAACAGCCAAAAGTCTCATGCGGGCCACGAGGGCACTGCTCGTTGATCGTACAGGCAAAGTGCAGCGAGAGGGTTTGACGACCAAGGATCTCGACAATGTTTGTCTGTATGGTCATAGATTGTACCACTGCTAATTGATGTAACAGCAAGCATATCTGTTCCGTGCTGCTTTGTCTGAGTTGAGAGGTGAAATCACTACGAGTATAAAGAACAATTCTTCCACCGTGTCCACGGCAACAAATGCTACTCGCAGAGAAGTAGAGAGGCTAGACGTCAAAATGAAAGAGGATCTGGGCACGATGAAGCACGAGTTGGTGTTCCAATCAGATATCCTGGGCTCCGTTCATGAGATATACAGAATACAGATGGAACTCGAGAGCAGAAAGAACGAAGCAAAGTCCGAGTTGAAACGCCAGGATATTGCAATTGAGGTTGTGCCTATGTCCAAACTTTACACACATCTAACATCCATTGCAGGAATTGCTGAACAAGGCAATTGTCAGCATTAGCGACTTGCGTACTGACGTCGAAGAGGTTAAATGGGAGAATATGCGCAAGACCGTCGGTCAGTTTTGTGCTGGGCATTCTCAGATTAGAATTCATCGAACACGCTGCCATTGTAGTGACCTTGTTCGCCTTCATAATGGTAATTATCATCGGTATGGAGATTCAGCCCAAGACCCCCCCAATTTCACCACCTCGTCCACCCTCACCACTACCAGAGTCAGAACAAACAAGTCGGGAGACGCAGACACAGACTATTGGGTATTGATAAGGATCAAACACTAATGTACAAATAGTCTATACCGCCCAGCACGTCCTAGGACGGCTGTTAATTATACATAGACATGTGCGCCATGATTACCACCCTCTAAGCAAAACTAAACTTCTTCAACTTTTAGCTTTTCGAGCTTGTCCGCAAGTCCTTCTGCACTACTCGAATCCGGCGTTCTTGGTTTAATCGCATCAGTTTTCGATCCCGCATCATCATCGTCGTCGTCGTCGTCCCAGCTCTCCGGTACTGCCTCGCCAGATTGTTCTTTCTTCTCTGCTCTCTTATCCTTCCGCTTCGCGTTCTTTTTGGCACTCTTTGACAGGGGTCTCGTCTCATCCGCTTTAGCAGCGGGCGACGGCGGTGTCCAGCCGATAATATGACCCTTTGGAAGTGTATTGACATCCATCTGCTGTTGTTTCGTACTCCTGAAACGACGTATATCTTCCTGGGGCGTAAACCCAGGACGAATTTTCAACTCCTTGCGTTTGCTGAATGACGTCAGCTAACGAATCCGATAACACGACGACTTGGGGCACACCTGCCATCTGCACGTTTGCTCTCTGGTACAATGCGTACCAGAGTTTGTGGGTCGACGATAATGCCTGCAAGAGATTTCTCGGGGTCGACGGGAGGCCTCGACATGGAGATGTTTGTCCTAGCTTGGCCCTCCATTCACAATGCGATACGCCGTTCTCGTAACTGGCCCAGCCGGCGCTGGAAAATCAACTTTTTCGGCCTCGTTCCTCACCCATCTTCGCGTGAGCAAACGTACCGGTCATCTCGTTAATTTAGATCCCGCTGCTGCACCCGACAGCTTTGAGCATGAGCCGGCTATTGACATCAAAGAACTTGTCAGTCTCGACGATGTGATGGGGGAGCTCGGATATGGGCCCAATGGCGGCCTTGTGTATTGCTTCGAGTGAGTAAGTAGATCAGTAAATGCCCACTTCTCCCAGTTCCTCAATGCTTGCACCAGATATCTATTGGAAAATATAGATTGGCTCAGCGAACAGTTGGGAGAATATGATGATGACTACCTCGTCTTTGACTGCCCTGGTGTGTAGTCCGCCGCGATTATGAACCTGGACAATAACACCGTCTTAGGACAAATCGAGCTCTACACACACCATCCCTTCCTTCCTACCCTGGTGAAACATTTGCAAATGCTAGGCATACGCGTCTGTGCGGTATATCTAGTCGAATCCCAGTTTATGGAAGACAAGTACAAATTCTTTAGGTGGGTCCCCAATATATTATCCGCTCGCTGTCTGAGCACGTGTATAGCGGAGTCCTATCAGCCATGTCGGCTATGGTTAATCTGGAAATTCCATGGATCAATGTCATGTCTAAAATGGACCTTGTTACATCAAATCCAAACGATCGGTCTGGCACTGCAAAGAATGCACTGAAAACACGCAGAGATATTTCTCGGTATGCAATATGATTCTTGACAACAAAATGTCAAATCTAGACACGGTCACAGGTACCTGGAACCCGATCCTCTGCTCTTATCGCAGCGTGGCAAAGAAGGACAGACCAATTTACGCTTCCATGCTCTAAACCAAGCCATCGTACAACTTGTATGTTATCTCGCTACATTCGTTTCATTACTGACAACAAGGCTAGATTGAGGATCATCCACTGGTTTCATTCCTCCCGCTTGATTTAACCTCAACGGATTCACTAGAGATAGTAATCAGTCACATTGATTACACCATGCAGTATGGAGAGGACGAAGAACCAAAAGAGGTAAGTACCAGTGTCAAGTCACACAAACTGGTCTAACCTAAGGCACGCCAGCCGCATGACCTTGACGAAGGCGATTTTCAGGATATGGAGTAAGCACAGCCCTGGTTTCCCTGCACAGCCGCGGAAGCCGAATATTATTGACTTGAGCGCATCATGTCGTAAATTTACGCTAAAATGGCACCGGACGGCCGAATTGCTCAACAGCCATTTATAAGTCTTTAAGAGTGTGAAATCACATTTCCCCACCCATCATGTCCTACTATCCTCCCCCGGGTTCACACCACTCTGTCTATCCTGGCACTCCCCAGACTATTGTATATCCTGGCACCCCCTTACCGGCGTCGAATTACCTTGCTCCTCAGCAGCTGACACCTAATGTCATCTACGTACCCTCACGCAGCAGCAGTCGCAACAGCCATAGACACGAACATGACCACAGACATGGCCACGACCACGGACATGGACATCGCCGTAGCCACAGTCACGAACGCAGGCATGGCCGCAGCCACAGCCACGAGCGTAAACACAGCGATCGCCGCCATAGCAGCAAGCATAAGCATGGCCATCGTCGCCACGCCAGTGAAGGGCACAAACGACATCATAGCCATCGCGACTATGATTATGCACCTCATGTCGGCACAGTGCTGGCCCCAGGTCCAGTGTGTATGCTCACTCGCGGTGTCTCGACATTGATCCTTATCTTCATCTTTTGTAGAATGCATACCGTCCCACGTGGACACAACGCCTTCGTCAATTCTTTGGACTCGCCCCGCCTGTACACAAGCATAGGTCCGACTCACGGTCATGGGGACTCTTTAGGCCGAAAAGGCAGAGATACGTTGATGCCTATACTGGCGTGGAAGTGGATATGTATGGTCGACCTGTCTATCGCGTGTGATGTGGATTCTTGTATTTGTTCTTGTCTATTTGAGGAATCGCCTGTAAGTACTCATCTGTACAAAGCCGTATGTCCAGTAGTAAATTTTTCTACGCAAAACACAGGTTTCTATGACTTTTCTACAATCTTCGCGGGTGCCAATGATCTCGAAGACGCTTGACTACATCCACTTCGGCTGACGCTAGATAGCTGGATGTTACCCTTCTTTGATGTCCACTCTCATGTACGGTGCAACCCAAAAGCATGGCCCGTCCTTGATAAAATCGATCGACTTGGAGAGAGTTGGCCTCTTCGCTAGAACCGGCATCAGCTTCGCCGATAGAACGGTCCAACACGATTAATTCCTCGCTCGGTACACCTTCAGCTTGGCAGTAATCGTAAAACTCTTCTACCTCCAGATCACCTCGTTCTCCATCACCGTTGAAATGGCCACGGCACGGATCATCTTCAGCAGTGAATTCATGAAGATCGTCTGGAACTAGGTTATATTCTTCGAACATTTGCTTTCCTGCTGCGTCACTATCATGTATGAAAAATGCGTCATTTGATCTATTTTGACCGAGAATTTCGTCATTTTCCAGATCACCAAATTCGCTATAAAGCAGATAGTCCGCGCATCTCTCGCTCGTGTCATCGTCAAGAGCATCGGGTTGCAATAAATGTAGGTCAATCGGCATGTGTTCATCGTATTCAAGTTCCATTTGGGCAAATTCTTGGGCACTATCGTGGGTTACGTCAGTCGGCATAACTTCATCGTTGGCAAGCTCCCTTTGCATAAGTTCAGAGACCCTATCATTTTTGCATGCATTCTCGGGCAATATCACATTATCTACTTGATCTTCCATGGACATACGAGCTACATCGTCATTGGACTCGCCTTCGAAGGAGCAGAGGGAGACAAGAGGTTCTTTGGTCATATCCTGTGCATCTGTTGTCGGTTGATTGCGACTATGGAAGTACTTTGAACGATTGCCGTCCAATTTGCCAGGAGGCAAGATTATGCATTGTGATGCTGATTGTGACGGACTAATCGAGAGGGGCGTTTCACAGCTTTCTTGTGACCTAGCGGCTGTACTTTTCTTCTCAGCATCGCTTTTGCACATGACATTTGCCCAGACATGGCGAGTGGTGTCAAGAACCACGCTGCCTTGTTTATGTGACGCGACTGACGCAGAACAAGGATTGGCGTTGTCGTGTTCAATCTCCCGGATAATTGATGGTGACTTGGGCTTCTTTGGGGACGCGGCACTTTTCACCTCGGACAGGTTAGCTTCCATTACCTTCTCACGTTTTGAAGGTCCGCGGGCCACTATATCGCCAGAAGAGATGGAAGTGTCCGAGCTTCCAGAAGATGACCGGCCTGGTGGTCCATCATCGAGTTTAGATTTGTTCAAGAATTTGGACTCGGAAAAACAGTCCTGCCTTTGATCTACAGACGGTGTCAGGTATTTGACAATATAATTAGTATACACTCGTACTGTTCTTCCCAGAACCCTTGCTTTTACTTGTGTTCGTCCTGATTGATGCTTTGCCTTTGTTGAAAACGCCAATGGTAGCAGGAGGTTTCACCTATGATTCGTCATGAACAATATTGATACCTTCTGCAGAGCCATTACCGTCAAACGACCTTTCCCAACATTTGTAGCTGTAAATCCGTGCATCAGGGCAAACCCTGCCGGTACCTTTTTGGTTTTCTTCCGTGTTTCGCGACTCACTTCCGCATCATTCTCCTTGTCTGATTTCGGAACCTCTACAACAGCCCTTTTTGCGCGTTTCTTTTCTCGCCGTTCCTTCAAACCTATGTAGAGAGGTAAGACCCATATTATAGAATCGACACGGAACCTTACGTTCGAGCCTACTGCTGCTGTCCGAGGGATTCTCGTTGACTCGCTTCTTCTGAGATGATATTGACTTCGCTTTACGCTTGTCGACTTTGTTCATTGTATCTCCGGTTTTTTTGCCTTTCCTCGCAGTTTGCTGTTGATGACTGTCCTTGTCAGAGTTAGATGATTTTATGGAAATCACAGTATTGATAGTCTTTTTATTCTCGTTTCCTTCGTCTGTCCTGGGGGATCCTGCGAGGATCGCAGGTTTGGCGACACGAGGTTTGAGGATGGGGGTGCCCAAATCGATGTCTGCGAGATGCCTCTCTTCTTCCCCACTAAGCGGGTCATCGCGTTGGCGTTCATCCCGCCATGATAACATATAACTGCGACCCTCCGACGCATAGGATTTTGCGTAAGATTTCTGTCCTTGAATATGCACTACCGTTCGTTCTTCCGTATTGATCTTTGGAAGTAGAGCGAGACGCTCCGAGAACGTTGAGCCCTCCATGGGGCGCAGCAGATTGAACGTGCACAAACACGATTCAAGGCACTAACGAAATGGAAATTACTGTAATTGGATCAGGCAATTCTCTGTAAGTTTGACACTTTTGCCATTGACGCATCAGAAAGGCGCTAGTTTCTGTTAATGATTGCCTGACCTGTCAGTTAAACGTGCAAAAGTCATACTTTTTTCCACTTGCTAGTCAAGTACATAGTATAAACTAATATGTGCAGGCACCGTTACATTACTTCACTTAAAGCCTCTGAATGATCATTGCCGAGGAACCGCCACCCTATCGGACATACATCAGTTTTAATTAACTTCAAGTCATTATAAACTCACTCCGTTGCAGATACCGGCGGCTCCGTATTCGCCGGACTTGAGTGCATGAACAAGCGAGACCACGATACGTGCACCAGAATTGCCGATAGCATGGCCCAGAGAAATGGCGCCGCTAAGGTGGACAAGTCAGGACGTTTCAACCCGTGCAGACTTATACACACCCGTTGACATTGATTTTGGCGGGGTCAACTCCAAGAACCTTCTCTGTAATTCGGACTACGACCGAGAAAGCTTCGTTGATCTCGAATAAAGAGATATCGTTAATGGTGAGATTGGCCTTCTCCAGGGCCTTCGGCAGTGCCACTGTCGGGGCTTCAGGGAAGTCAATCGGTTCCACACCACCATCGGCCCACGCTGCCACCATGCTAAACTTTGGGAATTAAGAGCTGGGGTCGAAATGGGACGTACAGATGATCTTTGCCAACGGTGTAAGACCAAGTTCCTTAGCCTTCTCAGCCGACATGAGGATAAGAGCGGAGGCACCATCACTCAGTGGCGAAGAATTAGCTGCTGTGATGGAACCATCCTTCTTAAATGCCGATCGAAGCGTTGGAACCTTTTCGTAAATAATTCTCTTGTATTCTTCATCTTCCCTCACAATAGTGTCGCCTTTCTTGCCGGGCACGGTGACGGGAGCAATCTCGGCATCGAAAGCACCGGATTTCCATGCTTTCTCTGCGCGCCTGTACGATTCAATGGCGTGGGCATCCTGATCCCCCCTTGAAATTCCATGCTTTTCGGCGGCATGTTCACCGCAATTACCCATGGCGAACTTGTTGTACACATCCCAAAGCCCGTCATTTTCAAGAGCGTCTCTGGTGGTGAATTGGCCGAAAGCAGGGTTCTGCCGAGGCAACAGGAACCTGAATGGACATGAGATGGAACCGAACACAGTGGAGGAGAACTTACGGTGCGTTACTCATACTTTCCATGCCTCCGGCGGCAACGACGCTGGAATCACCGGATCTGATTGCCTGGGCGGCAAGCATGATAGATTTCATGCCACTAGCGCATACTTTATTGATAGTAGTCGCATCAGAGGAAGGCTTGAGACCGGCAGATAGAGCGACTTGGCGAGCTGGGGCCTGACCAACGCCTGCCTGTACAACATTGCCAAAGTAGATCTCCTCGACGATAGCGGGATCAATCTGCTTTGATTGGAGAGCATGCTTAAGGACGGCTACACCGAGCTGGGGGGCAGTGAGGGACTTGAGAGCACCATTGAATGAGCCTGTGGGAGTGCGGGATGCGGCGACGATGACAGCTTGGTGGGCCTGTTGAGACATGGAAGAGGGAAAAGGAGAACAGAGAACAATAACGCACGAGTGAGCGAATAAAAGGACGCGTGTTTGATGCAAAACGGGAAAGCAACATGGCCTGTGCTATCGTACGACATCCCGCTGCCGCTGCTTATATGCGCCCAGCCGCATTACCAAGCTCAACCGCAACATTACCCGCCGCTTATATGCGCCCAAGCTCAACCGCATTCCCCACTACAACCAGCCACGTCTCAATCACATCCGCCCCCTCCCCCTTCTCCGCCACCAGCTCCTCTACCGCCTTTGCTGTCTCACACGGGTGCAGATACCAGCATGGCGTCCCCAGGCTCGGGTGTTCCCCCTGCGACACCAATGGAAACGACGACATCGGCAGGGTTAGCCCGAACCCCCTGTTCTCGGCACCCTCGAAAGCTGATGCCCGAAGCAGGGTCGTGCACAGTATGTCGTCCAGGGAGAGCGGCGCTCCCTCTGTGTGCCAGTTAAAATACGTTTGTCAGTGGCAATGGATCACGGACGGGAACTGTGCATCGTAAAATAGAATGTGGGAACCTGGAAGGTGGCAGAGTACACCACATATTGCTCACATATTATAGCTTCCGTGTCCGTAGATGCAGTGGCTTCATCGAGCACATCTTCATCATACTGAGCCTGCTGAATGCCACGCTTGGTGTGAATTGTCGATCGAGACATATAGCCGAAATTGGGCCATGCCTAAGTGACGACTCAGCCTCAGAATGTCAGTGCGATAGGTGAGCATACAGGATATTCATTCCATGTCCAAGCGTGCTGGCGTTTGGCAATATACGCTTTGCATGCTGCGTCGAACTGTGGACGCGAGAGCATATTGCTGGCGTGGGAAAAGCTATGCAGCTCATCAAGTAAGGTTTCAGCCACAGGATGACCACACGACCAACGCCGGCCGTGCTGCGTTCCACAAAACAAGGCCCGTTCAAGTGTCGGTACATCCACAATGGCTGTAGGCAAGGTATGTCACGACGACGCTCACAGAATGCGCTATTTTCTGATATGAACTTCCCCAGAACAAGCGACTTTCTAAGGGGAAAAAGGGTGTCAAGAAGAAGGTCGTTGACCCCTTCACGCGCAAAGGTTGGTTCCACTTTCCGCGGCTCTTTCAGCTCCTCAATTCAAGCATAGACTGGTACGACATCAAGGCCCCGTCCATTTTTGAAGTTCGTAATGTTGGCAAGACTCTCGTCAACCGATCTACTGGAATGAGTATGTTCCCAGCATCGCTTTCCTTATCCCATCACTCAACATGCCTTCAGAAAATGCAAATGACTCGCTTAAGGGTCGGATCGTCGAGATCTCTCTAGCAGACCTAAACAAGGACGAGGAGCAGACCTTCCGTAAGATTAAACTGCGCATCGACGAAGTTCAAGGCAAGAATTGCCTAACCAACTTCCATGGAATGGACTTCACGTCCGACAAACTCCGTTCGCTCGTACGAAAATGGCAGACTCTCATCGAAGCACACGTCGATGTCAAAACAACCGATGGCTACCTCCTCCGCCTCTTCGCCATTGGCTTCACAAAGCGACGCCCAACGCAGGTGAAGAAGACTACATATGCACAGTCGAGTCAGGTGCGGGAGATTAGGAAAAAAATGTTTGAGATCATTACGCGCGAGGCAACGAGCTGTGACTTGAAGGAGTTGGTTCAGAAGTTTGTGCCAGAGGCGATCGGCCGGGAGATCGAGAAGGCGTGCAGAGGAATATATCCTCTACAAAATGTCTACATCCGCAAGGCCAAGATCCTCAAGGCGCCCAAGTTTGATGTGACCAAGCTCCTTGAATTGCACGGCGAGTCGACAGATGTGCGTATTAATAGCCTTTTGTCCTACAAGCCTGTGCTGACTTGTCCCCGCAGGAGACGGGCACCAAGGTTGCAAAGGACTTCAAGGAGCCGGAGGTTCAGGAATCTGTGTAGACACTATGTCACTAGCATCTTTCCTCCATTTGTCTTTCTACTGCACAAAAATATATGCATCAACGCAGATGGGTGGCTGTGCCAAACATCGAAATCGCAGCTTTTCTCATGTCTGACGTGGAGCTGATCAGGAGTCGACTGACTTTACACCCAGACTTCCCGAAGAAGGTACGCCACCCGCTAATAATTATCCGCCCGTTCTAATTTCGCTTCACAGGGCATCGTCTTTCTCGACACACTCCCTATCTTTCGTGATCCGTTGCTCTTCGAAACTCTTATCACCCATCTTCTTTATCACTTGACTTCCACCACTCTTCCCAAAGTACCAACCCGAAAAATAGATGTCGTAGTCGGCTTGGACGCTCGGGGATTTCTTTTTGGTCCCGTTATTGCGATGAGACTCAACGCCGCTTTCGCTCCGGTCCGTAAAGTCGGAAAACTTCCGGGCCAATGCATTTCCGCAACTTACCAAAAGGAATACGGCCCAGTGCGTTGTAATTTTATCTATCATTCGTGCATAGGTACCATAATGTTCAGGATGTGTTTGAATTACAAGTGGATGCTATCAAGCCTGGCCAGACAGTTGTCATTGTTGATGACTTGATAGCTACAGGTGTGTCCTGTTCATCTTCATTGTCACGGGTACCAAGCACTTGTCCAGGCGGGTCTGCGAAAGCAGCAGGCGAACTCGTCACCAAACTGGGTGGAACCATACTCGAATATATCTTCATCGTAGAAATCCCGTTTTTAAACGGAGTTAATCAACTAGATGCACCTGTATATTCTGTTATACAGATGGATAACTAAAACGAACACTAGACTAGCAATCGTGTATTTAATAGTGGTAGCCCATTAAGGATATAGAATACGACTTGTGTTGCTTGGAGTTTTCTTTTGTTCCGGAGATTTTCCTCCATTCGACGTAGCTGGCTCCGGTTCCGACTCTAGGATCATTACCACTTGCTGATCCTTGTATTTTTCAGCAGCTTCCAACATGTTAAGCACACCTTTCCCCATCTCCTCAGTTACATATACCAGTGCCACATCCCTGATATCCCCCGCTGCCGCCCACTCATCGTCACTGGCAGTGGGATTCAACAGAGCGTTATCGTGGCTCATGACAACAACTCCGGCCGCTGATGCTGCTTTTGCATTTAACAATTTCGTCAGAAAGGTACAACCTCCTCGACCGACGAAAAGGACGCTGTCTGGGTAAGCGTGTTGGTATGTTTCACATCCTTGAAGATTGCTACGATCCCGGTACAAAGGCAAACCTGCTGGGTCGGAAAATTGGATCTGTGGTTTGTGGATCGCCCTTGTCAAGTCGGCACCAAAAAGAGCCGCATGACCCTCGATAGCCAGTTCCTCGTCAGCTCTTCTACCCAAAATGTGGCGACGACCGGAGATGTGGTAGAGTCCAGGTCAACCTCATGCAAGTGGAAATGTAACTGAACATCAGTTCGTTGCTTGCTTTCGTCTTGAACGTCTGCATCTGTGAAAACCAGTGCAGTGTCATTGATGTAAACAACATGCCCTGGTCTGACAGTATAATGTCCCACTGACATCACGCTTCAGCTAAACCATTCATATCAAAGAACCAGACTCACATTTACTAATGTCGTATCCTTTGCCATCTAGACGTTTAATGATGTGTGTTCTTATTCCCGTGACGTTGTTGATAATAAAACCATCAGGGAGAGTGCGGATTTTTAGCTTGCTGGGACTGAGATCTTCCGGAACAATCTTTCCGTTGGAAGAAAGAACAAAGTCAAAGGACTAAAGATAGACCGTTGTAGCAAGTATAGGGTCTGAAATCAAGACGCACAAAGATATCTAGTCTCGGTCGTTCACACCAGCCAGATGGACTCCACATCCTTCGATCGCTTTCGTCAGGCGGTAGACCGACGAGTTCTCTTGCATAGTCCAGATATTCTAAGGAATGTATGCCTGGGATCGGACCCATGAAACCTTGCTCGCGAGCTGTTATGTGTCCTGGGGATAAATGTGCTGGACATTGGTGCGCATCTATCTTTCGCATTTTCCTACGTGCTGCAGAAACAGGTTTCATGTTCTTCCTGTCAAGCAGAAAAAGGTGGCCTTCCGTTGTAAAGACATAATTTGAATCGTCGCGATGCAGCGGGTTATCTTCGTCAAATAATAGATAGAGATACTGCCCATTCTTCTATTCAGAACGCTCAAACCGATCTAGAAGTCAATCGACATCACCTTCAGTGTTTCCGACAAAGTAAAAGATTCCATGCGATCGTCACGCTGATTGGTCCGTAGATCCGCGATACCAGTAAGGCCACAGTCCACCTTTGCCCTTTTGATAAGATCGTAAAGTACTCGCTCCCCTACGTCCAGATAAAATGTATCACGGGTCGCCTGTGCATACGGAAGTCAAGCCATATGTTAAGTGCTGCTTATTAGACATACTCTATATAGATACCATGTTGACTCGATAAATTCTGCCATCTAGAGTGAAAGGCGACGTCATGACACAATTCAGCATCACTTACCTGGTCGCAATGGGTAATGAAAAGATGTTGCTTGCTTGAAATGAGTGTCATATACCTCCGGTAACCCAGCATGAGCTCTCCATATATTATAATCTAATAGTGTGATAAGCGCCAGCGTGGTATATGTGATAAGTCTTACACATGTAATGCAGTTTAATGGCATTTCTCAGGTCTCCCGCAAGCACTTGGAGTCCTGGCCAGAACGCAGCCAAAGAGTCAATTGTATTGAATACAACATCGCCACTATGCATGTTGACATTTCGATACTGCAACAACAGATTAAGTAGATTCAGCTCAAGCGACATCACTCACCCAAAATCCATCCCACCCGCGTGAATATCTCATTACCGCAGTGTAAGCATCATCCCACACATCCAAGAATTCAGAATCACCTATGTCAGTGTCAGACAGCTTGCAAGTATACTTTCAGTCCACGTACCACTAAGGATATACCACTTCAGCGCATATTCGTAAAATGAATCAATGCCAGCTCCTATGCCAGTTACTTCTGGCGCGTTCCACAACTGTCAAATAGTCAGAAGTGCCTTTGAATGACAGCCGAACAAGTTACACCAGTCCACGTATCGATCGTGTTCCCCACAAGACCTATGTTGGATTTGCGATTCCATAGACCAAAGAAAGCCTAGTAGACAGTTATTATGTTGTCGTTGTTTATATTGACATTACCTTATAAGCAGCCTTCTCAAATCGATCATCTCCCGTTAATCTACTTAGCGTAGCAAATTCCAACATGAGGGAACCAGCTCCTGCCGTACCTAGAATAGTGATTTGAATCTAATTTTGTCCTAAATTCAACTAACTGACAGGTTTCGCGAGTTTCGCCCTTCATTAATCCATGGCGCAAATTGACCTGCAAATACAGTGTTAGAAAGAAAAGAATGTCTTTTAGAAGTACAGACCCTGGCATAAGGGAGTCCAGTGGGCGTAGAAAAGGCAGGTAAAAGCCGCTTTCCCAGGTCGTAAGCCATATTGAGAAGCTCGCCGCGATACCAGGGTAGGTGAAAACGATGAGTTGACGAGTTTGCAAACATATGCCCAGATAGAAGACCGCCTAGCACTCTTATCGTTGTCTCAAAGACTTGTGGTTTGGTGTTCACGTCAAATGACACCCATTCGATTACGTTCCTAACGGCCTTTTCAAACCCGTTTCGGTCATCAAGAACCACAAACGTGTCCAGCACGTCTATCAACGTAAGAGAGAAATTGCCTGCAACATCATTCGTTGCAACGTTTTCACTGGCCGTGTCAGATGCCAGACTTATCGGTACACCTGAGGGACTCACTCACGGGTTCCCCCAATCAGGTCCTTGTCCCGAGCATGATAGAGGTGTCAGCTTCGGTCTAATTAGAGAGGGGTGATGTATCAAAGCGACGCCAGCTAACCTCGTCCAGCGGAAAGGCTATGTAACTGACATCAATGCCGATGGAGTGAACGCGCAACTGGACTATTACCGAATGTCATATAGTTGTCAAAGCCGTGGTACCAGAGTTCACGCGTCATCTCGCTGCATGAGTTACGAGAGTCAGGACAGGCATAAGGATTTCGACGTACCGAGCCGCCAACTTCCTCTGAGCGGTCCAAGCGTATGCATGGCTAACAGCTGAGCCTATGACCAAGCGGCATAGGAAAGTAACGGCCAAGGGAAGTGCACACCAGTGGCTGGCCCACTTCATATGGTGATGGCGAGTTGGATTGATCGGCGTTGTCGTGGCATGTGTGCCGTTTTTGGTAATGTCCGACAAAGGCTATTGGTACACCTAACAGCCATGCCCAATGCCGCGTACCAATCCTCCGATCGCCTCTCACCCTCATCAAGCTCAACTGATTCGAAACGGTCTGCGATCTCTACCCCACCAACAGAAGTATCTAATCCACCTGAATCGCCTCAGTTAATGGCCGTCGTGGACACAGATGAGATAAGACGCCGTCGTGAACAGTCAGACAGGGCGTCTCGCGAGATTGGTAATCGTCTCCTACAAGGCTGGACAATGTTGGCCGATGAGTGCCCCACCTGCTACGGTATCCCCCTTGTTCGGCCACCCAAGGCCGGCGGCGGAAAGGATTCCAGGAAGGTATACTTGTCAGCTTATACTTACGACTTCCAAGTTTATCGCTTCTCGTGAAAAGGAATGTGTTATATGCAGGACTTCTTACATCGCAGATATCGATTCGTTTGGCCAGACACCGACGAAGGGGAACGACCATTTGGCAAGTGTGTCTTTCGCAGAGGTATCGTCAGATTTGAGCACGGTTTGTCGTGATGTTATGCATGTGGGCTTCCTCGCCCTTACGTCTACAAGATTATCCCAACCGCATCAAATCCAGCCAAGACGGGGCGTGAAATTGCTACGAAAAGCTCACTTCCGCAACAGACGGATTCCGATGTAAGCCTGGATAAAACTGTATTTTCTTTTCTGACTAAGCCACTCTGCAATCACATTGAAAAGGAGACATTCCATGTTCTTGAAGAATCATCAAAGTCGCTGCAAGCTACTCTGCATAGTTTGTCATCGCGATTGGCGTCACTCTCTGCGCAAAGCAGCACAATGGATCCCATGTTAATATGCTCCACCGCCGACGCAATACTAAAAGTGACACAAGCATTGTCACAAGTGAAGGAACTGGAGCGGAGCGAGCTTCAATACGCTTACCGCAACCTGAACTCTCCCCGTAGCTTAAAATAGCTGTTAGTGTATTTGTTGACTGGTAACATCAAGCTACAATGCATTCTGGGGTGTAGGAAAGCTACATCCGTGTGGACGCTGAGCGCTGAGTGTTGAGAATTCTGCCTCGTGTCGGTCAGACGATTCTGATTCGACGGAATCGAAGATTCCACCAGTGGAGAGTTTGATATTTATACCTGCATGGTTTCCGCATGGTTGTTGGCCCTTGCAGCATGATGTAAACTGCTCATAAAAGCACCCATACTAGGTCTCAAGTCATGCCTCGATTCAACATCCTCAGAGCTCTCGCAGGGGTACATGCTGACAATGATCAAAACCAGCACAAAGGTACTGAGAAGCCCGCACCTGAACAAGGAAATAAAGACATATCAAATACCCGACAATTACCATCAAGGAAAGCCAGAACACTAACAAAGCGTAGACCTATGGGCAGTCGTGAACAATCCCAACCCTCATACAATGTTCGTACCGAAGACATTGGTTACCATGATTTGGGCAGATATCCAAAGGCTATACTAGATTCAATGGTGAAACCATCCATGCATTGTGAAACGATAGTCTTATAATTGCTCTTCCAACTAGCCCACCCAATCAACCCCGCCGCAATACGCAGATGATCACCCACAGTTTGAAGGTACAAGGCTCGAATATCCTACCATGACACACGATTCTTTCCACCCGATGAGCCAATCTTCAAAGCGGTGGAGCCCCGTCCCATATGTCTACAGAGAACCAGCCACGGAGCAGTATGATGATGATGGCACCACGGAGCATGATAGCTCACACGAGTCACCCCACATGCAAGAACCACCGCGGCACACTCCTCCTCGAGATGCACGACGGCCCCAATCAAGAAAGCGCATGGAAGGTGTAGGTCATAGCGACATCCCTGTACCCCAAGATGTGCCAGGCAGTCCATACAGACACGAAGGACGCGAAAATATGGCCCCAAACGCACATCTAGAAGATAGACATAGCATTCGTTATATCCATGACAGCGCGATGAACAGCGATATTCCGCACCAAACTTCACCTATGGTGAGTCGATGCTTGTGGGATATTGAAGAATAATTCGGAACTGGAGAGCAGGTGTCGCCGGCTGATCTAACTGGAAGAGAGCGTTCATTAAATGAAACGACGCACACCAGAGAAGAAAGAGCTCAAGGTTCAGACATCATTGAGGTTAGCGTGAAGCTTGTCACAAGCCTCCAAGTTTTGACGTGACGTCCAACAGCCAGTAATTTTCGAGCACGAGGTTTTACGTAACGACGGAGCCCCTAATCCCAAGATCTGGCATTACATTGTCCCCGGCGGCCTGGATGTTGTTTTCAAGGACGAGGATGGAAATGAATTGACAAGGTAATAATATTTGTTGAACTTGGACCCAGCCGCTTTCGATGTTCGAGGCAGGATTAAAAATGTTGGAGATGGATCCACGAGGCGACGAGTTACTCCTATGGTCATAGAAGATGAATTCGGTAATGAGATTTATAGGTGCGACCCATACATCCACATGACGAATAATGATTAGAATATTAATATTACCAAAGGACAGGAGACTTTGACTCTTTATCGAGTAGTTCACAGTTCGACCCAGGACGTCCTCAAAAGGAATATCCATACGAGTCGCGATATCAGAAATCGACGTGAGGTTTTGTTAAGGATGCACCTCTAGAATGTTGATTTTGGCATTCAGGCAGCAACCCGGGGTTCCAGGATCCGAGCCAGTGGTCAGAGCACCAGTATGGTAATTCGTGCATGCCGATAGAGTGGATGGTGTGCTCATCATGCTAAATTCAAGGGTTCAACGAAGATCTGGTTCGCCCACCAAGCATGTATACACATCATATTTATCACCCAAAGCCGAGAAGGTGATATTGATTGATAAACACGGAAGACAAATACCAATGTGCGCCATATTTTGCTGAATGTCTTTGAATACTTACTTTGTTATGTCGTAGAGCCGATCGCAGAAAGCGAAGTTCTACTAGACAAGCCAAGCGAACGCAGGACGAGTAGAATATGTAGTAATTTTGAACACTCACCACGTGTATTTACCCACACAATGCTCTTCACAACTGCCCTGAGTTCTGTCGTGACTTAAATGTTAGATATTATCGTTTCTGACTACGCCGCGCTCTATGCATTCTATTATTAACAGAACTTTCCGAGAGCTCATTTCCAGCCATTTTGATTTCCTCCTTGCTCAATTTGAGGTATCCTCCATGAAATCTTCCTACACCCATGCGTAATCCCCGACCCCTTTGCCCGGATGATTTAGACTTGGACGAAGATTCGAAAGCATTTTTTATTGCAGGATGATAGTTCCCCAAATTTTTCGCCTGGAGCAGTCAGGTCAAATTTGCCACATTTGTCACGTCATACTGCTGGCCTACCTCTTCTAGCCGTTGCTTTTCTCGTTCCTTCCGCTTATTGGCTATTCCTTCGCGTACACTTTTCGCAGCCTTCCGTCTTTCTGCTTCAATCACGACTTTCTCCCCCTTACCGAGTTTAGCTGCACCAGCCAACTCCATCACGCGCCCCGCAAGGGCTTTCTGTCGTTGGCCGGATGTCAGGTTGAGTTCAGGATTGAGCGATCCTGACAAGAGCTGGGTATGAATAAGCCGATGCAGTAAGGCATCATTCTGTACATTGGATCTACGTACCGGATAATGTCAACCAGAACCCGCGTCACGATGCTGCAACATACCTTTCATCTTCGCGTTCATCTGTTTCATCCACGGGAGTAGCTTTCATGTTGTCTGAAGTGACTTTTGTTGTTTTAGATGACTTTACCGAAAATAAGCATTAGAATGGTGCAAAAGCAACGAAATACCATAAAAGCTCTCATGTGAGATTTCGATAAACGATCAGACCTGTGGCTGGTCGTTCGCTCAGAAAATACAACGACATTGGAACTGTCGGCTGTAAAATCATCGTCACTGTGTTCGAACTCTGGAAGCACATGAGCATTTTGGTTCGGCAACATATGTTGCCTCACCATCTTCTGGGCGTTCTCGCGGAGTGCTCATCTGAATCCCATGCCACTCCTCTTCCTCAGGTTCTTCCCTCTTTTCTTTTTTTGAATCTGTACTAGATAGCGGGAGTGCAAAAAAGCCAAGAAATTCCCTGCCATGCGCTTCGAGGATCTTCAGCAGCTCCTCATTCGTTTGTGCCATAAACGCTGTGTGTGACACGTGACTTATCACTCTATGCTCCACCAACGCGGCAAGCGCATTGATTCTTCGGATGCCCAGCATAGCCAGCAGAAACTCGTTATATCTGAAGAAGAACAATGGCGTCTAATCAATGAATCTGGTCTCTTGAAAAAGATGAATACCGACAGTCAGAAGCTCTCTGTTGAGCAGGAACCGGAAGTGTTACCTCCAGGGATGGAATATTTCGATGCGGCTTTCTTAATCATTCCATTCTCGTTCTTGCTCTTGATGATGGATATGTCCGTGTCCTGTTCATACCTTCATAAGCTTCTATGGTCTGATTGCGTGTAAAGCCTTGTGCACCACCAGTATGGCAAAGAACCGCTGTTCTGGGAGCTCGGGGAGAGGATGGTGACTAGGGTTCCCAGTATGGATTGTTCAGCGCACGGAATTTGATTGATTTTAACTTGCACTGCAGTTTTGTCTATTTTCATGTTTTACAGTAAGGCCAGCGAATGACGTTCACGGAGCAATGTTGTCAGTTGACGAAACTACCTTACAGCGATGCGTTATAAGCAACATAGGCGAATGCAGATATTACTCTTTGCCTTGGCTATACTAGTAGGCTGTCGAATGCTTTTTGTCATCAATCACAAGCCTTGGTTAGTGAACATGCGTCAGGTGGGCTATATCTCAGTACAGCGTTTGTATCACGCTCAAAAACCGTGGTAGTGTCCTCCTTTGGCAACACTCTGGATCTATGCTGTTGTACAGTTAGAATTGGGACCGGCCGTTCTGAGCCTCCTCACTGTCGGTGGCTTCGTCTGGTTGAAAGGCTTGCGTTTGTCGTTTTGATAAAAAATTCAATTTCTACTACGTAGCACATCAATATAATGTCGCCTATTATGATAGGACATGTCGTGAAGTTCGTGACATATTCCTTTCGCCGAGTATGGCATGAAATAGGACATCTATCTTCGCTCGATGATACGCCATGAAATCGGGTGTGAGCTCTGGCCGGCGTGGCACCTGTTACAAGCGAATACGTCGTGGTAAAAGAAATCCTCTATATGGCCTCCCATTCGTCAAGTCTTTGACTGAGCAACTCAATTTTCCGCTGGAAATATATGGTAAGCCCTGGAGTTTCCAATCTATTCCCAAGTGTTTTACTCGCCCTATACGTTATCGTTCGACCAACCAACGTGGTCCGAATGACGTTCAGTTGCCACTTGAGGCGTCGGTTAACTGATTTCTGAATTTGAGTTTTGTGCTTATCCATGGTGTCTTCAAATGCTCGGAAAACACGATCATCGCGAGCAAAATAATAAGCCTGAATCGTCAGTAAGCTCAATCAGTACCCAATATGAACGTGACACTACTGGAATAGGTTCCGCACGGACGGATTCCATTACTAATGACCATGCACCTAACATCACGAGATCGCTGCGGTAAGGTCAGTAAGAAACCGTAACCCCGAATAGCGAACAACCGACGCAGTTGCGTTTGCTACACTGCAGCGCACTCGTGAGCAGATGGCGAGGCACGCGTTCGAATGCTTACTAGTCTTCTAGAGAAGCAATAAGATCGGCCTTTCCGAGCTCCCTTGTCGCGAATCGTCGTACAGCAGCTTCAGCTTCTTGGACTGGTTTTCCTGATGAATCCGTCCTCAACGCACGCGAAACTGATGTCACTTGCTCCCAAACCCATTTGTCGCCTTCACTCATGATAAGAGTTTGCATGAACGATGCTGTCAAGTCGACTTGCGACTTTGCCAAACCAAAGTCAATTGCTAGCTTTAGATTTGTCCCTTCAATAGCGTCAGCTGATGTTGAGCGTCCACGAGTAGGGAAAACCTATCGCACGCAATGCTCTCAAAATTGTCTTTGTCTGAGGTTTGGGTATGTCTTCGTCTTGAAGGTTGTTGATGTAGCGGGAAAAGGCACCTAGTAATACGATTGCAACGTCGCGGTGGGATTGGCCAATACGCATCGCATGGAGCAAGGGTGTGATATCGCCAGACCTCCGAAGGAGGAGCTGTGAAATGTCAGTGGCAGCATGCGACACGATTAAGACTTGCGCCGCACAGGAAAGGCCCTGTCTCGTATTTCCATGAGATAGACGACATCCTGCCGTTCAATGGCACTGAAAACTTCAAAGGGCTGGATAGCCATTAGACAAGGACAAAAGTAGGATGAGACATTGGGAACGTGCTTGAGGTTCCCTCCATGGGATAGGTTTGGATGAGATGGCCTCGTTCCGCTTCACTAAAGTTCGCGTAAAAAATGATTTTATGGAAGATGCAGAGACGGGAGATGAGATGACAGAATCTCGATCACTTTGATTTTGCTCGTCATCTTCATGCTGTTCTTCGCTATCGTCAAGCAACGGAGTTGAAGGCTGCTGCGGGCTTTGCAGTTGAAGGTTTGCCCTGCAATCCGCTTCCCGGGACAAGAAACCTTGGAGGGGTAGGCGCTGTATAAGGCAGGGTTCAGAAGCGAGTGCGTGTCTGGCAGCCACGGTGGTCGATGAAGGATAGACTCGGTCATGATCTAGGTCCTCTCCTAGCGTCTTTACGACGAAGCTATTATTGAAGCTCATTGTTGCCCATACATGAGCTTGGTGGGGGTGTGAGGGGATATTCGCCAGAAGTCATAGCCTTGGTCATGGTATCATGCACAGCCAAATATGCCAGACACGAAGACTGACAATCCTGCAAGAAAAAGCGGAACTCGTCGTTATCATCAACGAACCCCCCAGTTCTGGTCAAATGCTTCGACAATGTCGGAAACACTTTATCCTACCGTCATGGTCCTCGATTATGCACTGGCCATGAAACCATGCGCTCCAATTCTGGTTCTCACCCGACAGCCTCTACCCAAAATCGAGTCATTTAATTCCTTCTTCAACGGCCTTCCTGTCACCACACATTTGGTGAATGCTGCGCCTGTTAATGTGAACGCCGATCAACTGCGCAACCTCGGCCTATTCACACTGAGGGTTTGTCGAATAATCATGAACAAGCCTTTTATCGCCACCTTGGACGACATGCTGTTCTTTTTGGCGCCCTTACGCCTTTTCCACGTCTCCGCGGATGAAATACAAGCTACACCTTCCATCTCTGAGCTTGTTGCATGGGAAGTAGTTACGCACTGTGTCACCGCATGGCATGTCCCTATCAACGCAGAGTCATCAGATATCATTGAACAGGATATCGAAGATTCTGTCATCCAGGATCGCTTGACAGAATTCACCAGGCGGTTTGAAGTCGTCAAGCTGCGGCGAGACCTAACCCCACATAGTTCCATTGCCAATGATTCGGTGCGTTTAGTCGTGGGACGAGGCTACTATGACTTAAATCATATCACAGTCTAGCTCCGGCACTCTGTTTGATGCTTACAAGTCAAAATCCAAGTCCGTCACTAACCTACGTAACGATACACAACCTATTATTGAAGTGTCTACCATGGAATGTCATGTCAATTATCTGAGCCCAGCGTCCCAGACTTCGGATTCAAAACCAATTGTCAAGTGTATGTGATCAACGTTCGACATTTCCGCTTCTGATAATGATGAAGTCTTGATTCCTGAATTCTGCAACAAGCTCACCGTACCAGCCAGGTACATTGTCTTTTTTGTGGCTCTCGTTCCAGATTAACGGAGGCATGCCAGTACTCTTCGGACAGCTCTTGTCTTGCCTTCCCTCTTTCATAGAATTGACAATCTCTTGTTAATGAAGGAGCTGAATGCAACCATGTTTAATAATGCGCTGTCAGATGAACTCCTCAGTACGGCCATAACTTGTCCTTCAGCAGGCATGGTATTTGATTATGAACGGCTTGAACTACTAGGTTCATTTATTCCTCTGCATTCAACTCCTCTTATTCCACTTCTTTTCATCCAGGCGACTCATTTCTCAAGTATCTGAGTACTGTGCACATTATCACCTCCAATGGCTTCAAAAGCGAGGGTGCCATGCATACAGCAAGACAGCGAATGGTCAATAACAAGGCGCTGACACAAAATGCCATTCAGACTGGACTACCAACGTTTGTCATATCGAGACCGTTCGTGCCGAAACGCTGGAAACCTCCAAAATTTGAAGTTAGCCAATCATCTAGCAGCTTGTTACTTGTAAACAACATTTCGGGTAAGTTGTCAATAATACTCTTTGACAAGGTCCATGGACATGGTTGCCTTACAGACGTGGAAGAAGTTCAGTCCAGTCAGAAAGAGGATCGGGTGCATTGGCTAGCCGACAAAGTGCGAAACAAGTGGTGCTCTAATCTCTCTAATTATTTGTTGTGGTAGACGATTGCTGACGTGACAGAAGCGGTAATTGGAGCTGCATACCTTTCGGGAGGGATGAATACAGCATTTGATGCCGCAAAAGTACTTCATATACCATTGCCAATGGTTAGCTGTTGGTCAGATCTGCAATGCAAATTATCCAGCCTCGCAGATTCGGCTCCAAACGTACCCTTATCCAGCTCTCAAGCCTACATGATAAAATCGGCTGAAACACTTATCGGTTGCAAGTTCGAGCGTCCTCATCTCTTGCTACAAGTACTTGTATAGTGCCATAAGTCTGTGACTGCTATGGATGTGTCCTGATCCAAAATTCTGACAGGTACATCAAAACACTGTAATCTCGAAGGCATTCGTATTCGTTGGTGACGCCATTCTGGATTTTCGTAAGTGTCATTTAACAACTTTTCGCTTTTATTCAGCATTCCTAGTCGTAGGCCGGTACGTTTTCGATCGAGATCACGGGCTATCTTCGGGTGGCCTATCGCTGTTGAAGGTTGGTGCGTAAAGGTGCATGTGTAAACAACGGGCCCACGTCTTCCTCTAGGCTGCTATGGTGTCCAACTCAACATTAGGCACGATAGCCATCTCGTCCAAGTTATCAGATCATCTTCTTTGCGCACCACGAGAGACGATAGCGTCCATAAACACTTTCTACAACAAGATAAACGCTCGCCAGAAAGAGGATAATCAACGAACGACGGCAGACAAGATAACTACAGGCCAATACTGGCAAGGGATGGAGCCACCCCAAGTATGCACTGCCATTTCACGCGCCAGTACTTTGTCTGATGAATCCAACAAAGATATTAGTGGAGTTGATTAAGTCAATTGTGGGCGCTTTATATCTATCCAACAAACCCTCGTTTGCAGGCGTCGAAGTATTTTTCAGTAACATTTTGAAGCCATTCTACGACGAGTATATAACGCTCAAGACCTTGGCACACCGGCCTACAGCGACGCTCGTCGAATTGCTGCGTGCCCATGGTTGCCAGTTGTTCGATATCAAGAAGGAAGAAATTGGATCCATCACTCGTTGCCAAGGTTTGTATTCACATTTTGTGCGGCTATTGCCAACGTCCTCTCAACTCCACTTCAGTCTATTTGCATCATCGGGTTCTCGCTAGTGCTGAAGATCAGAGGCCATCATATGCCGTTATACGTGCTTGCCATGCGGCACTAGATTTGCTGAGCTCGGCACTTCTTTCCGTATATTGTGATTGCAGGGCACAGCCGAGTAAAAAAGTAAAGGAGAGCCCTTCCGACCATCTCTTGTCCATGGCGGACGAATAGATATCTAGTAACATAATTCTACTATCGTCAGGCATTTAAGCAGCGCCGCTAGCCTTTCTCCTGAAACAAGAAAAGGTCAAAAGGCCTGCGACGGAAAATGAATGATACGAACAGCTGATAAGAAGCAGCTAGAAATGGGATAGAAAACCCGGAGGCCATGTAGGCAACTAACTTGAGACCGAAAGCGGCTTTCTTCTCGCCGGGGAAGTTGAATGGGAGATGCTATGAATGGGATGAATCCAGCTTATGTTCAGCGGGTGAGCAACATACATGATAATGACCATGCTCTGAGAGTCTCGAAGCGGAGGTGTGGAAAGCACGGCGGCGAACGATGGAGCGAGCAGCAGTGATGCGTAACATTCTGGCAGAGTACAAGCTGTCGGAGCGCAACGTTTTTACACGGATCGGAATCTGCCGATGTGACACCTTATATAACGACTCCGTCACGCACTGATCGATCCAATGGCGGCCTCAGCGATCGTTACCATCGTCGCGCGTAACAAACCAATTACCGTCCCCACTGGCCTATTCATCAACAATGACTTTGTCCCTTCGTGTGATTCGCAAGAGCGCATCAGGTCCGGTTGTCAATTATCCTGGCTATGACTGCTTGACAATCATTGTGATCAGTGTGATTGATCCCGCTACAGAGGCGATGATATGTTCTGTTGTATCAGGTAAGAGGCGACGCGGTGACGTAATTTGCACCGATTACAGATGCACTACGCGATGGCATTAGCATCTGTGAAAGATATCCACGTCGCGGTCGCTGCGGCTCGACAAGCCTTCAATACATCTTGGGGAAAGAATGTCACTGGTTTCGAGCGTTCAAGGCTTATAAACAAGCTTGCCGATTTGATCGAGAGGGATGCTGAGCAACTAGCCGAGCTCGAAGCACTCAACAATGGCAAACCCGTCAGAATAGCAAGGTAAGTATTACTAAGGTGATGGGTGTCCTTCTGACGCAGATAATCAGAGACTTCGATATCGCGGATAGTGTACAGTGCCTTCGTTACTATGCCGGGTGGGCAGACAAGATCGTTGGTCAAGTACATCTATCTCCACCTTGCTGAATCTATGATTGATCTCTTGCATAGTCCCTTGAGGTAGATAATAAGGTCAAGTTAGCATTTACTCGCCACGATCCCATTGGCGTATGCGGTCAAATGTAAGTCATCCAAACTATCTTTCGACTGTAGCTTATGATATAGCATACCCTGGAACTATCCTATCATGATGTGGTAAATAAGCTCCCCTGTCTCTTTCATCCGCAGGCCGCTAACTCATCTTTGAGGGCCTGGAAGGTTGCTCCTGCCTTGGCTGTTGGCTGCACAATCGTCATGAAACCATCAGAATGGACACCTCTCACGGCATTAGTATGTTATCTAGCCGTTAGCTGAATTATTGGTTGATTTCTTCGACAGAAGCTATCCGAACTCGTCAAAGAAGCTGGGTAAATTACCTCTTTGCTAATTTCGCTGTCTCAAGTTCGTTGTCAGGTTCCCACCTGGCGTGATCAATACCGTCCCATCGTATGGAAATGTAGGAGGTGCTGCGTTGGCAGCCCACCCAGATGTCGATAAGATTGCCTTCACGGGCTCTACTATAACTGGTCGTAAAATTATGGAAGCTGCCGCCAAGAGTAACCTGAAAAAGGTATGTCCAGTTGATTTTTATATGACCTGCCATGATTCCAACTGCTTGAAGGTTTCGCTTGAACTAGGAGGGAAGTCTCCCCATCTAATTTTCGAGTCTGCCGACTTGGAACAAGGTTAGTCCTCATTGGCTCATATCTCAACATAATACCGGATCGATGACTCTCGGGCTCAAAACAAAAAGACCATTTTCTGGCAGTGTTCTTGGGCACCGTGATATGCTGACATGTGCGAGGAATGACAGTTATACCATGACACCCACCACTTGACACGAATTAACAGCAGTTTACTGATTGATTACTCACAGCCGCGAATTGGGCCGCACTGGGTATATGCTACAATTCTGGCCAGGACTGCACTGCTGGTTCACGAGTTTACGCACAAGACTGCATCTACGACAGATTTCTTCAAATTCTTGTGGGCAAAGTGAAAGCATTGAACTTTGGCAACGGATTTGACGAAGCCGTCAGTGGAGGTCCTTTGGTGAGTTTATGCTTCGAAACTCTTTTCACGAACTTTCCGAGGAGCGATGATAGATTTCCAAGCAACAATATGACCGTGTTTGGAGCTATATTCAAGCTGGAAAGGCAGAAGGTGCTACTCTTGTCCTGGGTGGCGAAGAAAGACAGGGCAAAGGCTACTTTGTTAGTCCAACGAGTGCGCGCCAATCATTTTCATTGCATCCGGGTATGGAACTAGAAATAACTTAAAGTATTCACCGACATCAAGCCGCGGATGAAAATAGTGCGTTACTCTTTTATGATTTCACAATGATGCGACGACATCGGGATATGTCAGGTGCGAGAAGAAGTACACAGCTTCCCCGGATCTTCAGCCGCTATCTAAGTAGATTTCAGATCTTCGGACCGGTACTTTCTGTGGGACGCTTCAGCAGTGAAGAAGATGCTATCGCACTTGCAAACGATACGAGTTATGGTCTGGGAGCAGGAATTCATTCAAGTAAGATTTTAATAATCGCTGTTTCGTCTTCCAATCCCGCGATGTGATGTTGACGATCGCAAAGATGATGCGAATCAATGTATGCGTATGTCTTCGGCTTTGGAGGCGGGCACTGTACGTTCGATCATATTAAACACAACTTCATCCACAATGAAAACCATCAGGTCTGGGTGAATCAATACAATCTTCTTTACAATAATGTCCCCTTTGGTGGCAAAAAACTTTCCGGCATTGGTTAGTCAATCTCCATGACAGTTCACATTCAATAAACTTATGTGGCGTTGCAAGGGAGGGAACTTGGGAGCTATGCGCTAGAAGAGTACACATCCGTAAAGGCAGTGCATTGGAATTTCGGGGAGAAATTCGAGTGGCCCTTTTAAAAAGATGGATGGTTTTATAATGGTTCTTTGCAATCGTACCTTTTGGATTCAAGCGAACGAATGCTGCGCCGCTGAGTTTTTGCCGCGAATATTCATGATCAATAGGCCATCGGATTTCGATCCAGTCCGGACACGAGCGCCTGATCTCGGCTAACAATCGATTCACCGTTAATTATTTGCACGTCCAAGTATGGAAACATTGACATCGTGAAGCTCCGATGTCGATAGGGCGGCGTATGTAAAGAAATGCTAGGTACAATGGACTACGTCGATGAGTCTGGCCTTTAATATCCGACACTATCGTCATAACTATGTTATCGATTCATAACGCAAAATGTGGGTAAAATGAACAGCGGCGCTTACGGATATTGTAAATGGGGTGTAACA
Organism: Amanita exitialis; assembly: GCA_023014455.1. Lineage (NCBI taxonomy): Eukaryota > Fungi > Basidiomycota > Agaricomycetes > Agaricales > Amanitaceae > Amanita > Amanita exitialis. Next base: position 1,147,081 of record JAEBUR010000004.1, on the reverse strand, counting down.
TAATCGTATGGCGAATTGTTGGCGTGTTCTATCTGATTTCCTAAAAACTGAATGGGGTGCATCCGGTGGTCTGTATACGCCGTGTAGCTGCCGTGATGCATGGAAGTATCAAAAGCAACGGTAGGTATATTCGGGGATAGATACTGATGTGAGTGATTGCCACTGGGCACAGCAGACGCTGGCGCTGACGTTGCATGGATCTCTCCTGTTCTGGAATTGGCTTGAATAGGAGCAGGATTGAAATTGTCGCTGGAATGTCGCTGCGCAATTTGTAGATTTTGTCTTGGGATATGGGAAATAGTATCGATGAAAGAGACGGGACTATAATCTGGCGCAAGGTGTGCAGAAGGAATAGTTGGTGTTGTAATAACATAGTTCGGAGATCCATCTCGCATGTTCTGACCAGTCCGCATGACCGCTGCCGGCTGAGATGCAGTGATATTTGACATTTGACGGGTACACGTGGGGAGGAAGTTGGCCGGAGCGTCTGTGTGACTCAGACGACCTTGCAGCACAAGTCGTTGGATCAGATTTCGTAGGTCACCAGGTAACATGTTCTCGGGTTCAGAATTGAAAAGCCTGATAGCTTCTTCACACGTCACTGAAAGGACGACGCATTGCTTGTTTTGAGCGCGACATTTATCACAGGTTCCGCCATCCCCTGCATTACACTGCGTTAAGAATGTTTTAAACTTGAGTTAAAGTAAAAGAAGGACAAAATAATACCCTGATTTTGCGTTTCCGACAGTGTAGACATGCCGTAGGATTGCGTCGCCTTGGGGTCGATCCACGTAAACTAGATCCGCTGGGTCCATGTGGGGTCGCCTTCGATATCGTTCATCTGTTCTGTGATGGGATACAGCCCCAGGAATGGGTGATTGAGCGTTGTTGCGTCGTGCTCTTAAATGCATTCAGGCGGCTAAATATTCTAGGCAGGTGTTCCCAAAACGACAACATGTTGCAGTGGCTAGTCTGAACTAGGAATCCACCGAAATAGGATTTCATATGTTTGGCAGTTTGGGTCGTAAGCAAGTTTCCTAACACGCACAGATAAGATAGGCGGAAAGGAAGTTGGTAAATATGGTCTTGATCACGCAGGGTCTTCCACACGGTGTGTGCGTCGTGGTTCCCCTCGAGGCTGATACCTTTAAGTAGCTTCCCATAAATAGGACTGCCGTGCACAACGCGTGAATCGGTTTGTCTTCATCTTGAGATATGATCATTACCGCTCAAGTAAAGTTAGGGCGTCATTGTGATAATGCGGCTTGAACGATCCGATCAGCGAAGCGCCTGTTCACCATCTCGTTTGTGAATCACCGAGATTGATCAGCCCTTTCAGCCAGTTCAATTTGAATTACAATACCACTCATTCTACAAAGCTAGATAGTCGCGGACTTCCTCCTCAGTCAGTTTCCTAAACGTTGGTCTAGGCCGCTCTCCGGGCCTCTTCTCTTCTAGCTCTGCAGGAGACGGCACGGTCACAATTCCAATTTCGATGGTCTTCTCTGTCATCTGTCCCTCAAAACCTTCCTTTAACGTGAGTAAGGCAGTGTGAATGGCATCCTCTAGGCTGATATCATCATTGTAGCTGCATGGCACAGCATGTCAGAGTTTGACTACTTTTAATCACAATATCTCACCGCTTCTCAAGGAAAGTCTTAGCATTCACCATATTCTTTCCTATTGCGCTAGCCTTCCACGCCCAAAACGATCCAGATGGATCTACTTGATATAAGGTTGGTCCCCGAGTAATATCCCATCCTGCGACTAGTAACGATACGCCATAAGGTCGCACGCCACTACGTGTGCATGAGAATGGGGTTTCTTTAACCAGAGAGCAAGCTTACCCTGATTGTGTTGCATCCTGCATCGTAGCTGCGATTTCTTGTGTTAACACGCGTATCGGCGGGTACTCGCCATACATTTTCCAGTATGCTTGGGCGCTCTTGCGTGCTTTGCTGACGAGAATACGGAAGTCGGGTCCCATCCCAGAATAAACGATACCAATATTGGGACACACAATGGCGACTTTGTCAAGCATTGAGTCGTCGACAAGAATGGAGGACGATTTCTTTTCCGTTGCAATCACGATACCGTTAGAAGCTACGCATGCTATGGGTCATGTTAAGGATGCGAAGAAAGTAGCGCACCCTTAATCCCCAGGCTTGTGGTGCCCTGTGCCACGGCTGCTAAGGCATGTTCGATCTGGACTAGTTTCCCACTCGGCGAAAAGACCGTCAGAGAATAACTACCCAAATGTATCAGAGTATATTGTCAATCATCAGTGTGATCCATACCTGTATGCGCCTCCATTTGCATTTGCCATGGTTAGCAGTTGTCAGTAGCGTCTCGAGACGCGTGTATACTTTGTACTAGTTTGCATCAATGCTTATCTGATATGACTCTGGCCACTGAAGTGTTTCCGGGCATCGCAATAACTACTACGAGAACGTGTATTGGTCGAACGGATTGCTCGTCATTAATGTCTGTCGTATACTATGGCAAACGGTGGTGGCAGAACGTCACCGATTGCCTCAAACAAGGACATTAGAGTTCCTTTGCCACGCCCCAACGCTGTACATCGTCACGTTGTGTACAGAAACGATGCTGCTCACTACAGGACTGAACGTGGTTGCAAAGGAAAAAGTAGCGCACAACTTGGCCAGGGAAATCATCAAATCACGTGATGCACCATCTGCCACGCGTTCCTGACATTGTAAACACTCTGACATGCCATTCATTGACCGTACCTCCGAATTCAAGACGGTCCTGCTTGACAGAGAAAATCATTCACGCAGGAAATCAAGGAAGAGAGATGAATTTCAGCGCGACGAGTTTGGTCAATTGGGCAAAGGCTACCTCAAGGAAGCGTACAACGTTGTAAGTGACTAGGCTGTGTACCCGTGAAGGCTTCCGACACCTCTCACACAAGTTATCACACATCAATACTTTGACGCGCATGCTTGCGGGTATACGCAAGCCATACTTGACCGTTGATACGCGTGAACCCCCGCTTCTACAACCGCGTGTTGCGAGAAATCTCGATTTCAATGGGGGGAAAGATGCATGGGTCAACATACGCTACCTCACTAATGAGGAGCGCGATCAAATAGACCTCCAGTCGCGCGTCATACTCTCGCGCTGTGCCGATCGCATCAAGGAAATGGAAGCGCTTGAGAAACGTATGTAAATTCGTGTCATGATCGCGTCAGAGCATTTGCTTAGCCAAAATTACACACCAGGTCGCTCTGAACTCATTTCACGAAAGAATCCATTTATACGTTTTTTACCCCCGAGTCTCCGACGGGACGAAGTGACCGCAACCTCCGACTTTATAGCTGCCCATCATTCGAGTATGACATGGTATTTGAGTCGTAGGCTCACGGAAGCCAGCCAAGCACAGAAAGACATGCAGGAGGAGCGCGTGAAGAGACAGTTAGAAAGAACGCGTACCCTAGGATCCGGCGCTGGTTACGAAATGCTTCGCATCGGCTCCAAGAATCCACAGCATTCTATGGTGTCCGTGAAAAACGAAAGTGGAGGCTGGTTGGGAGGAGCTTCGTCAGCCATGCTCAGTGCTATTGGTCAACAAACACCTCATCCCGCGGTGACCACTCCCAATGCGGTGGCCGTACAGTCAGATGATGAAGATGAGGACATAGAATTGACTGCATCTCAGATTACACAATTCGAAACAGAAAATGCCAACATGCTTAAGAGCGTTCAGGATACCCTAGAATCCGTTCAACAGGCAGAATCTCGGCTGATGGATATTAGTGCATTGCAGATGGAGCTGGTCTCACATCTGACCCGACAAACCGAGTTGACGGATCAATTGTTCGAGGATGCGATAGCGACTTCCACTACAGTGGAGAAGGGCAACGCTCAACTGCGAGAGGCAAAAAGACGAGCAAAAGATGGCCGGGTGTTTGTTCTACTGTTTCTCATTGGCGCAAGTCTTAGTCTGCTATTTCTGCATTATTATTAGTAGCTATAATTACTGTACTTGTCTAGCGGACCAACATAATGCACACATACACCGGGTAGAACGAATTCATTGCGAGGAATTGGTTAGAAATGGCATTGATTCGCAAGAATCCTCTAGTACTCCAACATCATCCTCGTCGACGCTAGGAGATAGGCTCTCGAGGTGGCGTGTATGTGTTCGAATAAGGGAGTAAACAACCCTTCCATGTACTCAGACAAAGTTAAATGCACGCGAAGTGATAATGGACGGACCAGCTTGCCAGTATTGTAAGTGCAAACCCACCAATTGCCAAAAAAATGTTGATCATCCTACTGTCTGAATGGTGCCGTTAGCGGTGTAATACATGGAGAGGTATGAGCATATCCGTACGCGAATCCATCTTCTCCCGCTGATTTCTATCGGACAGTGCAGCAATCCGTGAACCAATAAAAACTTGAAGTAACACTCTTAGAGAAATGAATGATGTGGCTATTACAAATTGCCATAGTTCGACGGATTTGATTGACTGAGGCGCTGTCATAAGATTGTTTTTCTATTTTCCTAAAAGGGCGCATACTAACAGCAAACAACGAATTTGAATATGCCCACGGAGGAAATGGTGAAATGCGTATAAGTATAATGAGCGGTAGACCCTTCGCACGCTGTGTGCAAAAGATTTTGAGCGGCAATAATGAAATTGTGAAACACCTTACCACGACTTCTTCTAATACTCGCCATTTCTTATTGTTTGCTAGCGATTCGGAAAGTTTCTCGCTGAAGCAAAACCTCAGAAGGACAAACACAAGTGCCGAGCCGATCATGGCGGCAGGTGCTGCAATCCAAAAACCTTTCATTCCAAACGCAAATCCAGCAAGCGTAACAACGGTGGTGTGGCCGACGAGCGGAGGGAACGAAATCATCACTGGAGTGGGGTAGGAACACGGCACGGCCGAAGAAAAATCATAACAGACCTGATGCAAGGAAGAATATTAGCCAGCCATATGACGTGGCTGCTAGATTTTCTGCCTTGTCATACAGGAACTGCGCAATGCGGCTCGGGGTGGCAATAAGTATGACAACGACTGACATGTACTGTCAGTTTCCAAGGATGGTGCAAATGAATATGACTATTATGCTTACCCAAAGACGCGTAGAAAAGGAGTATACTCCAGATCAACACCTATACACTAATGTCAGGATGAGCATAAAATCCGTAAGACCTTAAGACACACTCTACCGGACAAAGGGAGATTGTGATATTTGCGGAGACCGGCGATTCCAAAATGCTTAATGAGTGTCCATGTGTTGGCAGCCATCCGACTTACGTAAACTTGAACGTCAACGATGGAGAAGTTCAGCGCATACCGAGTTAGTATTCTCGAGCTGCAATACTGTTTATCTGCTTGATGCGGTTAATTTTAGGATCCCGGAACTGGTATACAGGTTAGGATGATTTTATGTTCATCCATCGTCGTACTCAGTTTATTTGCAGCCTTTCTTGACGCCAATCTCTCCTGGTACCAGTGGTGTACTGCTGTCTTTGAGATATGTCCTGGCCACGATCAGGACAGCTTTTATCCTCATAATACTGGCAGTATATGTCGCTCTTGTTCACGGGTTTTGCTTGTGCTTGGTGTGCCACTTTCTTACAACACAAAATTGCGTCTACTGAAAGTTATAGATACCCATACCTTCTTTGCACCGTCGCATCACTCATTTGTTGACAGCAATTCTTGGCCGTACGGCTCTCTTTTTTCTAGGACTTCTCTGGATTTCTGTGGAACACGTCCAGAGAAAACGCAGGTATGCAACGGAACCTCAACGCTCATATTACATATTAAATGTTAGATAGAAGGGGTGAGGGCACAGAGTTAGCATGGGATCCACGCGCAGGCGACATAATCATTTCTAACTGGGTTTCTTGGATAGAGCTCGTTTGGCTCGCGATCCGGTATTTATATCTTCGCTCATATCTTCACCTATTCGTAAATCATGAATACAGGTTCAATCCTATATTTGTCCTTCCGGTATCCGAGCAATCTCCACCGGAAACGAATAACCGTCCTGTGATCTCAAGTCGTCACAGAGGGCCTCGTCAAACTGCTGGCACAAGCGTACCAGAATCGCGGATACCGCTCGTTGCCTTTCAAAAATTGTCACTGTTATCCATAATCTCCAAGACAGCGCAAGTCCTATTCCGCCCTATGTCACGGGAAAACCCTTCTTCCTTGGATGATATTAGGAAGAGGGCCGACCGCCCTATTGTTGTGTTTCCAGAGTGCACCACCAGCAACGGTCGGGCATTACTACGATTCTCTGCCTTGTTCCATCAGAATGTTCCAGTAAAAGGATATCAAGTCTTTATCATGAGTGTCAGGTAAATTGGTCGATCATTTTACGCACTGCCAGGAGTAATTTATTTGTCTCTAGATACGATTTGCCCCGCACATTTGCTCCCGCTACAGCACATTGCATACCAAATTCTGTCTTAAACCCGTTACCACATTTATTTAGGCTTGCTACGGCATTGAAGCCCATTGGCCTCCATATTCGCCTTCTCGCACCCTCTGACTCTCCTAGTTCACAACTATTTACGACGAGTGAAGTCATTTCTGGCCCCGTCGAGGACCAATTAGCAGAATCATCGGCCGTAGCTGATCTCGCAACTTGGTAAACTAAAGAGGACTAATTTGGGATGGGAGGATAAAGCTGCTTTTTTAAATTTCTATTACAACAGAAATAAATGACGACTTGGATCGCCCCGTTGAGGCTGGTTTTCACTACTGGACTTAACTTCCTTTAAAGCTTAGTTTTAATCTAGTCATAGGTGATTAGCCTCACCCACGTTATTTGCCATTTTACCTGCTCACCTGCGCAAGTTTCTGTATGCCCTGACATAAATCAGACTTCAGGTCCTCGAGATCTTCAACTCCCACACTTATGCGTATAAGTCTGGGATCTGCCTGAGGATCACATTGCCGGCGATATTCTATAAGAGACTCGACACCACCGAGGCTCGTCGCAGGCTAGTCGGAAATGAAGTACTCGTTCGTTTACGGATCAGAGTATCAGACTTACGATGAAGCAATGAAGAAGATGTGGAAACTTGGCCGCCAACTCTGCTTTGTTGAGCTGAATTGTCGTGTAAGAGATATGAACAACGTAGAGGAGGGTCTCACCAAAATAGCAAATGTTGCATTCCAACCACCTTCCATTTGCTTTCCTGGTTCAAATCCTCTCGTATCCTTGCATTGGAGTGAGGAGTGCCAAATTTTGGTGACTATGCCACCCGGTACACCATCGTATGATTGACCGGGGGAGGTCTTGGCAATTTGATTTAGCCAATTTGCGAGGGCGGTGGCAGTCGCGGATTGGCGAGGTATCCTCAGATGCAATGTGCGTAAAGAACGCAATAGAAGCCATGCATCCAGTGAACCGGCCATGTTGCCCATATACGTCCTATTGTGGTGCAACTTGATCTGGTGAACAAATCGTGAGCATATAAAGGCATGAGCTCACTGTTTTCCATTCTTCTGCTGTTTTAACGACGAGAATACCGCAAAGCAGATCTGAGTGTCCGCCGAAATATTTTGTACCTGGCGGAATAATGATGTTATTTCTATTCACGGTCCAAAGACACACATACCAGAATGCATGACACTGGAGTATGTATTAGCGACGAGGATATACATGCAAGAATAGATTACCAATCGGCACCCCACTTGAAAGGAAATTGCAAAGGAGGAGGACCGAAAGTTGAATCAACCACTATTTTCCCGCCTACTTTGTGAACCTAAACGCGGTTTTTTGGAACCCATACGATAATCAATGGACTCGTGACATGCCTTGTCCGCATAATATTGAATATCCCTATCCGGATTATAGCTGTTGCAACAGAACTGAAAGCACTCAAAATTCACCTTGACTCGCCTGTAGGGTTGACGGGTGTCTCCAGCCAACAAAGATCGCCTGACCTATATTCGGCATCCAGGTCAATCAATTCGACGGCTGAGCCTGTCGATTTCCTGTAGATTTCAATGCTTGCATGGCAGCCAAAGTATCCTCCTGTGATAGCGATCCGCTTTGGCTGGAAGAAAACGAGTGTCTGAGGTTATGGATCATCGATTAATATGACTAATGGAGTGGACGACGAGGTAACCCTCATACTGAATAGCAGGCTGCAAGTCCAGAAGCATAAGTAATGGCATAACCATGCTTGAGATAATTTTAAGTCATGAAACCATTAAACTTTTTGGCAAGACTCACATTGATACGGCTCAAGATTTTTTCTGCTCGGGTGCTGACTTGCTGCGTGTATCGGGAATATATATGGTGAGGCGGATTGCGACAGTCAATCTCGTCGTATGCCAGATTTTGTCCCAGTGTTGGGTCCAACGAGCGGAAGGCTGCATTTAATCAATTATCGGCGTGAGTATGATCCAACGATGAGCATACTTGTGCTGACGGAAATCGATGGAGAGACCTCGGAACCTGTGGCGGGGTTGTGGCCGTCGCCGTGTATAAGGTCGGTTCCGCTGAGCGCATATTTGGTGTGCATTGTTGTTGAAACTTGAAAGGTGGTGGGTTGTTGAAAGGTGGTGAGATGTATGATCACGCGGCAACATCTCTCTTCTCCACCACATGGCTGGCTTCCACATCTTTCTCTCGCTCATTGCCCTCTTTCTTCCGGTTCTCGCCTATGGAGATGTTTCATCTAGAGCTCGCGCATTGCACAAGAGCAGGTACTCTCAGGTCCACTCCCTCGGCGACGCCTATCAATTTGATCCTCGGGACGGATGGCAATCCGTCAACATATCGGACCTCGCATATAAGTATGAAAAAAGACACTTATCCGAAAAGGAGCACAAGGATCCACACCGCAGCAAGGCATCGCAAAGTTTCGGACAAGAGGCCTGGTCTCTCCTCAAAAAAGTCTTCTCTTCGTTGAAAGGCTTAGGGTCACCTAACAGTGTGACTATCACCTGGTGACTATCGAGCTTGAGTGTAACGCTTTGGAATTGAAACATTAAAGGTATACTGGTAAAGACCTTTCAAACCCAAGTTGCTGGCCGCATACCTATTGGAGTCCTACGGTATTTGGTTGCGTCAAGATGATCAGGGTTGCTCTCTACATTAGTATGACAGGATGCTTCGTTTGTCTGTGCTCGTACCGAACGCGGCTGGGCCGACGGCCCTGGATGTTTCCAGTTTTTAGAAAGCAAGTATCAATGCTGTCTGCTTTCTGTTTGGCAGACTTTTCTTCTTAATAGTTTGCAATGGACCTGCAAAATGTATCTTTGTTCGGGTTGTTGACGAATGCGCTGGATGCTCAACTGGTCACCTTGATCTAACTCGCGCTGCTTTCGCCTCATTGGCTGAACTCGATCAAGGAAAATGCCAGGTTCAATTTCGACCGGCTACAATTCCATCGCACAGCAACTGGTTTGTAAACCTCTTTGTGTCATATCTCGGCCTCATAAATATTGTGCAGGCACGAGGACATGTGGGGTCCGTACTGAGGGGAATTTTCACTTGTAATTTTCGATTTGTATTACTATGAATAATTTCATGCACATTGAATCTACATGTTATGATTTGAGATGAATTCTTTTTCTCTTCTTTCCTTCCGTTATACGAGCGCGAACAGCATCTTCGTCTACAGTATCCTCATGAAACTGGGCAATACGATCGGTTTCGTCTTTTCTCTGCAAATATTGCAAAGCAGCCAGGTTGTAGCTTATGACCTGTTTTTGGCGCTGCAATGCGTCCCTGAGATGCTTGCGTAGAGGAATTAGAGATGTCCTCATAATCTGGTTGGTCACAATCTGGTGATGATGAGTCCGTATCAAAAAGAAAATTATGCGTGATACGAGGATCATATTCCATTCCTAATCATCGATGAAACTTCCATACAGCAAGTGCACGGAAGTCCTCACCCTTTGGGCCCAGATATTAAGATATCCCATCAACTCGATCACTTTCTGGAATGGAAGCACGAGTAATGCATCGTGAAGTGCCGTGCTGGGGCACCTTTTCTACGACTTTCAGAACATATGCTTCAGGTTCCAAGTCATACGCTGCTAAAACAGGGTTACGGGGCGGGGCTTGCAGTCGCATTGCATCGTTCTTGTCAAGTTTGTTCATGGACTCTTCGTAGTCAGCAAATATGTTGCGTTCCCTCTCTGCGAGGTCGAGGGCCTCGATGATTTTTTCTCCTGCCATCAATGTCTCTGTCGTTTGCTTCGACACGGACGTGGCTTCGGCTTGTACGGCAATGCCTCCAGGTGTCAAACCCTCACCTGCACCACTACCGATTGGGGCATCGTTTCGATTCCAAGAGTCGGCGATTCCACTTTCATATAGTGCCTCCAGCTCGCGCTCGCGCTCCTCTTCTAAGAACAACTATAAACCGTTTGAGAGATATGTGCGACTCCAGGGCCTTATACAAACGCACAGGCTCATCCAGCTTTTCCCATACACGAATAGATTTGTCGTGAGACCCCGTGACAACGAATTTACCAAAATGACTTAATGTCAACGCCCATACTTCACTATGGTGGCCATCAAATTTCTGGATGACTTCAAACTACGGGGAACTTTAGACGGTGCTACAACGCAACTGCAAAGAACCAACCTTGTCCCCATCCCAGTACTTGACCATTTTATCCTTGCCCACAGACCAGAAGTTATGGGTTTTTTTTTCAAATGCGACTTGCATCACACTTTCTTCGTGGGCGAAAATCGATTTATGGCAATCACCAAAATCCAATCCCCATATTTTAACATTCTTGTCTGCCGAACATGTGATGATCAACTTCGAGTCATCAGATATATCCATAGATAAGACGGGAAGCTGTTGAATAAAATGAGAATCATTCACTGTGACAATTCATATGACACGTACCTTATGCCCATACAATGAAAGAAAGAATTTTAGTGAGTCTTGATAAAAAACCTTGACGGTAGAGTCCAATAATGCCACAGCTAGCAATCTGTTGTTTGGACTATATCTGACAGCCAAGACATCATCAGACGTCTTCAGAGTGCGGACATGAACAAGCGAAAGAAGTGTTCCATCTCGTGCCTTGAAACTTCTCAGATAAATCATGTATTTGAATACTCTTCACTCACGGTATCATTGGTATTCTTGTGCTCAAACTGCCAAAATTTTACATCCTTATCCGCGCTCCCGCTTACTAGTGCTTGGCCGTCTGCTCGAACATGCATGGACCATACTGCACCGGTATGAGCTTTAATGCTTTCTATGAGAGATGATGACGCAATGTCGTATAAGAGAATATCCCCCGATTTTGTGCCGACAGCAATCTAATGAAGCATGAGACGACTAATCAAGTCAAATTGCTTGCAAAATCTCACATGGCGATCCCCCGGCGTAAAAGTACTGCAGATGGCATAACCACATTCCATCGTACGGATACAGGTCATCGATTTCATGTTCCAGATCTTTAATTGACCTAAGCCGAACAGCGGTCATGGTGCATTCCAAAGTAAACTTCTGATGCCTACCATTCGACGCCGATGCTAAAAGTTGGTCATCCGAGCTTAAGCATAGGGTTCTGACGTCCGTTCGGTGCCCAGGAAGGTCTACAGAGTATATGCGGACCGCCTCTAGGGGTTCCTCTCTTGACTTTACAGGCGGTGGGATAATGTGGACTTCTAAAGCATTGTTAGATAATGCTAATAGAACCTGCAAATAAGGCTCGGACAATCTGAAAAGACGCAAATCAGCAAGATACATACCTGAGTACCAGCTTTGGCATTCACTTCGCTAACGTCGAAGCCAAAGGAGCGTATCTTTCCACTCGCTCGAACGATGACATGCGGACTAAAGAGGTCTACGAGAGTAATCTCATCTTGATTTGCTCCATTCTCGTCTAGTTCGTCCGCAGCGTGTCCATCTCGTTCTCGCTTCTCTTTGGCTCGTTTCTTCCGCCTTGCTTGCTTTTTTTGAATTTCCGCTTCTGTGCGTATTCGAAAAATCTCAACGGAACGTTCGTGCGACTGAATTGCAAGGTATGGCTGAGTAGGATGAAAGGTAATTTGTGAGATCCGACTTTGGGATGCCAGCGGAAAAGCAGTTGCAGGATGTATCATTTTAGCGATCTATTCAGTTCAGTTAAGGATGATGCAGCTGAGGCTCGGTGAACACACTGTACATCGCCTGTTTCTGTTTCCTTTAGACCATGGCCCAACGCTTCGTGATCAACTTTCCAAGCTTTCAATTCGCCTTCTCCGCTACCAGTGAAGATCAAACCCTGTTCTTGATTAATGTCCATTGCCCAAATTTCCGAGCGATGCGCTACAAGTGTCTGGATACAATGCTGTGTAGATAAGTCCCATAGTTTCATGAACGTGTCCTTGGAAGTTGTCAGCAAAAATAAAGTGGGACTTTTTGAGGTGGACGGTAAATCGCCGAGAACGTTCAAAAAACGGATAGCTGTGATTTGATCACGATGACCGCGAAGTCCTACGGAGAAAAAATCAGTACTGAAACATATTGGACATAGCCAGCGTACCTGCAAATTCCAGCTTCTGCTACGATGTCCCATAAAATAACATCAGTGTCCTGCGATCCAGAAGCTAGTCTCGTGCCCCGTTCGTCAAATGCCAAAACAGTTACAGCTTTCTTATGGCCGTTGAAAGTGGATAGAACAGAAGTCGTACTGGCGCTCCACAGACGGATGGAACCATCCGCATAACCAACGGCAAAAATGTGTTTTTGAGGAGCCTGGACAACACAGGTGACTTGGGCTCTGTGGCCGGTTTCGTGCCACATTGCTAGCTGCACGAGATGGTCATACAAGACGCGAAAACGTGGAGCAGAGATACCATTTGTCCTTTTTTCACGTCCCAGACAAGAATGTCTTCTAGGGCGGGAACGTAGGCCAACTTTGAGTCATATTGGGAGTTGGCGGCCGAGCTGCAGACGATGCCGAAGGCCTGTATGAATGGTCAGAGACGTCGAAAGGGAGGCAGAGGACGTACGTGTGTCGGGCCGTGCCTCTGATAGGTCTGCACCATCGGCGGTGTAGAAGCACGTGCCGCCAATGCTTCCCTCCACCTCCGTCCCGGAAGCCGCCTCGCGCTTTCTCAAGTTCGTCAATGCCTCACCCACTCCTTTCCATGCCGTCCACAATGCAGCCCTGCGTCTCGAATCCGCCGGTTTCAGCAAGGTCGCTTACTTCTCTTTCTGTCGGTGTGAGACGGTCATCGATTGATTTTATGTTAGATCAGAGAAAAAGATAGTTGGGAGGATCAGTTGCATCCTGGCGGAAAATACTATTTCACCAGGTATTCCGTATATTCATACTGATAGCTGTGCTCATCCATTTGCTGAAGGAACCAAACTGCTCTGATCGCCTTCACTCTGCCTCGGACATGGAGTCATGGTGCCGGTCTGAGCATAGTCGCGACCCATGTCGATAGCCCGAACCTCCGAGTAATGGGAATGTACAAAGACTTGCTACGCTAGGCTTACCCTTGCCGTAGGTGCGACCGATCTCGAAGAAGTCGAAATCCGGGTATCTCCAAATAGGCGTCGAAACTTACGGCGGAGGAATTTGGCATTCATGGCTCGATCGCGATCTCTCTCTCGCTGGCCGAATCGTGGTCGCCAATGGAAATGGTTTCACGTCCCGACTTGTCAAGATAGAGAGACCGATCTTGCGTATTCCTACCCTAGCCATACACCGTAAGGCTCGTGTTGGAGGCTATGACCAATCATTAACGACGAAATAAGTGGACAGGAATGTCAACGATCAATTCACCTTCAATACAGAGACGGAATTTGTACCCATTCTCGGCTTGATAGAAAAAGAATTAAACGCAAAGAAAGCTAGTGGGGATGCAGAATCTTCATCTAGCGTGCGGGTCAATCACCATCCTGTACTTCTCGACCTGCTCGCGAATGAGCTTTCGATAATACCAGAGGAGATTCACGACTTTGAGCTGTACGTTGTTGAGTTCTAGCGATATCCGATTTACACTCGAGATCACCTTAGGTCGCTTTATGATACCCAGCCTGCCACTGTAGGTGGCATCAACAATGAATTCATCTTGAGCTCTCGTATGGACAATCTCGTATCATCGTAAGCCCTAACCCTTCCGTTCGCTCTGCCTCTCACTTCTTTTCTAGGTTCTGTGCCGTAGAAGCGATTTCACAATATGCATCATCCAACTCCTCCCCAAGTGATGAAGGGAACGTTAACTGCATCGCTCTGTTCAATCACGAAGAAATCGGGAGTGTTTCGACCTCGGGCGCCAAGTCAAATCTCTTACCAACTCTCCTCAGTCGCCTGTCACCTACGCCAACCACTTCAGCACAGAGTATTTCTCGCTCTTTCCTCATCTCAGCAGATATGGCACATGCGGTTCATCCCAACTACATGTCCAAGCACGAAGACAACCATAGACCTTCCATGAATGCTGGGATCGTCATCAAGACGAACGCAAAACAGCGCTATGCCAGTGACGCAATAAGCTCCTTCATCGTGAGACAGCTTGTGGCAAAGAAAGGCGGTAAAGTGCAGGAATTTGAAGCGAGGAATGACATGTGAGTGAACTGCCACGAAAGATTATGCAACCAATGTAGTTAATGACACAATCAGGGCATGCGGATCGACTGTTGGTCCTATGCTATCAAAGATAGGTATCCGCACAGTAGACATCGGCAATGCTATGTTATCCATGCACTCCATCCGCGAGACGGCAGGATCACATGACGTTCAACATGCTATTGACCTATTCACCTCGTTCTTCGAAAACTTCGCAGAATTAGACCGGCGCATTGCAGTCGATTAGTTCAGCCGACGTGATGTAAATGGCTTGCAAAAAGAAATTTGTTGTCGTGATTCCACTTTAGTGAAATATTATTAATCATACAACAAGTACGAGATTGAAAAGCTACATTGTCACCGCTTTGCCTTCTTCGCCGGCGGTTCTGATGACTGTGGAGATTTTCCGTTTGATTTTAGACCACTTGCAAGGAGATTGCGTTTCTTTGCCGTCCGTGAATAGTGGGCCAGAACCCATTCGCGGTCAGCCTCTGTTTGTTCTATCGTTCCAAGGCGAATCTCATACGCTATGTCAAGTAAGTACTAACAACAAAGGACAGAGCTCTGAGGCTCACGCTTGACTTCAAACCGTGGACCGACTTCTGCTAGTTGCACATTCCTCGGGGGCGTTTTCACAAATACGTGGTGGCTAGACAAAAGTATAAATATTCAATCACGATACTGGTGTGTGCCACGTACCGGAATGAAATGAAATCGTTCTCATTAGCAAACGTCATAACGCGTTTACTGTCCTCCTTTGGTACCGGGAAAAGGTATTTAAGAACATCTCTTATGCGTTCACCGAGTTTCGAACTAAAATTTTCGAAAATTAAATGAGGATACTGTTCAGACACAGTTGATTCTTTGTAGTCCCCTATATCATGGCGCAGTTGGACATTGTTGAGGGTGAAATAGACAGTAGGGCCATGGGGAAAGTGCGACACAATCATTGCGTCTAGTTAAAAATATTGAGCACAGGAAGAGCAGCAACGGTGAAAAATACACACCGGGGACGCCACGGTGCTCATGCAGAACGATCAAATCAGTGATCTCGTTCACCCTACACGCCTCTGCCAGCTCTTTTACGACATAATTACCGCGATTGATGCGGTGGGAGTTTGGGAAGATCAGTCTCATTTCCTTGACATTGTTAGCGTGTTGAATGGTCCGAGAAACGGATGCCAATCACTTTTGTAAACTGCGACAGCTTTGAGCTCGGATCTCTTGATGTCGTTATTACAATTTTCGGGTCTTGTATTCCAGCACGAGCATATTCATTGTCGATATGTGATGTTGGCTCTGAACGCCCAAAGTCGGTTTAGGCCACACAGCACGATGAAAACTAACCTGCTTGTGCCTCGTCAAAAACCAGGTCCTTTCCCAGTGCCGTTGCCTGTTTTTTAAGTTCTGTGGGTAGTGGTTTGCCAGTTGCGAGAGCATCTTTCAGCTCCTGCTTTCGCTCGTAAATCTGTCTTTCTTTCGCTTCCAACGATTTCGCGTATACATATTGACGCCTTTCTCTAATTTTCCGGCGAAGCTATGTTTAATGAGGTTTCGTCGATGACTAGCAGGAATGGACTCACCATCGTACAGAGAAAGATGTAAATGTGACAGTGACATGCCTGTCAACTCATCACAATTTCAGGTGTAGAACAAGTACATGCTCTCATCTATCAACGGAGTCCGCCAAAAAAAAAAAAAACCATGTATGTACTCATCACGATGCTTCAAACGTGAAGATCATCTCCTGAGAAATTTGTAGACCCAATCCTTGTACGCAATCCTCAACCTCCATTCGCAATTCCTTGTATTTCATGATATTAGTCATCTACAACTTGATCAGAACATTTTATAAAAGACATATTTGACATCCTGACCGTAACCGGGATGGTCAGAGACAATCCATTATATGTCAGTTTCACGCGAATTTTCTCCATCGCCTCCTCGCTGACAGAGGGGTATGAATCGTCATCTACTTTCTGTAAGCCAGTTGTTTCGCAAAGGTACCTGCGGGCTATACCAGGTGCCGTATCGCCCTCTATGGACTGACTTGGATCAGAGAAACAAGCGTAACGATATTTTTCCATCAAAGGTATGCAATCCTTCAGTGGATACCATTGATATGTGGCCTGGATTCCATGACATGGATTAATGGCATTTGTGCCTGATAAACACGTACTGGGTCAGCAAGGTAAGAAGGCGAATATTCGCCTTTATATCGCATCTTTTGGCAAGAATAGATGTAGAATCCTTGATGTTAAAAGTCAAAGAGGATTTCGAGAGAGACAGAACGATATGCACCCATATAAAGATGGCCCATCTCAGATGCACCAGCTTCATTTATTTCACGGGCAAGCGTGACTTCGCGCAAGGCACTCAGCTATCAGACCGGATGACGAGACATAGTTAATATCGAGCTCGAACCGCACCTTTCCAAATGAAAAGCCTTCCCACTTCTTATCGTACATGAAATATACGCTGGAGACGCAATGAGGCAATATGTCAAGGACGGCCATGGCGATCAAATCGCCATCCAGTCTATATAGTTGATGATATGAGCCATAGTATCTGGGAAGATGGGATGGGGGCGATGAGCTATATGGAATGGCCTGCGTCTTTGCAGAAATAGTTCATCTGGCGATGCACACAAAGTTCGAGAACAGCTCACTAAGAGTGGTGAATCGACAAGAAATCCTTCAAATCCTGGAGGAGTATTACGGGTATCTTTATGTATTTCTTCCTGATATTTCTTGTATAGTGCATATTTTTCTGGAGTGTACGACGAAGGTTCCAAGGATACCTTGCCAAGCCATCATTCGTTATATGAGACAGGCCAGATGTGGAGAGTCTAACCTCGAATCGATGTGTCGGATGATCTTCTGCATGGAACCCCGTCTCCATTGTGTGGATTGCATTCGTAAGTGAAAATGTCTGAATTTTCGATTTTGAACTTGCGTTCTTCCTATATCATCACTAGGGCCCTCAGAACGCGAATGGAAGGCACGAATGCCTTACGGTTCAGCATCCACATCCATAGTTTCCGCATCTTTGCCTTGGAGAACGAACCGATTCCAACGGTTGACGACCTTTCGCTGGCTCTTGGAGGGCCTGAAGGCTAGGGCGTCTAGTCTAATGCATCGGACAAGTCGGCTTGCTCATCGCAAGACTGCAAAGGGCGAGGATATCCACCTGATGGTGTATTGGGGACAGCAGGAGTATCTCAGATCAGGCTTGTAACACCAGGTGCCTGCGTCTCTCAGCGACAAGTTGGACATGTAAAAAAGGAATGATGGGTACCAGAACGCCTCCATCCACGGTCTATCATCTGTTGGTACACCTAACAAAGCGATCTGGCTGTGTGCACTAGACTGAGGGCCAGCACTGCTCACATTGCATGAAAGCTGAACGGCCTCGAGACCTGCGCTGTGATAGCTGGATTGGGCTGCCGTGCGTTCACCTGGCAGGGAACAGTAGCCACAGGTTGTGGCGCGGTGTCCAGAAGGAATGCCAATGGACGAAGGCTCAGACATGAAGGAAGGAATATCTATGTTTGTCACGCCCCAGTCCTCCCATGTCCGTCTCAACCTCTTTGTCGCCTCAAAATTGTACTGCACATTTTTGCGGTACTTTGTGGATAAGTCTGCGGCCGTCTTTACGTACGCGTTGGCACGTATGATTTCCTGGGCAAGTATAAACACATCTAGTCTCGGTCGCGCTCGCAGATACAGACCTGCAGGGAATGGTTCAATTCTATGATCATTTCTGTGCATTTGGACTGGCCGCTTGTCAATCAAACTGCGCAGACATGAGGTGCATTTACCGTGTTCTTCAAAATGCGCTCGAGCAGGACCGCCTGTCGTTCAGCATGAGGGTTTTCCATCAGAGACGTCACGCGTCGTCCGTCCGTGAGAGACAGATGCAGTGAGCGTATCGTATACGATGTACATGATGTGCGATGAAAGCGAATGAACGTCTAACCCCAGCCATCCCAACGGCCATATCTCCGATATTCTTCTAGTACACAATCCGTCCGCCCGCCCTTGCTCTCCTTATCGCCCAGGTGTTTACGTGATGTACTGGACAGATCAGCTTGCGGCGGAAGCGAGAGACGATACCACCCGCCCGTGTACGTAAGTGCTATCAGCTGGTACGATGCCTTGTCCTCGGTCTTTACGTCAGTATACCGTATCCAGCCTACCACACACCGCTCCTCATCTGGCGCGTCCAGAACAGGCGATTGCACAGCAGGATTTGTGGAGAGCGAAATATGTGATGATTGCACCGGAATGCGATATTGCGCATATGACCATTCGGATCCAAAGTACTTTGGTAGCGGTATGAACGGAGTCAGCGGCGAAAATGTCGATTGCCGGTTCCTAAGCAGCCCGAGTCAGTGCATGAGATGTTGAAATCAAGTGGACTCACGATGCGGCACCGGAGACGGTCAAAGTGAAAACGTGGACGGTGCCCTTGTCGCTCCAAACGCACAGTTCACGTTCATCTGGTCTGAATGCCACTCCGTATATTTCTGCCTTATCCGTTCCTCTTCGTAATTCCCTTATTAGTTTCCCCGTCATGGAGTCCCATATTCGTACAAGTGTTCCGCGTGACGAGGTCGTGGCCAGCAAGCGGCCTGATGGCGGTAGTGAAATAGTATTAAGAGCTGATGTATGTGCAGCAATAATGGATACATTATGTGACATGGGTGATTTGTGTGGTTTCTGTGCTGGAAATGAAAATGGCTTGCCCGCTGGGCCGGGATCTGGACAAGGAGGTAGATGTATGAGTTGGACGTGACCGATCTGGCGGCCGGCTATGGCGAGAAGCGTAGAATGTGGCTTGGTTGCCATTGCGAGCAAACCTGGAAAGGTGAGTGCAAGAGGCACACGCGAGCAGCGGACGACATACCTCGCGGATTATCACTGGTGTCCCATTCGGCATAGTGGGTGACCTTGACTCCGACCTGAAAGGCGACGACTCTGCGGCGGAGGGCGACAGCGAGCCAGCCACGTCTGCACGCGAGGCCTCGGACTCTTTCTCGGAACTCGAGCTCGGCGACGGGTGCGCCGAGGGCGTCGTCCCAGAGGACGACCTTATTGGGAGGGTAAAGAGGACTTCTGCCGCCGCCGAGAAGAAAGAGGAGATTGGAAGTGTGAAGAGGGACGACAGCGGCAAGTGTACCGCCGTGCAGCTCGCGTTTGCGGATGAGTCTGAGGGGCCATGACTGATAGACGGCAAAGCCAGCGGGGGTAGCGGCAGTGAAGATGGCAAAGTCTGGGTCGAAGCGGGCGTCAAAGAGGTGCAGAGGGGTTGAGGAGGAGAGGGAGTGGCGGGCGAGGTTCATGGGGGAAAGGAGAAAGGCCAACGAGGTATGGTAAATACTAATACAACTCGTAACGCTACTTGCCCACCCGGCCCTGTGCCGCATTCCACGTCTTGGGCGGACGCAGGTCGACGTGCGCCAGCTGCAGCCGCGCCGCCTTGAACTCCATCTCCTCCATCTGCGTCTGCGCCAGCAGCGCCGCACGCGCCTCGGCCTGCCGCTGCAACTCCGCTTCAGACTCGTCAGACAGATAGTCGGTGAACGCGCCATCAGACACAACCGTGCTGTCTGAAAGCGACCCGGCTCCGTCACTGCTCCCACTGCTCGACTCACTTGATAGCTCCTGCCGTTCCTTGGGCCGTGACATTAAGGGTCGCTCGCGAGGCACGGCGCGTGGCTGAATCACCGGCGCGGCAGTTGCCGGCACGGCTCTCCGAATCGACGCCTGCCAGGAAGCCGGCGGGACGGCAGGAGCGGGCTGCCGCACGGAGGCCGAGCGCCGCGGAGGTTCAAAGTCAGGGTAGTTTCCCACGGCTGGTCGTGCCGTTGGAGGCCGGTGGAGTGCCTCCGCTGGAGCTGCGTGAGAGAGACGCCGGCGGCTGTTGCGGGCAGCTGCCCGAACGCGGCTTGCCGGGCAGCGCGCTCGATTTGCTGGTCGGACTGCCTTTACGTTCAGGGCCCGTCTTCCTTGTCCCCCGCATACTGCCCGTCGGTGTCGCTGCCTTGGTGGCATCGAGCAGTGCCTTGACCTCAGAGGGTATCTGTACATGGTAGACAATATTCACCGCTCGCCAGACATACGGGGGGATTGCAGCATATTCGCTATGCATGGGTGGTCTGCAGCAGCCGGGCCAGCCAAGATTGGCGCTAGATTTTGCATTCGGATCTGTGCGGGCATACTGAGAGCAGTCAATATGGGAGGGAGGTCGATTGAGCGGCGCAGACCTTGCAGAAGCCACAGC
The DNA here is from genome assembly GCA_023014455.1 of Amanita exitialis. Taxonomy (NCBI): domain Eukaryota; kingdom Fungi; phylum Basidiomycota; class Agaricomycetes; order Agaricales; family Amanitaceae; genus Amanita; species Amanita exitialis. Next base: position 1,126,255 of record JAEBUR010000004.1, on the reverse strand, counting down.
CATTGAACCAGTCGACTGCGGGCTGGTCAGACAAGCAGGTAGACACAGAAGCAGGACAGACCTTCGGCATTGGTGAGATACTGGACGTCGAAAGCAGGGTGGTACTTGCGGTTGCGGCAGGTCTCGAGGAGGTGCGGGCATCTAGCAGAGGGTGTAGCAGAGGGCCTGTGATGAGCGAGAAACGTGCCTTGGATGGGGAAAGACCTTGCACATTGGGCATGGCTGCTCGGACGACGAGGCCAGCGGACGGCACATGGCGGACACTCAGAATGCTGTGTTCCGCTCCCAACTGCCTTGACTCCCGCCACAATGGGCAAGTCCCAGAGCAAGCTTTCCCCAGAGCAGCTCGCAGATCTCCAGAAAAACACCTACTGTACGTCCCTACAACCCCCTCTAGCCCTGCTTACCCCCCCAGTCGACAAGAAGGAGCTCCAGCAATGGTACAAGGGCTTCCGCAAAGATTGCCCATCCGGCCAACTTACAAAGCCTGAGTTCTGCCAGATATACAGGCAGTTCTTTCCTTTCGGCGACCCGACAGATTTCGCAGACTATGTCTTTAATGTCTTTGACGAGAACAAGAACGGCACTATCGATTTCAAGGAGTTTATCGTTGCCCTCAGCATCACAAGTCGTGGTCGCCTCGACGAGAAACTCAGATGTACGCCCCTTACTACCTCCCTCCTGGCTCTAACCAGCATGCAGGGGCTTTCCAGCTGTATGACATTGACAAAGATGGCTTCATCACGTATGATGAGATGCTACAGATCGTGCAGTCTATCTATAAGATGACCGGCGAGATGGTCAATTTGCCTCCAGATGAAGACACGCCGCAAAAGGTGCAATCCCACAACCATCTTTCCTGGTGGAACTAACGGCCAACGTCCCTAGCGCGTCGACAAGATTTTCCGGAACATGGACAAAAACTCCGATGCTCGGTTGACCTTTGAAGAATTCGCGGAAGGTAGCAAACTAGATCCTACAATTGTCCAGGTATGATCCTCCTGTCCAATGACTCTCGCGCGCTAAGGCCACCGCAGGCATTATCATTATACGATGGTCTCGTGTAGTGTATGTTGCCTTTCCATGTCATGTACTGTATTGTATGTTGCCCCCCTATGTCATGTACTGCCCGCGCCTAACACATACCCAGTATGTCTCATAATAGTTTTGGACTGCGATGGGATATCGTTTGTGTTGTAAACTATATAATCTATAGCAGTTTTCCGTATTTACGAAGGACCCTATTCTCTACATCATCGCCACTCCAGTTGTATATCCCTTCCGCAAACTCAAGGTTGTCTCGCTCAGCTTTGAGCAGCTTATTGAAATCTTGCACAGGTGTTGGGGCAGCTTGCTGTGCAGCAAACGGCGAGGCCATCATACTTTGTGAAGAGTCAGCAGCTGAAAGCGTGAACAATCAGCATCATAGTAAACTAACGTAACTCGTCATTACCGTTTTCATTACCCAAAATGAGTCGATAGAGGCCATTCAGGCCAAAAAAGTTGAGGAAATACCACGATAGAGAAGACACCCATCGTACATCCATATCTGGTGTTTCAATTCCCCGCTGCAGCATCGACTTGAAACCAAACGTGAGTGCAAACGGTAGCCTGACTAGATCCATAACGTGAATACTTCAAGGAGATAAATTTGAATACACACTGAGTACGAAGCCTTGGAAAAAGAAATTAATCCATCCCATGATAATCATTTGAGGAACCATCATCACCATCTGCGTTTTCATACCTGCCATCATGCCATCCATGGCTGCAGGATCGCTCATGGGATTGGGTGGGGTCGCGGGCGCATCGCTCTTGGGCGGGCCATCCTTGAGGTATGTGCCTGCTTGAAACGCTTGCGAGAGGTGTCGCGAGATGGAAGTGTAGAAAGAAGGCGGTACGGGTGAATGAGCAGCGGTTGCGCGCAATATTTGGGAACGAACGAGTGCTCGTCTGGCTGGGTTGTTACGACACGTTATAAACCAACAAGAGACACGCACTGCTCACGAATAGCAGCCAGAGATAGTTGTTGTGGGGAAGACTGAAGTAAAAGGACAACGTAGTGGCGCAAAATACCGACGAGGATCTGACAGCGAAGGGTCGGTGCGGAATATGTAGTCAACAGCAAGACTGTACCATAACCAATGTTATTGGAAACAGGACCCAATCCCGTATCTGAGGGTCAAGATACAGTGATGGGCTGTATCATTGTTAGTGGCGGCTGCGGGGGCTGAGGAAAACGTACGCAGAGCCGGACATGGCTGGCGTGGCGAAAGGACGCTGGTCCAAATTGGGAAACTGCCATGAACACCTCACCGACCGCCCTGTTCGATTCGTATCGCAGCGACTTTGTCCACTTCATTGCCACCGTCAAGGACAAGCTGGAGAATGACTCGTCAAGTGCCCGAAGAGTGGACATGGACCTGGACGAAGCAGACGAGATGGTGTGTTCCGTCGGCCCTTGCTCCGTCATATTCATCATTGCCAGATCTCCCAAATGGAACTGGAGCTTCAGGGTATACCCCAGTCTATGCGACCGCAGTACCAAGCTAAACTGCGTGAGGCCAAGAACGATCTGACCCACTACAAAAAGCTTGCAAAGGAGGCGCACGCACAGCTCGCACGCGTCGATCTCTTGTCCTCTTCACAACACCACTCGTCGCCCTCCGATGACCCCTACGCTTCAACGACGGACCGGACGCAGCTATTGGCTGGCACAGCGCTGCTAGAAGACGGAACAAATCGTTTACAGGACTCTTATAGAATTGCTTTAGAAACGGAGAACCAGGGCGCTGATATCTTGATGAATCTTCGTTCTCAACGAGAACAAATAGAACATGCCAGGAGTACTGTAAATATCTTCATTTTCGCGCTCACGCTGCTCGTTGACATGCATGAACGTAGTTGCAGACGGCAGATGCAGCTATAGACCGTGCTTCGAATACTCTAAAGAATATGATTAGACGGTATGAGACAATTTGCCGTTCAATTTCAAGTCCTCTGACCATTATCGCATAGGATGTATCAACAGCGTGTTGTTACTGCAGCTATCATATTCGTTCTCGTGCTTCTCATTCGCTGTGATTATATGGGAGAAGTTGAGTTGACCCGACGAACACCTACAACTATTACATTCTGCTTGGTTTAATGGAACTCAAACATAATATTTCTATCAGCTTGTTATACATAACGCACAGGGCATCCTCAAAGAACAAGGTAAATTTGGTCAAGAAACAGAATTAATAGCCCACTACTTCTACATAGCATATCCACCAGCGTATCCCCCCTCATATCCGCGAGCAGTGTCCATGTCATACCCTCTCGCTTGCGAATGGTGATACAGCACGGGCTGGTTCGGGTGGACCCCACTTGACTGGGGTTCGGGATGCATTCCATTGTCGCTTTCGTATGCAAGCCCGCCGGGTGGTTGAATCGACATGGGCGTTCTGCGTAATGCCTCAGGGATATATCCGGCGTGCCCTTGATAGACGTCGCTTTGACTAATCCCATTGCCATATGGTTGGTACTGAGGGGCAGGACTAGGTAGGTGGTGAGCGAATGGGGCAGCGGACATCGCGAGATTAGCCGTGCTTTCGTTTTCTTCGTCATAAAGCGGGTGACCATAGGGAGATTCCTCTAATGTCGTTACGGAATGATTGTAGGGACTGTTGGCCGGAGTAAGGAGCGTAGGAGGGCATAGGTGGCGGATAGTCATCATGATTATAGTACTGATAATCATGGGTATACCCAGATGCAGGAACGCGAGCATCAACTTCGATTGGCTCATCGTCGACAGAGAGGTTGGGTAGCGTTGGTTGCGGCAAAGGTTTCGCAATAAATTCGCCCTTCTTATTCTTCAAGTGAGAATAGTCACCCATGGCTTCTTTCTTTGCAAGGCGTGCAGCATCTGCGAGTCGTTGCTTCTGTCTACGTTTGATGACGTCGCTGATGCGCTATGGGCATGTCAATAAGGGTCTCACAGCAGCATAGCAATTTACCTTGTCGACTTTATGACAACAATATTCCTTCAAATTGCCTTGGATATGGAGTAGAAGAGGCACATAGCAAATTGCCGCCATGATAAGAATAAGGAGAGAGACGGTGAATACGACCAGTGTGAATAAAGTTGTGACCAGCAAAGCGGACGTAGAAAAACTGTTCCCCGAAAAGTACTTTGAGACATCATACCAAGGCCCTTGGTCCTTCTTTACCAGATATAAGGCATAGACTGTAAAACCGTTGATAGCCTGACGCGGACCATCAGAAAGAATGAGTCGTTTCCAACCTTATGGCAGTGTCAGACAATATGGCAGTCTTGCAATCCTACAACTTACTTTTGAACGTGAAGAAGATGAAGAAGGCAAAGTCATCACTGGTTTTGGTGGAGTCCTTGATATGATCAAAAAAGCAGAAGTGGTCATAAGAGCCTTTAGATTCGGCATTAGCTATGACCGAGATACCGCAAGTCCGCAACATACGAAGAGAATAGTAATTATTCGCCATGACGTTGGTGAAAGCGAAAGAGATATCGCGGCTTGCAATGATCTTTTTTGCTTTGTGTGCCTCATATGCCAGCTGGGGAATTGTGAGCACAATAAAAAGATTGGATTTGATGAGACGTACTAATAAGAAGCCGAATAATATGCAGGCGAAGAAGATATATTTTGCGGTGGTAAAGTCGACGAACACGCAACCCTGCAACTGCTTGCACTTCTGATAAATTTGATTACTCCAGTCTTGGGTAGTTAACATGGTTATGGCGGTAAAAATATCGGAAAGATAGACAAGGAATGACTTGAGGACAACGGCGTAGAGAAAGAGGTATCTTGGCTAGCGTAAGAGACAATTTTCTGGAACATGGAAGACATACTTGAGTCGCATGAAGAATCCATTATCCGTGAACTCTCGGGTGTCGACAAAGTCGAACTAAGCTGGTCAGCCAAGGACAGGGAAGGATAATGGTAGCAACCTTGTGGTCAGGGACTTCCTCACGCTTCCATTTAGCACCGCCGCAGCACATGTTGAAGTGATTTGAAAAGAATGACTAGACGATATCGGAGCGAGCCGGTCGCATAAAACGAGGGGAAGAATGTGGCGGTTGCTGGCGTTGTGAAGTTGCCTGAGATTCACTCGACGGCATTCGCCGAACTCAAATAACAATGACGACCGTCCAAAAGATAAAAGTGTGTTGCCGTCCGCTTTGTTCGTCTTGTTACCGCTCACATCATCAAGGAAATCGAAGATGAAATGGTCCGTGCTCTTTCTTCGCCAGCATTGAGCCCAACTCACTCTCTTCTAGGCCAGAAGTCCGTTGTTGTGCTTTTCCAATCGTAACTATACTATAGTGACATCTACCAGCCCAGAAAAACAAGGCCACGAGTTATCATCTTGGTCAACTCAAGGCGAAACTTGCAAAGCTCAAACGCGAACTAATCAGTGGGCCGCTTGGCAGTAGTGGGGGTGGAGGCGGGATTGGCTTTGACGTTGCAAGGTAAGACCAATCCACGTAACAGACGAGAGTGAACAATCCCATCTCGTGCAGGACTGGGATAGCGTCTGTAGGATTCGTTGGTTTCCCTTCAGTGGGAAAGGTCTGTAATACATCCTCTGCATTATTCGATCATGTTAACCTGTCAAAACCATCAGTCGACACTAATGTCAAAACTAACTGGGACACATTCGGAAGTTTCAGAGATTGATTTTACGACTCTTACCACCGTTCCAGGGACCGTTAAAGTTCATGGAGCACCAATTCAGATCCTGGACTTACGTGAGTAATACCGTTCTATATACCAACCCATCTTATGGCGATATCAGCTGGAATTATCGAGGGTGCTAATGATGGAAGAGGACGAGGCAGACAAGGTATGTCTTTTCCAGCTCTTCAAGTAGGGGATGGGAACTCTGACACGGGTGACAAGTCATTGCCGGTATGCCTAATCGAAGTCCGACACGTTCAAGATGGGACTGAAGTCAACTAAATCAGTTGCACGCACATGCAATCTGATTTTCATTATGCTTGACGTACTGAAGCCTCTTGGCGACAAGAAAATCATTGAATCCGAACTGGAAGGGATTTGGCATCCGTTTAAATAAGAAGCCACCAGCAATTACTGTTCGCAAGAAAGATAAGGGCGGAATTGCCATCACAAACACTGTTCCGCTGACGAATATTGATCACGACGAAATTAAAGCAGTCCTCAGTGAATATAGAATTAGCAATGCAGATGTCGCAATCCGGCAACCGAATGCCACCGCTGATGATCTTGTTGACGTCGTCGAGGGCAACAGGTGGGCATACTTATCTGACCACTACATCAAGCTCAATTCGTCGACAGAGTCTATATACCAGCGTTGTATGTGAGTTAGGCAAATACCAAACACCGAACGTCAGTTGACGTGTTGGACCAGGTCTTGAATAAGGTAAATATGATTAGTCGAACAGTATTGCCAGAGACTGGAAATGTGATAGATTGATGCTATTTCCATCGAGGAGTTGGATTTGCTGTATGTCGCCGGGTTTGAGACTGTGCTCAGTGTCCTAACAACCGATTAGCTATAAAATCCCTAATTCCGTCCCTATCTCCTCCAAGGAGTGGCTCAACATAGACGAGCTGATTGGGAAGATGTGGGAAACGCTTGATCTTGTGCGTGTGTATACCAAACCTCGGGGACTTCCGCCCGATTATGATGCACCTGTTGTTCTTCGCCGAGGAAAATGCGCTATAGAGGATTTCTGCAATGCGATACATAAGGAAATTGCGAAACAAATGAAATAGTTAGTCTTTTATCTTTTTCCGCTACAAGCATGCGGTGTGATTTTGCATAGCGCTATTGTTTGGGGGGCAAGCGCAAAGCACGCTCGCGGGCAAAAAGTGGGTTTAGATCATGTTCTAGAGGACGAGGATGGTGAGTGTCCCATTCCGCTCACAGGACTGAGATTCATGTTTATGCTACAGTCGTGCACGTTGCTAAAAAGTAGAATCGTTGCCATGGCTCGAATGACGTTTTCATTAATTACCCGATTTCGTTAAGTTGTCCCTGATAGGATGTATCCTCATACAAGTAAATAACTATCAGCCTGATAAATGCCCAAAGTAATCCAACAGCACAATACGCGCTCGTGGCCATGAGAGGTAGGAATTCCATCAGGGCGGCGCTTGAATCGCCACTAGACGCTCGGCGCTGCGTCCAGACCGGTAATACATTTACAAAGAGCAAGAGTGGAGGAAAACCCGCCAAATAGAGCTTCTCGGCAAAGTCTAGAACTACAAGGGCAGGGGTTCTAGGAAACCTATCACCGCATGAATATTATCATAAAAGATGTTGTATATGACTTACTCATAAACACGTTTGCGTAGGGGAATGTAAATGAAAATTATCCAGATGGTGGAATAAATTACTTTGATAATCGATTCTGTCATTGACGGAAATAAATAATTGTCGCTCGCAGGAAAAGGTGAGCTTACCGGCTGGTGTGAATAGTAACGGAAATAACGAGACTACTCCAGCCACACTTGCAATTATAAAGTCCGGAAATATGCATGGCGTTCTGCTGCAAGAAGACTGAAAAAATGTACGATGAGAAATTCACAGGCCATAATCACTTGCAGGACAAACCCGAATGGAATCAGGACAAGTAATATAGCCTTTTCGTGCACATGCCAGCCGAATAAGAATGAACTGTAACCGCATAAAGTCAATGCAGTCAAGAAAGACTTGTATGTCGGCGTCATCCATAGCTTGAAGAGGCAAATCTGGGAAAGAAAATCAAAATTGATATTGGACGCTCATTTAGAAGTCGCACCGATTGGAAGACAAGGGTAGTTATGAACGTATGGATAGGTCGGATGTTAGGCAGTATGGCGAAAGTTGTATCGCCTACTAGGCCCCTTGAGGTGGACGAAATGCCAGAGGCATTCAAAGATACGTTCCCATCCCTTGTACGTCACAACTATACGAATGTTAGATTCCTGCTCGAAAGCGTGCGATGCTTACGTTGCAGCAGCGTGCGATCAACAGCTGTGACCAAAGCCCACGCATTGGGGGCCCAGTAGGCGTGATTCAATCCGCGAGTAAAAGGAAATAGGCGCGAGGCGAGCTGTGGTAGTTGCCCCATCAAAATGAAAGGTCCAAGAGAAGCCACAAAAATTGCTATAACGACATTTGCCAATGATAGAAAGTTCTTGACATGCAATTGCCCCGACGGCGTCATACAGTAAGATCGTAGAAGATAGACGAAGTATGCGGGCTACATATTGTCAGAAATAGTGTCCTGGAACGTTGGCTGACGTACGGCAAGATACATATAGATGTGTTTGAAATTGAGCAAGGCTGCAAAGAGAGCACCGCTAGCTAATTTATTTCCCTGTCGAAAGGATAAGACAACGGCGTTTTGACATGCTAAATAGCTCGCGCACATTGCGGGACATGAGGATAGACCATAGCAATATGCCAAACATAAACCCATTGTATTGGAAGTGAATGTGATCGACGATGAGAAAACCGGGATGTAAGAATATCGATGCGGAAATGATTTTCTGCGTGGAAGGATCAACTGCGCCTCGAATGAAACTTGACGTTTCCGTCAGCATTTTTATGTATCCTAGTGACACTACTTACCGAAGCAACGCGACAGCAAGTACCAACTCGCTTATAATGACTGTTGTGCGCTGATACGTTACGACCGACCACGATTCATATTGGAGATTGTGGAGTTTAACGATATTAGGATCCAATAGAGCGGCAACGACCGACAGCAGCCTCTCGAAGTAGGCAAAGAATGGTGGGTAATCCAATGCTGCAAGGCATGATCGAGTTTGGGGAATTTGTAGCAGTGAACGTGCTCACTCCATTCAGAAGTTGTCTGACATGAGCGATGTTAGTAGTTTCCAGCATAATTCTTGATAACTTACATCATAGTACCACTTTGAGATGGGGAGTGAATGCGTGATTGCAAGCCAGTTTCGGTGAACTTCAAAGTCTGTAGAATGGCTAGCGTAACAAGTCAACGTCGAGTTTGCGTCTCCTTCCAATAGCACCCACTAAGACGGGTATAGTAGCACTTTCAGGACTGTCGCAAGCAGAAATATGTCCCATTCGCCAGGATCGACATCCCATTGGAACCACGAGGTCCAGGTTGCCTTTCCATCGGCCTTACCATCGACAGAGTCATCCAAGCCTGGCAGCGTTGGCCTCGAATCGCTCTTGGATGACATGACGCTACGCACGTGCCACGTGGATAACGCGAACACACACGCGTTCGAGTTGACTTTGTAATCCATGAGCGAGAACAGCGCTTCAGCAGATTTAACGGCACAGGCCGCCAATGGGTATGGCTTCGTATCTGTTGTATGTTAATAAGACTAAAGACAATTACAGAGGCGTCCTAATCAAGCTCTTCGTTTTCAGTTTGTCTCTGGGAATGGTGCCGGTCGTCACATACTTCACATCGCTGAAATACATTTGGCATGGTATGTATTTTACCACACCAAGCACAGCTAGATCTCATGGGTTCTTAGGGGATTCTACATATGCAGCAATCACCGCTGTTGCAGCAGCAAACCTTGTTCTTGTTCTTTATATTATGTCATCCATAATTGAAGACACGACAACATCACAAACTACCAGTGAATCCAGGAAACAGAGATGAGAATACCAACAGGCTTTCCAGAATTATAGCTAAAAAGTACACAGCCTATCCTTGATAAATCATAATAATGCAAATAATCTATGAACTACCAATGGATAATGTTTAGTACACAGTGATCTATATCAATATTATACAGTGCAATGGACGCGCTAGGTACGAGTAAGATGAGATGAAGACAAGAAAGATCAGAAATCCTCATCAAGGACACTAAACCAGCGGTATAAGCATCAGTTATCCGACTGACAAAATCATACTTACAATAGCTTCGACGGCTGCGCGAACGATTCAGCGGCAGTCACAACGCTTGACATTAGCTTTTTGATATTCTGAGACCCGCTTCTCGAAAAAGTTTGTCTTGCCTTGCAGCGAGATCATGTCCATGAAGTCGAAAGGATTTGTCGAGTTGTAAACCTTATCGTTGCCCAAAGCAACAAGGAGCCGATCGGCAACAAACTCGATGTACTGGCGCATCAGTTTCGCATTCATCCCAATCAGGCTGACTGGCAGGGCATCTATTGTCCGTCAATACTTTATCAGAGCCTGAAAATTCAACGAACCGGTGAGGAATTCTTGCTCGATTTCGACCGCCTCCATGATGATTGTTTTGACAAGTTGTGGATGGGGGCGTCGCTTCAAATGGCTGAACAATAGGCACGCGAAATCTGTGTGCATGCCTTCGTCGCGAGAAATGAGCTCGTTTGAGAACGTCAAGCCTGGCATTAGCCCCCGTTTCTTGAGCCAGAAGATAGATGCAAACGAGCCAGAGAAGAAAATGCCTTCAACGGCAGCGAAGGCTACCAAGCGCTCAGCAAATGTTGATTGTTGGTCAGGAGATCCATTTTAATGCCCAATCCGCCTTTTTCTTGATACAGGGTATGGTGTCCATAGCGTCGAAGAGAAATTCACGTTGGCGAGGGTCCTTTATGTAGGTATCGATAAGGAGGGAATATGTTTCCGGAATGGATGTTTTCCATCATTATTTGGAAACCGTAGAAGCAACGTGCTTCAGCAACTTGTACCTCATTAGAAAATCGCTCCACGAGATTCTCGTTGACAATGCCATCGGAAGCGGCAAAGAACGCCAGAACGTGCGATATGAAGTGACGTTCATTGTCGTTGAGGTGTTTGGTCCAGTCACGAAGGTCCTTGGAGAGGTCCATCTCTTCTGCCGTCCAAAAAGAGGCTTCGGCTTTCTTGTACATCTGCCATATCTGGGAGAGCGATGACAAAAGTGTTTCATCAAGATTTAGGATGAGACACACCTCGTGATATTGGATGGGAAATAATACAAAACGACGCTTAGACTCCTTGAGGAGAGGCTCTTCACCTGCGACACTTGTCAGACGCAAAAGGCGGAGCGGCAAAAGGACATACTCTCGGGGAGGTCAACTTCACCAACAAATTTCTTCCTTAATTCGTTTATTCTGTCTATTCTGTCTGACTGCTCGCCTTCGCCAACACTTTTTGGCGACTCTGGCAGGCGCTCGTCATCAATTAGGGGTTGCTTCCGTGGGGAATCCATGGAAAAGTTCTCAAGGGCTACAGCAGCCTTGAGATGTCACCGTCAGAAATGGGACGGAACATAAAACCGGGCTTGGTAACTAACCTTTTTGCTTGGCGTAAGGTCTGAAGAGAGGAGACGAGATGTAGTCATTGTGTGTATAGTTGATGTACAAAGAAGTTATTGCAAAACGCGGTTCAAACACGGTTAGGCAGTGTTTATATACGTGTCAGCGGAGACGCGTGTGGTCTTGTTTTGCTTGTTCAAAGGTTGAGAATTTCAACGGTTGCGCGTTGTTTGTCTCTGTTGACGCGATTCATTAACGACGCGTCGCTGACCAATCACGCGTGTGACTTGGACTTGAGTCAGACCGAGTGTTTGTGACACAAAATCACATCCCTATCAGATGCCCAGATGACGACAAAAGAGTGTGCGATGGAGCATCACAGGAATCCAGTCCCGCGCTTTGTCGGGAACACAAAGCTGTCCGAAAGTATAACATTCCTGCGCTAGAAGCTGGATAGCATCTCACTATCATCTAGGCGAGGAGCCACTATTGAAAGAGTCAAAAGATCGTCTCGTTCTTTTTCCGATTCGATACAATGAAGTATACGAGGATGCTGTGCATATCACTAATGCTGATTTTCTTTTCAGATTTGGCATTTGTATAAGAAAGCCCAAGCTTCATTCTGGACTGCAGAGGAGATTGACCTTTCTCGCGATCTCGTCGATTGGTCTGAACGCTTAAATGTGGATGAACGCTATTTCATATCTCGAGTCCTGGCTTTTTTTGCAGCATCCGATGGCATTGTCAACGAAAATCTGGTAGAACGGTTCTCATGTGAAGTCCAAATAGCCGAAGCACGATGCTTCTATGGATTCCAAATTATGATGGAAAATGTGCACTCGGAAACCTATTCTCTTTTAATTGACACCTACATTAAGGATCCGCATGAAAAACAATGCTTATTTACCGCTATGGATTCTATGGCATGTATCAAAAGGAAGGCAGATTGGGCATTGCGATGGATATCTGATAGAGAGTCAACCTTTGCAGAGAGACTCGTCGCTTTCGCTGCGGTTGAGGGTATTTTCTTTTCTGGATCATTTGCGTCAATTTTCTGGATCAAGAAGAGGGGCCTCATGCCCGGTTTGACTTATTCCAATGAGTTGATAAGCCGTGACGAGGGGTTGCACACTGATTTCGCTTGTCTACTCTTCGCCTATATCAGGTGCAGACCTCATCCCGATCTGGTACTTCGAATAATAAAAGAGGCCGTTAGCATTGAGCAGCAATTTCTGACTGGTATGTTTTTCACGTTGATTCCAACTTCCAATATGCTAAGTCGAGCGTATAGAAGCACTGCCTGTTGCATTAATTGGGATGAACTCTAGTCTCATGTGCCAATACATAGAGTTTGTTGCGGACAGATTGCTTCTCTCGTTGGGCAACCAGAAGTATTATCATTCAAGCAATCCCTTCGATTTCATGGATTTAATATCGTTACAAGGCAAAACAAACTTTTTTGAGAAGCGTGTTTCCGAATATGCGCGGGCTACATACGCGCGGTCAGCTGGAATCCACTACCCACTCACACCTCCACGAGTATTGTGCGTTGCAAAGCGTCCACCTTCTTAACTCGACGAACTTATTAAAGTTTAGCAGCACAACAGACGAATTTCTGACGTAGGACTATGGAATTGTTCTTATGCAGCTACAACTTCAAGTTTCTAATAGTTACAATACGCTACACTACTCAGTCCTCAGTCACACTCTTGTTTCCCAGTGGTTCCCCCGGCTGGCGACTCCATTCTCCACCTGAGCAATTCAAGGGTCAATGGTGAACATATTATTGGTTTTGAGCGAGTTAATTTGAAAGCGCACTTCTGGGATTTGCAGGTGTTTACGTCTACTTATTTCGTTGCAGCAACTGAGCCACATACATAACATGGTACGCGCCCATGTCTTAAATGTTGTAATAACGTAATCCTCCTAGGTCATCGGATTTCAGCATTGATATCAGGCAAAGAATAATATTCAAGTCAAGATGATGCATTCGTGGAAGGTCCGTCCTGACAGACGCTTTCACGGGGGATATTCCTTCCTCGTATGCCACAGCGAAGACAATGTCTGTGAAATTGGTATTAGAAACCAGATAAGAGACTATGGTTCTCACCTTCTTCCCGCCGTTTCTTTTGACGGCCAGAATCACGTACCAGGGAAGTAAAGATAGACAGCCGGTATAATGAACGCGTTCAATGAAGGGAATACTAGGTACATTAGTTATCCGGTTGTGCATTGAAACTCACAAGGACCGACACGATGTACGTTTTCCAGCCAATGTTAGCGAACAAAGGGGTGATCATGACCACGAAGAAATTACACATCCAATTACTGGCCTAGATTACCGAACGTCAATTTCTGTAGCTTCAACGATCTGCACAATTCTCACAATGGATAAGGCATTCCCCCTCATGCGTAGACTAATAATTACCGCCCCTCGACTTACATGGTTTATTGTCTCGTGAACCGAACTTACATGGATACCCAACCATCTAACCACAAAGAATTGTATTGAAAGCGAAGAGAAAGAGCACTCGCTACGCGAGCGGGTGCGGTATTCAGTTTTCCGAGCACAGCAAGGCCCGCCATGGTCAGACACTGGTCCGCTGTTGCAGAGAGCATCAGCTTGCGCCTCCCGATTCGACACTCAGGAAAATCGCCATCAATGAGGCCATGAAATATTCTATTGCGTTACATGCTGCAATTAGTCGAGATAATTCGTCAGGTATTCCAAGGCATTCAAATAGAAGCGTCTGCAGAGTTCATGTAAGGTTAAAGTGGTACGTTGGTTTCATAGACTTGCCGCATAATACATGAATAGGTTGATTCCCGTGATCTGAAGTATTCAACAGGCCAAACTTTCTAGTATTCGACAGGAACGGTACTTGCTGAAAAGAAAACATTGGAGTATCACTCCTAAATCACTCGGTGGAAATTTTGGCTCCGCCCACCCGTAAACAGCTCGTTAAGCGAGGTCTTGCTTGTGGCATTAATGGCGTCACTGGACAGTTCTTTGGTAAGGTAGTGCAGCAGCCTCTAAGATAGCTTGGAATGTCTGTTTACACCCGCGTCGGATGGCGATTTTTCTTCCAACGCGGAAACAAGAACCATTGCTTCCGCAGATCGATTGGCTTTAATGAGTCTGGCATATGTTTTCATATAAGTCGATTAAACGAAGATTGTTCGATGCACACACCAGCGCGGAGATTCAGGTAACTAGCAAAAAAAAAAAATTGAAACGACCTGAGTATATCCCGCGACCTACAAAGTGAACATTATCGCCGCGAATACAATTTGGAGTGCGATAGGTGCTCGTCCATTGGGCAGTCGAGTTTTTAGCTCAAAAGCTGGATGGAATCGTTTTCGCTGATCAGAATGATTTGATTCGACTTACAGTGCAAAATCTATTACTCCCGATTCCAAGCTAGTTATGTGAGTAGTGCCTACGCCGTGATTGCATATACGACGTTGTGTTGCAAAGGTCATGAACTTACGAAATCATTATGCCGAAGCTGATAAGGTTACCCTCGATCATAATCAAGCTTTCCACGCTTCGCAACAGGTGAGCATTCACCGTGATACGTAAGTGTCTGACAACCAGTTGTTCAGTGATGATGCCCAGGACAGAAAATATACATTTAAGTCATTTCCAAGACCTGTCACTATTCGTCAGCCACCGTTGTGATTCCACCCAGAATAATGGTTCGACGTCGACCGAGCCTATCACCTATCCACAGATTGGAAAGTGCGCCAACCAGACACCCAACTTCCTATGAAATTATGAATGTTCTGTCAGGCGAATAGTGCAGAGGGTCACATATGAGAAGACTTTGGGGCGTAACATGCGTTCTGTGCGACTCATCAACGACTACTTGCGGAATGACTTACCCGTGTCGTTCGAAGGAAGCTGGTCCGGATCAAATGAACATACCTGTTAGCAGTTAGCAGAGAAGACATTATCCCCTGATCTTAACTTCAAGATACTGAATATCGCTTGCTTTGAAGAGGACTAATAATACCACAAAAGCGTGAACCCCGCCCGTGGCAAACGCCAGAAGCGCAGTCAACATCGGTCCACGTAACGTGAGCCTATGCGATTCGACTTCAGATCTTAATTCTAGGCTGTCGCAGTAGGCTGCAACTGCAACTTGGGTAATGTCGAAAGATAAATGATATTAAGTGGAATTATCAGTCAAGAGAAGCCATTCTTTGCGCGTGTTGCAGTGCTCGTTGATGTGATGCAGTTGGGATTCCACCAGTAGTGTTAGACGTATGCTTCGTTTTGGAGCGTTTGCGTAATTGTTTCATGTGGTAAAGACTGAAACAACGCAGAAGAGGACGTAGACACTAAGAAATGCTTAGTACCACTACACGTGACCTGAATGAGTATAGCTAATGAGACTTTGGAAGCCCATAAAGAGAAGTATATCATCCCCATTCACTCGCCACAAATGGAGTGACAAGGTCGTACGTATCCTCATTCCCACCACGTCTTTTGTTGTTGCGTCCAATTACTTTCTTCAAGAGCCCACTTACTCTCCTCTTGTCAGGATCATCAGCGTCATTGGCATTCATGTCGGGATAACATGTCTCAGTCATTTTCACGAGCTTTCGAAAGCCGCTAGAGCTGTCGTGGACATGTCGTCTCGAGATTTCCACTGCTTCAATTAGGTACATAGCGAGGTCGGGAAATGTAATGGGGAGTGTCGGGAATGGAAGGGAATTACAAGCAGGGATGGTGTATATTTTCGATAACTGGCTGTCAGCGCCGCCACGCAGCAATTGGGGTACCGTAGAGAATGTATATGACCATGGCAAGATATTCACGTCATTCACGTATCTTGATCTCCCGGTCACGTCTTCTGGTACGGGATGCTCAAGCGTGAACCACAGAATAGTCCGCCATTCGGTTGAGACGAGGTGAGGCTGTAATTTATCAATGACACGCTATGTGGTCAGGATGAATTTGACTAACCTTCACACATTGAATCACTATGCGCAGTCGATGATCGCTCTTGGTTATTGCCATGGCTTCTATAGTCGCTTGTATTGTGGTTCCTGGCAAGCGCGTCAATAACTTGAGCATGTGTCGCCAACTAGTAGCCTGCATATGTAATGGTACACTTCGGCCATATGGTAATGATATAATTGTTGGCAAGGGATATTGCCAGGGCAATATCTGGGTGCTTATAGGAGGAGGCTCGAAGCCAATGGCTATTACGCGTTAGTCCTGTTCGGCATGCACAATTTCAGGACTCACAAACCCCTTTAAGAAGTTCGTCTGCAACGTATGGATTTACGGTTGTGGCCGTGCTCGGAGAGTCTTCGAGTCCCCGATCCGTCACGGGACTAGATAATGAACTAGGCAGTGAAGTGGAGGAGAGCGAACGATCAACCTGGTGGGGAGGTTGGGGTGAGTCAATAGGGTTTTGATCTGAAGTAATAATGATGGGAGGGGAGAGCATCCCTGACAATGGGCTTGAAGAGCTCTCCGATGCTGATCCAGATGGGTCAAACTGGGCAAAAGATTGTGATCCAGCTGATCGATTTCTTGTGACGCTTGAGCTTGGTGACAAGAAATCAGCGCCGCTCACGCTGCTAGGGTGTCCTGGAAACACAGGCAGGGAGGCTTCATACGGTGGGGGAAGGTCAGGAAGATTAGAACTACGGATGCCTGGCACGGTTGCAAGAGCAGACTTGGACCTTATATGTACAGTGCCGCTCATTTCTGCTTCTTGCTCTGCCAATTGTCTTGCATACATTTCATCTTCGGCAAGCAGTTGTGATGAGGATGGGAGAGATTGACTTCGACCAAGATACGGAGAAGACGCTCCTTCCCCTATCCAACCTATATTATTGTTCTTCGAAATTCGGGATAACGAACTTTCTTCCTGCGCCAATCGACGAGCAATGGCCTCATCGTTCGCACACGGGTCGTCATCAGGATCCCTGACAGCCTTGACGAATGGTCTTGTGTCTGAAGATCTTGTTATTGGATACTCATTGAGCCTGCACTTTCCTTTACTTCCAGTAGCTAATCCAACATTGTTGGACTTAGACGCTACCACACTGTCCGAATGTGAAGGTTGGGTAGGAGTCGTTGATTCGTTGGGGATGGGGGGAATAGTATCGGGTGTAGGTGCAGCGCCTGGGGTCGGGATGCTCGCTGTTGTCTTCAAAGACGCGGCTAAAGCCCGGGCTAGATCCTCTTCCTCCTGGCTGTTAAGCTTATCCAACACTGATTGCCGTTGGGTGGATTCCGATTGTGATAACGCCAGTGCAACAAATAATTCATCCTTCTCCATTCGTGCATCGGTTTGCGGAATGTCGGCAACATTGGCCAACTGCGATTCTGGACGTTCTTGCAGCAGTCCAAGGGGTTTCGGAGGGATAGGAGGGGGAGAGGTGAATGACCTGTGGGAGGTGTGCAAATACGCGCCCGAATCAGAGGGCGTCGCAGGCGACTCCCGGGGGCTAACGGATGAGCTTGTTGGGCGGTTGCTCTTCTGGGGCTTCACAAAGAATAAGTCAGACGTATGGACGGTACTCGGACGATGGGCAGGGAATAGAATGTGCGGGTGAGCAGGGCTCGTCATCGCGCGACTTCGGTGAGGTGATACGTATTTCATGCCATCGACAGGCTGCATCGTCTCCCATGGCACTAGGTGTACGGTTAGACGAGAGTTGATAAGCTCAATTGCTGACATGTCGAAAACATACCCTGGTTGGTCATTCTGCAGTTAGATCAACAGTTGAGCGCTTGAGCAACGTGCCCAATTCAGCCGATGGTTATAATCTGATAACACAATGGATCTACTACGTTACAATGCAGGTGACTTGAAAAAAAATGCCAAAAAATTAGGATGTATGCTGTGGTGAATCATGACGGAGTGCATGTGTATATATGAAATCAATATAGCCGTGGGTGTGTGGAATGAGAACGACAAGCAGGTATGAGCATGAGAACAAATATGCAAACTTGGAAGACATGAAACTGTGGTCATGAATGCACGCGAGAAGCGGTAACTTTGGTATGACCGCGTCCTTGCATAGTTGAAGTTTTGAATCCAAGCTCTTTCATGACATCTGCGACGCGACAATAAGCAATTGTTCTGATGCGGAAATGCGCGTATACTCACTTAGAAGATCCACCTTCTGTAAAGGCTTTGATAAAGAGGCTGAAAAGAGGCTGCTGACCTCGTTTTGATCGACACCGCTGTATGCACTGACAGCGACAATCGGCGTATTGGCATTTTTGCCGTTAGTGCTCTTGATATAACGTGCAGCACTTTCGCCATCCACTATATCTTGATTACTTCTCTTTTCCTCGTGCAGAAATAGCTTTACTCACATACTGGCATATGGAGATCCATCAGGATGCAGTCAAACTCTGGTATCTACATTGGCCAACAATTGAGGAGCTCATGATTGGCGACTCACTGATATCTCCCATTGCAACGCTGATAGCTTCGGATCCATCTGACACCATCACACAACGACAGCCTAGACGAATGAGTAAGGTCTCGATGATCTTAGCCGTTATCGGATTATCTTCCGCGAGCAAACAAGTTACTGCTCTGTCGGTTGGATCTGGGCTTTTCTTCAGATCAATGGAATGGATGGACGACGGCGGTGTATTGGTTTCCGCCTGACTTCCCTGACCGATTTGGGAACCCCAATTCTCCGATCCAGAGCCGTCACCAATGCTTGATATCGAAGATGTGCGCAAGCGACTGGGCATAGTGTTTCTCCGGTCGCTCTCTATATAATTAAGCTTAAAGCGTTCAACTGCTCCAAACTCTGATGGCTTGCGTGAATGCGTGCCTAGACTTGGCCCCTGGCTTGCTCGGGATGGAGACGAGGTAATCGACGACGTTGATGTTGCAGGTGAAGGAGGATTGTTAGTCGTGAATTTGGGATCTATGTTAGTTACTACCGAGGGCGGCTTCTTGAGGCGTTGCGATATGCTACGTTTCCTCTGATGAGAAGCTGCTGGCTCAGATAAAGAGTGCGATAACGGTGTCATAGAGTCAGTCTTGAGCTTGCGGATGACATCGTCATTGGCTTGTTTCAGGATAGGCAAGTTCTTGAAGCTGAATGGACCAAAGTCATCTGTACTAGGAGAGGTGATATTGTCCCGACTGCGAGACGTAGGTATTGGCTGAGTGGGAGGTGATGCAATGTCATTGGCTTCTGGGCTTTCTGTTACTGCCTGACTTGTAAAAGTGATCTGGTCGTCGTCGTGGAATAGCTGAGGCATGGCTCCTCGAGGATCAAAATAATCGGTCGACTCGGGATCGGTTACTTGAGGGATGAATGCCGCTTCAGTAGTTGTGACCTTATCCCAATCAATAACAGCAAAGAATGGATGTGCTTTCACTTCTGCAGCTCCACGAGATCCTAGACGTTGAGCGGGATCCAATATCAACAATCGTTTCATAAAGTCTTGCACCTCTTGTGAAAATTCGATCCAGTCTTTATGCCAGTCGATATGACCTGATAAAATTCTCTCAAAAACTTTTTCGGGAGTGTCGGCATGGAAAGGAGGTATGCCGTAAAGAAATTCATAGGTGATTACTCCCAGCGCCCACTAAAAAAAAAAAAAACAGGTCAGTAAACCTCTCCAAACACGAAGGAACTCGGTTACAAACCCAATCAACCGCCGCATCATCACCTCGCAAGCCTAGGATAGTTTCGGGCGCAAGATAGTCCGGGGTGCCAACAAACTTCTGATCCCCTGGTGGCGTACTGTTACCGCCAGAGTTTGAGTTTGAGTGGGATCGTAGTTCCGTAGTCAATTCCGTCGCGAAAGATTGAAGCGGGCTGTCAATAGCCCGTGCACTGCGTCGCCCGAAGCCTGACAAAGATTCTGACCCACTTGATTCACTGACGTCGTCAGCGACTGGAAAGCAAGGGGAATTCGTCACTCGTGTGACGGAACCAGTTCGTTGGCTGAAATAAGAACTACTGGGCGGGTTGTCGGTAAAGAGAAGAGGTGACGAAAGATATGCAGAGTCCATTGAAGGAGGTCGGGAGCGCGAATGATGACGGTCATGTAACCAACCTAATGGTCCATCGCGTGTTTGGCGGCCGAGGAGACCTATCCTGCTGAGCCCAAAGTCAGTCAATTTGAGATGTCCGTGTTGATCAATGAGCAAATTATCAGGCTTGAGGTCACTGCAATTCGGTTCAGCAAGTGCTAGACGAATGGCAAAGAGAGCTTATACCGATGGACAATACCCCTTTGATGCAAGTACTCGAGGCCAAGCACCACCTCTGCAACGTATTGCCTCGTCCACTCCTCGGGCAGACACCCCAGGGACTTGATGAGCGCGGCACAATCGCCACCATTAAGATATTCCATAACCAAATACAAATTATCCTTGCTTTGGAACGTGAAGTACAACTTGGCCACGAATGGTGAATCCGCCTGCTTCATGAGTATCATCCTTTCTGCCTTCACATTGGTGATTTGATTCTTTGCAATCATATCGGCTTTCTTGAGCACCTTGATAGCGTAATAATCCCCAGTTGCCTTCTTTTTGGCCAGGAACACTGATCCAAATGCACCTTTGCTAATTGGCTTGATGATATCGAAATCTTTGATGGAAGTCGGCGTTGTACGTGACAATGGTGCGGTAGAGGCCTGTCGTGGCGAGAGAGGTCCAGAGGAACTCATTATAGGATTTACTGTCGAATGTCGACGGTGTCCTCGCCTTGTTATTGATTGCTCGCGATTCAGGCTAGCACCGTCTTTTGCTATGACTTGAGGCGAAGCCGGTGGCGTGACAACTACTTTGGGTTCCAGTAGATTTGATGCTGATTTGCGAGGTTCTAACGGCACCACTGACATCGGACGGCATTTCATCAAGGCTGATGGGTGGAACGGGCTCATGGACTGGGGAGGTAGGTGCTACGATAGGTTCAGCGAGGGCCAAGGGGGAGGACACGGAGGATGGTGTAGATGACCTTGTTTGCAGTTGCTGTTGCCGGGAGGCATGGACCGGTATCGGTGCAGATGGTGTATATGTAGGGAAAAGTATACGAGATTCTGAAGGCGCAGGTGCGGATACAGGTGGTGTTGTGGACATTGGCGTTGGTTCGCCTGGCACATCCAGGATGCTGCCGGGCTTACCAATTTCATCAGTGTTTCCGTCCAGCGTGTCCTTGCTGCCAGAGTTTGCAACATCCTCCTCCTCTCCGGATTCACCACTGCTCATGTCACTTTCCTCTTCTAAAGTCATCCCAATAGTTTCTTCCCATTCATGCCAGATTTTCTCCGCATATCTAATCGTGTTTTGCATCC
The DNA here is from genome assembly GCA_023014455.1 of Amanita exitialis. Lineage (NCBI taxonomy): Eukaryota > Fungi > Basidiomycota > Agaricomycetes > Agaricales > Amanitaceae > Amanita > Amanita exitialis. The sequence continues at coordinate 1,104,732 of JAEBUR010000004.1, read as the reverse complement.
GAACGACGTTGTCGATCTTTTGACGCATAACTCGTTCTGTGTCCTGAATCAATTGAGCCAACGCTGGATCATCCGTTGAAGGTTTCGACCAATTTCGGATCTGAGAAATCTTCCGTTCAGAGCCCGGGGAAAGTAATCGCTGTCGTTCAATTGGTTCTTTGGCCTCCTCTTCTTTCAATGAGGGAACTGCTACTTCTGCAGCTACTTGCAGGATGTCATCAAGTCGCTCTAATAGCCGCCGTTGTGCCTTCTTGGCGCCAAAGCGTTGCAATTTGTTGTTGGCGCGAAAAAGTTGCAACGGGGAGGAAATGATGGGGGAAGTAGACAGAATTGGCATGCCTCGGTATTCAGGAACCGTCACAGGAGAGGAACGGTCTACCGCAGCGCACAAATCTCGGATTGTATTGCGCAACTCGGCAATCGATTCATTGCATTCCATTATCTCGGCCTCGAGACGGTGGGTTTCCGCGCAGGTCTCGCTATGCTTCTCAAAGTACCATTGAGGAATCTGGCACTCGCATATCCTACATATTATAGGATCTGTGGAAATAGGTTGGTTGAAAGGGAAAGGAGTGATAGGTTCATGGATTTCAAGGAGTGTAGAGGCAGGCTCGGGAGCCAGATCGTTGGCGTCCAAAGTGAGGTTCGGAGAATCGTGTTCATATCGAGGTGGGGCTATGGGTTTGACTACCCACATGGTATGCGAAGGGTTGTCCGTCTTCACGGTCAATCATCAACATGCCCTTTCCCTCCATCCTCTGATACAACGTCCCAGCGGATGGGTCTCGCTCGATGTTGGGCTGAATTTGTAAGCTGAATCGCACCTCAACCGTGCGAGAATCATCTTCTTTTAGACGATACGTCGCCTCTTTGAATACCCCACTGTCACTTGGAGCTAAAAGGTTTGATATGCGCGTTCCGGATAGACTATCGGGATCCGTCCTGAAGGAGCCAAGAAAAGACTTAGCATATGTCATAACAAGGAACAAGATAGGGGCATACCTCACCACTAATCTCCACGCGTGATTTATCCATATAATATGATCGCCATCGAGACTAAGCTCCATGACGATATTCTGATTTTGCGCTGTCTCGGCTTGCAACCTTAGACGTTCGGTGGCCAATACTCGAGCAGATTCTGAAGGTTCTTTGTATGAAGGGGTGTGAGACTGACTTTCGCGAGATTCGGGTGAGGGTTTGAGTTCGTGTCGTGCAGCGGAATTGAAATTGCTCTGCTTAGATGAAAGCACTGACTCGTCATCGAGTCTGAAATTGTTGAGGTCAAGTTGCTCCGAAGTAGATTGAATTTCAAGATCGTCACCAACGGCCTTGGTTACAAAGGTTAGAGGGTCATCTTGTTCTTCCTTGTCATCGAAGTTCCAAAACTGCTTCTCGGCCTCCCACCACTCGACGACACGACTAAGACTTGCCACTGCCAGCAAGATCTGAACATACCAGTTGCGGCCATGCCAGTCTGGATGCTCATCCCAAGTTTTGCCAATATTTTGGACCCTTTGCACGATTGATTCGCATACTTTTGGTTGGGCTGTCAATTGCGCAACGGTCATGTCCATAACGTCTGTTGCAACAGCAATCAGTGCATACAGGGTGCTCATGATGGGATTAACTGGGTGATCGACCAAGACTCGAGATGAGCGACGATTCAAGGTGGGCTGAGACTGACCAAATTCAGAGAAACTGGCGTGTGTAGAAAGCGGTGGCAGAGGAGAACGAGAACGAGAAGTCGATCGCGAGCTCGCACTGGAGCGAGCAGGTCGAATGGGGATATGTATGGTCCGGGATAGGCGGCGGGAAGGAGCACTCCCCCAAGAAGATGAGGCAGACGTAGTAGTGTTTTGCTTGCGAGTAATCGGCACGTCAGGCAACAAGATAGTGGAAGAAGCAGGGCTAGATCCTACAACACTTGAAGACACGGATGTGCTGAGTGGTCTGTCCCACGGTGCATTACCTCCTCTGCGCATAACTGGACTTATTTGAGAACTTGCTGATGCTAGATAGAAAGTCAAACAAGGGCAGAAATGGAAAAAATTGGTGAATACATGCCCTGGCGACTATGGTGGCCACATTCGACTTCTGCCTCGTAGCCGCCATCTGAATAATAACCATCGCCCTGGGGGTAAAAGTAGCCGACATTCGCATGCTGTTCATGGTCATACTCTCTGTCTCTGTCCCGGCCACGTCCACGGTCCCTGGATTCTCTGTCAGTGTCATCTGCCTCTCTGAGCTTCTCCTCGAAGAAAGTGGTGATGTTGTTTGTGACACGTTGAAGTTCCTTATCGCACTCTGCCTTGGCAGCCTTAAGTCGACGAGTTACATGGCGCCTGACGAACGGCATCGAGACTGTGTTTGCACTGGAGGCATTTGACTGAGAATTTGCGGGAGATAGAACGGAATCTGAAGAGAAAACAAGGGGACTCGGCGGCTGCCTGCGAGAGAAGCCCGAATCGGACATGGAGAGCGCCAACGGCCTATGGGGACATTCGGACGAGATCTGTGGGTGGCAGCCAGTGCAGGACGTCGATTATATGATATATTTTCTATTTATTTTCCATTTGTCACAGTGTCCAGGGTCCCTCGGGTTCCGCCGATGCTCGTGCCGTTTTGGGGTCCTCGGTCATCGCCGCCTCCCGTTGTGTGACCGCAGAAGCGCGATGCTCGCCCGCCTTTGCCATCAGCTGTTCAGCCGCTCAACCGGGTCCGCCGGAAGCACTCTTCGTTCATTCTGTTCGTTCTCTTTCTTTCCTGTGTCTCCAGCCTAACCTCTTCCCAGCTACCGTCCGGGGCACCTGGAAATTGTTCCCTACTGATGGCGTATATACTTCTCCCTTTCCCTCGCATCATGTTCTTATCCCATCTGACAGGTGATACATCCCCACGACTTTCTATACAAGTCTCGACGCATTGGCCCTTCACCGCCTCGTCGTGCCCCCGAGGTCGGCCCTCCGCCGGCGCAGGCCCGCTATCACGACGTTTTCCATCAGCTCGGCGTGGATCCGCTCTCCACAGCACTGCACCCCCTTGTCCTATCCCGTTACGTGTCGGAAATGGGCAAAATCAACAGCCGCTCTTCAACCGGTCTAACAATGAAAAGCCAGCGCAAGGTTGGCAAGGCCCTGAGACGCGCGAAAATGATGGGATTAATACCGATGCTCAGCAAGCACAGAGCTGCACCCGTGTTGAGAAAGTTGAAAAAATTGTAGGAGCGTCCGCACATAATAATTGGCTTTCTTTAGCCAATCCCTGCCTTCTGATTAGACATGCAATACTATTTAAACAACCTTTCCGAAAGGGTCGATCACAGCACCAAACCCGTTGGAGCAACGCCTTGCACCACGGCTACACAGCTTTAACTATAGTTCGGCCAATAGCATCGTGCCTAAATTTTGTATCACTTGATCCCCCATGGCTTTCTCCACCACCTCTTCCAGATGCCGTTTTGGATCTTGCTTCCCTACATGTCGCGTTTTGAGTTGTGCTGGCGTGAGGGTCGATTCTTCTTGCACAGATTTATTATAAGCTTCTGCAAGTGTCAGCATCGACTGGAAACGGTCGAAGTTAGTCATAGGCGTCCAAGCTGTCATCGGTCACTCTTACTTTAATGCTTTGCTCATTCGATTCTTTATGAACCTGGAAGTCTCGAAGTTTGAGGCCTTCTGTCCAATTCCGCTTGTGTAAATTCATGAGCATAGTCTGCTCCAATTCCGTCTTTCGATAATCGACAACGATGGAGTAGTAATGCCTATTTAGGCCATGAATCAGAGCTTGTATTGACGGTTTGTTGATATGTCCAATATTTGATGTCGTCTGCCGCGGTTCCCGCCCAGTCATTACGGTACGTGGATCAATCAACCGAAATGCGTCAATGACCACCTTGCCCTTGACAGACTGGATAGGGTCAATCACGACCGCAACAGATCGCAGATCCAATTGCTCGAATGACTGGTACAGTGAATTGAGTCAATCGAAGCGCAGACAAGAGACAATGCCGACCTGTTGTGTGTTAATATCTACACTCGACAACCAACAACCAAAACCTGGATGTGAATGATACCACCCTACTACCATCTCAGGTCTGGTTTGGTCAGAGCAGCCAGAAGAAGATGAATGCGTCGCTTACCGTCCTGTCTGCTTTAGCATGTCAACCATCTTTTGCTGGAACACGTGGTCTACTGACTCGACAGTGACAGTCGTGCCAGATTGTGGCATAGCAAAGACATCAATCACTTGAACAGTATACTCGTCCACAAATTCGCCCAGCATTAAACCCATGACTTCCATCGGCACGCCAGCGCGACCATGCTTAAGCATCTAGATAACGTTCAGTTTGTTATTTATAATCCGTTGATAAATGATGACCTTGAGCAGTGCGAGCGAGGATATGTGAATAACTTCAGCACTTTGATAGCCAGGTCAGTTCAAGGGTCAACGGAGGGGAGTACTCGTACTTGTCGGGAACAACCAGTTCTCCACCTGAACTTTGATTCGCTTGTCTGCCTTGCGCATGGCTTAACATCATGCGTTCGAGATCGGGATCCATGACGGTCTACCTTGATACGTCGATGACGCGTCCGATTATTTGTATTTTATTTGTATATGTTGGTCAGAAACCTGTAAACGATACACATATTGGGCACCAGAAGCAGCGGCCAGGTCGGGTAATGATGATTCAAATCTTTATACTCAGAATTCATGCCTACAAGCGAACTTTCTAATGCTCTCAATCCATATATTACCCAGGAAAGGCCCAGGCAGCCGGTCACAGAGTATCCGGCGCCATTGCCGCAGGTAGCATCAACGCCTCAACATTATGCACCTCATCGGAGTGAGCTGGAACTTGCTATTTCTGAGCCTCAACCCCCAGCGCCGCTTCCTAGTCGGTATGTATTGTGTTTAAGACGTACACTGGTGATAACGCATGTGGAAGACCTACACTAAAATCGCGAAGTCATTTCTCTCAGGAAGGAGTCAATGCAGTGCAGGAGTTCATTCGTCTTGTTACCACAACCCGAGAAGCACAAGAGATAGAGCGGAAGCGTCGGTTGGCTTGGGAGCAGGAGCAAGAAGCTAAGCAAGCTCAAAGACAAGCCGAGACGGAAAGATGCATACTAGAGATGCGACAGGAGATACAATCCCTTCGAGCCATGCTTAATCGCAATGGTAGGATAACAATTCCACCACCATCACAAACATCGTCTCAAGCCTTGCTGCTAGCGCCAGCACAGCCAACTCCTCAGCAACCCATCGCCCTTACAAATGGCTTATTCACGCCTCATTACACACTATCGCCAGCTGTACCAGAGCAATCTATCCCACAACATCCGTCAACGCCTATAGCCTCGACATCCATTAACCAACCTAACCCATTGAGCCAATCAGCTTTTGTTCAAGGGTCGTCAAGTAAAACTTATACCCCAAACGCCCGATCCTCTCCGGCCGAATTATGTTTCACCCAGGAAACGCAGCAGCATATTTCATACCATGGTCAGACTGAACAGACAGGACAGCTACAACACATTTCATCTATGAAGCCGCAGCCACAGCATATATATCAGGCTGGGGTAGGTAATCAACAACCGCAATCTACACCGAATCAAATAGGATTTCTACAGCAGCCCGCCGGTCCTGTAGCACAATCTGTCACGCCGTCTCCATCCCCTCAACTTTCAGTTCTACAACCGCCCACATATTCGAGCAAGATGAAACGAAAACGAAAGACACCAGATGTAAGTGACTGATGATGATGATGATGACGACGACGATGGTGGCTCAGACGGATCGGATGGAGCACCCGTTCAGCGCATTAGAAGAACTAATCATCACGACAAACGTTGTCTTACTATTCAGGTATCCCAAAGATTGCTTAATCCATTCATGCTGGATTAACTGGCGAATAGCACGCGATGCGACTGCACTTCCTCCATTCCATGGAGCTTGATACTGACAAAGAACTTCCCGACAGTCATATCGAAGGTGCTGCTCTTGAGGACACGCAACCGGTCCGATTCGTCTGGGACAAGACGACAAAACAGTCTGTCCACAATTTGCGGATGAAGTCTCGCATATTGTCAGATATGAAGGCCAAGAGAAACCTGTATAAGCACGTACCAGATAGGGAATTCGGCAAGAAAAGTTTGGATAGCGCATTTGAACAGTGCTTCACTACCTTCCGACAAAAGTTCAGAGCTCAGCGAGACGCGGTAGTTGCCACGAACTTGAAACAGAGGGAAGACCAGAAAGCTCGTAAAGCACGACATTTGTCGAGAAGGAAGCTTGTAGGTATAGATTCGTGCGCGGCGCTAGATATGTTTCACTCATGTTTATCTAGAAGTTGAGCAACCGTGCTGAGGCGCGACAAAAGTTGGCGACTTTTGAGCATGTGACATTCGATGGTGCCCTTCAGCTTGATTGTATGTCTTCTGAGGAATCTGAGGAGGAATCTGGAAACGATTCTTCTAAACTAAATGGGGCTCTGCGGACTCGCGGGTATGCATGGCGCAGCATGCGTCTAATCCGGTTCTATTGCATCCTTGATGATGAGGAACGGGTTGAAAAAAGCGCAAAACCCAAGCGTGGCGTAGGAAAGAGGGACAGACAGATAGGACCACCAAAAGATGGGTTCCATCTCCCGCCAAAGGGGGTGTCAACGTGGATGGTTAGTCGCAAGTGGATAGGTGGGGTGCGACGCAAGCTGCCAGACGTGCTGGAGACGCTGAGTAAGCTTATCGTGGATCCGCCTGGGTTCGACTGGGAACGTTTTGAGGCGCTGGGCATGGAGAGTGAGGAGGAGGAGATCCAAGGTATGGATATGCATCGACTGGAGGCCATGCAGATGGGATACGCGAGCTCGTCGTTAAATTATGCTCTATTGTAGTAGTAACCTTATATGGCAAGTGTAAACTGGATGAGTGAAGTGCCCCTCTGTACGTCCGCCGCTTGCTTGCCTGCCGTTTACTCAATGGCGCTTCCAGGCAGACACAAAGCACGTGAATTTGTTGATCTCCATGACCAGGTCCAGGTCTGACATTCAACCGCACTGCCGGCTTTATTCCTCACACCTTTCCTTGCAGACGAGCGTCAGCCTGCTTGACTCGCTTGAGTCTTTTCTTTCCACTTTCCAGAAAGACCTTCAGGCAGTCTCAGGCCAAATATCAGAGCTACAGGATAGAAGCAACGATATCGAGAGCCGGCTGAAGAGTCGGCGGGTGCGTGCCATTCCCATCCACGGACCAGGCGTTTGACGCGATGTCATGCAGAAAATCGAGAGACCTTTGTCAAGCCTCGTCTCCGACATAACGCTCCCTCCTCAATTAACCACGACAATTCTGGACACCGAGGTCGGAGAGCCATGGATATCCACTGTTGATGATTTCGAGAGACGATTGGTCATGATCAAGTCAAAGGCGCGAGTAAAGGGTGCACGAGACTTGGCAGAAGTTGCAGAAGGTCTCAGGATTGTGGTACGAATGTTTATCATTGTCTTCCTAGTAACCGTTCAGGACATGATCAGGCTGCAACGAAACTTCGGGCATATTTTATGGCGCTCTTCCAACCAATTCGACGAAGTGTCACTACCAACATGCAGGTTATGCAGACTTCTGTTCTTTTGAAGTACAGCCCGCTCTTCGCGTTTCTCCAGCGACAAGCATCTGACGTGGCTCAGGAGGTGCAGCGGTCGTACATTGGCGCTGCCCGCGTCTACTACGAGACCGGATTTCGACGCTATGCCCGAAGCCTGGGTTACATAAAGGTTGGTTAATTAAGTTCATAAGCCCGCTCATGGTCCTAAGCATGAAATAGGCACGAACGAAGGAAAAGTTCGATCTTATCACATCAACAGAATACACGGAGGCGCAAGTAAATTTTGATAGACTGTTATACGCCAAATTGGATGGACCTGCTGTGACACTTTCGTACATGGCAGACGACAAAACATACGTAAGGCTAAGCAATATATACGCTTGTCGTTGTCATTAACGCGGACAGGCAGAAAGAGCCAGTAGAAGCCCTTCTACGATCTCTTTTCCTCGTGTTTATGGACAACTCAACGGCAGAATACACATTTGTCAGATTGTTTTTCAGTAACCAGCAGTTCGTTCCTCCTTCAGACATTCAAACGTCTATTCCCTCCGCTACGACGCCATTTTCGCCGGAAAGGTCGTCTTTTGAGGATGACAAAATGATTTCAGGGTCCGAAATGGTGGATCATCTGGATAGGGCAGCTGTTTCGACTGCATCCACCGCATCTTCATTCTCTCCTGCACTCAAAACAGAGCACATAAACGTAGATCTCATATGGAAACAAATTATGGAACCCGTTCTTGAATACTGTCAGGTAGATTCTAATTCTGATAAGCTAAATTGATCTCACAACTTTTTTCAGACTTTTGTGAATACAATGCTCGAGGCAGTCCCATCAGTCACGTCTCTGCTGACAATGATACGACTCATAGAAGAAGTCGTGATAGAGATACAGAGACGCCAGTGTCCTCCAGTAGAAACATACGTCTTCACTATTCGACTGCAGTTGTGGCCTGCCTTCCAAAGATTAATGACAGATCATATTGATGCCTTAAAGAAGCTTGCTGAGGGCTCATCTACAAGCTACTTTAGCCGGGCGCCAAGCACAACTGAAGCATTGGTTATGAGTGTACGTGAAACAGTGATTACTACATTGAGTGTCTGAGACGACAAGGCAGATTTGCAATCGATATACTATCATATTCAACTCATTTATACATCTCACCATCCATGAAGAGGAGACTATGATTTTCTCGAAGTAAGGCAACCCTATCGATCTGAAAGCCAACACTAATTTCTTCTTCAGCCTGTTGCGTTTGAGGCAAGAGCTCACAAAACTGATTACACGACACACAAACCAAATTACAGACGGAGTATCGAGGGCAACTAAGCAAGCTTCGATATACCTCTTCTTACTGCAAGGCTTGAGTGTGAGTTGCGCAAACTTTCGCATACTGGACATTAATGCCTTGAGCAGAAAGGCACACAGTTGACCGCTCATCCCAAACTGCAACAAGAGATTGCTTACTGGTCTAATCTTGAGGAGGAAGTGTCACGGAAGATTGTGTCGATGGGCCAATCAAGGGCACGGCGATAGGTTACAGCTAGTGTTAGAACCATGTCACAATTGTCACGCTTTATTTTCAACTTCGAGGATGTCGACAATGACTGGGTCTCAACAAACCACCATCCCCCCATTGACTATGGAGGAAGAAGGTATAGTATTTGTTTCCTCTGAAGTATGAGCTGGCTGAAGTTGGACTGACAGACCCCATTCGCAGACCAAATAATCCATGTTCGTATAACAAACGACGAACGACCACTGCGTCGTATTATCAAGAAATTCCACAATTACACTGCTCTTTCGCACAAACCAATTGTCCCCGTCCCAGCTTCTAGTAACACTTCGATAGATCATGCCCGGGAGGCATTTCTAGTAGAGCTAGCATCCTTCCAGCTCTTGCTGAAGAAAAGTGCTATGATATGTGAAGCTGAAGCCAGACAAGTGGAAGAGTACAAAAGAGAACGACAGAAAATAGGTAAAACGATATGGTTTGCCGTATGAATTCCCTGATGTAATTGTGGTAGAGGATGAGCATGGTACCTTAAGAGGCCAGATCGAACAATTAAAGACATCCTTGGAGCATGCGCAGCTTCAGCGCCGGCGCAAGATTGAATATGATTTAGTTGCGGAGAAAGTGAATACTCTACCCAGCAGGGAAGATCTCGAGCGGTAAGTCAATCATTAAATGAGCGAACTTGCTTGACTGTCAGTCAAGGTCTATACAGGAATTAGACAGTGATATGGCTGCAATAAGAGCAGAGCATGAACATCAAAATAAGACGATACAGGAGCAAAAGGCCGCATTGGATAGAATAATTGCTGATTTGGGTTCCCTGAGGTTCCTGGGCAAGGACAGGGAAGCTTCAACTTCTATTGTGCCAACCCCAAGAGGGACGCCTGCACCCGATGATACTGGTAATACAGAGGCGGAGGATGGTTTCGAAAGAGCGACAAGTGTTGCTAGCCGGCTCGCCGGTGACGAAGAAGAGCGAGAAGAGGAAGCAGATAAGCCGGGAAAGCTAGGTCCAACATCAGACGATGCGCGAGAAGACATTGAGATGGGAGAAGTCGAAGAAGATCCAAAAGGCAGCAAGTCGAAAAAGAGATTCAGAGAGCTGGAAGAGGGTGAGGCAAGTGATACCAGTAGTGCACTGTCGGAGCCTCCCGATGATTAATTAACTTGTCTGCTATATACATGTTCATACACTGTCTTATTCAACTGGTTCCAAATGTATGTCAATGGTCATAAAATCCTCCGCGCAAATTACATCGCCATCATACTCTCCAGCTGCCAATTCCGCTATCGAGTACATGATCTTTTTTGCCTCGTCGCATTGAGCGCCCGAATACCGTGCAGAGAAATGATTAATAACAAGTTTCTTTGCTTTTATACGTCTCGCGAAGGCGCCTGCCATCTGTGGCGTCGAGTGACCTCTTGATTTAGCCCGGACTTCAACACTCTCATAGGTATCTGAATCTTTAGTGGAGAGATCAATACCCGGCAAATGTGCGTTTGTTGCTTCATGAACCAACAAGTCCGCTTCTTGAGCTAGGTGCGCTATAGGAGAAGGATTATATGTATCTCCCAGGATGGCAATCTTACGCCCTTGACGCCGCTTGGGACCACGAAGGACCGTTCCGTCTGCAAGTGTTACACTCTCACCCTTTTGCAGACGGCCTAAGATTGACATGGGCTCTTTCGTACGCTTAATGTGAGAGATGTAGTGGTTCGGGTCCATCTTTCCTGGGACTGGTGCCTCCGTGATAACGTAACCAACGCAAGGGATTGAATGTAATATAGGCGCTGCCGAAACAGAGACTAATTCATTCTTGTAGATGTCCATCCAGACACCGTCGATTTGCGAGATGTCGCGGCCGAAAGGGGACTCCGCAGGAATGCAAAGGGAGTTCAGCACAATTGCTACGTACGTCAGATGGCATATGGAGTTCGTGGACGACATATGATGCCTCAAGAAGCGTGTGCGTATAATAAAGTCCAGCACGAACATACGCACGAGTCCCCAATGGCCCGTATATTTCAAGAGGCTATTAACCTTCTAGGAGGGGTAGACCATGGATATTCGAGTATCCATACCTGTTGTGCCGTGTCGATCTTTGTTCTTGGATCATTTTGTCCTGGTACTAGACCGCCTGCTCCATTTAAACGGGATGCAAGCAGAGGGACGAGCCCAAAAATGTGATCACCTAGACGAGAATGAACCCGCAAAATCTCAAGTCGGATTGTATGTGCTCTTACCATGGGTGTGCGTTATAAAGACCTTTTGTATTCTGCCCATTTTCACTGTGCTTTTCTGAATCTGATGTTGGGTCGCTTCACCGCAGTCGAAAAGCCAAACATCACCGTCGAGACGAAGAGCGAGGGCTGAATGATTCCTTGTAGAGGATGGTGTCGCTGAAGCGGTTCCCAGAAAGGTGATATTGACGGACGAAAGAAGCGCCATTTCATGACACCAACAGCCGCAACTACAGATATCGCGATTACTTACCTCCCGCCATGGATCCCCATGTTGCTACGAAACTTGTATATGACATTTACCACTCTACTTGGCGTGATTTCTATGGATGGGAGCAAAAGGACTACGACCACGCTATAGAGACTCTGCGGAACACACCAACGACAGTCACTACGACGATCCTCCTGCCGCAATGGATGAATCCTGATTCCACGAGCCAAACTGTGGGTGACGACGGGCATTTATCTGCCGAAACAATGGTATCCCAGTTGCCCAATGAATCCCATGAAATGGAATTGGTGGAATATGCACTAGATGGTACTTCAACATCGAGGACCGACGGAGATGTTACGTTCGTCTCGGTCGCTCTGAGGATGCCACAAGACCTTTTGCCGTTCTCACCATATGAATCCTGTACGCCACTGGAGCGGAACTTCTCTCTAGGCGACGACCCATCTGCAATGCCTTTTGTACCCTTTGCGGATGATCCTCTGTTTGGTCAGTCGGATCATCTAGACCAATATGAGAAGCTTTCGTGGCAAGATTGTCCGAGAGACCCGAACTGTGTGTGTTCCGAACAGAACTATATACATCATACTGTTGACACTATGCATTCAAAGTGGAAACCATTGTCCTTGAAACATTGGCCAGGTGTACTGAGCAAGGTCTGACCATTCAGGAGGTAGAGGAGGCTGGGGTATTGCCTCTATTGGGCAAACGTCTTCAACATAGGTGAGTTGATCTGAGCCTCTCATATATACTTACATATGATACCATAGGGACTTCCCGTCATGGTACCATTTACAGCAAGCTCAACCATATGAACTATCCTATCTATATAAGACATCCATGCAGAAATTTTGCATATTTTGCTGGACAGGATATTGTTTCAGCCATTGTAAGTAGTCTGGTCTTGTAGTCTTCTATTTGACTCGTACTCTGCCAGGTCGTGAAAATTTCTTACCTAAATCAGTGAAACCGCTCGTCACAAACAACACCTTAGGCTACCGATCTAAGAACTTTTGCACTCCAGATTGTCATCTCCTCGTCTCGACAACTGTATGATTAGTTGAAAATATTACGCATCATTGACTACATTGATGTGTAGGAGACAACATGGACGCCCCGTGATCAAGAATGGCTGACGACTATGCTTAGCTACATTCCGGATGCAACACCTTGTCATCTAGCCAAAATAGGCAGAAAGCCTTGCGCTGAGGTGAGAGCAAGTCAGCAGTTATTTCTGAGATGATGCTATAATGATAGGTTTTCGTGCATAGAAAACAAATATTGCCAGACAAACCTGCAGGCATGCAGTTCACAGGAATAAATAGAGCCAGAGCCACCAACAAGAGTCCTAAATTTATGGGTTAGTTGTGTTGATCTAATCTTTAGAACAACTTGCTGAGGATCGCATGAGATTCTAACCACTCAGAATTTGTCTAGTATGCGATTACTCCCATTGCTTCTGCTTTGTGTGCTTATGTGCATGTCAAGCAATATAGACTCACCTTGCTCACATGACGGTCCTTGTACTGCAGACAATAAATGCCCCTGTAACGAAAACGGTGCTCACTGTACCAGCAAATGCATGTGTGATGAAAGATGTGAGATCATCAGCCTTTTTTCATTGTGTATTTTGTACACCATTCTTTTAAGGTCCATGGAGGTGGAAGGGTTGCCGATGTGCCAGAACAAAGTCCAGAATAGCTTGTAGAGATTCAAGGTGTCTATGCTTCCGAAACAGGCGTGAATGTGATCCAGACATTTGCCTGAAATGTCAAGCAACGTGGGTTTCAATAAGCTACCGTTTATTATTGCAAACTCATTCTGAGCAGTCATACATGCGGTAATGTCCAAATGCAAATGGGCCAGATTAAAGTAAGCATGAAACGCCAAAGTCGTAAATTGTGCTGATTCATCCGAAGAGGACGTCAGTTCGCCAAAGTAAATGGGGTTTTGGCCTTTTCGTTGAAGAAGCTGCACGAGAAGATGATTTGATAGATGGTGGGTCATAACAAGATCGATGAATTGCAGAGGTGATTCAAGTTTCAGAATATGTTGGCGAATTCATTTTTGAGACTACCGCTGTATCCAGAGGGTCCGTGGCGTTTTCATGTTGTTCTTCGTTGGCTGATACAGTATGCCAGCGATCTGGAAAGGCACCGACACCGTAATTACCTCTTCTCTTTAAACCGACAACATTCCATCGATAGCACATTTGCCGGAAATGGTACAAGGTTTATTAATCACTCCGATACGGAATATAACTGTCTCTCAAAAGGTAAGTCATATATCCTATAAATCATGTCCTTATGCGACCACTACTTTTGATCTAGTCTGGCTTATCGATGGCGAGCAACGGATCGGGATTATGGCAAGTGAGTGTGGTGACTTTTCACCATATATAAATTATTTAGAGACAACCACAGTTAGCGCATGACATTGAGGCAGGCGAAGAGTTGCTCATGCATTACGGCGACTGAGTTCTTCATAGGTAACCAAGAACTAAGCCTGGGCTCTGAGCTTGAGAATGAACCAGACCCTGAACTTGACACGCCAGAGGATGTTTTCCCGATGACTGCAATAGTAACAGACCAGAATGGATTGTCAGACGAGACTTATACAGAGGACGCAAGTACAGTAGGCTCATCGGGACTAGATTTACTACTTTTGATAGCACAGACTATATCAGCCCTTGAGTGATAAATGCATTGAATATGCATCTTCTCCGTCTGCGTCTATGAAGGATTTAGGCATGGCTCTCAGAAAAGACGCATAGAAGCAGCCAGACATACAGTACTTCTTCTCCACACCTTTAACTTCAAACCTGAGAGTTTCCTTATACAAGTTTAGTGCTGCACGGTTTGATTTCCTGACATGCAGAGAAACATAAGCGGCATGATGTATGGTAGCCATCGCTTCCTCTACAGTTATATGAGTACCAACAACCAGGATACGTTGGATTTTTACTCACGAGATTGAATCATCAATTTTTTAGCTAAACCAAGCCTTCTATATGAGCGAAGGACAGAAATAGAGGTAACGTGTCCATGCGGCTGTTCGCCTTCATTGACATCTTCCTCCCTAGAATTCGTCTGGGACACTCCGGATTGCGAAACGCGGGGACGTACATTTTTGCAAGAATATATCCCACAATTCGACCACTGTGATCTTCGGCAACGTACGAGAGGGAAGGCCATGTCATCGCATGATACAAGTCTATGCAATAGACGAATCAAACAATTGTCGTATATGTTAAGATCATGTACATACAGTATTTCATTGTGTAATTTTCAGGTAGATTTTGCAAATTGCATGCCTGCATACCCGCAACATCATCGACCCGCATAGGCCGAATATTCATTGTGCTAGAACGTTATTTTGTATTGTTTGTAGTCTACTCAGTCTAGTGAACAATGATGTCGCCTACGTTGCCCAGAAGCTTTCGCTTTGGCTTGCCGTTATCTTTCATACCAATCACCAAAGCCTCCATATCTCTTATCGGCGCCCCTTGCAGATGGCGCTCCAAATTGGAATCAAGAAAAGCGAGTGAGATGGACACTATCGTCTCATGTACTTTGATGGCTTCTTTCGTGTTTATTAGAGGTAAAATCGGAAAGTCAGAGAAAGACTGGTGCTTTGAGCCGACTGAAGTAATGCATTGGCATGACTCCAAAACCGTGATAAACGACTTACCCAATGTGACGATCCGCTCAGCCTCGGGTTCCCATGCTTTCACTACTTTCTGCAGGCGGACAAAATGCTCGTCCCAAAGTGTAAAAGTTTCAGAGTTTATAACAAGCATCTGTGGCAAGTCTGGGTTTCGAGCTGAGCTGTCGTCTAACAGGGGATCGAAATCATCAGAGTCGGCGCCACCGCCAAATTTCGTCTTCGAATGAGGCATGGGACCAGGAATTGGTAACGGCTCTAGCCAAGGATCCAGAATAAGTGCCTGGGATGTAGGTAGGTGTCCATGGTCTGATGGCGGTGGCGTAGATAAAATAGAAAGCTAGACACAAACTTGAGATTGCATTCTCAAATTATTAATGCTGAACCTCACCACTGTACAACCGCCGAAAGAATGACCCATTAAAGTCATATCTTCGCATCTGACTGGACTTGTTTGAGTGTCGTTGTCGATTATTCTCCAACTGTTGTGAATGAGACGACCATCTATAGTTTCCAGCTCCGTCTTTTCGCCTCTCAGAAATTTATGAAATGTATTATAAGCGATGTATATTTCCTTCCTGCGGAACTCGAGCTGCTCTGCTCTTAGGGCAAATGGCATTGGTGTGTCATCCGCCGGCTGACCCACCCACCTGATATATATATCACTTACATGAGTTTGAGCAACATGAGGCAATTTCAACACGTACATCACTTGATCCTCCTTCAGGTAGTATATTGGTCTTGAGACCTTCTGACCATTGTCACCCCATGAACGCGTTATGCAGGCATGCCCTGTCCCGTCGCGATGTTCTATAGCAAGCACTACCTTTCCACTTGCAGCTAGGCGTGAACACAGATGGCTAGGAGATCCTTTGGAACAGGTTAAGGATGGTAAACACGCAACGAACCTATAAGCAGTGCGGCTCCCGCCAAGCCCATGAGAAAATATGACTAGCGGCCATTGGCCAGTTGTAGATTTGCATCCATCTGTCATTTTCCCTGGCGGAGGTCTAAGAAGTGGTGCATTAGCATACACTGGAGTCTTTACATTCTCATCAAGCATTTCAACAACATCGTCAGGATAAACCTGCCTTGATGAATATGCCAAAGAAATAAACCACGGGCCAGAGGATCCAAGTCGGTATTGCTGAAAATCAGCTGTTTGAGCTGTCAAGCTTCAAGGATTATCTGTTGTCCATTTACCTGTCAGTAGGGAGTATCCTAGCAGCGATACCCCTGCAGGCCTGTATTCATGAGTTGAATGAGTGGCTTGAGACAGGAACAAAGTGCACCTTAATAACCAGTCAAGACCCCTTGTGTTCTCACTCGATATTTCCGCGGGATAATATGCAGTAAAACCAACTTCGTCCATGCAGAGCACGGGCTCTAACTGGTCTAATGCGGCATTGATCTTGCGGCGTTTTGCGGACCCCAAAGGAGGGGCGGAGTGCACAGGCGTCACCAAAGTAGTTGCACCAACTGCATAACCGCCGTGAATGGGAGGCAAATATAACATGCGAAAGATCCAATAACACGTGATGATACATCGTTAGCTAAGTCTATGCAAAATCCACCTTCAAACACCATGCTCGACCCGCAAGCAATAACTCGTCTACTCGTTAAAGAAGATATGGCTCATGTCTACTGCCTCCACCTCTTCTGTGGTTATCGTCGGGAGCTGAGCGTCCGAAAAATGAGCTCGCGTATTGTTCTGCAGCATTCAGCTTGTTGCGGATGCTTTTTTTGACGCTTCTCCCCCGCCTATCGCTGGCGCAGAGTGTGGTTCCTTCACGTGCATCTCTGGTCACCAGAGAGTATGAAGTACCCTCGGCCGTGAATTCGTGATGATGCCATGACTGTCCCAGTTCGCCCGACGAGGAATATTGGCTAACAGATTGTGCCCCTTCGCGAATGATGTATTGAGGGAAAGCTGTGGAGCTCTGCGCCCCTTGTGGATGGTGAACCACGGTATTAATGTGCGACCCGCTTTGTAGAGCAGCCTGAGCCCCTCGCCCATGACCTATCTCAGCAAAGTCAAGATCTGGCGTCTGCGTTCCCTCGTTTCTGCCGGCATCCTGATACGTCCGAAAGAAACCGACCCCATTTGAGTGGTTCGTCGCACCACTACGATTCGATGCAATATCACTTGTAGAGGGAGAGCCAGAATTCGTGTGTTCAATGACGGGTAAATGGTCTGCCACGTTTGTTGCTACATGGTATTGGTCACGCTGACGCCATGCTGAAATAGCGGACGGATTTGCAAAAGCCTGCCCACGACCCGTTGTGTAAGGTTCGACAGTTTCACCACGGCTGGCAGACGATGGTACGATGGATGATTGAGATTGGCGGCTGTATTGATAAAGTTGGGGTTGAACGGGATTGACACCAGTTTCGTGATTACTACCTGCTGTAGAGGTGTCTTCTCGATGGATGCCTAATTCTTGTACTGTGATTTCCTCATCATCCGCTTCACCGCCAACCTCAGGATCTGCTATCTCGTCATCCGGCTCAAATTCATCTTCTTCATATTCGGTGTCGTCTGTCCCATTCATCTCTGTCATGTGATCAAATAGTTCGGTCAAGAATGCGCGCAGCTGTAGGACACCTTTTCCGGAAAAGACACAAAAGGAGGACTGCTGCAATGCGCTAAAATCCTGCAAAAGGCATAAAATATGTAAAAAGTTTTGCAATCAGGTTTATGCCATCCCTCTTACCCTGGGAGGATCCCGGCAAAACTGCTGTAGCTCTGGTTGTCGAAAGGCAGGTATGCCAGTTAGACTGAGATGCGTGAGTTTGTGCAATTTTTGTAGAAGGAAATGAATGGCCATGACCGAAATTTGATCGCAGTATGACAGATGAATTCGTTCCAGCGTGGCGTGGCGTTCCGCAAGTGCATATATCGCTTCGTCCGTAAGATTGTTGACGCGTACCAAACCTATTCGACGTAGTTTTGGTAATGTTGCCAACTCGAAAACAGACATATCGGTTAATAAGGTACAATCTAGTTGAGAATTCATTTATGCTGCCAACTCCAAGACCCAGCATACTCACTCGCAAAGTCAACATAACGCAATCTTGTGCATGATCGGGCAAGAGTACGGACGGATCGATCGGTAATCTTGCTGGCGTGACCAAGGTGCAAGTAATGCAGATGCCTCCCCAGCCTGCATATGTTCTCCACAGATCGATCTGTGAGAAGAGTACATTTAGACAATACAAGATTGCGAATTTTGGGCGCCTGAGATATGATGCCTTCAACAGCTTCATCGGTGATAAGGGAACATGCAGTAAGGTCCAACATCCGCAGATGGATAAACTGCCGATTCAGAATGAGTGGGGGCAACTCTTTATCCAGTTTTGACTTGGAGTTTGGGAATGGATTTGCATTGTCGGTCTGGGCTATGAGTTCAGGCCTTAACGGCGCCGGGAAAGCGGTGTCCGTCAACTGAGGGCAATGCGACAGACGTAATTCTCGCATATACATCGAATTCAGCCATATCTCCCGGATTGCAACGTCCGTAATTAGGTGGCAATGGTTGAGATCAATCTCGAGTAGGAGCGGACAACACTTGGCGAGAGCCTGGATGGCCGCGTCCGTGAGGTTCTCCAGATTGCTCAATTTTACACGGCGGAGAAGAGCGCAGTTCAATGCCAGAGCGATAATACCATTATCTGACACCTCGATACAACCCGCCAGGTTGATGCCCTGCAGTCGCTTTGCAGATACAGCTAGACTGATGATGGCGTCGTTGTTGGTACGTATAGCGCCACTAAGATCGATGGCAACGAGGTCGGCAAAACATGGGAGAATTCGCGATAGAGCGGCGCTGGTAAGATGCTCGCAGTTGACGAGCGTTAGCCGCTCCAGCCTATCGCAGCGAGCAAAGATGGAAAAGACGTCATCTTTAAGTTGACTACCCAGCGAAAGGAAGTTGAGGCGACGGATGAAATGAGAGTAGTTAAACGACGGGTCTGGTTTTTTCAGAAGCCTCGCCATCTTCTCCAGCGTATCATATTTTGGAAATGCGGGCTTATGCCAAAGCAACTCGACTGCACATTCACACCAAGTGCGTGACACACGAAGACAGCTGAACAGATCACGAGGCGAGTGCAGATGCTTGAGGATATGGATCAGTATCTCTGGCGGTAGGCCAGACATTGGCGAGCGGGTCGATTCTTTGAAAGGAATGATGTCGAGAGAGCGCTTGTTGGACCATTGTGCGGGGGTGATGAGGAAGGCCTGGGAGTCTTGATCGTGGAACTGGACGTCGTCGTCGTTATCATCGTCGGAAAGAGAGGTGGAAGAGGGAAAGTGATGCTTGTAGATGGCGGCCATGGTGGTTGAGGTGGAAGGCAGGCCGCTGAGGCGATGTGACAGGCGCTTGCACGTCAAGCATGTCCTCTCAGCCGCCATCCACAACCGACTTTGAGCACCTGCTGGCCTCTGCAGATTTGCCCCCAGCAGGCCCAGCCTACTACGAGGCACGCAGACAGCTGTGGCTAACTCCCCGCCCCGCCCGAATGGCTCTGGCCCCAGAGCATAATCCCGAGAGCCGCCAGAGACTCGAAACGCATCTCGGTCTGCCGAAAAGCCACGGCGCATCAAAGAGCATACAAGATCTGTGGAAGGGCATTTGCTCGGGCAGGAAACTGCGCGACAGGCTCCCGCTGCGACTCATGGTCCGTAAAACATACGCGCTTTCGTGCGCCTTGGTAACAGTACATGCAGATTACTATCGTGCATACAGCATGGATACAAGAGGAGACATGGCCCAAAGGCACTGTAGTACCGTCCTCCGACGAGCCACCGCCAGAATAGCCCATGTCCATCGCCACGTTATGCCTGTGCGACAAGTTGTGGTAATTTGGTGCTCGCAATGTCAAGCTCGTGATGGTGGTGATACCTGACCTAGATTAGCGGCATGATGGATTGAACGTGGTAGAACGTACCAAGATGACGCCATCTCCCCTGACGAACAGCATATCCATCTTTCGTTTTGCCACCTGCAAAGGTCATAAGTCGGTGCAGAGATGCAAGACAGGCAGCGTACGTTGACGGGCGCGATGGGCTGTGGCGCGCTCTCTGTGTCCACGATCAAGATGGTTTCTTCTACATCACTCAAAATAAGATTCATGTGCCCATCGTAGGCCTGCAGTCGATTACAAGATGCGAGGGCGTGATTTGGCGATTACATACGTGGAGAATACCAGTCAACTCTCTGTCCCCCCTTAGCTTGACATAAACGCGTTCGCTCAGAGATAAGTCTTATGAGATCAAAGGGCTCCTGGATGCCAGACGATGGGGGTTCCATGGCAGGCGTATGCGCTGCGCTGCCTATTTGACTTCAGTCACGTGTCACCTTTTTGGCACTCCGACGCTTTGTCGCTACCATGCCCTGTACGTCCCTCGTCATTTTTGCACTTTTGACCCGCTGATTTTCTGCAGAAACATTACTGTGATTATTGTGACGTATTTCTAACGCATGACTCGGCTTCAGGTAAGCCGTGAGATGCTTTTGTGTCCTGCCGAAGCTCATCTTATTCTCAGTGCGAAAGGCACACAACAGCGGAAGGAATCACTTGGCCAATGTCAGGGATTACTATGCTTGTACGCTCGTCCAGATTATCGCGCCACATTTCTACTCACAATGATTGTAAAGCTCTAGGACACGACAAGGCGCAGAGCATCATTGACCAGATCACAGCAGCTTACGAGTCGAGTGGTGGTCCACCTCCTGGTGGGTTTGGTTTCGGGCCTCAACATCTTGGCGTGCCTCCGCCTGGATTCGTCCCGCCTCCCATGGGTTTTGGCGGGCCTATGCCTCCGCCTGGTTTCGGTGTGTCAATTCTTTGCTACTACTCCCTCGCTTATAAGATTCGTAGGCCGTCCCCCTTTCCCTCCCGGTCCTGGGTTCCCTCCAATGATGCCCCCTGGTGCCCCTCCCTTCCCTCCTGGTGGGCCTCCGCCAGGCATGGCTCCACCACCCGGCGGTTTCCCTGGCGGTAAGTGACATGCAACCGAGACGTAATGCTTGCTTCACATCTTCTTTCCTCAGGTCCCTCCGTTCCCTCCGAATGGTACTTCTGGTGGTAACATTCCTCCTTTCCCTCCGCAGAATCCCAATGCAGCACCGCTTAACAATCTCCCCCCGCTTGGTGGGAATGCTCAAGGACTTGCGACTGGGCCTCCGCCGGCTTCAAGCAACGGTCCAAGCATTCACCCCGACAGGTTGAAAATGATGACCAGTGGAAGGTGAGGACCGTAGGGACATGCGCAATGTTATACAGTTTTTGTCGCTTGTAAATTTAAGATGCGTGACGTGTGTGACCAAGCGGAAACAACCTCGCTATGTCTACTCAGCCGCTCCTTCAGCGTACAGCAAACAAACGGATTGCTCTTCCTATTCGTGTCGAACCTAAAGTATCATTTGCCAACGAGCGCACCTTTTTATCATGGCTACACTTCACAGTTGTTCTTGGTGGTCTCGCTGTCGGGTTGCTCAACTTTGGTGACAAAGTATCAATCAACCCTTCATTCATCTCGATAGATACGTTGCTGATTTGAATTAGGTGGGGAAGATCAGCGCAGGATTGTTCTCCGTTGTCGGTAAGGCTACCGTTTCCCAGCTTTCTTTACGTTCTGCATTACATCCCCTCATAGCCATGGCTATTATGATCTATGCATTGATCACCTACCACTGGCGTGCGGCGGCTATCCGGCGTGGCGGTAGAGGACCATACGATGATAGAATTGGCCCGGTATGTGCATCTTTGTGTTTACTCCCGAGCTAGCTGTCAACTGTCATAGACCTATACTGTGTATCGCCCTACTAGGTCCGCTGTGTCTGCATCTCATTTGTATAATCTGATGATCCCGTCCTTAGTCGCTGTCGTCGTTAACTTCATCTTGCGCTTTACGGAGCACTAACTGTATCTAGCAAGACTTTCTTGAACAACAACCGGGCTCTCGTTGATACCATCGACATGCTCTTTCACGCCAAGCGCTCAAGCAGGATCTTGTTAGACCACGTCGCAATGCCCGCATTATCCTATTAGTACCTATCCATGTAACAGATACAAAATCAGCTACGTTTTTGTCTCTTCGTTCCAGCCCTTGTCGCGACGTTTGCTGCCGTATCAACGGACGATATGGACATTGAACGCCGAGACTGTTCACATTAGTGCTGATATGATGTAACCAAAAGGTACTCACATGTTTTCGACTCCTTGTACTCACGACACTTTGTGCCCGACCGTCATCGCCATTTTCTTCTCCATCAACTTCCATTGTATCTCCAATCCCGCCTGCATTGTTTATCGTTTCATCTCCCTGACTTTCCCGCAACCCAAACCTTGAATTGACTACTTTGATATCGTAATCCAACTTATCCACCATGCGCTTTGTTTCGATCAGAGTAGTGGTTGCTTCCACCAATTGCTCAAGCTGAGCACAATTTTCTCGTGTAGGCATCACCAGCCTTGTGTGCAGAATACCAAGCTCAGCCAACGCCTGTGTTACTTTCGGTGCGATAGCTTGTTTTGGCATTGGCAACTTGAAAGAACGCAAGGTAGACTGGTGTATGAGCAGACTTGGTAGCTGAAGCAGTCATCGGTGCTTCTGCACGAACGATACAATGCATGGCATCTGTAGCAATGTCAGCTGTTGGTATACAAAGCTAAAAATCACGAAACCATAGGCTGCATTCTTGACTGATTGTGCTCTCTTTATGATGGGAGGAGCGAGTGATATAGAGGGTGGCGTCGCAGGACTATCCAAATCTATAATTCCACCTTTTTTCTTCTTTTTCGTATCCATCATCAGACCAAGTGGAGGTTCCTCTTCCGCAATGTCAGGCAAACCAGAGTCGATGCCTGCAAGTGTTCTTAACAGGTCTTCCCTTTCTTTCTTAAACTTTCGTTCCGTTTGTTCTAGTCTTCTGACCTCAATGTAGAGCGCCTCTTCTTCTATGATTTGCTCTGGTGTACGACTTTCAAGACTCAACAAGTATTTTTTTCTCGTCAGCTCCCTCTCTGATGAGGATGGTGAGTGGAATGAGATCTTTGGTCAACAACCAATTCCATTGGTTACCTTTATCGAATTGGAAGCTAGCAAGTAACTGGTTTTTAGCATTTTCATCTCCTGTCCAAGGTCTATTGCGTATGAGTTTACGGCATACGCTGTAATAACGATCTTTCAAGTCCTAATGCTAACATTTAATGAAAGCAAACGGGAGATGATATTGCGCATCGAACCTCAATTGACCGAATTACACCCGGATAGTCGTAGCGGTCATGTATAACATACCAGCGGCTGTCGTATTCCTGCGCGAGGTTCAACAAATAATCAGTCTCATCTTTTGTCCACTCCTTATCTGCTTGTAAAGTTAAGTCACACCTTTGTACCCATTTGCATGCATGTACAAACCTTCCAAAAATTTCGCGTACTCTTCTGGAGAATATGCGTACGACGCTGGACGGATATTGTACTTTGCAAACTGATATTCTGTCCCACGTTGGTCACGTCGCAGTACCCAACCCGATTGACGTACCGATATTTGAATCGACAGAGGCTTTCACCCAATGTTGTAGCTCCAACCCATCCGACCGAGCGGGATTCTTGAACGAGCGATACTCCCTACATGGCATTCAAGCAACAAGACATGAGGTAAGACGCATACATACCATCTTGTCTTCCCGCCACCTCCTAGATTCGGTTTCTGTTTCAGCCGCGGTTTTGTAAGTTGTGCAGCAAGGGTAGGAGCAGATGGTCCTATGAGGGAGTATAGCTCCCTGGATATGCCATCTGGTCTCCTTGTTGAGGTTCCAGCGAGTTTCTTTGGCTGTGAAGGACCAGGCGCAGAATGAGTATCATGGATAGAAAGAGCGCTACGGACGTCTGCAGCAGAGACTGCCATCGCGGTCAAAGGAAAGACTTTGTCACGTGGAAGTGATCCGGAAATAGATTAAAGCAATCAAGTCAGGAGATCGATCTCGCCATGGCGTCGCCCAACACATATTCCTATGCAAGCAAATATGTAGAATCAAATCCAGTAGACGGCTGGGCAAGCCTTTCGACAGTCATCAATATCCTCAAGAAGAGCCCTGAACTGAACGGCGTAAAGCCCCTGGATATCAAGAATACCGTCGAACAAGTATTCAAAGAGAAATTTGGTCCAAAAGAAGCTATAAAACCTAAAGGAAAGGTTCGCATGGCGTTTCTTACGTATTCATTCTCTCATGTATTCCAAAGGAAGCGAAGAAAGATACTATCATGCCCAAGTCAGGAGACGGGGCATCAGATACTTCCTCCTTATCATCCAAGAAGTCGGTATTCGAGGAAGGCTTCCTGGGAAACCTTCATAAGCCCGGAGGAAACCCCCAGATTCATTCGCACCTGCGCGATGATCATTTAGCTGCCACCGGAGGACAAGCTTGGACTCGGTTTCCTCCAGAACCAAATGGTTTCCTTCATATTGGTCACTCCAAGGCGATCTTTGTTAATTTCGGATATGCTGCGCACCACGGTGGGAAATGCTACTTGCGCTATGATGACACCAACCCAGAGAAGGAAGAGGCACGGTATTTTGAGAGTATCCTCGAGTTGGTAAGGTGGCTCGGGTTTGAGCCATGGAAGATCACATATTCAAGCGATTATTTCCAACAATTGTACGATCTTGCTATCGAGCTCGTCAAGCGGGACAAGGCTTACGTTTGTCATTGCACTCGTGCGTCTGTAACTTCGGTGGAGCTCGTCCAAGATAATGATACTAATCTTACCCAACAGAGGAGGAGATTAAGATTGACCGGGGAGAAAAGCGGGGCCAGCCCCGCCCTTGCATTCATCGCGACCGTCCTATTTCAGAGTCCTTGACAGAATTTGAAAATATGAAGAACGGAAAGTACCGACCAAAGGAAGCTGCGTTGCGTATGAAACAGGACCTGAGCGACCCCAACCCGCAGATGTGGGATTTAACAGCTTATCGCGTCCTTGAAACCCCCCATCATCGAACAGGTGATGAATGGGTCATCTATCCCACGTATGACTTCACGCATTGCCTTGTTGATAGTTTTGAGAACATTTCGTTCGTCATCGTTTATTCTGCACTTTCTACTGACATATCTTTATCAGACACTCACTTTGCACCACCGAGTTCATTGCCTCGCGTCAATCTTACGAATGGCTATGTGATGCACTTGAGGTGTACAAACCTCGCCAATCCGAATATGGAAGACTCAATCTAGAGGGTACCATCATGTCGAAACGGAAAATTCTTGCGCTTGTAGAGGAAGGATATGTCACAGGCTGGGACGATCCACGCTTATATACTTTGGTTGCCCTCCGAAGGCGGGGGGTTCCACCTGGTGCTATAATCAATTTTGTTAGCACGCTCGGAGTTTCTACTGCAACGACGAGCATCGAGATAGCGCGCTTTGAACAAAGCGTGAGGCAATACCTCGAGGGATCAGCACCGCGTCTCCTTATGGTACTGCGTCCGCTTAAAGTTGTTATTGAAAACCTCCCCGATGATTATGTTCTCATGATTGAGAAGCCCTTGCATCCCAAAGTCCCAGAACTCGGTACCACCACGATTCCCTTCACCAAACACATATGCATCGAGGCCGATGATTTTCGTCTTGAAGATTCAAAGGATTATTTCCGCCTTGCTCCTGGAAAAACGGTCGGACTATTTCAAGCCCCGTATCCCATAACATGTACATCATATAAAACGGATCCGACGACAGGAACGGTAGTCGAGCTTGTTTGTAGGCTCGAGAATGAAGGTCTTTCGAAGAAGCCCAAAGCTTTCATACAATGGGTTGCTGAACACGCAGCAACAGGGTAGTCCGGTCAAGGTGGATGAAACGCGGATATTTCACCAACTGTTCAACAGCGATCGACCACCACCGGACTTTAGAAAGGACATTGCGCCCAATAGCCTTGAAGTTGTCAAGGACGCCATGTTGGAAATCGGATTCTGGCAACTAGCCAAAAGGTCCATTGATGATGCACGTAAAGATGCAAGGTCCAGGACAGAAAAGGCGATGAAAGAATGGGGCGGACCTGCCAATGGTGACAATATACCTCATACCACTGCAGAGCAACTCGCTGGGAAAGAATGTGTACGCTTTCAGGGCTTACGCGTAGCATATTTCGCCTTGGACGGGAATTCACGTGTCGCTTGCCTAGACGAAGCAACGGATACACCACATCGTACGCAAGGCGACTATATAGTGCTCAATCGGATTGTCAGTCTAAAGCAGGATACTGGAAAGTCAGGCTAATCACTTGTAATTATTGACATCCGCTTTCAATGAAGAGGTATTGAAAAATTCCGAGTTACTCCAATGGACATGACAAAACGTTAGGTATACGTAGGACATTGTACGAAAATTAAAGACTAGCTAACTTTCCAGACCCGACAAGACGACAGATGGCGGAAAATTTTGTTCAATATTCAGCCTCCTCGACATCGGCGGAATCGATGCCAACTTCTTCGTAATCCTTCTCGAGGGCAGCAAGATCTTCCCGAGCTTCGGAGAATTCACCTTCTTCCATGCCCTCCCCTACATACCAATGCACGAATGCACGTTTGGAGTAGAGGAGGTCGAACTTGTGGTCAAGTCTGCTCCAAGCCGAAGAGATAGCAGTCGTGTTCGACAACATGCACATGCTGCGGGTAACCTTGGCTAGATCACCACCAGGCACATGTGCGGGGGGTTCGTTACATATGCCAAGTTTGAAACCAGTAGGACACCAGTCAACGAATTGGATTGTTCGTTTCGTTTTGATAATCGACACCGCTGCATTGACGTCCTTTGGTACGACGTCACCACGATAGAGCAATGCGCAAGCCACTAAACATCAAACTGAATATAATGATAATATAGAGCAATGCAGTACACACTATATTTTCCCTCCCGGGGGTCACATTTAACCATCTGGTTTCCGGGCTCAAAGCAGGAGAAGGTCATGTCAGCAACTGAGTTTTGTTCATGGTGTGCTTTTTCTGCTGAAATGATGGGAGCAAACGTAGCGAGGGGGAAATGAATACGAGGGAAACTAACGCCTGTCAATACGTAATCTAGAGAACAATAAAAGCTACCCACGGAACCAAGTTCGTCTGGAATTCATTAAGATCGACGTTCAAAGAACCATCAAATCGCAGCGAAGCTGTGATTGAGGAGACAACTTGGGCAATCAATCTGTTGAGGTTCGTAAGGCTTGGTGAGGTGATGTTCAAATTCTTTTTGCAAATGTCATATATAGCTTCATTGTCAACCTAGACATAGAATAAAAGGTAATCAAAGACTGTAATTGATGCTACATACCATGAAGGAACAGTCAGAGTGTTCAAGCGTAGTGTGAGTGGTCAGGACAGAGTTGTAAGGCTCAACAACCGAGTTGGCCAAAGTTGGAGCAGGATAAACGCTGAACTCCAACTTTGACTTCTTTCCGTAATCCGTTGAAAGGCGCTCGAGGATAAGAGCACCAAACCCGGATCCTGTTCCACCACCGAAAGAGTGGAATACAAAGAACCCCTGAAGGCCGGAGCAATTATCAGCCAGCCTGCGGACCTTGTCCATAACGTTATCTATCTGCTCCTTTCCAATTGTGTAGTGGCCTCGCGCGTCTAGAGTGCATCATAAGATCAACAAGCCGCAACACGACACCTGACGTACAATTGCTAGCGGCGTCCTCTTTCCCAGTCAAGAGGGTTTCTGGGTGGAAAAGGCTCTTATAAGGACCGCTTCTGACTTCGTCGATAACGTTGGGCTCGAGATCAATGTACAGAGAACGGGGGACATGTTTGCCGGCAGAGGTCTCTGAGAAGAACGTGCTGAATCCATCGTCATGTTGCGATGGTGAACCTTCCGCAATGCGACCATCGGGCTTTGTGAACATGAGTCGGACGTCAGCTCCGTACAGCAATACGTACGCTTAACCCATGCTCTACGGTGTAAAGTTCCCCTGCGTTATCAGA
The DNA here is from genome assembly GCA_023014455.1 of Amanita exitialis. Classification (NCBI taxonomy): domain Eukaryota; kingdom Fungi; phylum Basidiomycota; class Agaricomycetes; order Agaricales; family Amanitaceae; genus Amanita; species Amanita exitialis. The sequence goes on along the minus strand of JAEBUR010000004.1, from coordinate 1,076,500 downwards.
TCAACATCACACCATTTTCGCATGTCAACAAGATACAATGAAACGCGTTCGAAAAGTCGGAGAATGCGCCAGGAACGCATATATGCATTATTTGCAAAGCTCGACGGTACTTACAGCAGGCGTTACCGATTTGAACACCGGCTTGACCAACATGTACGGAAATAACTTCACGCATTTTTAAGAGATGACGAGGCTGAAGAGGATAAAATGAGCAAGTAATGACTCCTGGATGAGAATGACGCGTAGGGATATACTTACGAGGAGTGGATGGGGGTGACTACTGGGATGGTGGAACGAAACAAGATTTTGCTGCACGGCAGAATTAAAGATCAACTCGTGTCATTCCCACGGCTACACATGGCATGGTCCGTGCGTTTGCAATGTGTTTTGCCTCACGTAGTTAGTATGTATGAACAGTGTACAATACGCCCATGCCTTGTCGCGCTGCCTGAGCGCAATTTTACGCGTATTTTCTTCGGACGAGCTGTATCTACCGCTTTTACAGTAAACTAGGAATGAATGCTATTGTTGTCCGCGTGACGTCAAGACCTATTTGCCTTGAGCCTGCGAAATCAACAACGGCGTTTGCATGATAACTTTCACGCCGCTCGCTGGTGCCGCCAAGTCGTCACGAACAACGCCTTTATGTTATCTTCTCCAAGTGGACGACGTCCGCATACTGTTAGATTGCGGCTCCCCCGACTGGGCACCGGAGCCTTCCGACGATGACAAACTGCACCCATGGGAAGAGTATTGCAAGACACTGCGCGAGTATGTCTCCCATTTTACTTGCTTGGTTAGGATTTACAGTTAAAATAGATGCGCTCCATCTGTAGACCTCGTCCTGCTCTCGCATGGCGATCTAGCGCACGTCGGACTATATCCTTTCGCCTACGCCAGATGGAATCTCAAGGCACCTGCGTATAGCTCATTGCCTGTTCAGGCAATGGGACGTATAGCAGTAACTGAAGATGTCGAAGGGGTTAGAGATGAGGAGGATGTAGGGGATAGTCCAGACGACACTCCAGAGCAAAATATAGTTCAGCCAGAGGAGGATACCGCCAAACGTCCGACTGAAAAAGACGTGCTTAAATACGTTGCCACTTTGGCAGAAGTACATGATGCATTTGAGCATCTTAATACTTTGCGTTATTCGCAGCCGACGCATTTGCAAGGTTAGTTCAATCAGGACGATTCTCGTTTCCGTCATTCTAATTAATCCTTGCCGTTTGAAAGGGAAATGCCAAGGGCTTACGATTACTCCTTTTAATGGTGGCCATACACTTGGTGGCACAATGTGGAAAATCCGCTCACCCTCTTCGGGCACTGTTCTCTACGCCGTCAATGTTAATCACATGCGTGAACGACATTTGGACGGAACTGTGTTAATTCGTCAAGCTGCCGGGGGAGTATATGAGCCCTTGGCTCGACCTGACTTATTGATTACTGACGCGGATCGTGCGTCGGTGATTACAAGTCGGCGCAAAGACAGAGATGCATCGCTCATAGGTGAGACCGTCAAGTCGTATTTTCGATGTTATCAACTAAGCTTTATAAGATACCATAACAGCTACACTTACCTCGCGTTCCTCTTTGCTGCTACCATGCGATTCGAGCACGCGGGTGTTGGAACTGCTTGTTCTCCTTGACCAACACTGGAACTATTCAAAGCTCAAGTTTCCGATTTGTTTTTTGTCACGGACAGGCAGAGAAATGTTAACGCATGTTAGAAGTATGATGGAATGGTTGGGTGGGACTCTCAGCAAGGAGGACGTCGGTGAAGAAAGTACTGCCGGACGTTCCAAACGAAAACGCGATGAGGAAGTGGATGATGATGCTTTGGGTGCTTTAGCACTGCGATTCAAGTAAGTTTTTATGGCCAAAGTTTTCATTACGAGCTAACGACGTTGAATAGGCACCTAGAATTCTTTCCCAATCCACAGGCACTTTTACAGACATATTCTTCCAAGGATCCGAAGCTAATCTTAGCTGTTCCGGCGTCTTTGTCACACGGACCGTCAAGACATCTTTTTGCCGACTTTGCTTCTATACCGGACAATGTTGTACTACTAACCAGTCGTGGAGAAGAGGGCACTCTGGGACGCGTTCTCTTCAACATGTGGAATGATTCACAACGACCAGACGATAAATGGGATCGAGGAAAAGTTGGAAGCAACATTATGATGGATGGTGTATTGCACCTTCGAGTCTGTTTTTCCCAACTGATGATTAGGACAGTTCTAATTTGTCACGTGCAGCTTAATCACAAAGTTCCTCTGCAAGGTGCAGAACTCGAAGCGTATTTGCAGAAAGAACGAGCTATCAAAGAAAAGGAAGCTGCGCAGCAAGCTGCACTTGTACGTAATCAACGAATGCTGGAAGCGGATGAGGACGAGAGTGATTCGGAATCAGATTTCGACGCAGAGGAAGAGGATGAAGTCAGACAAGCACTAAGGGGGGAATCGGGGGATGCGGATATGGATGATATGGCCGATATACCGAGTAGCGCAAGCCCAAGACGGCAGAACAGAGGCGAAAGAGGTCTTGATGGAGCGGATTGGGGCTTGGATGGTGATGAGGGACTGACAAAGCAATTGCTTTCGTATGACATCTTTCTCAAGGGGAACGTTTCGAAGTCGACGTCCTTCTTTAAAACCGCAGGAATACAAACTCAACGGTTCAGGATGTTTCCATACGTGGAAAAGAAGCGACGAGTGGATGAATACGGTGAAACGATTGACGTAGGGTTGTGGCTTAGAAAGGGCAAGGCATTTGAAGAGTTAGCCGAAGATGACGATAAGGACCAAAAACGTCGCCTGCAAGTAGAGGAGGATACCAAGGTGTGATTCTCCTGACGGACACACAGAGATGGCTAACAAAACGATAGAAAGCAATCAAAGAGCCACCATCAAAGTTTGTCACAACTATCGTAGAAGTTCAATTGGCATGTCGACTGTTGTTCGTCGATATGGAAGGTCTGAACGACGGCCGTGCGGTGAAAACAATTGTTCCCCAAGTGAACCCTCGCAAAATGGTGCTGTCGTATGCCGCTCTACTAGCCAGTTTACTAACCCTTTGAAAAGATAATAGTGCACGCATCTCCGGTAGCCACTGACTGCGTTGATCGAGAGCTGTGGTAATATCCGCACCATGACGAAGGATATTTTTGCGCCGGGGATTGCAGAAACGATCCAAATAGGACAGCAGACCAACAGTTTTTCGATATCCATAAGCGATGAGCTGCTGGCCTCTTTAAAGATGTCCAGGGTGCGTGTTGACCTGTGTTTGGCAGGACTGATGTTGACTCTGCACAGTTCGAGGACAACGAAGTTGGATATGTCACCGGAAGGGTTGTGACGCATGCCAATGCGACGATTCCTATTCTGGAACCGGTTTCTTCGGCGCCTGTTGAGAGTCAAGTGTGCGCGCGTTCGCCAAGTAGGCAACAGCGCGTCCTCGGATCACGAGCATCGATGAGCTTGCCGCGGTCGACGATGATTGGGGAGCTGAAGCTGACGGCACTGAAAGCGCGACTGGCAGCGATTGGGGTGCAGGCTGAGCTTGTGGGGGAGGGTGTGCTGATCTGCGGGACGACGTCGTCCGAGATGAATGCGGATGCGGTGTCTGTGAAGAAGACAGGGCGAGGGCGCGTTGAGGTGGAGGGGAACGTGTCCGAGGTGTATTATCTTGTGCGGCGGGAGATCTACAATCTGCATGCGTTGGTAGCCGCGTAAATGGAAAAGCCCGAAAAGGGAAGCCCTGTAACCTATCGCCTTCCTTCATGCGTGAAATCATCTCGTTGCACGTTGGCCAGGCTGGCATACAAATTGGAAACGCTTGCTGTGTGTTTTCCGTTTCCTTTCTTGTCCGCGCTGCTAACTGTCGCAGGGGAGCTCTATACCCTCGAGCATGGCCTTAGTGTGCGTACTCCCCTCCCTGACCCCCCCTCCTTCTGCTCACCCTCCCCAGCCCGACGGCCGCCTGTCCCCGGGCTCCCCCTCCGCCACAGATAGTGGCTTCTCCACCTTCTTCTCAGAAACCAGCTCGGGAAAGCACGTCCCCCGCTCGCTCTACATCGACCTCGAGCCAGGCGTGATTGACGACGTCAAGTCGGGCACTTATCGATCGCTTTTCCATCCGGAAACCCTGATCGCAGGAAAAGAAGATGCCGCCAATAACTGTATGTTGTGATCTTCTGCCTTCCGATCTGTCCTCATACACACTCCTTAGACGCGCGTGGCCATTATACTGTCGGAAAAGAACTCATAGATCCTGTCATCGATAGATTGCGCCGTCTTGCAGACAATTGCAGTGGCTTGCAAGGGTTTTTCGTTTTTCATTCCTTTGGTGGTGGCACTGGTTCGGGATTCGGTGCCCTGCTACTGGAGCGCCTCTCCACTGACTACGGTAGAAAATCCAAGCTCGAGTTTTGTGTCTATCCCGCTCCCCAACTATCAAGTTCCGTCGTAGAGCCTTACAACTCTGTTTTAACTACACACACGACGCTCGAGCATTCGGACTGTTCCTTTATGGCAAGTTTGGCTTACATCCCGCGAAGCTTCACTCTGAACACTGCCCATTACAGGTCGACAATGAGGCAATTTACGATATATGCAAGAGGAAACTTGGCGTCTCATCCCCCAGCTTCTCGAACCTTAATAGATTGATCGCGCAGGTCGTATCCTCCGTCACAGCTTCCTTACGTTTTGATGGTTCATTGAATGTCGATTTAAACGAGTTCCAAACCAATCTAGTACCGTACGTGCACTCGTAAGCCCATTCATTTCGCGATTTTCAAGTTTCGTAGGTTTCCACGGATCCATTTCCCCTTGGCTACGTATGCTCCTCTCCTGTCGGCGGAGAAAGCTGGACACGAGCAGAACTCTGTAAACGAGATGACATTTTCATGCTTTGAGCATGGTAACCAGATGGTAATCTTCTACATGTTTGGCTATCGTGGGCTTATAGGTTTATTTGCAGGTAAAATGTGATCCGAAGGAGGGAAAATACAGTTAAGATTACTGCTCGTTCACCCCTGTTCGTGTTCTGACAGTTCTGCAGTGGCCTGTTGTCTGCTGTACCGCGGTGACGTCGTTCCAAAGGACGTTCAAGGAGCGGTTGCTAGCATCAAGACTAGGCGTACAATTCAATTCGTCGACTGGTGCCCAACTGGCTTCAAGGTAATTTATATCAGAGATACGTGATTCACGCGCTCAACTTGTCAGATCGGAATATGTAATGAGCCGTCGGCATATGTCCCGGGGGGCGATCTCGCCAAAACGACACGCAGTCTCTGCATGCTGTCCAATACAACTGCCATTTCTACAGCTTGGAGTCGCCTCGGTGAGCGATTTTTCGATCTTTCCTGTTGGTCGCACTCAACTATTCCCAGACCACAAGTTTGATCTCTTGTATTCCAAACGTGCTTTCGTACATTGGTATGTTGGGGAAGGAATGGAAGAGGTATGTATTTGTTCCTTATCAATCCTTGCCAAGTTACCTGACGTTTCTACCAGGGCGAATTTTCGGAGGCTCGCGAAGACCTTGCTGCACTTGAAAAAGATTACGAAGAAGTTGGCATCGACTCGGCTGATGTAGAGGAAGTCGAGTATTGAGTCAAGGTATCGACGCTGATACCGGAGACTGGGATGGCCTACCTTCAGCATCTACTGTCTTGTTCACATTATCATTTGATCCCCTCTATCAGCAGAGGTGTAATTACCCCTTTGCATATAGTGTTATTCTGATCTAATGTCCCCCAACTCATCCGCGTTCCGCTCCCCAAAACTGAGCGTTACATTGACGCCTCTATCTGTCAGTTCGAGTTTCACACTGATTTTGTTCCAAATCATTCATTCATCAACGTGTCGAGAATAAAAGGCTTTTACCAGCTCATGTCCTTTATGATGTAGTCCGGTATGGACAGTTCTAATTGCTTTCTATCATGAGTGGTCAACAAGGCAACTGTCGTGCAGCCAGCCGCACGAGCACTCCTCACACCCGAAGGTGCGTCTTCAAACACGATACCTACGTAAGCTGCCTTACCACATACTCCTAACATGCAATATTCATATGACTTACAATTTTGTGGTTTCAATCCACACCTCTTGGCTCCCAGTAGATAAGGTTCTGGACTACATGATGGATATGGTCAGAGTCGCATGGCGTTCACAGCTCCGGAATATACTTTGGTTTCCCCTTGGTTACATCTCCAGCTGTGATGAAGACGTCTGGGAGTGGTATGCCTGTCTTCTGCAACGCGGAAGTGGCGTAGGCCCGAGTGGCAGAAGTGCAAATGGCCCAACGAGGGTTTGAAGATACCGCACATGTGAAAGCTGTATGAAATCGACACATTGTCAACATCAGTAAATTAGATTTGGGGCTTAAGTCTAGCACCTCTGCCAGCGCTTCAGCCACGCCCGGAAGTCGGACTATCCCTGGTGAACCGTTCTGTCCGGATGTCTCGACGATTGCCAATTCGAAGCGCCTGGCCTCATTCTAAGAAATATCGATACACATCGGAAGGAAGACCTGTGAAGAATACCAGGAGGTCTTCCGGGTCTTGTATTCCGCAGTATTTCTTGAGGTTGTCGACCGTTCTGACACCATGAGAAGCTGAGGCGGCGGTTTCAATTCATTGTTTGCACGACCGGGGGTCATGGAAGGTACTTACAACTCAGGATATCGTGAACATCTATGTCAGGATACGATTTTGCAAAAACTTCCCAAGCACCGATGACGCCGGCGGTCGAGTCCACCAAGGTGCCGTCCATGTCAAAAAGGCTAGGCATAGAGTTCAGCCATGGCAGTGTTCTGGAATGGATAAATTACATTGCATCTGCCACAAAGCTTGCGGTGGGCATGAAGTTTCTGGTTAACCGGGTATGAGAGTTGCCGGTCCAACCGGCTAACTTGGATGATGTCGATGGTAAATAAGGACATACCGGCTATCTTCCCATCTTTCACCGGTACAGTTATGCCTCCGCGCAGACGTCCTCAATATACACAGGAACAGATCGACCAACAATTACAGCAAATTCATTTACTCGACCCTTCCTCTTCCTCGGAAAATTTGGAACAGCTTGGTCCTATAATTAAGCTCATTCACAGCAACAGGCACCAAGATGCGTACTTGAGGACAATTCATGGTCTCATTGAATCTAAAGATGCCGAGATCGAACGTATATGCAGTGAAAACTACCAAGATTTCATTTCATCTGTTTCAACTATGTTTACCGTGAAAGCATATACCGATACGATGAAGGAAAGCATCGCCTCTCTCGACGCGAGTGTGTCTCAACTCGGGAAAGGTCTGGTTGAGAAAAAGAAGAATTTGCTTCAAAACAAGAGACTAGCTGGGAATCTTGACGAAGCTATAGACACGTTACAAGCCTGCTTAAGGATCTTAGATGTTGTCGACAGAGTAGGACAGATGATCCTTGAGGGAAATTATTGGAGTGCACTGAGGGTGTGTCGTCTTCACAGTATTCCAAGGTTCATCGTTAAGTTGAACACAGTCCCTCGATGATATTCAACGTTTACCCGCTACCTCTCTATCTCAAACACCTTTCTACCAACATATTCTATCTTCGTTACCATCTCTTCGTGCTCAAGTTAAGGGCGCTGTTACGGCATCCATGAAACAATGGTTGCTTGAAATAAGAAACGTGAGCGCGGAGGTCGGCAGGTTTGCTATGGAAGCTATGGAAGCGAGGATCCGACGATGGCGAACGCGACGAGAAAAGGACCCATTGTTGCGTTCAAGTCGTGTTGGAAGTGCCGTGGAAACAATTACCTACGAGAAAACGGACTGTGAGCATGCACGTTGACACACCTGACCCACAACCTAAAAAGGATAGTCGATGTCCTCGACAATGACAAACTTCATGTCGATTTCAAACCTTTGTTTGAATCCATACACATATATACTGCTCTCAATTCGCTGGATGAATTAAAACGGTCGTATCAAGCGGATAGAAAGGTACGCTCTGATCATAATTGATGCCACGGGTGTTTATGTGTACCATTCAGGCCCAATCTAATCTCATTATCCCATATCCATTCAATTTGGCCAACCTTCCAATGTTAATACAGGAAATATCTGGATTTTTCATAGTTGAAAATCATGTTTTAGAGACTGCAGGCACTTTTCGCTCTCTGCGAGATGTAGAAGAGTTGTGGGATACGCTTGTTAAAGGTCTAACTGTTGGTGTCGAGAAAGCACTTTCCAACGAATCAGATCCTGATGTATTTCTTAAAACGAAGGAAAGTCTAATCGGTTTCCTCATGACGCTGGAGGTGAGTCGCCTAATGTTAATTGGATACTTTCTCACTGGCACTCCAGGCATTGTCTTTCTCCACAAGCTCTTTGCATTCATTCTTATCCCTCCTTCTTGAAAAATATGCACAACTGCTTGAGGTCAAATTTAGTCATAAGTTCGACTCTGTAAGTATTCTCTGCAACTAATGTCGTTAACTCATGTGCCGATTTCCTAGGTCATACAAGAAGATGACCATCTGCCTATGCTGATGGAAAACACGGAAGAACTTGAAACGATGCTTGGTCTGGTGTGGATAACTGAAACAGAAAGAAAGGAACTTCAGCAGTAAGCCATCGTTTGTCTGGCTTAGAAAGGTGATCATTACTAGACTTTATCACAGGATAAGGTTGCCACAGTCGCTACCTTGGTCCCAAACATTTTATCTCTGTTGTCGTGACGTAGGTCTCGGGATTTCCGGTCTATCAAAGTTTTTTTGAGAAATTTACAGATTAGAGGTTTGATTCAGCAATTTTATGCTTTCGTCGAGGGCGTATCGCAGCATCATAAAAATATAGACGATCTTCTTTGCAAGGTATGATACTCCTGAGTTCGCGATACTTATATTTACCTTCTTTATTTTGTAGTCGCTGGATAGTTTCCTTGCGAACCATGTTAGCGAAATGATTGGCCAACAACTGGCTCACACATCGACGCTATCTCAAATCGCCCAAATTGTGACGAATTTGGAGCACTTTCAAATTGCGTGTCCAGAGTTGGAACACACGCTCAACAATCTACGGTTAGCATCTCGTTCTTCATATGTCTCGTGTTCACTACCTCCGTTTCTAGTTTTGTGCAAAGGGGCGGAATTATTAAGTTGAATGCTGCTACTTCCTTCGAGGCAACTCTCACACGAGCACTTTCGAGAATTACTAGCCTTATAACTTCCAAACTCGATCAATTTTTCGAGTTGTCTGAGTACGAGTGGACGCCAATATCACGGGAGACTTCTCCGAGCATGTACCTTTACGAGCTTGTCAATTGGCTGACAACAATTGTGGACTCCCTGTACATCAAGGAGATCTACAAGGATGAAGCATACAAAGGTGCTCTAGATTACATCGCCGGATGCTTAATGGTAAGTGAAGTGCGAGCTAGTATAATATTTTGCTGAGAGTCGAATTAGAATTTCTTGACTGGGAGAGACGTCCTTGTGATGAATGAAAACGCAGTATCAAATATTCTGATCGATGTTGACTTCTTAGAGGAAGAACTTAAAAGGATTGGCAGATCCCATCTTTCTTCAGCTTTTGTGGAACTCCGGATGGTGAGGGATCATTTTGATGTCACAATCTATTGCTACACTAAACCTCCATACCAAAAGACGGCAAACATTCCATTGAGTAATACTGTCCAGGAATACCTTGTTCCGGCCATGCGACATGCTACATATGCGGCTGTCAAACATAAGCGTTTACAAGCCCTTTTGGAGAAGCTTGCCAAATATGGCGCTAGTCAAAAAGATCCTTCTGTTCGAGAAATTGCAGAAAAGAGAAGAAAACAGGCAGATGCCGTTGGTAGATTATTTCCCGGAGAAGGACGTTGATCGCTCCAGAACGAATGCCTATTGAAATTGTTGCATCTACTGATTGGTTTTGCAACAATTATCTTAGCAGGACATGAATGTATGTATAATAAAACGCAAGAAAGACATGGATCGAAGAGTAGGACTGACAGGACGAATTATTAGGAAATGAGGGAACGATGCGCATGGTTTTCGGTATCGTGAGGGGAACGTAATTCGTGCAACAACACCTATACAAGTTCCAAGCACAAGTTTCCAAAATTACACTCGGCGCTTGATGTTTGCGCTCAACCATTCTAATCCCTCATACAAGCCATCTCCGGAAGTAGCGCACGCAGCCTTCACGGTGTCAGCGTACGTAAGACGATGCGATGTAACACTTACCTGAATATACCACGTCCTTTGTCTAAGGCCATGGAGTCCAAGCTTATCGGTAATCTCTGCAGCATTCATCGCATTCGGCAAGTCTTGTTTGTTTGCAAATACGAGTAAGAGGGCATCACGAAGTTCATCTTCATTCAACATCCGCTGGAGCTCCTCCCGTGCCTCAGAAACTCGTTCCCGGTCATTTGAATCTACAACAAAAATGATACCCTGTGTGTTCTGGAAATCTGCGGGTCTGTGTAAAGAAAGCGAACAAAACAGATCGTGGAAGGTGCCTACAATGCCTCCACAAGGGACGGATCTTATCTTGGCCACCGACATCCCATACTGTGAAGGAGATGTTCCTGTATTCCACGGTCTCCACATTGAAGCCTGCATCAACAATAAACAACCTCATCGAGATATAATCATGGTTAATATACCGATGGTCGGGATGGTAGTTACGATCTCTCCAAGTTTCAACTTGTAAAGAATAGTTGTCTTTCCTGCGGCATCAAGACCAACCTGCCTGGATGTGAGAATGTACAAAACAAAGTTGCTGTGCAGTTACCATTAGTATACCTGCGATGACGGGTATAAGTGGAGGGCGCTCAAACATTGGATATGAAATACTTACGCATCTCCTTCTTTCCGAAGAGGCCAGTAAGGAGACGAGAAACAGAGAGACCCATGATTGCAAGTACAGAGGTGGGAGGTGAGAGAAAGGTGGGATTGTTACTGTTTGTGTGCGAATTGAAGTTCCGCTTCAAACAAGGATCGCTTTATATACTTGCGCCACGTCGTGAGTCTACGTTGCTCAACGTGTATGCAGCGCCGACATCTTGAGCTTACTTTGCCGCGAGAGTAGGGCCGCAGCTCATGTACCGGGACCGGTCGCCCAGATATATATCAACCCACATGTATTGTAGCAAGTGTATCGATAAACGTTCGGCTCGGGTGACCATTATTCCTTCAACGGCATACCGAATCGGGCAAGTAGTGAACAAATCCATATATGCATAATTCCCTATTAGAATAGCCATGAGACACCTAATTACTTGTACAGGCAGATTATGATGCGACGTTGGTATGCACGGCAATGCAGGTAAGGATGTAACTATGGGTCCAAGTCCTCGCGTGAATAATACTTTTTAAGAGAGCAATCCAGCTTCCTTAAGCTTTCCATCCAACTTCGCTCGCCAGCTGACATAAAATCCGTTGGTGGGTGAAGGCGCGTATTGGCATAGCTCAAAAAGAATCAACTGCTCTTGGAACCCAGCATTAATCCAGATCTGGTCTCGCGCTAATATGCGATCGTTACCCTAACAATGAGACAGTAAATGTCGAACCTACCTGCTCTAACCAGGTCAATCGCCTGAGTCGCGCCCAATCTTTGTGACCACATTACTGCCGACCATGTATTTTAATGGCAAGTGCCCTGAGACACAGGTACTCACAGTAGGCAGCGACAACGGCTGCGCTCCTGGACAAGCCTTGGTAGCAGTGAACGAGGACGACGCCCCCAGAGTTAACTGCTTGGTCGATAAACTGACAAGCCGAAGGAAGGTGTATCAGAAGGTCCGCGTAATCGACGTCCTCGACAGCAATCCGCATATGGTTGAATCCCGACTGCGGATCTTCCGCCGGGATCTGATCCTCGCACACAGACAGAATATGTGTAATATGATGTTCGGTGACGGAGCGGGTTGAACGAGCGGCATTAATACTAATATGTCCAAGTAAACATAGCCCAAATGGGTTATCAGGGCTATTGGTGTCACTTACTTTCCCAGGTAAAGTTTGTCTGGAATGACGGCATCGATATTTCTCCAGGCCATTTTGAAACTAGACTTGTCAAGGAAGTTGAGGTCCACTTGTACTTTCCATACTTATCCGCCGCTCTTCTTGTACCCGCTGCTGAGACGCCAATTCGCAGATGTGTTTACTCAGCTTTGCGCGGACGATTTGCTCTCCCGTTGTCAATTGACATAGCTCGAAGCAGTATGAGGACATTCACCGCAATGACGATATTTCTCGATCGCTTTAGAGTGTATGGCGATGCCCACGTGGCGCACAAGCGTCCACTTCCTCTTTTGGTCAGCATTCCGGAGGACCCTTCCAATATTGGGGCTGTGTTCTTCAGCAATCTCAACTGAAAATACGTCAACTGGAAAAAGCCCCATAGACAGCGACGTCGGTTTTGCATTTGCCCCGCAATTATGCATGTTTTCCGCTTCGGCCCCGCTTGCGGGTTTACCATAATCATCAGTTCAGAGTGACATAGGTTCAGTCAAAACATTATGTCGCGAATCCACGTCTAGTCAGATGGTATACGGTTAACAGTAATGAAGAGCACCTACCTAGCTTTCGTGTTTACATGCCTTCTTACAGTTCCATGTACTCGGACAATATTTTACACATTTTACATGGCATTGTCGATTGTCATCAAACGGGCAATACGTCTTGCGTGCCCTTCTAAGCTCTGACGCAATGAGTCAATCGTTGGCTACATGTCATGAGCCCGTGGTGGACACGTTGATCGGAAATACGGCTTACATTTACCGTCTGTCCATTCCTTTTGCGGAAGCTGAGTTGCCTCAGAGCCGGTTTGCAGCAAACCTGCAGCCGAGTTGGGGAACGGAAACACGCCCTTTTCGGTTATTCAACACGACTCTTGCCGTCGTGCACGAGGCGATTATTATTTCTTTTTTGTCAAGTCAATAACAATAACTTACGTAATAGGCACGTTTCATACCATTTACAGGTTGCACATACTGCTTTCTGCCAACTAGGAGTGTTCTTGCTAACGATCGACAACTCCTGCAGAATGATCAGCATTCAGTGGGGTTCATCAGTAATGTGGTTTTCACCTTCACTGCTCCATAGATCGCTAATGCATTACAGTTGAACCCAGACGGTAGTCGCCGAAGACCTCCGCCATCCACAATACATGGATGGTTGGCTAAATGGAGGGGAACATTTCTTGGAGATGAAAGGCTGAGAAGTATGGTGAATAACCTCTGTCGATGTCAAGATAATTTAGCTGACGCCGATCAACAAGGGTATGAGGGAGATGCGAGAAGCAAGAGTGGCGAGGAGACGCAAAAGTGCAAAGAAGAAAGTCACGAGCAGTGGAAGAAGTATCTTTTCGATCGTCACTTTCCAATGGCAGAAATCGGCACGGAAATTGGGCCGTTCATCCCACCGACGTGGTGGACCTTTGGATAAAGGACGTTCAACGCGTAACATCAATGCTTCCTCGCGTCATGCTAATAGAAGAGCTCACAAATATTCGAAAACAAAACAGAAATCAAAGAAGAAACCCGCCCCAAGCAGTTTCCCGTCAGCACACAAGGCGACAGAAGCATGCTTAAATTATTGACCGTTGTCTATTGCACTTAGCATGCTTTGATATCTATTGTAGATGCTCTGTACCGTAATATGTATTGCGCATATCTGTCATATAGCTAGCATAGTATTTTTGAAACATGTCATAAGAATGGAATAAGCTACACACCATGTTATTATGTTCAATCCGTCGACTCGACACGACTCTTTTTTTTCTTCCGCCTCTTGCGCTTCTTCCTTCGTCCAGCCCCATTCTCCTTGACCTGCTCTTCATCGCCGTGGCCGTCCAAATTAAGGATAGTGGATTTTATGACTAAAGCTCGTTCACCTTCAGTGCGCATCGAAGCATATGTCAGTTACGTCGAGATTTGGAAGAGGCAGCACCTTGTGGTTCATCGGGGTCTGCTGTGTCTTGGTCGGTAATATGAGCAACACGATTTGTTCGCTCAGACGTTGCAGCTGCAACATCAAGCGTTGCCTTTGAGCCTGAAACAGGAATTTCTGAACTCGGCGACAATGATTTGTTCGCGTTCACAAGATCTAATTTCTGAAACGTGTCATGACTCCGCACGAGATTGGTCCCATAAACGCGTTCCTTCATAATTGATGAACCAGTTATCGACTTGTTGCCTGTTCTAGAAAACGGGTCTTGCTTTACCCTTCTCCTTATTATCCCAACTTTGCTGTCTTCAGGGTCATCCGACTCGTTCTGGCTTATTGATTCCTCTGCTCGTTTCTTTTTTCCCTTGTCACAAAGTTTGCTTTTTAGACGTGCAGCTTCGTTAGACGAAGTACTCATGTCCGAAAAGGAGGCGCCAACACCAAGTCTAAAAGGATGGGAAGAGACTGATAAAACTTGAATTATATATTTCCTCGTACCTAGCTGGTCGACGCATGTATTCCTTGAGCTCCTTTTCGAAATTATAACTCCGAGAAGATGAAATTACTTTGCTCGGTTGTATCCAAGAAGATACTAAATCTTGAGCAAACGACATTGACATATCAATTTGGGCTTGTAGTGTATCCAAGTCCAGTTCTTCATTCTCGTCCATCTATTGGAGTAAAGTCTACGAGTAGAGTTGTTAGATCAGAAAGGACCAAACAACGCAACCTTATTCACAACAAATGCCTCCGCCGCATCAGTCGACACAGGCACTCCATGGCGTCGTTAAAGCGTAAAAGAGATGAACTGGAAGACAGCGAAGATGACGAACGATATGGAAGGCAAATTCTACCTGTTGCAAATCTGCCAAACGATTTTGACAGGCCACCAGCTGATGGGATGGAATACCTCTTCACAGTGAGGTGTGCTTTTGACCAACTCATTGTGTTTTGCAATCGAATCGGACTGACTTATGGATAGGCGCGACGCACGTTCCCTGCCAGATGTAACTCGTGTCGCAAATCCTTATGAAGTTCCTAGTCATTCTTTATCGTCTGCAATTGATAATTTCATGCCAACTCATCCGGCATTGCCATCCTCCGAGTGGAGAGCCATGTACAAAACACGCTTCCGCAATTTCCGCAAGGTCTGTTCGACGTTGTAATTAAGTTTATACTCATCCATTTCAGAATTTTAATCAACCAACAATACACGTTGAGTATGTCCCTGAGGGGATTAGGCCAACGGATTATGCCACACAGAAAAGAAAGAGATTTCTGGTGGGCTTTTCTGTCCGGAAAACCAGAAAGTGAATGGGATCCTCCAAAGAAGCCCAGAACTCACAAATCGAAACAAAGATCTCAGGCGACCCGTGCTTTTGCCGACGAAGAGACAGTACTCCTATATGAGGTTCCTCAATCCGATGTTACAGCCGAAGAACCAAGCCAAGTATTGAGCGACCAGCTTTCAGCGAGTGTTACGGCAGAACGAGCAAAAGCGCGTGAACCCATTCCTTCATTGCTCAAATGTATTAATGAAGTATGTCATAATGACATTCATCCGTTCTACATTCGTGAGACTTATTTTAATCCAGAGAACAGCGCTACACCTCTTGATGTATTTTGCACACTGGTTCAACCTGTACTTCGATGGACCGCCGGGTCAGATTCATCAGCCAACCGAATGCCATGCTCGATGGATTTTTTCCCTGTTAGCGCGTATCGAAGATCGCATATCTGGAGACGACATCGCGCTGCTTCGTGGTCTTGCACGTGTTTGCATTACAATACTGAAAAAGTTGCGCGAGCAACATTCGCGGCTTGACAACGACGAGGACGCCATATGTGAAAGATCCTGCTGGATTATAATTTCAACCATCGTTGATATCTGGGACCAACACGATTTATGGATGGATGCGGAGAATATGCTCAATAGCTTTACGAGCTCATAAGCCAGCTCCGCGGCAATGATATGTAAAAGTACTTTGTCGTTTGGCATAATCTCACATACGTGTAATGAGCAGATGTCAATTGAGTTGACGGAAAGTAGTCATGATGTACAACGCCAACCTCACGTGGCAGTTTTCAACAGGTGTACAGGCAGGTGGTTCTGGTTCTCATGGATATACAGTGAGCTAGTGTTTAATTGGAGCTAAGCCGATGTCCCTTTCTGATTGATTAATACTAGCTCTTACGTTGTAGCGTGTTGTTTTTCGCACTAACGGCGTTTGCCTTTCCCATTAAAGCGGTTGCTTCTCCTGAATTCTTTAACTTGAACCACCACCATCCCCACGCCAGACAACATGCTTGCCGTGTTCGCGTGTGTGCTCGCCTTCACTTCATCCACCTTAGCCTATGCAGTCACGAGTCCCAATGCTGCAAAGGGCTGGACAAACGTAGGGCCTCAATAGTCCGTCTTTTTTTTTTTCTTTTTCTCTTTTTTCTCCCTTGGTAATCCTTATTCAATTCTCTCCAACTTATTCATTCCAGCCTTGCATGGAATCGCGTTAATACCGACCCAGCCAATTTCACTGCTGTCCTGACAAATACCGTAAGCCTTCTATGTAATACTGGTTCGACTCCTCGCCTCATGTCCTGCTGTTAGGACACAAGCGTCATGCCCCAAGGTGGTCAAGTTCTTGCCGCTCTCGTCGATGGTTCCAATGGGAATGCTACCCTTTATCCGCCTAACTTGGGCTGGCCACTCGGCGATGGTTTTCGCGTTAACCTCGTAAAAGATGCGACCGACCTTGGCTCAATACTTGCCCAATCAGACCAATTCTCAATCAAGCCGCCAGTAGTGTCTTCAGGTTCAAGTTCTGCATCTTCCCACGTCATCGGAACCACTTCGTAAGGTCTCCATGCACTCCCTTTATGCCGTTATTTACTCTGTTGCAGCGCCGTGTATGTCCCTCAGACTACAGTGCCGGCCACAACCGCGACCAATGGCTTTTCGAGTAGCACATCCACGAAGCCTACTGGAAGCCCCAATGGTGCACTTCACCATAGTCATGTGCATGCGGCTTTGTGGGGTATGCTTGCGATCATAGGATTCTTCTTGGCATAGAATTCTACTTTCATTCGAACCGCTAAGATATGCTTTGAACATTTACATACCCACTATCAGCGGACGATACGATTCCCACTCTAATATTTGACACCCTATATCTTGTCTACTGTCAGGGAAATGAGCCTATTACATTCCACCAAGCTAGGCCAGCAATGCCACCAGTAACAATGGCTATTGGTATAGGAATACCATACCACTCGACGCAAGTGTAAGTTATGGCAGCAACTGCCAACCACCATGGATCTTCAGCTAGACTGATGCTACCGTCCTGACCTGGTTTAAGGTAACCCACTTGCCACAGACGGTAAACAGCAGTGAAGATGAGTCCGACGGCTGTAGCATTCATTCCGCGTAATAGGCGAACAACAACGGGTTGTTTCCGTAAGAGATACCATCCACTCTGCGTCGCGACGGAAAGAAATATACCGGGCGAGAAAATACCCAGAGCTCCCAGAAGTGCACCTAACAAGGTTTTGATCGAAAATCCATGTCCAGCCAGAGCCAAGGAGCCTAGATACACAGCAAAGTTGAAATTGGGGCCAGGAAGGGCCTGTATGATTGCAAGTCCAAGGAGGAAGTCACGAGGTGAGACCCATCCAGGTTCTACAACGTACTCTCGCAGAAGCGGAGTGACCACTGGACCACCCCCGATGATCAAGGTACCAGCAAAATAGAAATTGGTGAAGACAGCCAAAGCGTGATGTGGAGCCCTGAGGGTGCTGCGAAGGACAAGCAAGACCGTGAACACAACAATGAGAGCGATGGTAACAATCATGCCCAACGTCACCGACGGAGAATACTTGGCAATGTCGACGCGTGAATGTGCTTCTTCCAACGTCTCCAATGAACCGACATTGTTGTCGCGTTGGTAGGTTGTGCTTGATTCCGGTTCAGGCAAGGTGCTGCTGCCCGCGAATAGCTTGAACATTAGTTCGCGCGAGTCCCATAGTAAAGTCGTGAACCCGCCCAAAAAAATTAACACGGGATAGTACCACAACGCATTATAGCACAGACCAGCGGATGCGCCCATCAACACCAGTGCGCGTGTCAGAGGGTCCGTTATAGCTTTGCGGGCCAATTGTACCGCTGAAAGTGCGATGCCGCCAACAGTTGCAGCGTTGAGGCCGGACAAGAATGCATACACGGGGCTTGGCAGCGTCGTGCCCATTCGCTGTATGCCTAGTGACAGGCCATACATTACGCAAGCTCCGGGAAGCATCCATAGCAGGAATGCTAATAGAGCTGCGGCAACACCAGCGTGCACTTGTGCAACGTTGAATAGAAGTTTGGTCGATCCAGGCCCTGGCAGCGCTTGCGCAATTACGAATAGTTCTTGGAACTGTTCAGTTACGGGTCACTAATTCATTTTTGTAATGTTGCAAAGGTTTGGCGACTTACAGTCTGTTCATCGATCCATGGAAGGCCACCTTTACCATCAACAAATCGACGATGTAGAAGTTGGATATGCACAGGTGGCCCGCCAAAGGCAATAAATCCAAGGTCATACATTCTTGTCAGGACATCATATAGACGTGTCCTGAGGCTAGGATCGGTGCTTTGGGCCTGATGGCGCGCGCTGGAAGGCGCATTGTCACCGTCCTCACTCATCTGAACGTTTTCCCACTGTCATTTGAAACTCATCATTTACTGTACTCTGTGATAATAATATTAGTCCTTGGCTACCCTCGGTCTCAGTACACGGTCACGCGCCCAATGCTCAACTCCTATGAACATCTTCTCCCACCCAGCTGGAAGTCTGCCATTACGGCATGGCTAGCGGAAGATGTCCCTTCCTTTGATTACGCGGGTTATATTGTAGGGGAAGCCACCCGTGAGGCTTTCCTGTATGGAAAAGGCAAAGACCCTGCCGTGCTGGCAGGGTCGCCCTTCTTCACCGAAATATTTACTCAGCTCGGTTGCGAGTGCGCGAATTTTTCAAACACCTGAATAACTTTTGACGCACTCTTAGAGTAGAATGGTATCTACGCGATGGAGACACGTTTGAGCCCATCAGGCATATCGCAACTGTGAGAGGGAAAGCTAGGCATCTGCTACTCGGAGAGCGTATCGCGCTCAATCTTCTTGCAAGATGCAGTGGCATAGCTACTAGGTGTGCACGGCATCTCACCCGGATCACCCACTCGTCCAAACTTTCGTTTATTCACCAGATCCAGGAGGATCAGAGATCTTGCCAGAAGCCATGGATACAATGGTATCATTGCTGGTACGCGGAAGACAACACCCGGTGAGATCGGATATATACATTGGTTCAAAATTAATCTCTCTCCAGGATTTAGACTTGTCGAGAAATATGGCATGTTGGTCGGGGGGATAGATGCACATCGTCATGATTTATCTAGCATGATCATGTTGAAAGATAATCACATCTGGTCATCAGGTAAAAGCGTATGCCAATCGTTATCCAGTTTCATTAATACCTGATGAATAGGGTCCATAACGGCTGCTGTCAGACAAGCCCGAGCCGTCGGAGGGTTCAGTCTATTATTGGAAGTTGAAGTACGGTCCGAGTCTGAAGCAGATGAAGCCATCGATGCGGGGGCAGACATTATCATGTTGGACAATATGGGAGGAGAGCAACTTGTGGGAGTTGCACGAAGATTGAGGGAAAAATGGAAGGGCAAGCGAAATTTCAAGTTCGAAAATAGTGGGAACATCACAGAACACAACTTGAAGGAACGAGCTATTAATGGTAAGTAACTTACTCGTTTCCCAAACTCATGGCTAAGTGTTCCCAGACATCGACATTTTGAGCACAAGTGCTGTCCACCAGTCTGTGCCACATGTTGATTTCAGTCTGAAAATCCAGAAACCTCTAACAGACTGAAGTAATCTTAATAGGAAGACGCGCTACCCTTGACTTGTATCAGACATGTCGACCATAGAGTTCAATCAAATATATTGGATCCAGTGCATACCGAGGAGCGACGTCCTAGTGAAATGGTTTCGCATTGCCCTATGGGGCATGGAATACATATATGGCTGGTCAGGGAAAAGAAGACCTCATATCTGGATTGATGAGGCATTGATTGAGAGATCATATATTAAGATTCAATCCAAGCAGAAGCAAATTCGCGGTGTATTACCTGCGGCAACTCGTGCCTGACATTGTTGCTATTATATTTCTAACCCGAGTCCAGTACACGGAATCAACTTCAGAGATAAGGATGAAAGCAAGTCTGCAAGAAGAGGTGCAATATCATGATGTTTTGTATCAGCATTTGGGATTGATTATCGACAGATGACGGTCATTGGTAAAGCGCTTGCAGAGGCGCAAAATCAACTTGCAGAACTTACCAGACGAGTTCAAGTCGAGGACAACGAAACGTTGAAACAACTTAAAGATGACAATGAGCGGCTGAAAAACAATATCAACGGACTGAAAAATGTGAATGCGGAGCTGCAACAAAAGGCGAAGGCACATAAACCTGAATTGGACAGAGCAATTGAAGCTCGGGAGGGCGCATTTCGGAAATTGAGACACGCGCGCCGAGTGATCAAAGATTTGATTGAAGAGAGGGAAAGAGTGGGTCAATTACGAGTGGTCGATAGACACAAGCGCTGATGAGTTGGCAGCTCGAGAGCAGCCACAGGTCAAGGACGGTATCGCCCGCGTTATCAGCGGTCACAATGGGTTCCATGAAGGGCAGCCTATCATCCAGATCCTCAACGACCTCTGGAAATTCGTCTGCAGACAGTCGTAGGACGATCAGGAGCAAGCCTGATCGTGGCAGAGCAGTGGGTGTCAGGAGGCTGACAAGCCCAAGGTCCACGTCTGGTGTGGAACAGGGAGCTGATCCGCTCCCAGATCCCATAGCGAGCACTTCAGAGGGGAGTCGCAGTCGGACAAAGAGTCCAGCTAGATCCCAGACTCGGTCGGTGGCTCCCAGTAGTCCGATCCCATCGTCTTCGCGAACCACGAACGAGTCGTGGTTGATCTATTTTTCCAAACCCCCTAGGTCGGCGAATCTACATCGCGGGCCATTCAGCTGGGGCGATCTACGGCATATATTCAGTCTAGAAGACCAGACGGTTCGAGTTGTAGATATCTTTGTGAATGTTGATGCACTGACGACGAATATGGGAGCAGGTATCAGCGTTGCGAAGGCAAGTCACATTGTTGCTAGACTGTGGTTGGTCGACATGTTTGCTTCTGCAGCCTTAAATCCGAAGAGCGGCTTCAAATGCGTGTTCTAATCATGCAAGATGTTGCATTCGTTTACGATCCAATCTTTGCAGACTCGGGACAAAAGTCATACTTGCTCGACTGGGGCCGCAGAGACGATAACGAACGAATTGTGAACTTCATAAGCCAAAAAGGGGCGGTCTACCACACATTTATATTTCCCACGAGCAGAGTGAGCATAGATGGACGTCTATTGCAGGCTGAAAACGAAATGGAACAGAGCAAATGGTACTACGTTGGGGCGCTGTCGTGGCAACCGGTCGAGAGCAGAGCAGTATGGCCGAGCCTGAGACAAAAGGTGAGGAGCATGCTGCTGAGGAGCAAGTGCTGATGCGGGACAGGCGCAGGCGGAGATCGTGCGGAGACTGAAGACGCGGAGCCACGCGGAGGAGCAACTGCAAGAGCGGCTGGCCACCGGCGACGCCGAGCAAATCAGCATCGAAATAAATGGAGAGGGACAGGATCAAGTGTCGCAGGCGTATGCAACAGAGCTGCAGAAAAGATCATCTTCCTAGTTACAGATTCCTTTCCTCATGTCTTCTCATACCCTCCTTCGTTCTTTTGCTGTTCTTTCATTCATCTTGCGTCTCGTAGAATGTCATTCAAGTATCTCCCTCATACCCGCCGTCACAACCTTCTCGTCTTTCTCTTCATCCTCGTCTTCGTCTCGGTCCTTGTCCTCGTCCCTTTCGACCTCTGCTGCGAGGAGCACATTTACCCACGCTTCCACTTCACTGTCCTTCTCTGTGAGGAGCACATTTTCCCACACATCCACTTCCTCCGCTCGCTTGGGCACGCAGACCGAATTCCACAGTAATTCGCCCAGCAGTTCATTCAGCAGTTCGCCCAGCGATGCCTTCTCTTCAAGCCCTTCGCCTTCTTCAACTTCCTTTGCCGCCCCCATCACGACTCTCGTCGTACAACCATCCACCTCGTCTGACACTGTATCCGTGACAGATCTCGCAACGCCCACGACCAGCATCACCACCCCCAATTCTGCTTCTGCAAATTCCGCTTCGACTGGGTATGTGGGAACCCATTGTGACGGTGAACAGTCAGCTGATGTATGTCAGGTTTTGGAGCATAAAAGCGGACGTCGCGGCGACATTCACCGTGGTTGGCTTGCTTGCCTGCGGCGTGATTGGAGGAGCAGTGTACATTATGATGCGACAACGCCAACGCGACAAGGCGGTGGAGTTCTTGGACAAGCACGCGAGCCTGGATGTCACGCACTCCATCTCGCCTGCACCCAGTCTAAGTCAGGTCACAAATCATGCACAGACAGAGGCGTATGTGAGCCGGGATGTGCATTTCGGGTCAAGTTACATGAACTACAGAGGTCACGGCTTGGACTATCCTCCTACTTCCCTCTTATGATCCAAACATCCATGCAGGCCATGTCTGGGTTGAAAATAGCCCATCCTCTGCACCCAGGCATGCGCCTATCAATGCTGGAAATGCGCCCCCCGTTTCCTATAGGCTCCCTCGGGGGCGGAGCTCGTTTGGCTATCAACCCTCCATTGATTCTTTCTATGGCGGTATCGAAGAGAAATAACCGATTGTCTCGTGCAGATTTTGTGATATTTTTTAATCAAGGCTGCGGGCAGTTTTGTAGCAGTATTTATTCCATATGTAGCGCGTTGTAGTATTAGTGGTAGGTGTTTGGATAAGACGTACACTTCATGTTTCGCATAACAAGCAGAGCTGTCCTTCGCGACATCACATTGCGTCGGTTTCTTTCAGTGCCCGCTCGTCAAGCATTCTTGGAACCGCTCGAATCACATCCAGGTATTACCTGCCTTTCGTTGAACAGGCCGCAGAGCAAGAATGCCATATCGACGACTCTACTACAGGCAGGTCTCCGTCAATCCGGTGTTCGTGTAGCTGATCTTGCATGCCAGCAACTGCGGGAGGCCCTCGAGACCGTCCACTTTGATAAGAGGTCCGTCTAGCCAGCTACCAATGCATTTTACCACCCTACAAACCGTTCACGCACTATAAGCACCCGCGTGCTCGTTCTTCGTTCGACTACTGTCGGCTCATTCTGCGCTGGGGCCGACCTAGCCGAAAGGCGCACCATGTCCCAACTCCAGGTTACAAAGTTCCTCTCCAATCTGCGCAACGCGTTGGGCGAGCTTGAAGCGCTTCCAATGCCTACGATTGCTGCCATCGACGGGCCAGCGCTCGGTGGGGGGCTTGAACTCAGCCTCGCGTGCGATTTACGGGTTGCAGGTAATGCAACTGCTTGGTTTTGCATCCTATGTTTTTATTATGCGCTGCTCCGGCATAGGTCATAATGTCACCAAGATAGGTCTCCCAGAGACTGCTTTGGGTATTATTCCGGGTGCAGGTGGCACGCAGCGCGTAGCAAGGCTCTTGGGACCCGCAAAAGCGAAAGATTTAATTTTCACAGCTCGTACTTTGACGGCCGCAGAAGCTTATGAATGGGGTGTGTCCGTCTCTCGGCAGTGGAGGTGCTCGGAGGACTGAGAATGCACAGGACTTGTCAATTATGTTTCTGATCCCGGAGCAACGGCGTTTGACAGAGCTATTTCTTTGGCCGAATTCATCGCCCGAAACGGTGAAGTTGTCATTTACCCGCGACACAGCACATTCTGATAACCGATTAGCTCCTCTTGCTCTGCGAGCTGCGAAACAAGCTGTTTCTCGTTCATTCGATCTCGCCCTTGAGACAGGTACGATGCCTGGAATGCTTCTATCACACATCTTACTTATGGTGGTCAGGTCTTGACTTTGAACGAGCCTCGTACGAGACGTTGCTCGACACGCAGGATCGCTTGGAAGCGCTGGAAGCTTTCAGAGAAAAGAGGCGACCAATCTTCAGAGGAGAATAATTTATACAACCACACAAATACATGACAATGGGTCCAGTCAACTAGAGAACGACCGTGCTGTTAGTGCAAAACTATTGGTTATACTTGTTGGTATGGCGGGCATGGTAGGAATCATGGTGATACCGTCACCCAATCTTAGACCTTCCAATTCCTTCATCATGACACTAAGTCGCCCAAAACGCTCCTTCAATCCCCTCCCTTCAGAATTGCTCGAGTTTTCATCGATCAAACCTTCAGTCTCGTCGAACCCTTTTTCGAATTGTGCCCAGTCACTTCGAAGGGCTAGATATGGCTTGAGGAGGTTAATGTCGATGCGACCAAGGTGATTCTCGCTAATGTATGATTTAATTGTCTCCGGACGAACCAGGAAGACATTGCCGAGCTGTCGGATGAACTCGAATCGTTCTCTGAGAGCCGGGATGCCGAAGTTGTTTATGCAATCTTGATATGATTTAATATCCCTAAGCAGTGCGATGAAACTGGTAATGAGGGGACACAACTTTGGATCACCAACTTTGCAAGCATCAGTCCTCCTGTAGGGTTTACCGGGAATTTCTTCAAGTGTTCCAATAGCAGACTTGAGAGCTGCATTAGATGAGGATAGAAGTCATAACACTGTTCAGCTGACCTATGGAATGCAACTCCAATCTCCATTAGGAATACTTCTAGGTTCTTTCCGCTCAAATTCTCCTGTGCTGCATCGCGAATCTTCTCCAGTGTCTCGCTGCATGCGATACAAGGCTCAGTGTTGACTCTAGCAAAAGACAAATCATCATTGCGTGGTTTGAAGTCAACACGCTTTTGCTTAGTGAGTTGGAGGGACAAGTAAGATATGATGACTACAAACGAGAGTTAACCGTGCCGCTGCATCTGATCTTAAAAACATTTACCATCTGTCAGGCGTTGAAGTAGCTGATTGGATGCCCCCTCTAACCGATTTATGCACTGATTGTTATAGGTAACCATTTCGCGCCTGACTGTAACCGATGAGCTGGCCAAAGGAAGCAACACAGTGTTAACATATTGTTGCCAGAGGTGGCAGATGAGATCGACCAGGCGAACCACTGAGAGAACCTGCAGATTTGGCTCGCTTTTGGCATCGGCAACTTCCATCCGGATTTGAGCCCTATGACGACCCTCAGATGAAATTTTGCGACAAGAATCACGTTGTGCTCACGTCTCTAACGCAAGTCCCATATATGCATCGCCGATAGCTTCTGCAAGTACACGTAGCAAAGAAAATGTATTCTTCGGCCTGGTGGAGACACTTATGAGAGCCCGAATTGGGAAAAAGAAAACTGGTGACCTACACGTCGCCCACAGGACTCAGTTCCACACATCGTCCAATGGCTTCTGCATGCCACTTGAGCATCTTTTCCGCTATAGAGATGTCAAGAAAACCATCCTCTTCTCGTAAAGGTTCTTCATTGGAACGATCGTTGATACGCTCTGCATTGATGCCTCCAAATCGCATGAGTGCAGCAGCGGCCTGTGCTGACGTCGAGGTACCCGTAGGTGCAGAGTTGGCCGCTGCTGCGCTTAGTTGATTAACTACACGATCGAACATGGAGGATTTTGATTTCTGTGCCCTTTCCTGAGAGAATGTTGGTCAGTCAGAAATTGTCAGGAATCGATATGTACTAACGTGGAAGCGCGCGAAATCGACGAGGACATTTGAGTAAAGCAACGCAACGCTTCTACACTCACGCTCCATATATCTTTGGCCTTCGATGTATGGAACGAATAACTCTTCCATGGCGCTTTCCAACATTACGCTTATTGCATTCACATTCATAAGCGTTACGCCGGCGGAGCCTGTGAGAGTTCGTCGAAATTCAGTTGCTTCCAGAGGCGTTCGTGGTGAAATATTTGGTAGTTCATAGACTTTCAAGTCTTCGACCAGCGTCGACATTTGAAGGTGGACAAGTTGTAACATGCGGAGGTATGTAAGGTCAGATATCGTGGCACCGCGATGTAACAACAGCTCAAAGTGTTGTTGAACCTATCATATCGTCAGGTATGCTAGCTGGACAGGACACAGTTCTAACCGGCTGAGCAAAAACACGTTGCAGAAAAACCTGCATAACAAAGGTGGGGTTCGGAAATACAGCTTTGACAATCTGAGCTTCCGTTTCTACTGTTGCCCTTATTTCAGCGAACAAAGCTGTGAGGCCAAGTTCGTTCTTCGGAGGAGTCGAATCCGGATCAGATATTGTTGACCACCTAAATACAATTATAAACATGAAACCGACTGATCATGAAAAAAAGCGAACAGGAGTGTATCTTCAGCAGGTCTTGTGTTCCTTGCCTCGTTAATGAAGAAGTCGTGCTGGTTGACATATACCTGCACACAAGAGGCCCCACCATTGAATTCCAAAAGAGTTTGGGCGCAGTGCTGCTGTCGTCAGTCAAAGACATAATGGATCACGTAGCGCACCTACGTGCATCATCTTAGGATCGCCCTTCCTGTAACAGCGATCAAATAGGCCCAGCATTTCTTTTTCAAACTTTTCGCAATACTTTTCTATGTTTTCACGTGTCTACGGGATTGTCTTTTGGCTGGATTAGCGAAGGAGGTGAAATCCTACCTTGTCTGCAGAGGGAAGATCCACTTCCTTAGCGACAGTGTTCAAACGGCGTAGGAGAATAGCGACTTGTCGTCTTCCATTTCTACCCTCCTTTCCTTAAAGCGTCCAACTTGGATGTATCCGCTTTTGCAAATGATCCGTAGAGATCAATTAAATCATATGCTGCTTGAGCTCGTTGGCGTTCGATATGCACTGATTCCAACTGTTCGCCTGACAAAAATTAGCATCAGCACATGCTAACAGTTAATCCTCACCAATACGGATGGCTGTTGCGCTGACTTGATTCATTCGACTCTCCATTCCAGAAAAGGAGCTGCTGACTGACTAGCAAGCGAATCAGCGTCATAGTGCCTCCGTGAACTGGAAATACCTCAAAGCCGCGATTCAATTCCGTCATTCTCTTCGAATACTCTCGCTCTGAGACACGAACGCTTTTCTCCATTTGCTCTGTCTTTCCCTGAACCTCCTTTCGCATCGCAATCAATCTATCCACCGCTGCATCGAAGGTGGCTAGAAACGGCTTGGGATCGAATGCTGGATCGAGCAATTATCTTTAATGAATCTGCATTTTTTCCAAGCAACATACGCCCATTATCGGCCTTCGAACGGGTTATCAGTTTCTCGGAGACAGATCCTATGAAGGAGGCAACATCGAATTTGCCCTACAGAGTATGCGTTAATTTCAATAGAATAGTCAAAACCTTTCAAAACCTTGAATGCAGTCAATTGTAGGTGTTGTTCAATGTCCCTTAATGCATCTGACATGAGAAAACATGAACCGCAGCGACGGCAGCCTAAGGTCGGTAAATTTGGATTTGTTAGTTTTAGCTTGGAACGCCCCGATCAAATAATTTGCATGGACCCATCGACAGATTCACTGAAGACTCTGCTGCAATTGCATCTGGCAAGCGATTTATCAGCGGCACGCCATCTGCCTCATGCTTTGGCTATATTGAGCGACCAATGTTTCCTACCCTCACCACACCTATTTAAATGGACTGCAAGAATTAATTCGTTGCTACATTCGAAGGAAGCCTGTGGGCGCTGGGCAGGCTTATGCCTAGCATATCGAACATCGGAATGTTCGAAATCTGTAATGGTAGAGTACGCGCAAGGATGGCTCGGTATCGCTCTACCGTTATTATCAGTCTGTGTTCCAATTCAATTCAATTTTTGATGCTGAAAATCCCGTGAAGAGAGATGAACCAATTCCAGTTCTAAGAGCAGATATTCGTCTTCTTTATAAGATTTTTAGCGGAGCGATGGACGTGTCAGAATTCCAACGACAAGTTTCGATTCCAAACGTACCGAAGATGGCCTCGGCCATAATTGCTTTGGCTCTAAAACATACCGATCCTGAACTTAAGGTATGTAAGCTGTCGCCGTGCATGGCATTCTGAACAATATGGCTTAGGCATTCATTCTGACGATGCTATCAAAACTCGTCTTTTTGTATCCCAACCTTCATCGCGCGTCCTACTCTGCCTTATCGTCTCTGGCTTTGAGTAATTTGGGTGGACGCGCACCTGGTCCAACCGATGCAAGTCTCATGAATGCTGCCTCTCAACTCTACGTCGCGCTTCACTTTACGGGAGGGAAATTGAGTGCGGGTGATCTTTGGAAGAAATCTATCGAAGAGACTGTGGCTTTTGGATGGAGTGCTTTTTATGCGCTACGGACTACATTTCCTACAGAGAGTAGGTGACACCAAGGAGCCGATAATTTTGAGCTTATTCATTACAGTTCAGTCAATGAATGTCATCGCGAACGTGGGAGGTCATGAACCAGTAGTTACTATACCCCTGAATCTCGACCGTTTACGATGTCGCATTACGATATTATGCGATCTTCTCAGGTATTCTAATTCTCTTTTTGAAATCGAAAGGAATTGAGCATGTCGTAGGGCGCCGACGTATCGTCCCGTACAATTACCACTTGGTTCTTTGGTGAGATTCACTCTAGGTATCTTGACCTGTTCTGGCGAAAACCAGGTAATCAAGCTCCTTATCTCTGAGCCAGTTTAAAACGTAATTTATGATAGGTCAAGGACCATGTTGATGCAAATGTCAGAGTGATGGAAGTTGCAGTTGTACCGGAAATATGGCAGTTGGGATGTCAGATCCTTGCTGAT
Organism: Amanita exitialis; assembly: GCA_023014455.1. Lineage (NCBI taxonomy): Eukaryota > Fungi > Basidiomycota > Agaricomycetes > Agaricales > Amanitaceae > Amanita > Amanita exitialis. Next base: position 1,047,714 of record JAEBUR010000004.1, on the reverse strand, counting down.
TTGGCAGTCTAGTGCGTACGCGAGTGGTGAGATATCGTCATAATCATGATTTCTTTTAGTTCACAGCATCACTTGACCCCACACCTGACACGTTTATCGTCGTGTCTTGCAATTCATCTAGAACGCGTGCCAAAGACGTTTGCTTCGTTTCCTCTTCTCACACTATTCAATGGCTCATGACTGATTAGCCCTCTTCGCCTCGCATGCCTGAACGCTTTACATGCACTTTTGATGCATTGTTATGCGCTCGATTCAGATGTTCTTCCGAATCGGCTGGCCAAATCTATCCTTCCTATTATTACTGCCATTCTCTCACATACGTCCAGTGGCACAACAGAAGTAAAACAGATAAGAAAGGGCAAAAAACGCAGCCGGAACTTCGAGGGTGATGAGATATTAAAGGGTGTAAGAAATGCCCTCTGTCAATCACCCGAGGACGAACAAGCATTGCTCGTGTCTTTGCAGGGTATGTTGCAGCTATCCAGAACCGTTGCATCCTTATTGATCATATTTCTTCCAGTTCTCCGATGTTTGTGGCAGAACCCCAATCTATCTGCACAAATGCAATCGGTAGTGGCCCGCAACTTGCTAGCCATATTTGTGGCATTGCCACGGCTTTCGCCAGCACTGTTGTCAGTCGACGCGTCTTTTCACGCTCGGTTCTCTAGAAATGTTCAAGCCGCCGTCCTAGATGTCGGCGTAGGAAGTAGTAACGTTTCTAGTAAATCCTTGGGTCTCATAGTTGCGTTCTCAGACAGCGAAAGGGTAAGAAGATATTCCTTGTTACAGTACACTCTTCAATACGATAATTCTTTCTAGGAAGCACAACGCCACATCGATCTTCTGTTACATCCACGGGTTCCGCCGTTGATCCGGAGAGAAACTTTTGCACAATCGTTGCCGTCGTATTACGATGAGGAGCTTCAGGAGGAGGCTGGTGTTCGAGGGGACCTTGGAGTAACCTTGATTGAAAATCTGTCCGGGAGTATCCTGGAGCTCCCGAAGGACGCACGCGCGACAACAGTAGATTATGAGATTTCGCCACAAGAACAAGCTATCACCATCTCAAACCCAATTGCAATAATCCAAGTAAACCAACCTGAGCACGACATATCACAATCCCGTCTACTCGTTCAGGATCTGCCAGTCGCCCCGGCCGCCGTTGAACAATCTCGGATCCAGACATGGGTGCAGCCGCCTCCGCCACTGTCTGCAGAGGATGAGGAGATGCCTTCAATTGATATGGCATCGGACTCCGACGAATCTGAAGACTGATTTGACCAGTTGAGAAATACTTATATCCGCGCGCGCTTTGGTTTTGGTACCAATCCCTCATCGACTTCCATAGGTTCTTGGTCGGAATTGGCTTCATTTTTTTGACCAAGGGGGTTTCGTCCCAACGATTCCACCTGCATCCTGCAGTAAAACTACATGTCGTCAATAAAAGACATGTGATCACCTTTTGGAGGAAAATCTGAACCATCGCGTTATTCTTGTCAAGTTCGTTTGCACGTTCGAGATGGATCTGAGCTTCTCGTAGTAGGGTCGAATCGTATGATATATCTGTGCGATGTAAGACTCCGCTCGATAGGATACATGTCATGCAGTACCCTCTGCGACATCTTGAGAAAGATACAATGATAAAAGACCAGCATAGACGTGGAGGATTGGATTGTCTTGATACGGAAAAGATGGCAAGTAGCTGCAAAACTGGTTCAGACTTGGCATCAGTGAATAGAATTGTCATACAGCTCCAGGTCCTCTAAGGCCTCCCTATATCGCCCGCTGATGATAAGACAATGGATCAGCTCGGTGAGAATGGCTTCACGCTGAAAGGGATCAGCAGTGCGAGGAGCGTACATGAACACACGCACGTCGTCCGGATGTTGTAACATCAATGAACGCAGATAATCAACCTTGTCTTTACCTGGGCTCGCTGCATGTAAATTGTTGCCAACGAGTAGAAGGCCCGTGATCCAAAGAGGCTTCCATTGTATTTCTTTGCACCTTGCCAGGATGGCCCAGGCTTGTCTTGCTCTTGGATAATCTTGACGCTGGATGCAGAGCTGCAAAAGGTCGTATAGACGGCGAATGTGGACCTTGCGTGCAGTCAGAGCTCCCTTTGACTGCAGAGAGGCAAAGATGAAGTTATTATCAGAGGGCATAGCTGAGCAAACAACGCCAAAGGCATGGACTCCTTCCTTCCATCGCCATGGACGACGATCTCGCATTTGGCACGTCGGTATGGGGCACCACTGACTCGTTGCACGTCATGCCGCCACCACCGCCGTTGCACATACATGACGAACCCTCTTATGATGATACCCAGTTTAGCGACGATTTTGACAATTTCGCTACTCCAGCTGAAAGCGTCAGTGCGGGCGACGATGATGATCAATTTGGTGACTTTGGAGATTTCGGAGAAGCACAGACAGCCGCGCACGATAGCTTCGACGACGCAGACTTTCAAGTGCCAGTTGCTGGGACGAGCTGTTGCGAGCCACTTAAGCTTGACCCTCTGCCCTCTAGGACGGCGCTACGGAAGCAAATAAACGACATTTTAGAATCACTGTGGATCGATGGTACGGACACCTTGACGGATGACAGTATTAGAGAGATGGAGGGTATCAGTCAGGTACTGGTGACTCCCGAAAGGTACGCCGAGCTCTGTGATTTCAAGCGTCTTGAGTTAGAAATCAGCATTCCAGTCGTGATATTTACAACATGCTTCATCAACCTCCGTCAATCAGACCGTCGAATTGGAAGCGATCTCGAATTCGTCGCCAACATCTTATTTCCCTTGGCATGCCCGTGAATCTGGATGAAGTCCTACCACACGCGAACGGCAAACCTCTGCCACCATTGCAAATATCATCGTCAAGGCCCGCGTCTGCACCACCACCTGCACGCAGTGCTGTGCATCAAAATATACCTTCGGGTAATCAGTTGCGTGTTGAGACGCCTCAAGTCGCAACGTCCCAATTTGGTCCCAAACCTGAGCTGGATCATGAGAAAATCGATCTTTTGCTGTCATTAGACACAGGTTTGAATATTCATCTAAATATTCATATTTCTGACTGTTCAGGTGTAGAAACGTTGAATCTGCTTCCGCTGGCGACACTAGAGCAGCGTCTCAACGACCTTCGGGCACAAACAACCCTCACATCTGCATTGTTGACGCATCTTCTACAGACGAGAGAAAGTATACAACAGGACGCAGAAATGTACAACAGACTTATTGCTGAGCTTGTAGGGGAAGCGCAAAGGTTAAAGTCTGGCAAGCTGTCGAGGACAGGGTCATTGAGGAGATAACGCCTGATTACATCATCGCACTGCCACCTAATCTAGATTATACCACGTGACTTCCGAAAATTCCTACATTCTCAACTCGACATCTTGAGCGTGTCTGCGAGGATGAATATTGCGCACCCAATATCCTCCACAGTCACGAGCATATCATTCTCTTTCCTCACGTCTCAGGATATACGCAGAATCTCTGTCAAGCAAATTGTGAATCCTGTTCTTCTCGACGATTTAAATCGACCAAATGTTGGCGGTTTATATGACCCAGCTCTAGGCCCAAGTGATCAAAAGGATATGTACGTATGACGGGCACCATTTTGTTCACAGTTCTAACCCGCATGTAGCTGCGCGACATGTCGACAGAACTATTTCACCTGTCCTGGCCATTTTGGCCATATCGAACTTCCAGCACCCGTTTTTCACCCGTTATTCATGACCCATATGTATGAGTTGCTACGAGGGACATGTTTGTTCTGTCATAGATTCAAAATGAGTCGAGCAGTGGTGTGTATCCTTCTACTATACCTCACCTTGCTCTTATGCATCCATTTTAGTTGACTAAATATGTTGCTAAACTTCGTCTCTTAGAACGTGGACTTCTGGATGCTGCTCAAGGAGTGGATGATCTCCATCTCATAACCCGCAGGAGAAAAGATATTAAGAGCAGAGCGAACAAGGGCAGCGACGAAGCTTCGGACCAGGAGGATGTACAAATGGAAGATACGGATACATGCGAAAACGAGGATCAATTTATGCGAAGAATAAATCTATTCGTGGCCGTTCACCTTGCCCGCGCGGGATCTAGCAAACGCGACGATTACAAGGACACACTTGTATATCAGACGAGGAAGGAAACAATCAACGAATTTCTGAAAGCTACAACATTGAAGAGATGTCAAAATAGCAACTGTGGATCGTGAGCTTTATTCATATACAGCTGGAACAACGTGTACTACTTTCTTGCAGCCCTGCTTACACGTTTCGCAAAGAGGGATATACAAAATTCATTGAGTACGATTTATCGTCAAAGCAAAAGAAGCAGCTTGCCAGGAAGCGGCCAGATGTACTCCTCATGGAGAAAATGAGATCCTCGGAATTGCATCCGCGCTCTCGGGCGACAGACGAGATGGAATTGGATGATTCTGGTAGCGAAGAAGAGGGTGAAGGGGAAGACATAGGTATGGCTAGTGAGCAAGAGGTCGACAATTCAGCATTGTCCGGAGAGCAAGCGCTTCCGAAGTCTGCAAGCGGCAAAGTGAAGTCAAAACGGGGCAGAAATGAACGCGTTGTAGCGCCTGAAGAATGTCGAGCGCATCTGCGCCACCTGTTCAGGAACGAGTTTATTGCTTGTTCCTTAATATATGGACGTCATGGACCTCTAGCCAGGCCATCGCAAGACCAACTATGCCACGCATCTGCGGACATGTTCTTTATGGATGTTGTCCCGGTTTCACCAACTCGTTTCCGACCACCTGCCAAAATGGGAGAGGTCCTTTATGAACATCCTCAGAACGAGCTGCTATCAAAAGTTCTAACAACATCTTACCGGATGCGTGATCTGAACGCCGAGCTGCGTTCTGTGTCGCAGAAGGAAGGATATGACGAGACAGAACGGAGACGACTGATGGGTGCCTTGCTGGAGAGGCTAGTGCAGTTGCAAGTGGATGTTAACAGTTTCATCGATAGCAGTAAAAACCCAGTGCAGATGCGACAAGGGAAACTTCCTCCTGCTGGTGTTAAACAGGGTCTTGAAAAGAAGGATGGTTTATTCCGAAAGCACATGATGGTTAGCATCGTAGCATGATATATTGGTCTTGTTGCTGAACGAAAAGAACAGGGAAAACGTGTTAATTACGCGGCGCGTTCCGTTATTTCTCCTGATGTTAATATTGAGCCCAATGAAATTGGCATTCCTCCTGTTTTTGCACGAAAGTTGACTTTTCCCGAACCGGTGACACCTGCGAACTTCCATGAACTACGTCAACTAGTCATTGCGGGACCAAACAATTATCCAGGTGCCTCAATGATTGAATACGAGGATGGCCATAAACAATCGTTGGTCAGAATCTTTCTTGAAGACCATTTGTGTCGTTGATTGAATGTCTCCCAGGACAAACTGTCGGTGGAACAACGAACTGCCATTGCCAATCAACTATTAACGCCTCAAGAAGGGAGCCAGGGTACATACAAGAGACGAGGACTTTTCACACGCACAGCGACAGTCAATAAGAAGGTCTATCGTCATTTACGTGACGGCGACATCTTGATACTCAACCGTCAACCAACACTGCATAAGCCCAGTATGATGGCGCATAAGGCGCGCGTTTTGCAAGGAGAAAAAACGATTCGAATGCATTATGCGAACTGGTAAGTTCTTCGTATATTTTTGCCGTTCTACCACTGTCTTGTCATGTGCAGTAACTCTTACAACGGCAAGTGAACTTGTGAATTCAAATATACCTACCTAACCGTATTGAGACAGCCGATTTTGACGGCGATGGTGCGCCCGACTGTAGTTCTACTCCATTTTATTACTAATGATGGTCAGAGATGAATGTTCACTTTCCTCGTAGGTGTGAGTTTTGTGTATTGCATAGCACGCCTTGGAACATTTTTTTAGAGAACCAAGTTGCTCGGGCAGAAGCGATGTTGATTGCCAATACGGACAACCAATACCTAGTACCCACCTCGGGCAATCCGTTACGTGGTCTTATTCAAGATCATGTGGTAGCAGGCCTTTGGATGACGTGCCAAGACGCGTTTTTCTCGCGTGAAGAATATTTCCAGCTTCTTTATGGCGCTCTTCGACCCGAACAAGATCATTATTCTCGGATAATAACTCTACCACCGACGATCTGGAAACCAAGACCACTATGGACTGGCAAGCAGATTGTAAGCTTGCAGGTTGCTACTGCGAACGATTTCCACTTATCAGGCACTAGATATCAACAATACTCAAGAATATTACTCCTGACCACGTCGAGGGCCTCAATCTGAATGCCAAGACCAAAATACCATGGTTATCTTTGGGGAAATAGTTCAAAGGAGGATAAAGTTGTCGTCATGGATGGCGAGCTGCTTTGTGGCGTGTTAGACAAGGCAGCTTTTGGCGCCAGCGATTATGGTCTGGTCCATTCAGTGTACGAGGTTTATGGAGCTGAGATCGCGGGAAAACTTTTGGGAATTCTCAGTCGATTGTTCACGAAGTTCTTGCAACACCGGGCTTTCACGTGCAGGATGGATGATCTGATATTGACAGCTGAAGGTGATCGACGTAGAAGAGATATATTGACGAAAGGAAGGAATCTCGGGACAGAGGCTGCAATTGAGAACTTTCCTTCACTCGGTGGCAAATCCACACATGAGATACCATCCGCCTTGACAGCCCTGCTTCAAGATGTTTTGCGAGACGATGACAAGATGGCTGGCCTGGACATGACAGTCAAGACGAAACTTTCAAAGCTAACATCGGCAATAACTGACGCTTGCATCCCGGATAATCTGCTACGCAAATTCCCTTTTAATAACATGCAAGCCATGACAGTCTCTGGAGCAAAGGGAAGTGCCGTCAACGCTCGTCAAATATCTTGTGCCCTTGGTCAGCAAGAACTTGAAGGGCGACGTGTGCCCGTCATGGTCAGCGGGAAAACGTTGCCCACGTTCAAGCCGTTCGAAACAAAGGCTATTGCAGGAGGATATATCTCTAGTCGGTTTTTGACCGGTATCAGACCTCAAGAATTCTATTTTCACTGCATGGCTGGCAGAGAAGGTTTGATTGACACTGCAGTGAAGACATCACGATCTGGTTACCTGCAACGTTGTTTGATTAAACATCTCGAAGGCATCCACGTTCATTACGACAATACGGTCCGAGGGAGCGATAACTCAGTACTCCAATTCTTTTACGGTGGTGATGCTCTAGATGTGACAAAGCAGAAACATCTATTACAATTCGACTTTATTGCACAAAATGAGATGTCATTCTTGCAGCAGCTTAAACCACGTCAACTTGAAGACGTCGTTGATGACGAGACCGCAGTACGGCACATGAAAAAGGTGCTTAAGAAATCCGCTGACCGATCAAGAGGGGGCCTATCTAAGCGCGACAAGTATGACACTGCTTTATCATTGTATAATCCCAGTCGCTACCTGGGCAGCACATCAGAACGTTTTGCAGAAGCCGTGGACCGCTATATAAAGATGAATCCGCAGGATTTATTAAAGACAAAGGGTTCACAGGAGCCGTTTTTCAAGTCTCGTAAAAAGCAACTAAATGCCCACAACTTTCGATTGCTGATGAATGTGAAGTATTTGCGTAGTCTAGTCGAACCAGGGGGAAGCTGTTGGATTGCTCGCGTCGCAGGGGTAAGCCACCCAGTATACAATCAGCGTGTTCTAACAATTACGTTGATTTTAGTGTCGGAGAGCCGTCCACGCAAATGACACTAAACACATTCCACTTTGCGGGTGAGTTGTATAGATTGATAAAATCACGATATCTCATCTAGTTGAATTAGGACATGGCGCGGCTAACGTCACTTTGGGGATTCCTCGCCTACGAGAGATAGTTATGACAGCTTCACAAAAGCCGAAAACGCCATCGATGATCATGAAAGTGAAACGGGATGCATCATTGCAGGAAGTGGAACAATTTTGCAAACGTGCAAGTCGCATCACGCTTTCTCAAGTTGTTGATGAAGTCACCGTGAAGGAGAAACTGAAAGTGGAGACGGAAGCTCGGCGAACAGAATTCACGGTCGAAATCAAATTCTTCCCGAAGGAAGAATATGAAGCGGACTATGATGTGGACCCTTCTGACATCTTGAATACCTTTGGGGTCAAGTTCCCATTAATACTTAAGAAGGAGATTCAGAATGAAATGCGGAAACTTGATGCGGATTTGAAAAGCCAGATATCGGATTTGGGCAAAGGAAAGAAGGTTAGGACGCGGGCTGGAGATGAAGGAGACGATGAAACGAATGAAGGGGCTGCGCCACACAGAAAGGATGTTGATGATGAAAGCGACGCTGGGGAGGGCAATGCTGACGATGAGAAGCGCGCAAGACAGAGAAAAGAACAGGCAACGTACGAGAGCGAAGAAGAAAGCATTGAGGACGATGAGGCATTTGGGGATGCAGCTGTTGAGGGTGGCTATGCCGATGATTCGGATCAGGAAAGCATTGAAGAGGGAGAAAATCAGTCAAGACCACAAAAAGCAGTCAATATGGTCCCCGATCGTTTCCGCCGCAACATTCACCACGCTACCTCGTTCGACTTCAATGAATCGCAATGTGTATTTAAACTTGAGGTACGGTTCTGCTCGTATGGTGTGGTTTGTGAAGACGAAGATTATTAGTTTCTATCGGATATGCCGAAGCTCCTTCTGGTTGGTATCATAGAGCGGACATGCCGTGCGGCTGTCATACGTGAGATACCTGGAATCAGCGATTGTTTCCAGTCTAGCAATGACAAAAACGGTCAAGAATCAGGTATCAAGGTAAAAAGAAGGCGCCAGTTCGGATTTCTGTTTGCTCACTGCCTTCGTATTGAAGATCACAACAAATGGTTCGAACCTTCAGGGTATGTGGGAATTCGCAGCAAGCACCGCAGAAAGCATACTTGAGGGTGATACTATATATTCAAATGATATATATGCCATCCTCAAGACGTATGGAGTGGAAATGGCTCGTGCAGCCATTCTGCAGGAGATGGGATCTGTGTTCGGGGTTTACAGTATACAAGTGGACCGCCGGCATCTAGAGCTGATTGCTGACTACATGGTATGATCTCCACGTGGCAAGCTCAGGTAGTGGACTGATTGTTGCTAGACATTCGATGGGGGTTATAAGCCGTTTAACCGCAAGGGGATATCGACGAATCCATCGCCGCTTCTAAAAGCGTCGTATGAGACGACGGCGACATTTCTATCCGAGGCGACGCTTTTTGGAGATTTTGACGACCTGCAGACTCCATCTGGGAGCATCGTGCTAGGGCGACCCAACCGGACAGGGACAGGGTTGTTTGGCGTTGTAATGGCGACCGACGCGCGTAATTAAAACAAAATAACGTAATGTAGACGCGTGACATAACGCGTTTGTGACAAGAGACACGAGGTGGATTTTGAACCCTCCGTCATGCGACGCCCGGGTCCCCTCCTCGAACTGCCGCTAGAAGTCTTCTTGCCACCGGACTCCAATATCTCACAGACATCTACTAGGCCAAGCAAGAGACCCCTATCGCCCGGTGTCTCAAGGATTCTTAGCCCGGCAAAGCGTCGCGTCCTGAACGAACAAGGCATGCTTTTGTCCGACAAAGCCAGCAGCCCATTGTCAAGTACTTTCAAGCAGCCGCCGACTGGCCGGTTTGAGGATGTTCTGAACGGTCCAGGGAGTCCAGCAAAAGTTCTGGATTTCGGACCGCCAAAGAACCGTTCTGCTATGTATCGAGAAGTTACAGCCACTATGGAGGTAACTCCTAGGAGGCCCGTAACGCGATCCATGTCGAAGCTCGCGCCACCCCCTGAGCTAAATCCAAAACCTAGCTCATCACGTCACGAGGAATTAACCATGAGTGACAGTATGTTCGACCCTCGTCCCCCGTCGTACAACGCACGGTCGCCTATTTACGTTCCGCGCGACCTCCCTCTACCACCAGACCCGCAATCAATTCATTACCCGGGGTTCGAGGTTTACCGAGATCCACACACTGTCGTGTTTCCTCCGCCCGGTATTACACAGCCAGAAATTTTCAAAGATGAAGTCAAGGAAAATCTACCATGTCGTCGGAAAAGCCGCAAGACAATGTCTGTCTCGGACAAAGCAGAGTTGCATCTTCGTTCACCCTCCGTCGAGCCGGCCAAACGGGATAGCGTTTACAAGTCGACATCGCCAAAGAAGATATTTGGCATGTACGCCACCGTGACCACACCGGTGTCAACTTCGCACAGGCTAGAAATGGCATCACTACATGTATCCTCTCCTGTGAAAACGGGCTCGAAAAACTTGGAGATGATTAGAAGGGAAAGGAAGATGAAGATGATGGAGGAAGTCGACCAAGTGAGGTCCGACATTGATGATGATGCAGACATGCAAATACTGCATTAGACACCTTTCTGTGCCCCGCAAGTGGACGTGGCACTCACCCTGATCTTACAATTATATAGCTGGAAGCCGGAAGGACAACATTATTTATTCCAAGCCCAATGGAATCCACAACATTTGACCTCTACATTCATTGTAGTTCGATTCTTCCTTTCATATACATACAACCTGGCGCTTGACTATTTAATCAGACTTGTGACTCGAAAACCGAAAAGCTTTTCGGTCGCTGCTTGTAAACGACCGCACGTGATTTGACACGTATGCTGGAACGGTTGCATTGAGGCAGATTCGACACACCCAAGTTTGAGGGCGAGATGAAAGGCTCCCATTTCATCGTCTTTTTCCTCGCTGGCATTGCTTCGGCCCAGTTCCAATTTTTCGAGAATATATTCGGCCATTCTCAGCATCAGGAGCAGCAACAACAAGAACGTACAGGTGCAGCGCAGTACACTGCCCAAGTGGATGCTGGTCAGTACATGCTGCTATAGCCTAACCTGATAACACTGAAGGCGCTCGTATGCGACAGTTGCTTGTTCAACATATCTTTGCCCGGTTACGCTGGACTGCGTGGATAGCCCGATCGATTGTCCATGCCCTAACGAGGAGGATGTGAAATGCATAATTCCAGACTTGGACGACAACGGTGCTGCAGGGGGATGGAACAGTGGTATGCGTACGTGGGACCCAGGGTTGTACACAAGTGGAGCAATTGCACAAAACTACAAAAAAGTAATAGTAGTAGTTATGGCCGATAATACCACATTTGACCTCAACTCTGCCAACTACAAACGCTATGAAGTAGTTATGATTGTCCTTGACCTGTCTATAGCACGATTAACTTGCTTCATCCCTTCTAAAGGAAACGTACCTTTGGTCTCCAGTCCTCGGGATCACCGCTCTCCCTTATGATTAGGTGACCTTTAATTGCATAGGCTTCCAATACAATGGCCTCGAGCAATGTAAAGATCACTTGTGCCCTCTGACTACCGACGGACGCCGGCAATCCCATTCCTTTAATATCCTCCAAACTAAAGAAACGGTCGCCCTTGATCGCAATGACGACGTTCGTGAGGACGAATGCGACAAACCAAACTACGCCGAAAAGGTAAGCACAAACGACGACAGTCGAAAAATACGTCGGATCGCGGGCTGTTCGTTTCCTCCGCGACAGCAGTAGCACTGTAACGTGATAGAAAACTGTGAGGAGCGCCATGACGGGATTCATCCACATGGAGAGGTAGCCGAGGTCCAGCATTGAGAGGACGAGTAGAATCCATGAGAAAGTCAGTGAAACGATGGTCAAACCGAATAGAGGGAGCGGTAGGGGGAGGTTACGTGGCAGAGGAGATAGATTCTTGGTCATGAAGGGCAGCTTTAGCGTCCAGCGCTAGAAGCAGTGACCAGCACTTGCAGAGATGTTGGGAACTTGATGCACAATGTCTGATGTGACATGGCGCCCATAGCAACGTGTCCAACCTGTACCGCGTCTCCTGCGCCCAGAACTACATGCACGACTTTGAGAAGAATACGGAACGGAGTGCTTAGCAAACCCGAGTAGGCGGCGATCGCTCGGCTTAGCGTTAGTATCAACGTCCAAATATCCTGGAACCACCTCGTTCAAACGCACTACAAAGCTGTGCGATGATGGCTATCACCGAATCATGTGCGTCACGCTCCAGCTTGTGGCAAAGCTTAGGACAATGCTCTTGAGGACCTAGGCGCTGTTCCATAGCTTTATGATCTATTCGATGGTTTGCATCGCATTACAGTACGCGCCCATGACCCAGCGTCGCGTCTAATGCGTTTGAGCGGGCACGAATCGTACCCGATGTCCTGTCGTCGTTTAAGCCGACCGCTTTCAAGTTTCCCAGGTGAACATCTAACAATACCACGTTATATGTTTGCTCCATCTTGCTTTTTCTCAGACCGGTGTCCAGAAAACATCGATAGAGCCCGAGGACCGCCCAAATTTAATACAACCGCTGCTTTGACGGTCCCCAACTTCTGGGCGAACCGGCCAACACTACATAGCACCTTCCATTGACGGCAGACTGACATTTTACCATTACTTTCATGTATAATTCAACACTGTTATTATATATCTACAATTTATGATCAACACAACCAAACACACTCTTGCTTTTCACCATGTCCTTCAGGCCTACTGTAAGCACCTCCACCCTGACGAGAATCTGAGTTCACCATTCAGCTTTTTTAGACAAAACTCCCGCCAGGTGCAAATAGGATTCTCTTTGTTAAGAATTTGAACTACCAGATAACTGGGGATGACTTGTACGACTTATTTGGCCGATATGGAAGTATTCGTCAGATTCGAATCGGAGATGAGCCTAAAACCAAAGGCACCGCTTTCGTGGTCTTTGAGGACGTTATGGATGTAAGTGTTCATGTGCACTAGAGTTGGCATTTGACTCCTGTTCAGGCAAAGAACGGCCTTGACCATCTAAATGGGTTCCACCTCCAAGAGCGTTATATTGTTGTATTGTATCACATGCCAGCCAAGCAGGATGCTGCAGCCCAGAAGGCTGACATAGCCAAGCGAGAAGAAGAATTGGTTCAGCTAAAGAAGAAGCATGGAATCGGAGATGATTGAGAGACCATGCATGAAGTCGATCGGATGTCATATACGATGTCAAAAGTATGGTCTCTTTTTATCACAATCCCAACGGTGACCGTAGACCCTTTGCATTGTATGTAGACATAGGCTATTGCTAATATAATGATCAATGTGGAAGCTAGTCATTTACTTTTTACTGCGCTCGCACGTCGGGCACAGTTTATCCAAATGTGGAGAATATTGTTGTGGGAATTGACGGCTAAATAGCATCAGTTCACTCGGACGCTAGACTATCGGTGAGCCGAAGCTTACTACTGCCAACACGACACAGTGCACTTTGGAGGGGCACAATCCTTGGAGTGTGCGGGACTGAACTTGCATGTCTTAGAATCGCATTTTACCTGGGATTTCGGGTGTCAGGTGGCCCGCGAGCTGATCGTAAGGACACCTACTTCTTCATCAGGCTGTGAAAGAAGTGAGATCAGTCTTCCTCGTATCTGATAACGCATTGCACGCACGAGATTAACCGCATGTCCACATCTATTTCAGATGTCAGCAATCTCTCTTTATTTCTCGAGTACCATCACTTGCCGTACATATACGTTGCGTACTCTGTTCAGTGACGTGTCAATAAACGTCAGGAGACAAGAAGCGCAACTTGTGCTCACCGCCGCCACTGGCACATTTTGAGAAAAGAGTTGGAGTGGGTTAAGGATCCTGACATTGGTTGTGTCCAATATATAGCCTCGAAAAATTCGCTTCCCCGACACTCATACAAGTCGCACGACCGACTGGCGTCCACGCAAAAATGATTATTAACAGCACAAGATTAGAGGTTCGTTACCGAGATCGGAGAGCAGTGCGGCAATTACCTATCCGAACTTTATTTGCGCTTCAGGGACTTTGTGAAGGCCAAAAAAAAAAGCTCGAGTCTTGCATGGGGTTTGGTACGAGGAAATTTCCCGAATATCGCTGCTTCTAGTCGACAACCTCGGATAGCCAACGCCTCGGTCATATCAGGTCAAAAGCTAATCAATCCCGTGTCCCGTGGTCGCTTGGCACAAAATAGGAATACCTGGAGACATCACTCGTCCACGCGTCTCGGCGGGGCTGGCGGTTGATCGTCGCTTATTGACGATTTCCTTCTTGAGAAAATCATTGACCTTATGAAGGCTCCAGTCAACCACGAGTTAGTTAAGATTCCGTATTGTGGGAGCTGCCAGATCAGATCTCTCCTTACACATCGCCGCTCATGGCACTGTGTCATGATGGACGGCGATACGCATAACGACGGTTCGTTCATAAACGTGCAAACCGCACGGAATGCGCGATTGTTTGACACTCTTGGCCGCAGATGCAGCTGTTCGCCCCGTGTTCGATGTTCGTGTGAACTTGACGGAGCTCTACCGATTCCCTAGTTACGCGGGCCCTGCCAATGGATGCACAGGGAACCGGGAGCACACAACCAGGGAAAAGAAAGGGTCCTAGATTAGTTGTCCACATCAGAGCAAGACAAATATCGCTTGTACGGTTCAGCGAATTATCTGTCGTTGCAGAATCAATTGAGCTCTTTAGTCTAATTGCATATGCGAGAATGAACAACAAACTTGTCATGAATTATCAGATAAGCACAGAGGAGGCACTCCTGAGATTTTCCACTGTTGAGTCGGGTTCAATGGTTACAGGAACAAGGTAGACCCTACGAAAACTTCTTTTCACCGTTCATCTGCGTGATAGTCAGGTTGATATCTGAGCAAGAAGTATAACATGGTGATACAGTAAATGTAATCTACGCAAAACATTAATCAGAATGTCTATCTTAAGAGCAAAACCATTTCAAATAAGTTCTGCAGCGTTTACTGGCATTTCGTCCTATTTATGTACATCATCAACATTGAAAACCATTAGTAAAGAAAATAAAACTCACGATTTGTGTACTGTAGAATTGTTCTGTGATGGATTGAGTGTGAAGTTGACTACGTCGTTTCGTCACTCACCAATGTCACGTAGAATGCGAACGTCCTCAACGGTCACAAACTTTAAAGAGCATATTAGCAGGGACAACATTGGCTCCGATAAGGACGAGCTTACATTGATGGCAACCCCTTTACGGCCAAAACGACCAGAACGTCCGATACGGTGGATATAGTTTTCTCGGTTTCTGAGGGTGAATTAACACACTATCAATCACAATAGGTAGTGAACTAGCGCACGCGGGGAGGTCATAATTAATGACCAGGGAGACTTGCTGAACGTCAATTCCTCGTGCCCAGACATCCGTTGTTATGAGCACACGCCTAACGCTTGTGAATTCATTTCCAGCACATAATTTGGAGCTGAAACGTACGATGTTCCGCTGCGAAACTCTGCCATTATTGCGTCACGTTCTTTTTGGACCATTTCACCGTGCATTGATGAAACGGTGAAATTGGAAGCTCGCATCTTTTCGGTCAACCAATCTACCTATATATGGATGTATTAGTTTATCTCCTGACTAGGGTGCGACGACCAACTTTTCTGCGAGTGTTACAAAAGATAACAGCTTGTGTGATGGTAAGCGTGTCGTATAGGTCGCATAGCGTGTCAAACTTCCAATCCTCTTTTTCCACAGCAACGAAGAACTGTTTGATACCCTCAAGGGTCAACTCATCACGTTTGACGAGAATGCGGATAGGATCGGTCATGAATTTGGTCGTCATTTCCAGAACGTCGTAAGGTAAAGTTGCACTCAGGAGTACTACTTGTGTCGCTGGTGGAAGATATCGATACACATCATATATTTGATCCTTGAAACCCTTATTCAGGAGTTCGTCTGCCTCGTCGAGAACGAGCATTTTGATGTTCCGCGTGCGAAGACATCTTCTTCTGATCATGTCAAACACACGACCGGGCGTCCCCGAAACGACGTGCTGGCCGTATTCTAGCTTCCTGATGTCCTCACCAATGGATGTTCCGCCGATGCACGCGTGGCATTGGACGTTCATATAATCACCCAGGGCAAGTACGACGGACTGAATTTGAGTTGCAAGCTCACGTGTAGGCGAAAGCACCAACGCCTGGGTTTCGCGCACGGTGACATCGATGGACTGGAGGATGGCAATTGAGAAGGTTGCTGTTTTTCCTGTCCCTGACTGAGCCTGTGCAATCACATCACGACCTTGCGTAATGGGCAGAATTGCACGCTGCTGGATAGCCGACGGCCTTTCAAAGTCTGAAAACGCGCGTTGCGAGCACAATTAACAGGGAAAGATGAAGACGCACTGTATGCATAGACGCCGCGCAGAAGATTCTCATTGAGACCGAATTCGTCGAAGGTGGAGACGACGGAGACAGCCTCTGAGGATTCGAAGACGAGTTTCTGGGGGAGAGGTCAGGGAAGAAGGAGGGAGAAAAGGGAGCGCACGTCGTCGCCTGGATTGATGCCAGCCATTTTTGTTGTGATGAGAGTTGGAGAGGGAGCGGCTGAGTTTGAAAATTGCGCGATGGACTCCATCATCGAGGTCCAGCGCCAGACCCACGAGGAAATCGAGCTCTTCGAGCGCGCCCTCTTCACCCTGCTCTCCAGACCGTATGCAGACCACGACCGCGCTCTCAACGCAGAGCACAGCGCCGCACACATCCTCGACCGCATCTCCGCCAGGCTCACCGCCCTGAATAACATCTACGACGACCTCCCCGCCAGAAACGCCGAGCTCGACCTCCTCTCCTCCAATGCCATGCACAGCGACCTGTCCGAGTTCTATTCGCGGTTGGTGAAAATTCAGGAGCACCACGTCAAGTACCCTGATTCTGTACCAGGAGGGTTCGACCTTGAGATTGCCGCTTTCCCCGACGAGCCAGACCACGAAGCAGGCGACGAGGATTTTGAAGAGGAAGACCGTACGCCTCTTTTGTTTTTGTCCCAACTCCATGCTCATTCTTGCCAGCCGTTTCTTTGCTCTTCTCCGGCGAGGAGTCGTATGGAAAGTATCTCGACCTCTATACCAACCACACCGCATACTGCAATCTCAAGAACATGGGAAAGCGTCCTGGGTATTTGCAGTATCTCGACATCTTGATGAATGCACAACAGGCGCCCCTTCATGCGGATTTGCCCAGAGAAACTCGAATAACTAAAGATTTTGAGATGTACGCTACTTCTGATGCACAATTATCCATGCCTGACCGCCGTTCATAGGTATCTGAAGGCTCTGCATAATTACCTATTATCGTTTGTCAAGCGAACGCAACCTTTGGTTGATGTCGATGCACAACGACAAGTCGCCGAGGAAGAATTCGAGAAGAAGTGGGGGGAAAATGAAATTACTGGATGGGAAGAAGTTAACGGTAAAGCGCAACCAAATGGCACCGAAAGTGGGATTTGGTGCTCGACTTGTACGTTGATTATCACACATGTGCATTGTTTTCACCATCATGGTATCAGGCCAGAAGCTTTACTCGAAGCAGACTGTCTATGATGCTCATCTGACGTCCAATAAGCACGTGAAGGCTGCCGCAAAACAAAAATCAGAGGCCACTTCCAATCAAAATGGAGCTACTCCTCTACCCCTCACTCACTCTGCCAATCAGTCGGCCCAGGCTATCCGCGCTTATAACTGTGCTCGTTATACGACTCTTGCAACTGACTTACTTGTCTCTCTGGTTCCAGCACTCAACGATACAAAATCAAATGTAGAGCGACGCTTTTCTCTCACCGCGCGCGAGCGAGAGCAAGAGTTGCTGGAACAAGCAAAGCCTCCGCCTGCTCCAGTCGATCCGACGAACGGCGCTGCAGAGGAAGAGAAAGAAGAGGAACGGATTTACAATCCTCTTAAACTGCCGCTTGGTTGGGATGGAAAGCCCATACCTTATTGGCTTTATAAGTTGCATGGTCTAGGAGTCGAATACAAGTGTGAAATTTGTTCAGATTATGTTTATATGGGAAGGTGTGTCATTCCACCCCTCCTACGTCAAACGTCTAATAAAACTTCGGTTGCAGAAAGAACTTTGATCGCCATTTCCAGGTGTGATCTAATAATCTATGCACAATCAGAATCGGCTGACGCCTACCAGGAATCGAGGCATGCGTTTGGTATGCGTGCATTGGGCCTTCCAAATACAAAACATTTCCACGAGATTACCCGCATTGAAGATGCGCTTGCTCGTGAGTCGAGTTTTCTTTTTCCGGTCAAATCATGCTGAGAGTTGTCAGTTGCTGAGAAGCTCAAACAAGAGGGACGCCACGAGATATTTGAGCAAGAGACGATGGAGGAACTTGAAGATGATGAGGGCAACGTGTACAACCGGAAGACGTTCGAAGACCTCAAGAAACAGGGCTTAATATGATGTATTGCCTACGCATTTACACTAATTATTATTTGATGCTCTATCAGATAGTCAGGCCTTACCCAGGCTAGCGAGGTGGTGGTGGTGGTGGTTTGCGGTGTCGTGGCGGCACCAACGCTTGAAGTGATTGTATGCCAAGTGCATCGTTATACAACTCTTCATCTGATGTTGATGGCGAAGACGACAACGATGACGCCCCAGGATAATCAAACGGGTTCGTGTTGGACTTCCGACCCTCCAGTTCCAAGAACGTCGTTATTGGAACTACGCCGTTAGGACAGTCTAATCGGAAATAAGAGCGTTCGTTAATCCATTAGCAGGTGCCATACCTGAACCGTCCCACCAAGCAGCCTCGTCGGAGCTAGGCTGTGGAACTATAAATGAATTAGTGAAGGTTTGCGGAGCTCAGAGCTAAGGTATCAACTGACGACTTGGAACAGCTCTCGTCGTTGGCAAGGACATGAGAGCGAGTTGGTCTGCAAGCTTTCCGCCTGGTTCCGTCAGGCTGACGCTTGCAAGTAACAGCCGCGATAAGTTGGCACGTTTCACTGCGTCTATTACGCGGATTTCTGCTCTGAAAATAGCAAACACTGCAAATGTGTATGAGTTACAGTCATCCGCGAGGGCGACAAATGATTTTTGAACCTGGCCTATGATCGGATCCACGTAGCTCAGCTCGGGAATATCTTGTCAGGTCGAGCTGACTTCCCAGATATAAAATTCTATCTGAAGTGAAGTCAGGATGCCGAAACTAAAAATGGGTCAAAACGAACCAGTCCAGGCAGGTATTCGTGCTTTTTCACTAGTATCATAATTATCAGTACCCACATCGTATCTATATGTCGGTCGGAACAACAGTGGGCCTTCTTGGTATCCTGCAAACGCGGCGCTAGTATCCATAGCTTGTCTAAGCTTGACGAGGACGTAAGTGTGACGCTATCCAGAGGTGTAGCTAAGCCATCACCTGGTCAGCTGCGAACAACGCGTCTAGTTCATCTTTATCGGCAAGAGGCCGGACCGTGACATTGTCCAGATCAATTCTATAGTTCATATCCGCCATCCAAATGACATTTCTAACCATTTGTAAATCTGCGGCTCGCCAGTAACAATGACAGTGCCTCACTGGTGACTCGAAATATTTTTTCCTTTTTGGAAATAAAGTCCATTCGTGATTGTTCTATAATCGGCGTTGCGCTCGTCGACGTTGGAATGTCCAGCAGCGAGGTGCGCCGTCAAGAAACAGAAGTTCGAGTCGTAATAGTCTAAACGTATGCCAACAGCGCCTTTATTGCCAGACATACCACGAAGGCCCGTCTGATGAATTCAGGCAAAATCGTCATCCCAAATCATTAGGTTAATTAATCCTTCCTACCTTGTGCGTTGTACCTTCCACGTTGCGGATAACACCTGTGAGCTCTGCTTTAACGAGAACAAGGAGTGCCGTGCCGACGAGCTAGAAAGGAATGAATAATAGGATAACATCTGAACAATGTCTTGCCTGTTCGCTTCTCAGCAAAACATAAGTACTTTTCTTATTGGGTCGGTGATCCAGTGCCTCAAAGACTCGATTTTCCCATATTCGACTGATCCACTGCAGTCAGCACGCAATAGGGTCAATGATGAACCTATAGTCACCGTTTCTCTGGATCTGTTTGCACGATCTGCTGCGCTGTCAACGGCACCATCTCTTGAAATCCAAGTGCAATGATATCTGGGCTGAGAATATATCTAAGCCGCGAGTTCGGTAATGTATTTGCAGACACACTCGCTGTTAACTATAGGACGAAGGTCATTCTTCATATTCTAACTATAGTAGAGATTTCTCACGCTCAGGAGGGAAAATCCAAGGAAGCAGAGACTCTGTAGGCAGCTGTGCCAATGTTAGTCATGCCAACAAGGTATACGGCAAAAAGCTACCAACTCTACCGTTGAGATTCCAAGTACCCGTGAAGATCGTGCAGTACTTCGTCGAGGAATATTCAGATAACCTGTATGCACATTGAATGATGGATTCCAGCGCTCGAGATTACCAACCTTTGCTCCAAAGCATCGCGGACAGAATCGTGGATTGGGTCGAATATTGTCACAGGTTTTTGATTGTTCAAGTTACCCTGTAGCAATTTTCAGTTCGGAAACGCCAGCCGAGTCTGGAGCTCACGGACAAGGAACATATCAATGGCAATCTGTTTACTCTTATCCTGAAAATTGTTGATATATGCTCTTGAAACACTTTTGGTGGCATCGGAAAGGACGCCTAGCACATAATTGTCAATGCGAGAAACACTACAGCGCAAAATGTAATCACCAGCCAAAGTACGTTTACCACTACGGGTGATGCTTGTGTTCAGAGCTCCCGTGCCGGCATAGATTCTAGACAAGGCGTCGCCATTCTCTGCCCATAATTCACGGTGATAGGACCATATGCTACTGGCATGAATCCATTCTCGGTGTATAAGAGCAAGACATTGCTCCAACGCCGTACGCGACAGTATATCCTGCACAAAATTCGTGCGATCAAGACAGTCAAGGCAATTTGTCCTGAATATGCCCCGCTGTTCCGTAATTATTTCATTCATTGATGCATCACACAGGGAAAATCCAAATCTATCAACGTGACCGGACACATCTTGCAGTCGACTTGATAATAGATCAGTCGATCAAAAAAAGTAAGTTTAATGACCTGACCGTATATCTCTGACAACGTTATCATGTCCACCAAGTCTCACCGCAGCGTGGAAATCAAAATGAGTTATGCTGAGGTCATCCGGGAAATCTGAGCGAGCAATCTGCATATGGCGATCGTAGGCGCTGGTTAGAAGCGCCTCGTTCTCTTTCGACCCAAGCAAGCTTATAGCATGCACTGCCCCGTATTCTTCCATCAGTTGCATAAAATGTCTCTCAAACGCCGGCTGGGAAGTATGAGGTCGTGTGATCTGAATGCGCTGGCCAAACGTCTGCAGGCCCTGCTGCTCCCAAAATACTGTCTGCCGTAAATCAAAAGGTCGCGAAAGATCTGAACTGTGACACACGTGGGACGCTTCCTCGAATCTGCACATAACTAACACAATGCTGATCACTACTGAGAATTGTCTCTGTCTAGTTTGAACGGGCTGAGCTACTGGATATGAAAGCAATGCAAAGCGACACATGCCTCAACGAAATTCGCGCAATTTCCATCGTCATCAACACCGCGCGTGTTGAATCTTGTTCCGGCTCGTTTCCATCCTAGTCTTGATATAAGAGACAGTGTTACAATAGCAGGTGTCCCGTTTGTTGGTGGGGAAGGCAATGTCATGGAGAACACGCCCACATATCCTTGTATGGCCAGTATCTACATGAATGACATGAAGTGTCTTTGTAAGTAGTATTGCAGGACGACTCACAATGAATTGGCACCGGTCCAAGTCCTCACGTTCGTGGGGATCTAAGCGTTCCCTGAAATCGAGTAAGCTACGGACTATATACTCATTCCAGACAAATCTGTCATCAAATATGCCGGGATCGTGAAGCATCGAGCGATCCCTCGCCAAACGCACAGGCAGCCGTGAGGAAAGGTCCCATTGCGGTTCCACGGCATAGTAAAAGGAGCCCGATGACAGTATCTTTGTCAGGGGGGTGCATGGATGTTCGAAAACGGGCCCTCCGGATGGTGAGTAATTGTCTCGATATAGTGTGGAATCAATAGTGTCTGGTCCAAGAAGCAAGTCTGGAGCCGCAGATGCGTCGTCCCAAGCAGAGGAAGACAAGCTATAGAAGCTGACTTCATGTATCCTGGCTACAGACTCCGGTGAAGGGCCAGACGGCCTAGTGTTGCCAACTTCGGTCGCACTTGTAACAAGGGAGAGAAAGATATCTCAATAATTGGATTAAGTGAGGTCAGCAACAATAACAAGATTGGGGTTCTTACCATTGTCAACTGATATCAATCCAAGGCATCCCTTCACGACCCGGTTTGTCAATCGGATGAGAGAATTCAGATCAACCTCCCGCTTTGGTATGAATTCTACGACAGCCTGGGCAGAGTTTTCGCCCGCTCTGAATTTCAGGACTCTTTCTGGTCGGCCCAACTTTTCATCATGCTGGCTTGTTGCAAGATATAGGATTCTGGGATTACTGGATAGATACAGATACATAGACCGGAGACACAACACCGAGTCCAAGATATGACGGTTAATATCGCATGTTTTCCATACCCGTCTATGCATAATATATCTACAGAGATGCAAACAACTTCACGAGAGAAACCCTCGAATGGCGCCTCCGACGTTAAGTTCGTCAATTCTGATAGTCTTGGTGTCATCCAATAAAACCAGGTCATTGTGATACTTACAGAAATGTGTCGTGTCCCCAGACACCGCCAAGCTCATAGTAGCTTACCTGATTATTCCCTGCCATGCGGAGAGCATCCGCGGCTTCTCGTTGTTGTTCAACTGTAAAAAGAATATCGCTTTGAACGCCAAGCACCAGCGTAGGTATATGCGCTAGGGGAGCCAAGCCTTCCGCCAAGGGGACTAAGTGAGGGGCGGGTCTGACTGGCGGAGGGTGCGATTTGGAATGGGAGGTTTTATGGAGTTGGGTGCCAGGAGACTGCTGCTGCAGGGCGGGTATCAGAGGCGTTATGTTCAATTCCTGAAGCGCGGGAAGCGTCATATCGAAAAGATCCATAGCTTTTGAAATGTAGATGAGGGAGTTTGCATCGTACTTCAAGCAGAACTGCTCGCCCTACAAATGTCTATTTTGATAACTTGCGTAGAAAATGTGTGAGTGACAAACCTGGTGATCAAGGTATGTTTCAATGAGAAAATCGGGACATAGAGCTGGCATGCGCGGCCCAGACTCTGACGGTGAGATAGAACGAAATTTACGATCAAACCGTTGATCCCACTCTGGTCCTGAGCGGTATGTAATGGTGGCAATTTCTATGATTCATCAGAAGATCGCTCCTGTACAAGCAGAATTTAGCTTACGTCTAGCTAGCTTCATGCCAGTATGCGGGGGTAAACCGTCGTAGTAAAACCCGTTGTTCCAATTTGGATCAGCCATCAATACTGAGCTAGGATTAAGACAAGCGTATGGAGAACAAGGACGGACGCACCGCTCCTCTGAGCGTAACGCATTGCAATACTTGAAGGCGTACTTCTTGCCGTGCCACTAATACTAACTATTTTCCCTACCTGGTCAGGGAACAGCCAACCAGCAGCGAGGCTTTGCATTCCTCCCATAGAGCTTCCCACCGATGCATATAGCTTGCTGATGTTCAAATGATCCAACAGGAAGAATTGTGCCCGCACCATGTCAAAGATGGAAACTATAGGAAATCGAGTTGCCCATGGTTTGCCAGTTGCCGGTTCAATGGAGGAAGGACCGGTGGAGCCATAGCAGCCTCCTAGGACATTGGTGCATATAATGAAAAACTGGCTCGTATCTAAGGCCTTGCCAGGCCCAATGAACTTTTCCCACCAACCAGGTGCCGGATTAACCTCAGTCGATGCCGCATGGGATGATCCAGATAGTCCTGTATGCAAAAGAATGACGTTGTCTTTTGAGGGCGAGAGAGTTCCCCAGGTCTCGTAAGCAAGGTCAAAGGAAGGGAGAGATGTTGGATAGTATGTGAGAGGGAATGGACGTGTATGGCGATAAATGTGATACGTTGCCGGATTGGGACGTGCGTAGGGAGGCTCAGGGCCTGTGTCAGAACCAGGCGGGAATGTTTGGGCGATGGAAGCTCTTAATCGAGACTCTCTGACTGCATGAGCGTCGACACATGGGAAATGTGGCTGGCTAGAGGAAGGCCTGGCTAGGCGTTTCAGGCGGCACAGCGACAGGGGCGTTGTTCTGAACAGGTGTGAGAGGGAGTACGTGAGTGACATGACGATTCATCGTGCTGACGAAACTGCAGGACTTGGAGATGGCGTGCTTTTGTCTCACCGTAAGGCCTTACATAACCCCAACTTGCAAATCGCCGCTGAATGACCCTGCGATGGCGGGCAGGTCGGTAGCGTGCCTCACACGTGTGTTTCGTTCGCTCCAGATTTTTGCTCTGATTCGTTCTCACAGTCCCCTCGTCGTAGGGACTTCACGCGGCTGGCAGCCAAACTCGTTCCCTTCATTGATTGCCTGTCCATAAAACCAGGGGCCGATTTATCGGATCATGCCGACTTGTTGACGCAACACGGTGCTAGTCAAACACTGGTGGACATGACATCGCAAACGAACCACGAACGACCGTCGCGCAATCTCAAGTCTGAAAATCGTGTAGGTTGCTGCCATGCGCCTCCGGCCTTCGCTGAACAGCCCACTTAGCTTTATAACTTTTTATCCCGATCCCGATCCCGCTCCCGCCCAAAAGATTCTACCCAGAAATCATCTCAAGATGCCTCCGGTCCATCAGATTCACCCGACTCCAAACCATCCGCTCGCATCGCTTCCCGTCCTCTCTCTTCAACCACAACCGCCACAAACGCAACCGTGACTCCGGGTACACCCAAAGCAAAACCACAACTTCTAGCCCCCATCATAGTACCACAACCTCCATCCACTGGTCTTGAACCACATATATCCCCACGGTCAGCCACCGCGAAGCCATCAACCGCCCGTAAAAAGTTGCATATTCTATTTGGAATATCTCTGTCCAGTCCGAAAAAATCGTCTTTTACGTCTACAGCTTCGCAACTAGACAGTTCCCGATCATCCTTGGACATGCCCCCATTGTCAACGCGCCCATTAACTCCCAACTTGCCTTCAAAACGAAACAGGTCTTTCTCACGTTCGCACAGTCCAAATACTCTCTCAAAGATGAGGCAGAACGGGGCTAGATTATCGTCCTCGCTTACGGACATCTCAAACGTGCAGTGCGCTGGAGCTTCCACCATGTTCCATAAAATTTTCTCCGGTGAGAACTTCCTTGCGGTATATTGTCATCTGTACATATTGTGTGAAAGGTTCAAAGGGCACCCGGGCTTCTGATAAGCCTCCAATATTAGTATCCGGTCCAATCAGACACTCATCCCAACACAGAAGCACCAGCTCAGAGAGCCGACGCCCCACAACGGACAGACGCTTACGTAGGTCATGAAGCATCCCATTCTCTGCCGGGTTCATCGCTTCCCCCACCTCCGCATATCATATGTACTCCTGCTACTCCAGATCGTAGGGCAACAGCCATTGCTTCCTTGCCATCACCCAATGCTCAGGATACCAGAAAAATATCCCTAGACTCTACAAGCCGAAGCCGTAAGGGCAAAGAACGAGAGGCATGCGCGCATCAGTATCCGACTGCAGCGGAAGGAAAATCCGCCAAACTTCGTAGCCTCGACTTCGAGGGTCCAAGCATTGCTATAGCCGTGGTGGGAAGCGAGAGTGGTTTGTCAAGCACGAGCGAATGGAACAGACACGCGGAAAGTACTGGCCAGGAACGAGAAAGTACATTTGGACCAGGTTTGGCTGGAGTGGGAACGGTACAGAGGGAGATGTCTTTGAAACGTGGCAAGGAGCGGGAAGAGCAAGTTCGAGCTCGGGAAGTTGAGCGTAAACAGATATTTCAGCAGCAACGGAAGCATAAACATGACCAACTCCCTTCCCAAGACGTGCCAACAGTGCAGACAGATCACGCGAACCGTTCCACTTCGACGGTGGCCACCGGACATTCGTCCAGCTGGGGCAGAGCCACTGGAAAGAGAAGCGCATTGAGTGGGAGGACAGGGAGTGGCACCGGTCTTCCCAAGTTGTCCACCTTGACACAACACCCAGCGTTTGATTTCGAACCTCCAGTTCCATCATCCACGCCCCGAAACACCAACAGCATTGGAATATTACACGATGTTTCCTCGTCTAGTGACAAGCCGAGTGAGGAGGAGAAACAAGGTCAGAAAACCGGGTCAGCCGAAGAAAGACGGCCCGTGCCAATACCATTGCCTGCAAGCTTAGGTCACCGGTCAGCGCTGAAAGGTCGGTCGCTGGACCTAGGCTTGGGCCTTGCTTGGGCACCATCGAGCGTGAGAGAAGAGGTGCTATTGCCAGTTCTTAATGTACGATCATTCAGTCAGTCTTCATCGGCAAACGGGTCTCATAACACTGGGAGATCCGCTTCGTCGAACTCGCATGGGAATGCGAAGAGAGATGCGATCTACGAGGAACCAGACAATGCTGAGGTGTCCAAGCTCGGGAAAGAGGTCCCCGCTGTTTTCAAGAACACACTTGACCATGATGGTTTTGTCAATTTTCGAAAATGTAAGATGAGCAAGCTTGCTTCAAATTATGCAAGACTTATTTTATCTTAGATGTCCATCAATTCTATGCTCATGAGATACCTTTTGATGGTCCCACCGGTATTATCACGCGGGTCGAGCAGTTATTAGGGAGAATCGTCCGGCCTGCAGCCCCACGAGAAGAGGCAGCTAATGGACCAGCTTGTCCGAATCATTCTACGCAATGCGTAGACAAGAACACAGACTAATTGTCTCGCCTGCTATTCCACCACTGGCCTTGGTTCGTTTTGTTATATATATATTTTCCAGTTGAGTTCTTTCGGTTTTTCCTTGCAGATTAATCAACCACTTTCCCTGTACTCACTTTCGTTCCTTCATCCACTTTATATGATATACGATTCGCATCAAGTGTACCTTACTTGGGTTACATTACCCAACATTTCTTCTTGGGACTAATCTACGAACCTAATGTCCTAATGGCTTTGTCATTGTAATGAAATGTAACAGGATGTCAAAATGGTAATAGATACATAGAGTACAGCGTTTGCGGGATAAGTTCTCTAAGTAGCTGGCCTTAGCGCTCGTAGTCTCTGAGCTAGCTGCCCATCTTCTTCTCCGACCGTCTCCTTCAAACTGAGTTCCGGTACAGATGAAAGAGACTTGTTCGCCAGGTCTTGCTGTAATTCAATATTTGCTTCTTCGGCTGTTTGGCGCAACAGCTGGTCAATCTGATCCTGAGGGGTTGAAACAGCAGTCGTTGATGACATGGTATCCTCCATGTAGGAAGTTTGCACATCGAGATCGGCGAATTGTGTTTCGAATTTGTCCATCACCATTGATATCTTAGGCTGTGAGTTCGAAGAAATTCAGATGGTAATGAGACCTACACGCTCCAGATTCATACTCTCCATTGCCTTGTCCATTCCTCGGACAACGGATGACAAGTTTCCTGTGACTTGGCGCATAGTAACAGCAGTCTCTACCCTGCTGGCCACAGCATCTATACGACTTGACAGGCGTAGAAGGTTCAACGATTCTGACTTCTTCCTGATTGCGTTGGAGGCGTATATACGTGCGCCATCATTGTTACCTTGTTGAAGAGCCTCGAGAAGCAGTTAGACGACGGCAGGACGGTGAGTACGCACCGCCTACCTTCTTCAGGCGAGCCTTTTCTGTCGTCTCGTCCTTCTGAGCCTTCTTTGCCTGGCGGGCAAGTGTCTTTGCCGTGAACTGCACATGATGGTTCGAGAGTGGTCAGTATGGACGTCAAGGCTCACTTTAAGCTGGAAAAGAGTCTCTGGCCAGTCTCAGCTGATGTCCGGGGGTATCTGGGCAGATACTTACTCTCGAGGTTGCTCATGGTTGCTGCAGAGCTGTGGCACTGCGCTTGGGGCAGACAGCTGCACGTGGGCGGCTGCCTTTCTGGGACGCGATGGTTTATTAGTTATTAAACATCGCATCTCTGACATGGGCTTGCTGGGCTACATCAGGTAACATTTAACGTTCTTCGCTTCTGCTGAAGCCAAGGCTTATGCTGCTTTAGTTATGTAGCGACAGTTGCTGCCTTTGCATTCGTAACTCTTTCCCTAGGTCCGGCTGCCCGATTCTTCCGTCGCTAAGCTGACCGACGCTTAGCTAGTGGACTCTTGTACATTTCCGAATTGATCGAAGAGCACTCGCGACTCGCAAGATCCGTCGGAAAACGTGGATTATACGTCAGTCAAATCCCTCGTTCCAACACTTCTAGCGCTCATTGCTCCTTAAGGTTGTGATTCTTCTCCACATTCTACTTTATTTCTTCGATTCCCTCCCACCTTGCCCAAACAGCATTCTCCATCGTTTGTCATATCGTATACCTGCAAAATTTCTCGAATTCATGGCCGCTGATATCCCTTACATCGCCATTCTTCATCGCCTCCTGCATCCTAGTCTTGGCTGACCACTTCACTTGGTTCTTTTATTTCGCAAAAGTTACCCACGAAGCAAGATATCTTAGGACATATCAGTAATCCTCCATCAAATGCACCTGGCTTTACTGAGATTGCGTCCTTCTTTGCTATATGCGTGTGGCTCGTACCACTGTTTCTATTCCTTAGCTTAAGTGCCAACGACAATACTCTTCCTATGTCTACAGGCAAGTGCTACTATAGCGCGCGTAACTACACTTTGACACGCATACTAGCCGAACCCGGAACGCCCACCCCAGGGTCCACGCAGGCCACTCAGAACAGAGTATCCTTGATCAGATCCATGTTCTCCCTTTTCTCATTTGATATGGTTCCCCGAGTCCGATCCAGAAGTCATGCTTCTGAGGGTATCATTGCGCCTAGGTCACCCCAAACACCCCAGACCCGTTCCCTCGCGTCTCCTATGCTGGGTGGTTCACCTAGGCTCCCTCCGCTGCATTCGCCCATGTCACCGCACCACAACGCAATGACACCGCCTCTCTCTCCCGGGCCGTCCGCTTTACTGAATTGGGAATTTGAAAGCAAGTTAACCAAGAGCCACAGTTTCAAGCTGGGAACGCCGCCTAACAGAAGGCCAGGTAGGATGGTACGAAGACAGACGAGCGATGTCGTAGGGGCAGAAATGAGACAAACTACCTGAGCAATAGACTAGGTGCACCACCTGAAGCAAAAGTTAAATTACTTGATGATCTAATGTACAAGAGCCTCGTAATTACAAATCGTCGCATTATACACCAGTTTTGACCGCTTCTTGTCGCTGTGGCTATGCAAAGAGTTAATGAAGTGCACAGTCAAATAGCCAGCAAGGGCTACGAACTTCGTTGACTTCAACTGGGGGCTCATCCACAAAGTCTGGAACCTTGTTGAGATCAGCCAAGTATGATGTC
Organism: Amanita exitialis; assembly: GCA_023014455.1. Taxonomy (NCBI): domain Eukaryota; kingdom Fungi; phylum Basidiomycota; class Agaricomycetes; order Agaricales; family Amanitaceae; genus Amanita; species Amanita exitialis. The sequence continues at coordinate 1,018,350 of JAEBUR010000004.1, read as the reverse complement.
CCTTCTTCCTCTTCTTCTAGGGCCAAAGCATCAAGTTCTGAATGAATGTCATCGACCAGCTTCGAAAGAGAAAAACGCTTGGACGACATACCCGCCGCAAGGTCGGCCTCGTCAATTTCATCCTGGAACAGCATATGACCTTGCTAATGATTCCTGTATCTCGTTTGCCTGTTCCATCATGTCTTCCATATCATAATGCATTTTCTGGTCATGTCAGAATAGAAGGTGATTCCGGAGCTACCCCCAATACCTCTATTTTGTCAATATCAAACTTTCCGTATTGCTTTTTCAGTTCCTTGTTCGCCTGTTGCATCGCATCCAGCGTTGCCATCGTGTTTCTCATATTCTCGGTAGTCAACGCAGCAGATTCCATGTTGAAAACCTGCTGGTTTAGTTGGGCAAGTTGTGATTCGTACATCCGCTTTTGCTTAAGCGTGCGCAGCGCACGTTGTTGAATGGCATCCTATCGATGTTGCTCAAAGCAGCTTCTGTAAGAGCCTCAATATGGTACCTTTCCTGGTCCATTGCGAAGCTTGCTCATCTGTTCCTTGTACCTGGCAAGTTCACCATCTAGCTTCTTGACTTTGACCTCGATGGAGGCCATCCGATCATCGGTCTGAATACATTGAGTCTTATATCGTTCCTGCAGGGTGACGAACTGACCGAAGCTTATGGCATCTTGAAGCGTAGGTTTGGGCTTGCGACTGGCAGAAGTCCCAAAGATACGATTCATGACAGAACGGAAATCTCAATTGCCTAATTTAGACTTGGATCTACTACACTTTGGATCCTTAACTTCCCACTTTCCATAGGTCCCCCAAAATCCCTGCAATAATGTCTGTAATTCAGAAAATTCAGGAGAGAAAAGAAGAACCTTGTTGATGCAATACGTCGGACTACCATATTGAATGACATTGATGATAGGCGTTGTCCGACACATCGTATCAAAGTCTTCACCCTTGATGTTTGAGAATTGGGCTGACATTAGCTACAATGATACGTCAGAAAACAGACCTTGGCCGCCCACTCATACGTACTCGATATCCTGGTCTCTTCTTTATACATCCCTGGGACGATATTCGAAACACGAAACAATGATATGATAATTCGGTTTACCTCATCTTTCAACTTTTTCCATGACGTTGCACAATCAGTTTCTTCAGACTTGACCAGCCAGAAACCAACAACGCCACCAAAAAAGTGCTTGGAGTATATTCAATTCGAAAGTACGGTTCGTTCAAGTGGAATTTACCTGTCGCTCGCATCTTTCGGGCTTTTCATAAATATGACCATGGATCTCTATCGGCGTTGATCCACAAAGCTCCCTCCAGCTAGCGAAGAGTGGCAGATTTAAAAGCTGTGCCGAATACTCTCTTGTGCGAAATCCTAGGCAGCGCTCACCACGACGAAGTTCGCCCCAGTCCTTGACATTAGTACTGTCTACCTGACTCACGAGTCTCCGATCATTATGTTCGTAAGGTGTCCCTTCCTGGCGCACAAGCGCCCGCGAACTTACGTCGGGATGTGGAAAGCCATCAGGCAATCTCCGCCTTCTTCATGACATTGTGCACATAGTAGTATGTCTGGAGCATCACACCAATTATGATGACAAGAACTGCAAAAATTTTCTTTGCTCCGTGATCGTTTCCGAGCGAAACGGTGATCAAGTGAGAGTTTTCACTTGCATAGCTGCACAATTACCTCAGATGCGTTGCTTTAGAGGTGCATTATGGCCATCTACCTTGTTGCGTAGTTCGGTATATGGTAAGTATGGCTTCCGGCGCTGCATGGTGTATTCTTGGTCTGCCCTGTCTTGTATTGTGCGATAACTTACCCGCTATCTCTCGAGTTACTAGAGTTTGCGCCATTGAAGGCGAAGGATGGGCTGGGGCTACGGCCAGTTAGACCAATGTCATCGCCAGCATGCACCTGAACATGCCTTGGTTTTCTGTGAGTCATACTGGGACAGGCCTGGGATTCGCCATGCCAATATATATCGCCTCCCGAGCGGCGCCATGAACATGCATTTGCCTGATTGTCATGGAGCTGGATCGAACGACAATTACGGTTTTCAAGGTATGAAACTTCCTACCCGCCTTTATCTGCACCCTCTTTTGATACATCGTGTTTTTTGCCGAAGACCCATTCGGCATGACATGAAATCACATATACACTAGGATTCTGATGCTTTTGCCATCGTGCCAGTAATACTAGAGACTCAGGGGAGTGGCCACCTACACAGCTTGAAGGGTCGTGTTCGCAAGACCTGATGCGTGGTGTGCACCCTGACATAGTTCTGTCCTGCCATTGCTTCAGATCTGTCTGGTTTGTTTCCGAAGCTCAGGCTAGCTCGTGACTATAGTTGAAATATAAATGCGCAAATCTTGCAGCCAAGAACGAGTTCAAATTGCAGGCGGTCGTGACAGCATTGACATCATTACTCTATGGAACATGGGGCAAAGGGTTGAATATGGCTGTTGTCCTCCTGTCGCGTTTGATTAAAGCGCACAATAATATTACTGCAACCACATCCACGAATAGCTGCCGATCCGTCCAGAGAAAAGTAACCACTCGATGCACGAACCATTGAATTACTGCTCTAAATTTGATGACCGACACTATCGTACTGGGTGGCACGTACATGCTATATCTAAACAATAAATAGACCAAGATTTGAACCGTTCACAATGTTACTCTTTTTTCCTGAATAAACCAAGAGTATGCTGCCCACCACACGACACCGAGGCAGCAAACCATTTGCCCCCTTCTTTGCGCACCAGCTGTTTCGGCGTTCTGATCACCACGTCTAGTACTCCTAGTTCTCCTTGTGTGCCTTGTCCCCACGAATATAATGCGCCACCCTCAGTAACCGCCATATTACAATGCGCTGCGGCAGATATTTGTACAACCGGATCTGTGGAATCAGGGAACTGGATTTGCACGGGTTCCGGCACGAAATCGCGTTCATCGCGTTCCGCCAGTGCGGGGTCATCGTCGGCAAGACCAAGTTGACCACTCTCCGCTCTGCCACACGCGTACACTTTGCCTCCCTCTGTTCGGAACAAAGTATGGTGTTCGCCTGCAGCTATTTGAACCACCCTATCTCCGTCGAGTTCTTCTTTAGTAAGGCGCGTGACCTTTCTCGGCGTCTGCACAACATTGTCCTCTGAAGATGTGTAACCGGTCCCAATCTGACCCATTACGTTTAAACCCCAACCCCAAACACTGCCGTCCTCATCAACAGCAAAGGAGTGATAAGCACCCGCACCAATAGCGACTGCCTTTCGGCTGCGATTGCCAAGGATAATTTTCTCTGGCACGGTTCCGTGTATTTTTCGCCTGTCAAGCACTCTGCGACCTAACTGTGCCTGTTCTCCGGCTCCCAAAGTGTATATGTTACCATGCGTGGTTAGAACAATGAGGTGGTTGGTCCCCGCAGCAATGGATGAAACTTTTTCATAATCACCCGGCTTGTGACTCAACTTCAGGACAGACACTGGGACAAATTGGTGCCTAAGCCCCTGTTGAAAACCTAGTGAGCCCTCGTTGGCCTAAGAGAAACGTGGTTAGAGTGGCAGCGGCTATCAGGCAAGACGCTTACGCGGAAGGTACCCCAAACTCTTAGCTCTCCCTCTGAGCTGACTGCCGCACTGACATTATCACCGGCTGCAATAAGAACCGCACGGAAATTTTCGTTCATGAGGGACCGCAAAGGGTGCGGTATGCTGGTCAGCTCGTCAATGTCCAGAAATGACTCTGGATGCTCAGGATCTTTCACATCCTGAGTAACTCGTCCAAGTGCCGCTTCATCATTATTGCCGCACGACCAGACCTAAATGATTGTTAGATTAAGTCAGGATCTCAAGTCATCACGCACAGTGCCCTTCTCATCGATGAATAGCGTATGAAGGCCTCCGGCTGCTATCGCCTCTAAGCCTGCGCCAGGTTCACCGAATGTGTCGGCTCGAATGTTCTCTTCAACCCAGGTGTTCTTGGACATTTTATCCTTCTCGCCAAGTACATCGGGACCCATGCCAAATTGTCCAAAATTACCTGCACCCCATACAAAAAGCTGCAAAGGAGGCCTTGACTTGGGAGGTGGATTGGGCAATGGGTTAAAGTATGGTTTCTGTTGGGGTAAAGGCGCAGGAATCGGCGGTGATTTGCTTTTCGACCTTTTCGCGACAGGCTGGGTAGGTTTTACAGCCTTCGCAAGTCTTGGTTTGGAAGAGGGCTTTTTGGCGTTTTCTGACACCTCATCCTCTGATTTTTTGGAGTTTGTCTTGGAGCGCTTTCGTGGTGGCGCTGGCTCTGGGGATGCGGCTCTCTTACGCGGCGGGATGTTACGGGCTCTTGTGTGCGGAATATCTCGGCCATTTTCCGCAGGAGAAGTATGTTTGGCTGAAGCAGCGCGTGCAGACCGCCTGGGTGGCATTTGGAAGGAAGAAAGTGTCTGCCACTGCCAGCGCCTCAACTTGGAGCCGCACGTGACTCACGCGTTGTTGCTCCGTGTTTGTGCGACACATCACTGCCACCTCGAAGCTTGCGCCGTAATGGACGGGAAGCCAGCTGTCCTGCCCATTGGCAGCCACAAGGCCGGTCGACAGAGGCGTATTTCTGGGCTTCTTATACATGCCGCCGCCGCCTTTATCCTGCTTATCTGGTATCTTGCTCTGCGGACTCCTTGCTGGCACGCCAGCACAGAGACTCTTCATCTAACTGCAAAGCAGAGAGAGGATCTGTTCCTGTAATTACATTTGCATGGTACAGCCATCATACACTGAACATCTTTTCATAAGGTCAGTCCCCAACCCGGAGAGCGCACTCAATGTATCACGAGCGTATGCCATCCATCCTCATCTTGCTGGATCTACAGAAGACTTCGAGCACGCAAAGACGATTCTAGCACTTTTCCAACGAGAATTCAAAATCTCGGTGCCGTCAACTATTCCCGTCTTTTCGGCAGGAACACCGGAATCTCGCAATTCAACTCTCCTTCTGACAACGAAAGATGCGCCAGCTAGTCCAACCGCTTGGATAGATGTTTATTATCCCGTGCTAGATACACCCTTAAATCATAGCTTGGAAATTTTAGATGTACAAGGCCAGATTCTATGGTTGGCTGAGCTTGAGGAGGTTGGTGATCCTCTGGACAAAGAAGCTTATCAGTACAGGAACGCAGTCCCTGCTTGGCATGGATTGAGCCGAGATGGAGATGCTGTGGGTCAATTAATATACGCCAATTATGGCGCTAAAGAAGTAGGCTTTGGCATTGCTTGGCATTGCACGCTGCCTTACCTGTAGTTCAGGATTATGATAATCTGGATGCAGTTGGCACAAATCTGACTGGAAAAATAGTCTTGACTCGCTATGGTCGTGTATACCGGGGTTTGAAGGTTGGTTAAGGCCATATAATATTATCCTAATGTTTGACGCTGCCCATAGGTCAAAGGTGCAGAAGAACGGGGTGCTGCAGGCGTTCTCATCTATTCTGATCCTCGGGATGATGGTTTTGTCACAGTTTCAAATGGCTATGCTCCTTATCCACAAGGCCCCGCTCGCAACCCTACATCTGTTCAACGGGGAAGTGTCAACTATCTTCCTTTCTACCCTGGCGACCCAACGACACCCGGCTATCCTGCTTATGAAAATGCCGAACGGCAGGAGGGAACAAACTTACCGATGATACCTAGCCTGCCTGTCTCGTGGGCTACGGCGCAACGTCTGCTCCAGGAGATCGGGGACTTATTCTTGGACAAGAAGAATTTTCAAGGTGAACGCATGCTCAGTGGAAAATCTAGCGAGAATAAGGTCAGGCTCGTCAATCGTGGTAGGTTTTACTATCCTTGCGACACGATAGCATGTCAAATCCGAACCTATATATGTAGTTGACACAAAGGTGACCCCCATTTGGAATACCATGGCAGCAATTCCAGGACATATCCGGGATGAAGTAGTCGTCATCGGTAATCACCGAGATGGTCTGTGAGAGAGTTATAGGGTATTGTTTAGGGCTGACGTTGTAGCTTAGCATGGGTCATGGGTGCGGCAGATCCAACAAGTGGGACTGTTTCGTTGCACGAAATCGTAAGAGGTTTCGGTACATTGCTTAGACATGGTTGGAAGCCTTTACGGACTAGTATGTTCACCGTCTTCCTGTCATCCCCTTATATTAATTCCGTGAAGTCATATTTGCTAGTTGGGATGCTGAAGAGGTGACAGTTGTTGTTTGATTCATTGCTTCTACTAACAACTGAATTCGTAGTATGCTCTTGTTGGCAGTACAGAATGGGGAGAAGATTTTGCATCTTGGATTCCTGGTCATGTTGTGGCATATTTGAATGTCGACGTTTCTGTGTCCGGCTCTCGGTTCAACCTGCGAGGCTCGCCATCTCTGGCACATCTCATACGCCAGAGCGCAATCGACATTCCTCATCCTACGAAAGAAGAGAAAACATTGTGGGATGCAAGGATGGATGAAGGACCATTCACAGGAACTGAAGTCGATGAGGAATATATCCATGCTTACCATCAAGACGAACATGCCTGGAGGTCATCCGAGACGGGGATACTCCCCTTAGGCAGTGGAAGCGATTACACCGTTTTCTTGCAAAGACTTGGGGTACTTATTTTCGCTTCCCTTAAAAATTTTGACCAATTGGTTTATAGGTGGCTAGTAGCGATGAAGGATTCGGTTTCACTAGCACTGACGCAATTTACCATTATCACTCCATCTATGACAGTCAACGCTGGCAAGAGTTATACGGCGACGTGGGATTCCATCGACATGTAACGCATGAATTCATCGCCTGTATTCATAAAACTTATGAAACAATAGGTTGCTGTCGCAAAGCACCTTGGTCTGATTGGCCTGCGAATTGTAGATTCCATTATCTTGCCCCTCAACACTACGCAGTATGCATTTGAGCTGGACAACTATCTCAAAAGGTATGCCTGATTTATTCGACGAATATACACCTAATTCAAGACTTGCAGCGTAGAAAAGTTATCTCGAGAATTATCTATTAACACCAACTTGCGCCGTTTGCGCAAAGCTATCACAAAACTGCAAAACAGTCAGCATTAAATTAGACAAAGAGAAAAGCAAAGCCGAGAAACAGTTCAAGAAGTTGCTGCGCAAGATTTCGCGGCATAGGCATCATCGACGCTGTCATAAATTTGGTTGCTGGATCGGCAAACTACTTGGTTTAGATCTGGAACATGTCACAGCCCTCGAAGCTATAGCCACGTCTTGGGAGGATGCTTTCGACCAAATTTGGAACGACCTCGATGGCGACAATGATAATACCTGGAGCAAGCTCGTCAAAGCGGCGAAACATGTGCATAGTCTAAACAAGAAACTCATCGCCTTTGAGCGAGGATTCATTTCGGAAGATGGGATTAAGGATAGAGAATGGTATAAGCATCTTGGCGTAGCGCCGGGAAAGTGGCTAGGTTATTTAATTCCATTGCACATAGTACAGATACTAAAAACGAGATTTCCAGGTTATGGGGCAACAACATTTCCGGCCCTCACTGAAGCCTTGTCGATTGAGAAGAACGCATCATTGGCCCAACGCGAAGCGAAGCGCCTTACTGAGCTGATAGATCTGCTTTGTCATCACATACACCCTTGACGCCGATAAAATATGGTGACATTAGACAATTCTTAGGCTATCCGCAGATTTGCTTAGAACCTCTTCCTTCCACCTTTAGTATGTGAGCAATGATTATCATGGAAGCTATCCACCGGTGGCTGTCTTTCAATTATGCCATGGACAACGGGTGTCAGCGATTTCTATGGTTGCCTGAGCTGAGTTGGAGTGATTGTTGGCCATGAACCGTTGCTAAAGGGTAGGTAACAGGTATCCCAGTTCCAGCTACGTAGCGAATATTTGACCGCCAAGGTCCACTGACCTTATCCTTTGCCTAAGTTTCGCGCGCATGTTGTATAGCTTTCCGGTCTGGAGGCCAGCAATATCACGATATCATAAGTGTACTGGATAAATGTTGGTAATAAGCATTGTGTTCCACTAGCCAGTACCACGCGGTGAAGTGCAGCAGTGGTTACAACGCAAATGGCAGGTAATGCGGCAGACTTCCAGGCGATGATGATAATGCGATTGATAATTTTATCATTCTGCAGCGAACCCGTATTGGACCTCCAGAAAATAGCTAACACTAGCAAGCGTCGTGTTGGCCACTCCAAGAAATAAGAGCTGGACTGAAACGTACGGGTTATTGTCATACACAAGTAAAGCACTTTCCGGAATCAAGAAAAATCCAATGTCTGCCTTACTTGATTTAGTAGCGAGGCGAGCCAACACCTCATGTCATCTATGCCCGCGTTACGGCGTTACGGTCATCAAACACAGCGACCCGTTGCAAGTGTCATGCAGACATGCACCAGAAGAAGATTAGCAATCGCAGTCAAGACCAGAAGAGTTGAAAGAATAGCCAGGGTCTGTTCGTCAACTGCAACCGATTCAATGCTCTGAGGTCAAATACTTCTGCTTCGAACCGCCCAACAACGGCCAATATAAAATGCTTGGCACATGGAACATATATAATTGTTGAGAAAGAAATCAGACTATTGAAGAGGAGTGGTGGACTATGGCGCATAATTCGTGGTCATCTTCCTCAGTACGGATAACTTATCCGTTTGAGATTGTCAGAGATGGACCTCCAAACCTTGTAGTCGTCCAACAGTGTCTGCAATCTAGAACGGAACGTCTGATTAAAAGGCTGTCAATTGGGCGTATATATGCACTAGTTACGTAGTGCAGAAGACCACGGGTGCGTCAAATACGCGCTTGGAACGAGAGTCATCTCTGCGGTCGTTCCAATATTTGATGCCTTGGGTGATTATGGTGTCAAGTAAGAATGACTGGAAAAATACAACAATCAGTAGGTAGTTTATAGCGCTCGGATTAGGCGCTCGACTCGTGGTGAAGAGAAGAGGTAGCAAAAAGGGGAGTGTCATAATATGGGTGATCATAGAAAGGGTCACATAGCAAAAAGGTAAACTCAAACGTCTCGGCGAAGCGTTTCCCATGCCTCTGCATGTTCCGCCGCCATATGTCGGACTAGGTCATCCTGTGTCACCCGCAGAAATGGTTTGGGAACTTCCGAGACAAGGCCGTTCCTGTGCCGTATGCTGAAAGTCACGGATTTTCTCCCTGGAACTCTGAATTTTTTAAAAGAGGACTTACTCGCATAGCCGGCACATTTGCACTTCTGGATCCTCAGCTCTGGTTTCGACGAGCTCAGATATGCAACTAGCGAGTGAACGCAGTCCATCCGCATCCATTTCTATTTCTTGATCGCTATCCTCAGCGTCATTTGAAAATGACTCCTTTTCTGCGTTATCAATAGTCGAGCTGACAAGATTATCTTCGTCTAACCGTGATCTCTTCTTATCAGAGCCCAGGTCATCCGTCAAACCTTCATCTATACGTTCTCTCACTCGCTTCAATTGATCGGTCCCCAATAAAGGGGAAGTAGCGACCCTCACAGCTGAAGTCTCTAGGGCACTGCTGACAGGAGTGGGGATTCGAGCAGACTCAGGGGGACTTAGTGACTTATAGGAAGCGAAGTCAACTATAGGAGTGTTGGATGTGGAGGTCCTTGTTACGGCAGGCGATAAGGAAGGGGTCGCGGCTTGCGACGGAGGTCGTGTTGGAGGTCTAGAAGCAGACACGAAGACCTGGGAACTTCGTCTCGCAGTCGGTAAGTAGGATATCAGACTAATGACCGAAGGAGGACTGCCAGGAAGTATATTTTGCACATTGCGCGCGTCGGTAGACGGTGAAAATCCCGTGTCACTGGGAATGATAGGGTTAGATGTTTTGATAGTCAACGATGGATGTCGAAATGGAGCATGTATTCCAGACGATGAGGCAGTAATGGCATGTGTCGAGTGTGTCATCTGTTGCGACATCGGGTTCGGTATTGAGTATGGCTGTCGCAGTGGACCCTGTATCGTATTAGGCATTCCTGGCGCCGGCCGTATCGAGGAAGCCTAGTGAAAGTGATGAAATAAATATGCGATAATCCTTGAAGGACTTACTATTTCGTGGTTAACACTGTGAGGTATAGGCTATCACATGTGTGTATCAGCGAAAAGCTGTCATCAGATGACACAACTTACTGTTGGGATGTACTGATGTCCCGGATATGCTGCATTACGAGGATCTACTCAACGGAGATTAAAATCAATAGTAATCAAATGAACCGAGGGACAAGACCTGCGACGGGTGGAGGACCTCCTGGAATCAGCGGAGGGATAACTTGGTTCGCAAGTTGTCCCTTGTTCAATCCTTGCATCGGATGCATGTGCTGCTCCTGCAGTAACCGTGGATCAGCACTCCGCATAAGGTGCGTTGTAGAAAAGGCGCTATGGCTGTCTGGTCGTGAGCCTGCGTTTACTTGTATGACTTGCCGTAAATGGTGAATCTCTGTTATCGCTGTACGATACAGGACAGTGAGCTGCTGATAATCAGCAAGAAGCTGGCGACAGGGAACATGGGAACATTGCGATGATCCACTAGCTAACAATGCTTCGTTCTTTTTCTTCAGCTCAGCATTTTGAATGGTGAGTGATTTCACCTGCTCTTCCAAGGAAGCCACCTTTGGGGAAAGATTGGCTTGTTTCCAGCGATCTTCATGGTATCGAGCTAGCTGTGCGAGGGTCTGATTATCCTGAAAGAGCTTGACGTTTTCTTTTTTCCAGTGTGCATTAATCTGCTCGAGTTCTTGTAGCTTTTTCAGTAATCCCGGAAAATAGCCCAATTCCGTCAAGCACCCGTTCGCTGTGTCTGAAAGGATTCCGATGATTTTGGCTCGTACGTCGATTGGCATGGGGTCGGATTGGAGGCTGAAAGCGTCAGATATGGCGCACGTATTGCATCCATTTGCTCACCTCGCGCTGCCTGCCGCGTTGCTCATGGTGGCACGGTGATTATTTAATAATGTTTGGTGGGAAAACAAATATTTCTAGATTCGGAACGCGTTGATTCGCGTATGGACCTGTCACATTGTCACATGTCATAACTCGATAGCGAATGCTCAGCATTCGTCGATGACAAAGGCCAAGTACCAGAGTCAAATCGGGCAGTCAATGACGCATTGATGCGGCGATTATCCGACGTTGAGAACAACATGCCATAAGAGACGATTGCATTGTCATCTGAGTGCAATCCTTCTGACACAGAGCACAGGCGTTATGTAATGGAGATGACGCCTGCGAAATGATGCGGCCGGAGCGGTGTCGCACTGCATGACTTTAAATCCGGTCCCCAACCTCGTCCTACCTGCCAATGCCGACAAAAGTCCCCCAGCATCCCACTCATCACACGCAGCTCGACCATTCCTCTGATGCCGCTCTGCTCGACTTTTTGACTGGTCCTACCCGTCCAAACAAGGCAAACCTTGCCCGACGCGATGCAGCCCTGGATCCCCTTCTCCTAGCCGTCGCAGCAGCTTCCGGTCCTCATGTCACGAGAAACCATTATCACCATGATTTTTTTCCCGCATTCATGTCTCTGCATTCCGAGGGGAAGTTGAAACGACTCGGCGACGAAGCGTCTCCCAAGTCGGAACGCAAACATCTCGCCTACGTGAGCAGGCAAGCACCTCGGAGACAACGTTTGCAGAACATTGTAAACGAGGGCGGAAAAGAAAATGATGTTCCGCTCAATGCGCCATCTCCAAAAGCTGTAGACGGCACTAAAAGGCGTCGACCATCCCAATCGACCAGCATTGGTAAAAGCCAACTATCACAATCCACATCTTCCGATATCGTCACATTTGTCAAGTCACCCAAGGCGCCATTAGACATTAAATGTATGGCAAGAACACGCATTCCAACCCTACACGGACCCGTATTTTTACACCTCTACCATAATAACCGTGATGACAAGGAACATCTTGCCGTCGTAATTGACCCTGCGCAGCTCGCAGGGAATGTTGGTCCCACACCAGCACCTCCGATCCGCTCCCGTTCCCTCGATGCTGTGTGGGGTGAGAATGAAACGGAAATGGACCGTATACTACGAGGAGCATATGTCGGTCGTCTTTCTGTATCTTCTGCTCAAGCTTCATCCCCTCCCTCAAAAGGGGTCACATTACTTGGCGAAGCGATTCCCCCCTCCCCTGATCCGCATCCATTCCGAATGCTTTACAGGAGAAACCGTAGGCAGTATGCGGTGTGACTGCGGTGAGCAACTGGACGAAGCAATACGTCTGATATCACAGCCTATCCAACTTGGTGGAACAAATACCATACCTGGTCGAGGCGCGGTCATATATATGCGTCAAGAAGGGCGCGGGATCGGGTTGTTGTCGAAAATTCGAGCATATAATCTGCAGGATCTAGGGCACGACACAGTCACTGCAAACCTTATGCTTGGATACAAAGCAGACGAGCGAGGCTACGAAGTTGCTGCCGCGATCCTCCGAGATCTCGGGCTGGGAAATGGGAAAGGCGAAGGGGTCCGGCTTCTCACGAATAATCCTGACAAAGTCGAAGCTCTACAACAAGAAGGAATTGATGTGGTTGATCGCGTTGCTATGATTCCGCGGAGTTGGCGGCAGCAACAACATCCGGAGATAGCTGGGCAGGAGAAGATTATGGGCGCGACGGTTGGAGGAAACGCAGTGCACGGAGAAGACCTTGACAGGTACCTGACGACGAAGGTATTGCGGATGGGGCATATGTTGCCTCTCCGCCTAGATGATTGATACAAGCTAAAGCTACATACCAACTGCTACCGCGTGGGATTTTGATACTTTATTATGACATCATTAATCTGAAACCTATTTCTGCTGCGTTTGGCTCCGTGACGCGGTGTCACGCATCTTGCCGTTGCTAAATTGATGTTGCATTGTCGGAGTTGCATTCGCCACTAACCTGTGTCGTTCCTTCAAGTTACACTGCCAACATTATGGATTCAAACTATCATGCTCTTGGGTTGTCTCAGGCGTTGGAAGCGAGCAGGACTCGTCGTAGGCGCTCACAATGGATTGTGCGTACTTTCCAGCACAATGCTGCGCAGTTCTCAACGCCTTTCAGGTCATAGGTACTGTTGTTGCTATCGTCATCATCGTCGCCATCGCTGTTGCCGTTGGCGTCGTTGCCGCAAAGAAGGCTGATAGAAAGCATTCAAATCTGAACGTGTCTGATCCTTGCTTGTTCCCCAAAGATCCTAGGCTACACCAATCTTTCTATGGCATGGCTTATACCCCTGCAGGCTCTCAATACCCAGGTTGCGGAAATTCGCTAGATGCCGTTATTCAGGATATACAAGTGGGTTTATATCATTTCCTCTGGACAGCGCATTTGAACCATCCTCCGAGGTCATGTCACAACTAACTACCCGCGTGCGCCTTTACGGTGCTGACTGTAATCAAACCCAGCTTGTCGTACGTCTCCGACTTGCATACGACAATTGGATTACGATTGAACAAATTTAAGCTTGAAGCTATTAAGCAGACCAAGGTCAACATGACGGTCTACCCTGGCAATTACGTGATACCGTCAGATGATGCAGGGTATAAAAGACAACGGGATGAATTGAATCAGGCGATTCAAGCATACGGAATTGGCAATATTGGAGGTTTGACGGTTGGAAATGAGTTCATGCTCAAGTGAGCGATGACCTTATTATTGACGGTTGCAATGTTGAGAGCGCCAATCAGCTACCTTACTGCCAATGGAGCAACGGACCCCAACGGACCTGTGGGACAACAAGGTATGGCGGTTGACGACAATGGTGCTGAAGTTTTGCTCATCCATCCAAGGCGCGGCCCTACTCTTGGGTTACATCAATGATACCAAAAGTTCATTATCTTCGATGGGCGTAACTCTCCCAATTGGAACCGCGGATGCTGGAAGCTTCTTCAATACGCAAGTGCTTTCAGGTGTAGACTATGGCGTACTTTGATTTCTTCTCAACGTCAACCACCACATTACTGACGTCGGTTATCATTAAGATGTCCAATGTCCACGCTTGGTTTGCCAACCAGTCTATCAACAGTGCAGCTTCTTGGGTTTTCAACTTTTTCGAGACAACCAACGCGAAACCAGCTGCTGCACTATCCAATAACGTCTGTTCCTTGGTTATAACAAATTTCCAATTTACTAATAGCCTATCGCAGCCCAAGATGTATATCGCTGAAACTGGGTGGCCAACAGTGAGCGCGGTCCAGCCTGACCTACTATATGACTGATATATGTTAGGATTCAACAAATGCTGGAAATGAGAACAACGGCGCTGCTAATGCATCTACCGCAAACCTACAGATATTCTTAGATACCTTTGTCTGTCAAGCTAATCAACAAAATATACCTTATTTCTACTTCGAGGTACGTTGTCCCAAGCGTTTGATTGAACATATGTTGACCGTATTGTAGTTCTTTGATGAAGAGTGGAAAGTAAGATGCCTGCTTGTGCTTGCGCTTCCTATTTTTAAATTATTGATTTTTCAGAATGTTACATTTGGTGGTGTTGAGGTTCGTCTCGAAAATTTCCTATCACCGCGATACTGACCCGTCCAAAAAGGGCTATTGGGGTCTTTTCACGACCAAGTAAGTCCATTAGCCTCAGCGCAATTAACTTATCTCCATTCTACCTTCCAGCCGTACACTAAAAGCTGTCACAATTCCGGATTGTACATCTCCTTGATGGACTTGCTTTTTCTCGAATTACATTACGGACAGACTGATATTTGATATCTGGTTTTAATTGCTATCTCATTTCTGGTACAAATAGTACTCCCTGCTATTGATCCTTCATCTTGGGACTTTATTATGTAAGAGAAAGTGTGACCGAAACACTAGTACTACAGCTGTGCCGTTGACCACAATGTCCGCCTTCGACCCCCTTGGCTCGTCGTCCAGCGCAGGGTTTGGCAGAGATGATGTGTTGAACCCACCCTGGCCAACTACACCGCACACTGCAGACGCAGTGCCAGCCATTTTTGGCGCACCCCCACTCCTAGCGATGCCTGGGAAGGACCCAACTCCTGGCCTTTATGGAAGGGAACCCAAGATATATGGGCAACCAGGACCCGGACTTATATCTCCACGTGAAAACATGGGCACCAATGGCGTAGTTTATGAAAAGCGCGAACCATACCTCAAAGTGCGAATAACGGGACTTGACCGGAATCGAAGAGATATTTTAATCAAATTGGATGCTCAAGTGAGTTAACAAGCTTGAATGTTGCCGTCCCCGCCCATATATTGCGTCAGACCAACCTTTCCAATTTTATCGGTCATAGCTATCGAAACGTATCTCGTTCTTATTATGAATTTCAACAACTCTACGAAGCCATCTTCTTAAGCAATCCACAAACCATCATTCCCGCGCTCCCATTGGCGCAGACGTCTGCACCGACAGATGAAGAGGACGATCGGCTCGTTAAGATCATGCTTCAGAGGTGGATAACAAGAGTTTGTGAGGATCCCATTCTCATACACGACGAGGACATCCGTTCGTTCATTGAGAGTGATTTTGGATATCAACCAATGCCGCGACCCAAACGGAAAACATCATCTGGGTTTAGTCTTATGCGAAGAGGTGTCCCTGACGAAGATTCGGAATTGCAGAAGGCCCGTTTCGAGCTAACAAAGTTGGAGGGACTGTTCTTCGAGGCAGCAAAAGCAGTTGATAGACTGGCAATCTCTCGCAAGGGTTAGTCTATCTTGACTGTCGTCTGATCAACTCGTTGATCACATCTTCATAGCTTTGGCTGGTGCCCATGCTGATATGGGCAACAAACTTATTAATGTTGCTACTGGGGAAGCACATCCGCCCTTAGCCAATGCCTTTCGAAAGATTGGAAGAGCATGGCATAGCCTTACTGACCTCGACCATGCACAGTCAATCAGCGAGTGTGTCGTAATCGGAGATTCACTTGGATACCAAGGTATGAACGCCAGATCCGCAAAAGATACACTGCAAATGCGAACTGGCGTTTTGGAGGAATACCAGGCAGCCGTCAAAGTTACGATCTCTAAGCGAAGGCAGCTTGAACGTTTGAAGGCCAGTTCAAACATACGACCTGAGCGTGTGGACGAGGCACTAGAAGAGATGGAAGAAGTGAGATCGTTCTGCATTTATATTCGAAGTACTCACACCCCTGTCAGGCAGACAAATATGAGCAGATCCTTGCACGAAGAGCCGAGGGTATCTCTCAGAACCTTCACCGAGCCCTTCGCACGTATAATCAACATGCAAACGATGATATCATGACCGCCCTCATTGAACATACTCGTTCATCGATCATGTATGAGAAGCAGTTGTTGCGCGAAATCGAAGCGCTGAGGGTAGGATGTGGATTCAGCGGCAAAGAAGGTCGCCTCGTCCACCAACGGCATGCCGAAACCAAGATTTATTCCCCCTCTCGAAGACTTTGCCGACCATCCTCTTCCACCACCCTCAGCACCAGCCGTCAACGGATTCCATCGCCCACCTGTACCTCAATACCAAGCAGTTCCGCACACCGCAGTGCTTCCCCAACCTTATTCTCAACGATTTCACGTTCCCCAGCCTTCCGCTCTTCCTCCAGAGCCGCTGTCTGCATCTTCTATCTCTTCCTATGATTCTGCCGAAGGCCCCTTGTCTGCATCGACTTCGACACAGTCGACGCAGCCATCGTCTTCGCAATCCCGTACTTCCAATGGCTCCGGACATGCTGCGAACGTGTCGTCACCTCCGCTTGGAGGACAATTTACCAACGGAACAAGATCAATGATTGTCCAGCCGACCCCGCATAACCCTGTAGCGTCGTCATCTCTGCCAATATCGAACCCTTTACATGACCCTCCATCGCAACTGGCTCAAGCTCCACGCTCAGTTGATCCACTAGGAGTCTCGCAAGTTAAGCCACGGCCAGCTCTCAGTGCTGACCCACTGGCAAACCCACTGGCAAACGTAAAGCCGAATCAGATGAGCCACTCGCTACGTTTGCCGCTACATAGACCAAGGTTAGATCCACGGGAAGCTGCCAGCAAGCTAGCGAATATGTTCTAATTATGTTGAGTCGACATCATATGTAGTTATTTCACGATTATGATACCATGGCAACCTATGGATCCTGTTGCAGCGGGTTAGACACAAACACAAGTAGTCTCGAGTTCACTTGCACCACTTTCGAATTTGTTGTTATTACAACAGCTGACTAACATCAATCCCTCAATCATGCCCAACGACTCGGACGTACAAGATGAAGCACTCGGCCAGACTCGCGAACCGAACCCTCCTTCGCCTGAATCACAAAGTCGTGACAATGCACAAATCTCTAACAATAGTGAACTTGACAGATCACAGCTTTTAGAGCGTGCTCGTTCCTTCTTAGCATCTCCTCAAGTCATTCACCAGGATACGTCGATTAAACGCAGGTTCCTGGTAGAGAAAGGCCTTCACGATGCTGAAATTGAATCCCTTTTACGGCAAACCGTGTGTTTTCCTTGGTATTCTCCAATGAAGATTACTTATCCACGCTGTAGGCGTCTCCCTTAGTCCCACCACGTACTTATCCGCAGTTGGCCCCATCAAACCTCCCGACTCTTTTACTCGGACTTGCTCGACTACTATCATGGGTAGTCGGCGGATACACAGTATTACTTTTCATCTATCGGGTGTGTTTATTTGCCGTGCACAATCAGCTATTTGTCTCTGATTTAGTTTGAAGCGCTTCCTTTTTCCTCGTATCGCACAGACACTAATTGCTCGACAGTCATTGAGTTCGCATTACAATGCACTGTTGCAAAGATTCACAACATCTCTATCGGCATTCAAAGAATCTCAAGCTGAATCGTATTCTGCCCTGCCCCATTCGGAACCGTACAAAGAGCCACTGCCGTATTCCGATTGCCAAACTGTCAGTGAAGTTCTAAAGCTTCACGACGAGGAGCCGAAATATCAGAAAATTCCTCCAGTCACTATTTTGCGCACTGCTATTACTGACCTGGAATGCGTAAATGGGAATGGTACGCCACCGACAACAGAAGAGTTGTATCGATACATGGAAGATAGAATACCTTGGTTGGCAACACAGGATGGCAGGGCATATGAGGTGCGTGAATGTCCATTTGCGTTCTTTAAGCAAAGATCGATTTCAATCAAAAGCAAGTGTTATGGGAAACTTTGAATACATGTCCTCTCTTCAGTCACGAATCCAACTCGTCTACGGAGGCGAAGGCGGACGAAACGAGTAGTCATGTCCGTTGGACACATCACCCTTCAGAATCACCAGAGCCCACCCAACTTGAGAAATCTCTCAACACCCTCTCCGCCTCATTGCCGAGAACGACAACGCAAGACAGCAAATACCACCGTACTATGCAGACTCTCTCTGATTTGACAGGTTATATCAGCTCACAACTGTATTTACCATACAAACCCCCTTCAGGCTTTGGTGGATTTTCGGGTAGTAGTAGTAGTCTTTTGAGTCCTGCAGACGAAGAGTTACGCCGGGAGATCCGAGCACTTAAAGGGCTTGTTTTGAATCGGTGAGTTTCAGATGTGACTATGTTCTGTAAGTTGACTAACTTGACCGTGACAGCCGATATTTCATGTCGACGATTCCTCGTGCCACTCCTTCTCTCCAGCAGCCCGTACCTAGATGAAAAGAATGACAAGAACATGTACCATCCCTGTCCATATGATCAAAACATCACACCTTTTAGTAACGTCCGTATCGATTAGGGGTTAAATCACCTCGTTGTGGAACATACTGCCGAGGAGCCACTGGTTCGATTCCAGTTACGGACATAAACTTTTTGTGTTCACGGTGAAGACCCTATGTTCTGTAGCGGCCGCAGTGCTGGCTAACCATAGTTGTACAACTAAGCGCCGTTAGCCACTGCTTTAAGACCTAACGGAGTTTGAAATGACCTACTGCTTTTAGTAACAGGACCTACCGCATTTGGGCCAACTTTCGCTATCATTAGTACCACAAGCAAACCAGCGGTCCCTGCTTCGTAGACCTCTTCCTTATTATCCTTCCCTGTATTTAGTCCTGCACGCTCAAATATACACATTTTTTTAATTAAAAATAAAAAAATACAGAAGCATGCGAGGTGGGGATTGGCAAAATGCAATCACAGCACACTATCCCCCAGCCTGCAGCAGTTCGACTGAACGTTCTCCCGGTCTACGACATGCTCTATTCGCTCATTCCTTGCATATTTTTGCGCTATGCACGTTTGTCAATTAATGAATTGTCAGAAAGCCCAGTAGCGGGCATCATCCATGACCAGAACTACAATACATAATAAAAGAAAAATGCTACATCCTTGCTACTGTGAGAGCCTCGCGTACAATTTTCGCCGCGGCAAGGCCAAGTTCATAATATCCATCATTCGTTGCAGCGGCAAATATTCCCGTGTGAGCCTGGATCTCATTAGAGGCTAGGCCGTTTCTCATTGGCAAGAAATGCGGAGCGGCAGGCGCATACAACTTTGGCAATACGATAAATGTTCGCGGACTCGTATGTTCTGGTGGAGCTGGTGGTAGATGGACATATAAACTGTCAATAGGTGGATTAGGTTTGCCGTGCAAGGTAGCACTCCTGGCTTACGTTCTGAAAAGTACGGAATGGGATTTTTCGAGGCCAATCAGATCGTTGACACGTTTCTGCCGAGCTTTCTCGTCCCAGAGGTTGCCTATGAATTTCATATGATCCATAGCCCATTGATAGCCTTGGCCTAGATCATCCCGTTTGTACCAGGCGCTTCCAACGGCAGCGCCCGCGAGGACTGCACCGCCAACAGCATAGGCAGCTGGCGCGGCCCAGCGGCTCCAACCTGTCTTGGGGCCTTGATTGGGGTCGGACGCAGAAGACACCTTTTCAGCTGCTTTGCTCGCACTCAGACCTGCTAAAGCGCCGAAAACGGTTGATCCGACGGTTTGTGCAGCTCCCATGACCTCGGCCGCTTTGGTGACGCTGTTCTGGAGGACGGACGGGTGGAGTCCTAGGTACTGCAGCAAATGGTGTTAGACAGCGTCTGTAGGAACATGTTGCTGTTGCTTACAGGTGTGTCAAAGGATATACAGGCAACTATCCTGGGCCACATTGAAGCAGCCTTTCCATCACGGTATGGGCGAACGAGTTCGAGGAGGCTATCCGCTGCTAATAAGCCGCCCATGCTGCAATATAGCTGAGCATAGATGTTCGGATCAGTGGAAAAACGCGACGCGACGATACCTGTGACCACATAATACAATCTTTGCACTCCCTGCTACACCCTGCTCTTTCTGTACAGTCAAGAGAACCAACCATTCTACAAAACGCGCGACGGTTTCCGTCTGGGCAGTCGGTTGGCGTGCAGGCCGATCTCAGGGGGATAGTACTCACCAATTCTCCCTTGGTCTGCAAAAATGGAGAAATCAGTACGTGAGGACAAAGTATGGAAAGAAGACGCGCCTCCCAGGCAGGAAAGATGATAGATTCTATAGTAGTATCGGATAATGATTCTGACAAGATGTGTTGGATCCTCTGCGGGAAAGCGTTGAACGACTGGTCATCTCCCTTGAAACCGTGGATGAAAATAATAAGAAGCAAGTTGGATGTTATCTTGTGCATTGTCAGCTCCAGCGCCAGCGCGTTCGCAGGCGAGGGTGCATCAAACATCCCAACTGCACTGTGATTAAGGGTACCTATATATAATGACGTAATCATACTACGATTGGCTATCATATGGTGCTTGCGTTTGATATGGAAACTGCTGTGAATCAGCGCGCACGCTCGCCCGAGACGGCGTATGAGTGTTCTCGGGCGGAATGAAGGCGGCTGGTTTCTCCATCCGTTTCGTCTTTGGTCTCGTCTGATACCATGTCTGCTTCCGTGCTGGGCTGAACGACGAGACTGGCTTCTGCGGAACGTGCAAACTTGATGCTTGGGAACTTTGCGACTCGATGTTCATAATGGATGGCTGGTGCTGTGGATGACGATGGCCATCCATGCTCTGTGTAAGCTGTTGTTCAACAGAATCGCGTGAACTGGTGGAAGATTTGGACGGGCTTTCGCCCATATTATTCAGGCCTTGACAAGCGCGTACTGCATCCAAGATCATGCGACTCAGATCTGGAGAGTCTGGAATGCAAGGAGAATACAGGTGCGATTCGGCGGGCGAGGAGAGTGATGCAAAGGACGGATCAATTTTCGCCGGAGTAATTGGATGATCGCTGCAGATGGGCTCCTCTGGAGGGGTGGATGTTGGAGGCGAAGGAAGGGAAGAAGGAAGGAGTTCAACGACAGCCTCAAAGCTGGCTTTGGAGAGAAGATCAAAGCTCTGGCTGTAACCTTCCTCTATTCTTCTGAGCATGGGCATGTCTGAGCGTCTGACGGGCCGTGCTGCGGCGAGATGGCCTGAGAGGACATGATCAGCGAGGTCGGTGCTGGAGGCAAAGGAGTGGCGGCACCAGGCCCACCGACAGCCGTGGATTTCGCCCGACTGCATGTTGCTTGTCCCTGTTGTTCACATGTCTGCATTCGACCCCGCCCTCGTCCTAACATATCTCGCCCTGCCGTCAGACTATGTCCCCAGCCCACACACAGATCCAATTGCCTTCCTCTCTCGACATTTGCATCATCTACCCCCACATATTCTTGCTCACTTCGGCTCTATCACAAGCCCAAAACAGCGTGCACTTATTCCCGTCATACGCAATCGTCGTCTCAAGTACACCACTACTGCACCTACAGAACTCTCCTTCCAGGCCGCAAAGAAGACCTGGCCGCATTTGTGGAAAGGCCGCGAGCGCACGGGTCTGGATGAGAGCAGAGATGAGAAAGAATGGGCAAACCACGATTTTCTCGCAGGCCGCCGCCAGCATGTAGGCAAACTGGGCAGTCTACTAGGGCAATATGAGGAGGAGCGGGAAGCCGAGCGCACTCGAATCCTGCGTCGTACCCGTATCGTGACGGAGGAAAACGTGGAGGAGGATGAGAGCGAGAGCGACGAGGAGGGGACGGAGCAGGAAGCCATTGCGTCATTTGAACGACTTATCCGGGAACGATTTATATATGGATTGCTGGAGGTGAGTTCGCGCATTTAACTACACTGCTCATCTGAACAGAAGCAGGACTTTGACTATGACCGTATCGACTGGAATGAGTCGCTGGACACAGAAGACGACCGGGAGGCGGAGGAGCGGTGGTTCGACGAGGAGGAAGAGGACATGTGACTGACTTCGTGATATGTGTGACCCCGCCAGTTTACTCTCACGACGACAGCCCACCCTAATGTCGATCGCTCACGCGGCCGCTCCTGACATCTCTGCTCCTGCCACCGACCCTACCAAGAAGAGGAGAAAGAAGAGACTTCGCGATGACCCTGCTCAGCAGCCAGACTCTCACAAGGAACATAAAAAACGTAAGAAGTATGCTGAGACCCAGATAACAACGTCGGACAAGGCTGCCGCTAATACGTCCACTACTATTGCCGATCACAATATGGATGTCAGCACACAACCTTCGACAGCTGCCTTGCTCTCAACAATGGTGGCTCCGGTCGCGGGAACGCCGGATATCTCTACGCAGATGGCTATCACTCCAGATATCATGAGCCCAGATCCACAGCAGCATTATTATCCTCCGCTGCAGTATGGCTTTGGGTCCAACCCTCCATTCGCGCCATCCATGAATCTACCCTTCTCGGAACTTGCTTTTGGATCCAACGATGACATCCTCCGTGCCTTACAGGACATTGACATATCCAAAATCGCCAATGTCCTTAAAACGTTGGAGGATGCCGCCACGGCAGCGAACGTGCCTCTCGGAGCCCAGCCATCCCTCGTCCCTGGACAAACGCCAGCCCCGTCCAACCCCATCTCCAGCGCATCTACCAACCAGGATAGCTCGCGTCGTAGAGTCGCAACCACTCCAGACCATGCTTATCTATTGGCTAATAAATGGCTCAATGCTAGCAAGCTTGCCGAGCTTGTCAAGACAGAAGGTATGCTGATTGAGAGCATGCCAATGTTCCGAATCAATCCAATTCTTGTAGGCCTGGTTTACAAGAAAGGCAAGTTTTCCGCCACAGAAGAACAGCAGCTGAAGGCTGCGATCGAAAACTATCGTGTCGTATGTTGTATTGTTAGAGCTCAGGGACCGATCTCAGCTATTCCAGGCCAAGGGATTGACAGAGGAACTACTTTTGGAGACTATTTTCCCAAAAAACGAGAAGAACAAAGACAATGCGTTCTGGACCGAGATCAGTGCGTCCAACGTCCTGGTCAAAAGGCGCATCTCTGACCGAGAAACCAGCTGCTGCTGTCCCACAGCGACCAATAATTGCCGTGTATCATCACGTCCGTAGAAGTTACCATCCCTTGAAGCTACAAGGGAAATGGAGTAACGAAGAGGATGCACTTCTGAAACAGTAAGTGTATTACGAATTGCCTGCACTCTCCCTAATTATGTCGCTTAGGGCCGTCGCAGACATCGGCCAGCAATGGGAGAAAGTCAGCGAGCGCGTTGGACGCATGTCGTCCGATTGTCGTGACCGATATCGCAACCACATTGTAAATCGTGATATCCGCATCACAGGTGACCAATCTCCTATGCATACCCTTTTTGAGCTCAAATCAGCTAAGGGGCATGGACAAAAGAGGAAGAGGAGAAGTTGATCGAGATAGTGACGAAAATGACTGTGGAGCAGGGCAAAGGTATCGACAATGACGTGTTTTGGGGTAGAGTGAGTGAGGAGATGGGAGGGAAAAGGGGACGACAGCAGTGTAGAATCAAATGGTATGTCAAACTTGATGCTCTGATACACAATTTGACTGAATATCAGGACCGATGCACTGAGCAAGACAGTAAAAAACGAAGGGCAGAGGCCACGCTGGAGCCAGCAAGATGCATTTGTCTTGATTCACAAGTCAGTTGCTTGCGTACCACAAATTAGCCTTCTTTTCTGATGTGCAGGCAGGATTGACTCTCTGGATGTGATCGATGACACCGAGATTGACTGGAAAATGCTGCCAGATCCAGCCTGGAACCTGTGGAGTGCTCATACACTGCAAAGGCGTTGGTTGACGATGAAGCGCAGCGTGCCACACTATGAAAGCATATCGCATCAAGGTGAGTGTGACAAGTCCACAGCCCTGTCATTTAATACCATCGTGGCCCAGAAATTGTCGACACTCTCAAATCGAAAAAGGCTGCGTTTCCGCTTCCTCCACCGACCACCATCCGTAAACGTAAAGAGCGCAAAGTGACCAGTGCGGCCGCTATCACGGATGCAGACCTTCAACGTGACAATACTCTCGGCATTTCAGGAGAAAACAGTACAAAAGGATTGCAGAGTGGGAGACTCGAGGATGTTGCTTCATCATCTGATTCGACAGATGATTAGGCATGCCCCAGAAATATACTAGACTACAATGTAATTAATTGTATGTCCTGATGTGACAGGACGTATTCATCGACATGCCCAAAACATGCTTTTAAAGCCGAATCGAATCAATGCTTATTACCTCACAATATTTGAAAGCCTGCGTGCATGTGTAGATCGCATGGCACGTATATTACACGTTTTTTTACCACCGTCGCCTTGTTCTTGACTGCCATGGCTGAAAAACCGCTTCCATTACATACGAGTGCATGGCCAGTCATCGGCTATGCGGCCAAAAGGACGACATCTCTTGCCGCCGTATTGTTTCTTTCTGCCACCATAGCCATTCTGGCCCTACATTTCTCGACTGGTTTTACTACTACAACCTATTATCAGACGAATATTGCTCCAAGCAACGCGCAAGACGTCCTTGACAAGTGCCGATCTATCACAAGTTCATCTGGTCCACCTGCTATTGATTTCAAGAAGCGCGAGAAATCGGACCGTTACGAACCGGGAACGAATGCCACTTGGATACGAAACGCCAGGATCCTGACTGGAGAAAAGAACGGATCTGTCATTATAAACGGCGACTTATTCTTGCACCATGGCATCGTGAAAGCCATTGGCAAGGTGCCGTGGCACTTGCCCGACAATACGCCCAACGTGACTGTCATAGACGTGGAAGGGGCGTGGATTACACCTGGTCTCAGTGAGTATTCCGTCGGTACGAGAAAGTCAATCAACCTCTCGTCTGTTTGCCTCGATAGTCGACATCCATTCTCATATCGGCATCCTTCCTGCTCCGGTAACAAATGGTAGTGTCCGGACACCCATCTATTGTTGTTTGTGCGCTCAGATTGCACGCAGGAGCCATTGACTACGACTCCAAAAAGGGCCCCATTTTGCCATGGCTGAGGACCGTGGATGCATTCAATACCCATGATGACGCGCTCCAACTTGCGATAGCAGGTGGCGTCACAACAGTCCAGGTCTTGCCAGGCAGTTCCAGTCCTATTGGTATGCGCATTCTAGAACCGCGGCTTTGCGAGTTTTTAATCCGGCGCTGTAGGCGGGGAGGCATTCATGATGAAGTTACGAAAAACGGCGGATCGGTCTGTATCCTCCATGCTTCTTGAGCCTCCAGAAAGCCTCAAGGGACTTCCGTCGGATGACTTTTCAGAGCCTGCCAAGTGGCGGTATATGATGTTTGTTCGGTTTGTCATGGTCAATGAGCTTTGGACTCACATTTCACCCGCAGACAGACATGCGGAGAAGACGTGAGACGTTACGGGAACCGAATGGATACCATATGGGCTCTGCGCTCAGCATTCAACCAGGCTCGTAAGGTGAATGCACAACAGGACGCTTACTGTGCCAAAGCCGTGTCTGGTCTATGGGGCTCAATTAAGGATGGATTCCCGGAAAATAAAGATTTGGAACTGCTGATGGACGTGCTCCGGGGGAAGGTCAAGGTACTGGCCTCACGGCATTCACCGGTTGACGCTGACCATTCCAGATATCAAGTCAATGCTCTGAGGCAGTTGATTTGGACGCCATAGTTCGAGTGAGTATGAAATCCCAGGCCGGAATACGCATGCCTGATATTCTCGAGTTATCAAACGAATTTAAATTTCCAATTGCATCATTCCATCATGCGGCAGAGGCATACTTGGTCCCGGAAGTGCTAAAGAGAACGTAAGTTGTCCCCCATCTCCCTTTTTTTTTTAACTGACAACCGTAATGAAACGCAGGTGGGGAGGAACGCCCGCTGTGGCGTTGTTTGCAACACGCCACAGGTAAGCCTGCATATTCCATGTGTATCCGCGTCTGACTTGGAAAAGGTACAAGCGAGAAGCTTTCCGAGGTTCCGAATTTGCCCCCCGTATTCTAGCGGACGAAGGGATTCCTGTAATCATGGAGGTACTTGTGGCCTCAGATTATGATGATTGATTCGCTAAGCCTGCTCAGTCCAATCATCCGGTTATTAATTCCAGGTATCTGATGAACGAGGCGCAACTAGCCCACTACTATGGTTTGTCACATCAGCGGGCGATTGCTGCAGTGACTTCTGTTCCGGCAACCGCAGTTGGACTGTGGCATCGTATTGGTGCTTTGTTTGAAGGAGCAGATGCAGATGTAGTAATTTGGGATTCCCACCCTTTACAACTCGGTGCAACCCCCACAAAGGTTTGGATTGACGGAGTGTTACAAATCCCTGTCCCTTCCAGGAACGGCGAGAACAATAACGTCGAGGTCGGAAAGGGAAAAGAAGGTGATGAATGGCAGAAAGTGCCTCGCGTTCCCAACTGGGATAAGGAACGAGAAGAAACTATCAAGTGGGAGGGGCTGCCACCACTCAAAGGCAAAAGTTCAGATAATGTTGTCTTCCAGAATGTGGCTAGAGTTCTACAAAGAGGATCAAGTGGGATAACTGAACGTACATTCCCAGCGACGACAGATGCAGATGGACAGCAAGCACTGGGAACCGTGGCTGTCCAGAACGGACAAATAACATGCATTGCATCGAACTGTGCGAACGTCGCAGGGAGTGACGAGAAACTCGTTGATCTCCGTGGAGGAGTTCTAGCGCCAGGGGTTATGACGTTTGGTTCACCTCTGGGTCTGGAAGAAATCGAGAGCGAACCTACGACGGGCGACGGGGAACCGCACGATGCTTTCAAGACTAACGTCCCAAAGATCTTGGACGACGTTGGGGGAGTTCTGAGAGCCATGGATGCGCTCATGTTTGGAACAAGAAATGCATTGTAAGAGAATCATTCACCCGCTTTTGATGCCCTTCAGAGCTAGCTAGGCTTGCGTATCGATCTGGAGTCACGTTTGCAACTTCTTCTCTGGTCAAGCGCAGATATGCTGGTGATCGAGCACCGCATGTCATATCAGGATTATCCACCGCGTTCAGAACGGGGTCTGGACATGCCATGGAGCGGGGAGCCTGTCGTTCAGGACGTAGCAAGTTTACACGTGGTACTCGGCCGGCCAGACCCTCTTCTTCACAACGGGGGAATAAGTGTCAGCACTCAGATTGCCGCGCTCAGACGCTTGCTATATGGCTGGGAAGGTCAAGACAAGGAAACAGGAGATTGGTTCAGGAAGGCAGCCGAGGTCCGTGATCCATGCCGCTGGATGAATGTTAATTGACAAACTTGCACAAGGGCATCGTTCCCCTCATCGTCGAAGTACACAGCGCGGACGTCATGACCACGTTGATAATTCTAAAAGCAGAAGTTGAAGAAAAGATTGGATCAAGAATGCGCATGGTTTTCAGTGGTGCGGCGGAAGCCCATCTGTTGGCACGAGAAATACGTGATTTGCGCCAACTTCACGACTGGATCGGCACTGATGTACTTTTACAGGGGATGCAGACGTCGGAGTGATTCTTCAACCTGCTCGTCCATACCCTGCAGTTTGGGATCAACGTCGAATGTAAGAGCGGCCAGCAGATGATGGATCGTTGATATAGCGTCGTTGCAGATTGCCTGGTCCTCCACTGTCGAACGATACGGCCCTCGTCAAGCTATTGGAGCATGGTGTCACCGTGGGACTGGGAGTTCGGGATGCGTGTGATGCACGAAACACGAAATTCACGGTTGAGTGGGTGCGTGTTGGGCGTGTGACATTACTGTACATCTGGAATTAACACCGGACAGGCGATGCTAGAGTCGAATGGCAGGATCGGGGAAACGGATGCGGTATCCTTGGTGACCACGAATCTTGAACAGTTGTTGGGGATCAGAGGAATTGACGAGGATCTTGTGGCGTACGAAGGAGGAGGTATGTTTGATAGGGCGAGCAAGGTGGTTGGCGTGATATGCCCGGGCCGGATGCACGTAGATCTTTTTTAATCCTGCATGTCTATTCTAAAAAGGAACATTGTTGCTCTACGCTAACGACAAAATCGCACCACCTGTCCTGACGCCTCGGTTCCTAGCAGCGAACAGGCCAATGGCAACACAACTCAGCAAGAACCCGGTAAACCTAACGACGCAGGTCAGAGGTCAGTTGTGGTCAGCGCTGTGGGCGATGGCCTGTTGTTACCGGAAGAAAGCGGTCCGCGAAATGGAGCGCTCCTCGTGGGGGGTGCGCGAGGATGCGAAGATGGACCGCAGCACTGCTGGAGTGACTGGAACGCGGCTGTTGTTATCTGTCTGCGGCTTGGTTGCTGAAGTTCTGCTGGACCGGCCTGGCGGTCGAGGACGAGGATACAGACGGCACAGAGGACATAATGAAAAACTTGTGACCCTGAGGCTGTGTCACGCTTTGACCAGGTCCGACAGCCGGACTTGTATTTGGGTTTCGGACATATCATGTCTCGGCCTCTGTAACAGAGGACCTAGACTCACCTGGGCACCCATCGACTGTCCTCATCAGCTAGTATGTGCTGCACCGAGATGATATCTTGCCCAGGTCATGATCAAGATTATCGACCGTTTGCCCACAGAGGGTGAATATCTTCGCGTCCGCCACCTGGTTCTGCAGCAGGTTGGTCCGCATATAACAGACAACGAATTGGCGTCTGTAATTGGAGCTTGCATCCACCTTGAGTCGGTCGTCTTATCGGGCATTCCAGATTTATCCGATAGAACCATCCTCCTCCTCGCCCAGACCGCCGCCAATCTTCAAGGTATAAACCTTAACGGTTGTGCCCAAATTACAGGATGACGGCGTCCTGGCTCTCACTGCCCAGCCACTGCCCTTGCAGTGGATCCGTTTAAATGGGGTCGTCAATTTAACGGACCAATCCATCTCGGCCATTGCCAAGGCTTTATCTCGCTTGGTGGAATTAGAACTTTGCGACCTTCCTCTCATAACTCCGGCATCCACTAGCAGTGTGTGGACTCAGTTAAGGTAGTCTGGTTACTGCATACTTGCGGCCGACTGGAGGAACTAATAGATGTCTCCTGTCTGGATCCCAGAAAACTGCGAGTGCTTCGCTTGGCTCGGTGCCCTCTTTTGACGGACGAGGCCTCTCCCCCGGCTTCTGGGCGGCGGCCGGAAGTAGAAGAGTCGGAGGGACATTTACCAGCATCACTTCCCCTCGCGCTTCGGCATAACGCCGATAGTTTGAGAGTGCTTGATCTGACACGATGCAAAATCACGGACGAAAGTATTGAGCACATCGTAGCATACGCTCCCAAGATACAGAATTTAATCCTCACTGGTTGCGACCAGCTGAGTGACCGGGCGCTGGATAATATATGTAGACTTGGCGATAATCTGGACGTACTGAGCATGAGCCATGTCACAGAAATAACGGATGCTGCTGTTGTCAGGTTGGCGCGCTCATGCCCGAAGCTTCGTGGTGTGGATTTTGGCTGTGAGTATGCTCCTTAACGATTGTATGTCGGAGTTTTGATTCCTTCCAAGTCTGCCAGAGGCTGACGGACATGTCTGTGTTTGAGTTGGCATCCCTGAGCTGTCTGAAACGCTTAAGTCTCATGGGTCTCAACAACATCACAGACATTGCAATCTATGCCGTTGCGGAGCACGCGGCAGAGCTAGAGCGTTTCCACCTGGCTCATTGCAACCATATATCTTTGGAAGCCGTCTATATGCTACTCAAAAATCTGAGCAAGCTTCAGCAAGTGGTTCTGAATGGTATTCCTTCCTGTCAAGCGGATGGGATGGAACAATTCTCTGAAGAGCCTCCTGTGGTAAGCCAGTCCCAAAAAGGTAAATGGATTGTGAATGATTAGCAATTATGGTTAGCATCTAGATGCCGAACAGCAGGCGATGTTCCGCGTCTATAAGGGGCAGAATATAACCCGCTTAAGGGAATTCCTAGACTTGGAAGAACGACGAAAAGCGGATGATGAGGCAAAGAGCGTGTTTACGCCACGGTCGGGGTAAGGGCAAAGTAGCGAGTATGTAACGATGCCCTATGTATCGTCTCGGCGCTTACGATATTGTATGAAGGTCTGTGACTTCCAAACTGCAGCCACTATCGTCTCTCTTCGTCCACACCTATCAAAGTCCAAGCCACGTTTGAGACCATCAGCGGCGCGTGTTGCAGTGCTGTATCTTCATTCCGCCGACCATGGCGAACTGCACTCCGTTGCCTCGCTCGACGACCCATCAACTGCCTCAGTCGTCAAGGTCGTTCATGAGACGCATTTCTATGTCCCAGCCTAACACACTTGATATACTGCACGGCGGAAGGAAAGCCCGCTTGTTGACTCTTTCTCCAATAATGGCGTCGCCCTCCTGGCTATCCACCCCGGCCTTCGGCTCCCCTGCTAGTGCGGAGTATGTGACTGCCCCAAACTCACCCTCACTGCACCCTCTGCCTTCTGGTCTTCCCTCAACCACACTGCCATCAACTTCTCCGACATCACTAGCTGTCTGTAGTCAAACCATGACAAAGGTACCATATGTTCCCTCTTCCTTGACGGCGTCCACATCATATCCAGCTCCCTTACTTCTTCGTGCACAACCCGAGCTCGTGGCACCTCATGAAACGCGACATTGCGTACGACCTTTGAATACAAGGCACAGATCATTTTCGGACTCGTCTCTCCCACTTCAGCAGAACCTGACAATGCACTATTCCAAAAAATCAGATACTCCTTCACGTTCTGAGCTTTTTCAGACTCGTGCAGAGGATAGTAATGTGTTGTTGCGTCATAGAGCAAAATTTCACATTCCTCGTGATCGAAACACTGACGAAGATGATTGCGGAACACCATCGGATGACCAGGAATGCACACAGGATGCGCAAGCAAATAATGAGATCAACATGGATGTCAATGACAACGAGGACTCGGGGGATGTCATACGAAGGTTCCACGCGCTAAAGGAGTTGTTAGCCACCGAGTCAAGTTACCTCAACGACTTGAAAACTTTGGTCAAAGTAAGTGTGCCTTTCTTTCTCGTGCATGTGTCTGATCCCACCTTTACTAGGTGTATCTGCACGATCTTTCCCAAATGACTTGTCCCACGCGAACCCTTTCTCGTATGCCATCATTCCTTGCGGCGGGTGCTTGGATCGGTTCCCACTCTTCACATTCAAACGGTCAATGGCGCGATGCTCGTTTATCGACCTTGCCGGGGCAGGATCGTTTGAGCATGATTCAGCGCCACTTCTTTTCTGAGAGCGAAATTAACTCGTTAAGAAGAAATGTCGAACACCTTTTGCTTTTGCACGGGGACTTTGTACAGGAACTTGAGGAGACTGTCAGACTTCTCGGAATCACCGCCGATTTGCAACAGGACAATGAAGTACCTAGTGCCGTCAACTTGGCTCATCTTGATATTGCGATACAAGCCGTGGCTCAATTATTTGTGCAACAGGTTCGTTTGCAATTTGTACGCTGCTGTACCATCTTATACAAATGAAGGCTTCTCGTTTTCATATCTATCAAGATTTCTGCGCTGGACACCCGGAAGCCTTGGAAATTATTAGATTGAAACAGCATCAACATCCAGTCGAATGGGATGCATTTGAACAACGTTGTGCACTTACTATCACTGCACAGGCGAATAGGAGTGGTCCTATTTCTGAATCACACACGTCAACCGAATCCCAGACAGAAAGTTATGAACCACCGTCTGACACTAGTAGAAAAAGGACAGCGTCTCTCACTGCTTTAGATGAGGCAATCCGGTCTTTTCGAGTCTTCGCTCCAAAAGAAAATGGATCATTGCAATGTGACGTTCAACACGATAAAATTGCTCATAGGCTCATATTCATGGATTATCTGATTAAACCAGTACAAAGGATTTGCAAATATCCATTGCTTCTTGACCAACTCAGGCCCTTCAGGTTTCCAAAGGACGCTTCTTTTGGTGATATTGTGAGGGAATCAATCCTAGCAATGAGAGATATCGCTGCCGCCGTCGATGAAGCTCGTCATCAGAAGGATATCGCTACCAAGTCGTTGTTGATCGCGTCGCGTATAACAGCATCTGGTTTTTCCCATCCTCTTTCGGATGTTTTCTTGTCGTCTTTGGGAAACTGTCTCCTCGCTAGTTCTTTGGTTGTGATACATCGCCATTCAATGGATGATTTTTCCAACACGAAACCGAAAGCACGTTGGCGCGTTTCTATACCACGGCGGCTACTTGATCCTGGTGAAAGTGTTGAAGGGAAAGGTTTACGAGCCGAGGCATTGGTTCCGCTTAGCCAATTTCGAAGTACAAGACACGACAGTGGACGCCGGTAGGTTGGCAGCGTGTCTCGGCATTGCGTCGCTGATCGTTGAATAGCATCTCTTTCTTCCACTTTCTGTTTACTTTCAGATGGCTATTCGCTTGAGTTGGTGGCCACATGCCCAGGAGAAAAAGGTATCTGGTTGTCCACCATCCGCGAATCTTTGACGCAGTCGCCAATTTGGATCGATGAGCCAACTCCAAGCTTCGGCTCAAAGGACTCCGGTGACCCATGTTCAAAAGAATCCAAACCTGACCCGTTGTCCGCTCCTTTGGATCCTGAACAGTGTTCAAATTCGTCAGACCAAGCATGTTCATCCGTTGATCTTGCGCATAACGACACACGCCCTAAACAAGAATATAATCCAACTCCCTCTCGTGTATCATCTTCAGTGTCCATCAAATCCTTATTCGCACAGAGTACAGATATGAACAGTATTGTGAGCCGGTGCTCGGCAACAGCAAAGCAACAAACAGGCGACGGACTTCGAGATGTCATATGGCGAGTTTGTTCCAATGCTCGCACTTGTGGGCACAGTAGGGTCAAATCGACACCTTCATTTGTCGGGACAAGTTCTGCCGTTAATTTGAAGACGTTTACCATGAATCGGCTTCCCATGTGCAAGATAACAACTGTTTCAAGGCATAATAGCCTTCCGAATGGCATGGGTTCCGTCGCTCGACAGGAACTAATGAAAGCGAAGTCGATGATTATACGCAGGTGCAACCGCGAGGACAGAAATGCACCGAGTGGATTTTCATGTTCGGAGGAGCATGGCCCTCAAACAGAAACTGATGCCTACTTGGCAGTGCCTGCAGACCTTCCCAACTATGGCGCAAAAACCCTTCCGCGTGACGTGCTCCGCAATATGAAGGAGCTTTTTCATGATCATCCTACGTCGGCAGTTGACGACACAACGTTTCCTATTCAACATTCATCACTCCAAAGAGCCCAGGTCTACAAACATCTTTAGACGTCTATCATCAAGAAACCCTTTTGGGCGCAGCAAGGCAACAGCTGTATTGCCATGATGCATAATCTGGACCGGAACTTCAATGCCTTGACAATGTTCTTGAACATTGGGATGTTTGTCCAGCAATTTTTATGACTGCCAGATTTTAATCGGGTTTTTGATTTGTATTACATACATGGATGTACATTGCATGCATACCTTATCACACATTTTTACTCGACAGTGAATCTTTTACTATTGAAGCCATATTAATGGGCATTTTTAATTATCATAAAGTCCTTATAGCTTATGACTAAATAAATACACATGCCTGCATGGTAAAAGGCAGATGATGATATGTAATGAGGTTACATTAGAGCAGCGATGCGATAGCAATATTCAAAGCAAACGATAATGCGGATGCGAAGTGAAGAAACGGTTACGATAGAAGTCCTTGAACTCGAAGCAACTTTCTCAACCTAGTAAGCGCTCAATCAGCATGTGACAAGAGCAACGTCGTAAAACCTACTCGTCTCGCTCCAATTCGATCTCCGTTATATGTCGCTTGAGTTGCCTGGAGGGTCATCGTATCTGAGATATCAAGTTGATCGGAAATTACGCACGAATTTTCCTTCGAGAGCGCATTCCTAGCTTCTTTGGTCTGGCGTAGATCCACTGTCATGGCGGCCCAAGCCTCGTCATCAGGCAAGTTGAGATCATTATACATGCCGTCGAGCTCTTCGTTGAAGGCCTGATAAGTCTCTGAGCAACAAACCAAGGGAAACAGCTGAAGTAAGAGTTACCTCATACATGATCTCTTTTTCTGTAGTTGCATCAGCAAGCAAACTCTTCATGAGTTCACATTGACGTTTTGAATGCTGTAAATCTAACTTTGCCTTCTCAAGCTCAATTGCTTTCTGTTCAATAGTGGTCAGTCGTGATGGTGATGCATTGGAGCAACCCACCTCTCTGAAATCCGCAACTAGTTTTCGCAAAGAGTCCTGCAGGTTTTCCTGATGCGACATCGCTCGATGGAGATTGTTATCGGTCTCAGCAACTAAATCGTCAACGACCTGAGCCACTCTATCAGCGTGGGATTTATCCAAAGCATGTGTTGAATCGAACACGCTACGGGGGCGAGTTCGAGGTGCTTGGTCGCCTTGCCGTCGCCCTATCACTTGGCGCATTTCTTCCATGCGCTCTTGAGCAGCCCTCGTCTATATAGGCAACATTAATATCTAGAGGCGTACAATCACATTTCACCTTACCAGACGCTGTTGTTGTAGTTGTGATGAGCGGAAATTCTTATCCGGGGACGATGGTCGAGATAAGGAATCACTAAGAGCCTGAGGCGAGCGCAACTCGTCGATCTCAAGTTTTATTCTCTTGATGCTTCGGCGCGACGAATCAATCTACCAGCGGAATTAAGTGAGGCATCATGCGAAAAAAGTCAGACTGACATCTTCTTTTGTCGATTGTGAATACTGCACTAGACGTTCCGTTGTTTCATTGTCAATCAAGGGAATGGACGCGGTTGGTTTTCCTCTCCGTGTCTGTGATGGCACCCTACGGGGAGAAGCGATACGGCTTGCAGGCCGGTTTAGCGGTGAATTTCGGACAAAAGTCCGCCGTATGGGCGTAGGGGATCCCAAGGCATGGCCAGCTGAGCGACCCGAAGATTTCTTCTTGATTGATAACGGTTCGATGGCGGATGGGGTGGTGGAACTGCCGGCTGTGAATGGCTTGGGAGTGGCATCTGTGTTATTAGAATGTGAAAATGGCTGCCTTTTGCTGCGTGGAATACCCGTGGGCAAATTACTCGGAACCGATGATGGTTGATTAGAGGTTGAGTCTTGTGCAAGTTCATCGTCAAAGGAGGGCAAATCCTTCGTTGATTTATTGGGGCTCCTGATTCCAGGTAACGGTGATGGACCTCGAGGCCCAAGTGGCCTGCGATCATACGAGCTTTGTGATATTGACCGAGAACGATAGGAAGGAGACGCCCTTGGTGATATGTCCGGTGTTTCTAGCTCGGACTGTGGTGTACAAGATCTGGGCATATGTGAACGTCTCGACGATCGTGAGCCGGGCTTCAATGATGCCGGTGGTTCGTCTGTGAATCAAAGTCAGCTTAAAAGTTGGACTGCAGGAAACACCGCTGACCCTCGTATATGGTATCTTCCATAGGCATTTCCATAATCAAATTCGTTGGCTGTTTACCATGTTGATTAATGCTATTCTGCCTCGCCAGCTCTAATTTCATTGCCAAATCCCAATCAGATGTATCCAAAGTCTTCATTTTATCCACAATGACGGCTTCATCGTCACTGTAGTTAGGCGTGCTTTCGCGCGAGGGACCTTTTGAGGAATATCTTGATTGATTGGGAGTACCCTTTTCCGAGTCTGAAGTAGTTCCAGCCGGTGACTTTCCCCTGCTGACTGATTGCCGCACACTTGATAACTTGGATGCGGTAAGCAAGTCATCTTCATCATCCATGGAAGATACTGTAGTTGCACCAGTGGAATTGGAACGATGAGAAAACTTCATAAGACTGTCATCAGCCGTGACAGTTGTATGCGTGTACATGGACGAACGACTGATCGTGGACTTTGTTCTCCTATGACTATTAATCGAACCACCAAGGAGGTCTCCCATAGCAGATCCTGGGCGAGCGCTGAAAATATTGCGCGAAATCGCATCAAGGCCGAATATTGCAACCCGAGATCTTGCAGTTGGCGTCGTAGGGCGCGACTCTGAACCCGTGCGGAATTGGAACAAGCCGAACTGATGAACTGTAAAATAAACGTCTACAAAACGTCTCGGTCAAGCAAGGATAATGAAATACTGGTCTGCACTATTCGCGATGGTACTCGTTCCGTCTGAACAATGTCCTCTTCTCCCCCATCAGCTGGGTCGCTAGATGACACAGCGAACCGGCAGAGTCCTCCTGCCAATGGCTGGAGTCTGATTCTGGCGAATGGTGGGCCACCAATTCCAAACGGTATAGGATCTGCAGAACCAATGGGATCTACGTGCACGACAATCTTAGTCTTGAAATTTCATCACAGATAGTATCAGTACGACAGGTTAAGTCAATATAATTTAGCCGTACTTTTTTTTGTTCCTGCAGAAATGCAGTTCGCTGATAGACATTGTAATACGTTCGCGCATAGGTTGTCTTCCCAGATTTGGATTCCACTTC
This sequence comes from Amanita exitialis, assembly GCA_023014455.1. Classification (NCBI taxonomy): domain Eukaryota; kingdom Fungi; phylum Basidiomycota; class Agaricomycetes; order Agaricales; family Amanitaceae; genus Amanita; species Amanita exitialis. The sequence goes on along the minus strand of JAEBUR010000004.1, from coordinate 981,679 downwards.
AAGTTCCTTGGCACAGAGCACAACGGACTGCCCGACCCTTGTACGGTATGTGGCTTGGACCTGCCATAAATTTTCCAGGAATCGCTGCTTGCTCGCCGCTATCTGGATTCGGTCAAGGTTGGCTGACACAGGCGGATGAATAACCGATAGGCAGCGAAATGGTCGTCCAGACCATCTGTCAGTTTGGTCGTGTGGTGGACTTTCAAGATACAGATGGAAATCTGAATGATTTATGTGAGCACGTCGCGGTGAAATGCGGCCTCAATTCACCTGCCCCACCAACATTGGTTGCAACCACTTCCGTGACGTCGACGACACCTTTACACGTCATACCGCTCTTCTTCTTTCCCGTAGGAATGCCGCTGGCCTTGGTAACTTTGTCCAGGTCATCAAGGCCAGCCAATGTTCTTCCACTTTTCTCTCCAGCGCCAGGTCGCTTAACAATCAAGATTTTGTCATCAAATAAGAATAATGTGCAATGGAGTGACGTAGCAGAAGTGGAAGAAGCTGCTAATGATGATGGAGTATCGTTGAGCATATCTTCGACATCGATACAATCGATGAATCTACGTGAATTGGAGAATAACTCAGGAGGGAAGCCTTCGATAGAGGCAGATAAGCAATAAAATATTGCAGCTCTCTTCGTCTCTTCATCAGCTTCCGCCTGTGCGATTTTACTCGCTATTTCGTCAGCTTCCGCCAGTTTAGCCCGCTGTGGATCATCAGGTCCCATATGCTTCATCATCGTGCGGAATAGTAGTGTATATCGGGGTATTCGTTGTACAGGCTCCATTAAGAGTTCGCGAAGACCGACACGGTTCCGAGCATCTGCCGACTGATATTTAATATGCTGAAGTGGGATAATAAACTATCAGGATATAATTAGGAAAGCATCGGCGCGTACATCGATGAAAGCGCCAAAACGCGAGGAACGCTTGGAAACCTCAAGTTCAAAAATGGCTTGAGCCTCTTCTCGCTTGATATAGTATTGCCTGTATTGTTCAAAGCCTCGTAATTCTTTGAAGTGACGTAGCGCTACATCGCCTATGCCACCCACTGTCTTGGGACCATGGGGTGTCATCATTTTCTCCAGATCGGTCAAAAAGGCTTCGTTGATGGGAAGTAGATTATCGATGTTCCCGAATAATGTCTTGGCTTCATATGTAGGCAATATGGCAGTCTCTTTACTACGAGAGAATTTCCGCAGAGGATCTGCATAATCGTTCTTGAGAATTTGAAGCCGTTTGACGTAGGAACGTTCGCTGGATACTAGCTCGCTGATAACGGATGCCAGAGCAGAGGTATCCGTCATAGCACGCTTTCTCTGCGAGGGTCCTTCCTAAGCAAAAACAGATTAGATATCGTATCACCCATTTCACAATGATAAGACAAAGCAAAAGAGAGAGCACGTAAAGAAGTTGCACCAACTTGTGTCGTGCAAGAGAATGTGACGCTCTTGTTTGATGTTGTCAATGTGGTCAGGATTGGATCACGACACGGATATTGGCAAATATAAGGTGACAGGCACTAACAGAGTCGCTTAAAGAGGTGCCAGTATCAGACGACAACATATCGGAAGATGGGCTAGTTGGAAGAGGGTTGCCGAAGGACAGCACAAGTTCCTGGATCTCTGAGAGGGTTCAGTTGCAATGTCTGGCACAAACGATTAAGATAGGACCTTCTGGCAAACGCTTGCCGTTCTCCGAGCCTTCTATCACCACCCCACAGAAAAAGACGCGTCTAGTGATGGAGGAATTCGCGGCAGCCGATGAGCGGGTTCTTGGTCTTGTACCATCCCCGCTTGCCAAGGGGACAATTTTTCGAGGAGAGGAGCTCAGAGCCATCGAGGACGGGCAGCTGACTGCTCGATTTCTGCCAAAACCACAACGCGGTCACGTGAGTCAGGGGCGTAGTTGAAGTACAACGCGTCGTTATATTCTACTCCGTTTGCTCTGTCGCTCCTCAGCCAACTTCTCCAGCCACTTCCGTTTGTCCTTCATCGGCGATGCTGAAAACGGCGGTCTCTTCTTCAGCTCTGACCCCTCGGAATCGCTCAATTCGCTGGAAGTGGGTAATTCCGACTTTTCTCTCATGCTTCCCTTTCTTTCAGACGTCGCTTCAGTCTCTGATCTAGGGTCGCAATTCATATTCAGTCGTCAAGCCAACCCGGCAAGTATGATCTCACCGGTCGTCAATGAAATCCTCTTCACCCTCTTCCTCTTCGGTATCCACCTCTCCTCGTCTATCAATCGCAGCGAACGCCTGTGCTACCTGGAGCAAAGCATCCCACCTGGATGTCTCACTCATATGCACAAGCGTAACTTCATCTCTATCCCGGCGTCTACGGTATATTGGACACTCCACTGTTTCGTCCGAACCTCGAGATATGTTCGGCAGACAAGTATTGCAGATCAAATGTTCACAGGGCATACTAGCAAAGGTTTAGAAAAGGAAAAATGAGACTCATACTTTGGACACGGAACCTCGAAGATTGGTTGAGCTTCAGACGCTCCCAGCAAACGTTACATTCTTCGTCCTTACCCAATGTGACCATAAGCATAAGGTCATGGAATCTGCGCAAAAGGCCGGTGGGTATCATTGTATCAGACTAGTTCGATTTACCTTCCTCATGTTATATGCAGAGTCGCGTGCAGAATCACCTGCAACTTCTTCCAACTCATTTACTTCTTCCTTGACTTCTTTCGATTGCAGCTGAACCATATTCAGAGTTACATAAATACCAACGAAGTGATGTTCTACTTTGTCAATTCTCCGTTGATTCCTTCTGGTCAACTAAGTCGACCGAGTCTTAAGCACAATACTGCGACAATACATTAACTCACAGACTTTAACTCTCTGATCTTTGCTTCCAAGTCATTGATTCGGTTGACCTCCTTTCTCGAACGAGCTTGCCGTGATGCTCCATCACCGCTGATCAATGCCTGCTGCGTCAGTAATTCTCCTTTCAACCTTTCATTTTCCCGACGTAAATCATAGAGCTGCTTCTGAAGATGTTTTGCGCCTTCCCGTGCCTTGATAAGGCAGGTCTAATGTTGGTCCTTTACGTTTCAGTACCCTTGACCCTGGTACCGTCCATACCTCGGTAGTCTCAAAGTGATAGTCATGTTCAGACGCGTCGGACACACCACCATCGAAGGCGCTGGTTCCGTCAACGGCTCGATTCACCTGCGATCTTGTGCGAGGCATAGGACGTCTAATGTGGCTGTGCAGAGATAGATGCATTACGTCATGGCTTTCTCAGATAAAACGGCAGCATTAGTTCTTCGCACTCTATCTCTTCCTTTCACACCAAGCAGATATGCCAGCCAAACCTTTAACAGAGCAGACAATTCTCAACGTAGATCCATGGTTGAGGCCCAATGTGCCTGCAATCATTCGCAGATATGACCTCTATCGTTCATGGAAAGATAAGATCGAACTCATTGAAGGTGGCTACGAAAATTTTACCAAGGGCTTATCTCAAGTTCGGTCTCAACGTGGACGAGACTGGCCAAGTCACCTACAGAGAATGGGCCCCTGGTGCTCAACACGCGTCCTTGATCGGCGAATTCAGCAAGTACCCCTTCAGGAATGCCCAAGATCGGGATATCTGACCTCCTTGTCAGATGAATGGAATAGGACATCACATCCGATGATAAAAGACGATTTTGGTGTCTGGTCAATTATCGTACCACCTGTACAACCGGGTATATGCGCTATTCCGCATAATTCCAAGATTAAGGTACGAAGTTTGCCAGAGAAAATACTTTGCTGATAGGAAAAATAGATATCCATGATTTTACCGTCAGGAGAGCGCATTGAACGTCTGCCTGCGTGGATCCACCGCGTGACTCAAGATCTTAGCGTATCTCCCGTGTATGACGCTAGGTTTTGGAACCCCCCGCCCTCTGAAAAATACAATTTCAAAAATCCCAGACCACCCGTTCCACATGCCATCAAGATCTACGAGGCGCACGTGGGGATCTCATCTCCAGACGCTAGAGTGGGCACCTATCCAGAGTTCACTGCAAATATTCTGCCCAGGATCAAGGCTCTGGGTTACAATACTATTCAACTAATGGCTGTCATGGAACACGCCTATTATGCATGTGCGGTACTGCATTCATACCAACTAAACTGTCATTTATGTTTTGCGACAGCATTTGGTTATCAAGTAACAAGTTTTTTTGCTTCCAGTTCGCGCTATGGCACTCCAGAGCAGTTGAAAGAACTGATCGACACCGCACATGGAATGGGCTTGCGCGTTCTCCTCGACGTAGTTCACTCTCATGCTTGCAAAAACGTTCTGGATGGCCTAAACCTTTTTGACGGCACAGATCATTGCTACTTCCACGAAGGTGGCAAAGGACGTCACGACCTTTGGGACAGCAGGCTGTTTAATTATAGCTCTCACGAGGTTCTGCGATTTCTTTTAAGCAACTTGCGATATTATATGGAAGAATTTCAATTTGATGGTTTCAGGTTCGACGGTGTCACGAGTATGATGTACAAGCATCATGGAATTGGCACCGGATTCTCGGGAGGTTACAATGAGTATTTTGGCGATGCCGCAGATGAAGAGAATATAGTTTACCTCATGCTTGTAAGTTGTCCGTCGCTCTCTTCACAATCATCGTTAATTGTATTATGCAGGCAAATGATGCAATGCATTATTTGTATCCCTCTGCCACCACGATCGCAGAAGATGTTTCCGGTATGCCTTTGCTATGCACTCCGGTTGAAAAGGGAGGTGTAGGTTTTGATTACCGACTCTCAATGGCCATACCAGACATGTGGATTAAACAACTCAAACACAAGCAAGATGATGAGTGGGATATGGCCAATATCGTTCATACCCTCATAAACAGACGGCACGGCGAGAAAAGCATCGCGTACTGTGAAAGCCATGACCAGGCCCTTGTGGGTGATAAAACGATAGCTTTCTGGCTCATGGATAAGGAAATGTGTATGTGTCTGATGGAAATGGAAATTCTCATTTCAAGACTACTTACATCTTATTTAGATACGAATATGTCAGACTTGACGCCATCGACGCCAATCATTGCACGTGGCATAGCACTACACAAAATGATTCGGTGCGCAGTCAACTTTTTGAACGAAGATCCCGTTGATATATGATATTGCAGATTGTTGGTGCATTCTCTCGGCGGCGAAGGTTACCTTAATTTTGAAGGGAACGAATTTGGTCATCCGGAGGTATGAGAGACATGCTTATAAGTAGTTGTTATCTGACAGGGGGTATAGTGGCTAGATTTCCCTCGGGAAGGAAATAATAATTCGTTCCATTATGCCCGTCGCCAGTGGAACATCGTTGATGACCCCCTCCTTCGATATAAATGCCTCAACAATTTTGACATTGCCATGAATCATCTCGAGGATAAATATCATTGGTTGGATGCGCCGCAGGTATGTAAACCTACACCTGAAGCATGTTGCCATGCTCAGCCGTTGCAGGCATACGTCTCGCTGAAGCACGAAGTGGACAAAGTCATCGTATATGAACGAGCCGGTCTATTGTTCATCTTTAACTTCCACCCAATATCTAGTTTCACCGATTATCGTGTGGGCGTAGAGGAACCAGGAAAATATCGCATCGTTCTTAGCAGTGACGAAAAGCAATATGGAGGCTTTGATAACGTCTCTTTAGAAAGCACATTCTTCACCACCCCCATCGAATGGAACAATAGAAAGAACTGGCTTCAGGTGATTATCATCATCCGCATGTCCATGAATTCATATGACTGAGATCTTCAGGTGTATATACCTTCGAGGACAGTTATTGTCTTGGCAAAGGATTAGAGTGCCAATGGAAACCTTTTCTACCGTCAGCTACCGACCTTGGTGATAATCGAGGAATTTCAATAGAATCAGAATAGAAGTATCGTTTGTAGTCGTCAACTAAATGTATATTACAGTGCAAAGGAACCTTTCGATTATTCATGTCGAGCTCTCCAGCAAAGAACGAAGCGTTTCCACTACTTTGTTCCCCAATTCCACAGTAGTCACATTCCCTCCAAGATCTTTGGTCCTTAGACCGTAACCACCGAGCTCGGGCTGATCAAGGACCTTGCGTACGGCATGTTCAATGGCATCGGCGGGTTTTCCCAGACCCAACGAGTACCGAAGCAGCATCGCTGCACTGAGAATCGTTCCGATGGGGTTGGCTATTCCTTGGCCTGCAATATCCGGGGCAGAACCATGAATAGGCTCGTATAAGCCGAGAGTTGGCTTGAAATCGTCAGAAGGTAAGGACGGTGCACCAGCTAGAGATGCAGAAGGGAGAAGACCAAGAGAACCTGGGATAACACTAGCTTGATCGGAGAGACTTCCATGTCATCAGTCTTCAAGCGTTCGGCTCATTTAAGTGGCACGTACATGTCTCCGAACAAATTTCCGGTTAACACGATTCCATTGAGTTTCTTTGGATTTTGGACAATGAACATGGAGGCTGCATCGACGTAATGATGATCAAACTTGATCTGGGGGTATTCCTTCGTCAAAATTTCTGCGACTGTTTTTCGCCATAATCGCGAAGACGCTAGAACGTTTGCTTTGTCCACAGAATGAATTGCCATGGGAGGGTTGGCGGAGAGGGCTATCTGAGCGGCAACTCGAGTAATACGCTCAACTTCGGGCACGCTATAGATCATGTTGTCCCAGGCGGTATCCACATCAGGGGCCACGCCTTGCTCCTTGCGTGTGCCAAAATAGACACCGCCAATGAGTTCACGCACAACCACGAGGTTGACGCCCTGAACGATATCAGCCCGCAGAGGCGAGTAGGAAAGAAGAGATTCAGAGGCAAGGTTTGCCGGCCGAATGTTAGCATAAAGACCCAAGGCTTTGCGCAACGCGAGCAAGCCCGGTTCTGGACGAATCGGAGCGTTGACGCCCCACTTCGGTCCACCGATGGAGCCTTAGGATTGATGAGTTGTGTTAAGATGAGATGATTAGGCTTAAAAGTACCCATCAGGATGGCATCGGCTTCCTGACATACCTTGAGCGTAGACGCGGGCAATGCCTCGCCAAATTTATCGATGGCGTTTCCGCCGAATGGATGAGACTCCAATTTTAGATCGAAATCTGGAGAAAGGTCGGACACTGTCTTGAGGATCCGTACAGCCTCAGCAACGACTTCTGGTCCTGGATATCATTGCGATAAAAAGGTACTCTGTGCGGAAGATAAGTACATACCAATTCCATCACCAGGCAGTACAACAATTCGGAAACTGTGAATGTTCATCCAATAGTAGCCTTTGTGCAATAGAAATCACTTACACCTTTGTCGACATTGCGAACAAAGACCGGAAACTGAAAGATAACGACCCATTTTAATCGGTTGCTAGTCGGCCGAAGACGTGATTACTAATATTCGATCCAGCGATGGCGATACCACAAAAACCTCGATGCAAGCATCTTGTATTGGATGCTGGGCCGTTGCTCTCGCTCACGCCGCTGCGCGGTCTTGCGGAGTCATTCTACACTGTCCCCCAAGTCCTTGCCGAATTGAAAGATAAAAAAGCGAGAGAATATCTCGAACAGCTCCGCCGACTATTTGGTGTGAACATTGTTATCAAGTCTCCTGATGGCGCTAGTTTAGCTCATGGTGCGTCACTGCCTGTATCAGTGTTTGCCTGGCTCAGGCCTTTCCAGTCATAGAATGGGCAAAGACGACGGGAGACTACAGTGTATTATCACACCCTGATTTGAGCGTCCTTGCGTTGGCATATATGCTACACAAAGAGGGCGAAAAAACTATAGAAAGCAGGACCGCTGTCGAGGCAGGCGTATTCAACTCGGTAATGCTCGTCTGAAATAATAATCCCAGTGATAGTAGATAAACGAGGACGTTAGCTCGGCTGCAGAAGGGTCAATACCTACCACTACGGTCGACGACGTGACAGAAGGGCTCGACAAAATAAGTGTTGCGGATAGTCCAGATGGTTCAAGCCAGGATGATCAAGAGCCAGATCCTGATATCGTTGGGGAGGACGAATCATCCTCCTCTCAAGACGACACATCGTTAGCTCCTGTCTTTGAGGATCCGACGGATGTGGATGATGGTGAAGGCGAGTGGATAACGCCGGACAATGTTCACATATATAAATCCAAAGCTTTGGGCCTTTTACCAACTGCAACTGGCAAGGATGCCAAAGAGGACATATGGACGGGTTGCATGACGGTTGATTTTGCCATGCAAAATGTACTGTTGCAAATGGGTTTGAACCTTATCAGTATAGAGGGGAAACGGATAGAAAAGATGAAGACGTGGGCATTGAGGTGCCACGCATGCTTCAAGTAAGTTCTGTGTAACTCATGATTTGCGTTCGATAATTCATTTCAATCAGGCTTTGCAAAGATAACTCCAAAAAGTTCTGCCCTTCTTGCGGTAACCCAACCCTGATTCGAGCCTCTGTTACCATCTCAAAACCTGGCGCTGATCCGAAAGCACCGGTTGTGCAAGTGCACTTGAAGAAAAACTTTCAGTACAGGCTCAGGGGGACCAAATACTCTATCCCTGCGCCGAAATCTGGCTCGGCAAAGACGGGTTCTGGCGAAGGCCTGATCCTACGCGAGGATCAGCAGGAGTATATGAGAGTAGTGAAACGCGTCGTGAACAAAAAGGAGAGAGAAGAAGCGAAAATGTTCAAAGGAATGGCGAACAGTGCAGCTGGCGGTTCCGCGAGCGTCCTGAGCAGTTGGATGGACCCGGATTGGGTACCTGAGATGATGACAACAGGAGCGGGTCGGAAAAAAAATGCACGACCAGATGAATTACCTCGGATTGGTTATGGGAACAAGAATCCCAACGAACGAAGACGGCGTAAGTAGCAGGACAAGACACAACAAACAGTCATATTCTACTTTGTCATGATGGCCACTGTTGTCTTGTATATCTACGTTAAGCTTCTGTTCATGAATCGCCTCTTCTGGAATGACATCCACCATTTGCTCGGTTTCCCCGAGCCATCAGCGTAGAGTTTCTCGACCAGGCGTGCGGCTAACTCCTGTCGAACTTGCGTCAAGTATTGGCGGAGGAAGTCTAACACACTCTGATTAGGCGAATAAACACAAGACAGCTGATGATGCACCTGCATCCGCTCGACTTGCAGGAGACGTGTAGTGTGTATTCAAAAGAAAGCCCGCATCTCCCGGGACGGGAAAAGTGTCAACAGCTAGGGTATTAAGCGACTTTGTCGCTTCAATCTGATTGGGGATTGTGCGAGCACTTCCCAGTTTTGAAAGACAGTCCGAGATGAACAGAATGAGGATGATCAGGGTGCGGTCTGCGGGTCCCTTGATTTCGAAATTGCGGAACAGAGAGTTGGCCCGGAACAGGTCGATTGTCTCGTCTATTATGTCTGATTGGGAAGGATCTGCTATTTGCAGACGGTATCAGAAAGTGTAATGCGGGGCAGACGACTGAATCACCAACTAGTGCAGGACCTCTGATTCTAGTTTTGATAGGCAAGATTGCCATGTTGCCAATCAGTGTCATGTCAGAATACTCATTGAAGGATGAGTGGTAGGCCTATTCATGAACGTCAGCGCTCAGGCATTTCTCTGTCGCTGCGACGCAGCTCACCGGCATCTTCGCGAATTGTGGCTGTGTTACTTCATACCTCTGCTATTCATAGCTGTCATGTCTGCATCTTCAGGCAGCAATGGAACTGAAAATCCCTCCCTCCTTGTGCTCAGGCCGCTCAGACCATCTCAAGCCACTACAAAAAGTATGTCGTATAACAGTAAACGATATGTACTTGACAAGTGTTGTGCAACAGAGCTGGTAAAGAGACTTCGGGCTATGGTACAACAGCTTCTGCCCGTCGAAGTGTCCCAAACCGAGATCAAAGAACCCACGAGTCGCATCATAACCCCCCAGGTGGTATCTGCTTTTACAGCTGCTGCAGGAGATTTCGTAGAGGCGGTAAGACGGCTTCACCCGCTAGCGACTGGATCACATTCACCTTTCCACAGCTTCCTTACGCTCTGTTGCGCGCGCGAAGTGATTTTATGCGAGATGCAAATCACAATCCGGCCGACTATGGAGAGAACATTGGTCGCGGTAGGCTCACTATATCTTTGCACCATACCACTTTAAACCCTGAGGCAGCCGTCGCATGTGAAGTCTTGGCTAACACGATAGTCCATGCATCTCCGAGGGACCGATTGGCACCCATCATGTCAACGCGATATGAGTATAAACGGGAAGATACTGATAGCCCAGATATATCCAGCGCAATTGAACTCGCAATTGATCAGAACTGGTTCGTGCCGCGTTGACGATTATAGTATCGCTAATGCTTTCAAGTACAATATTCCTATCCTCAACTGAGGCGCAAGATGGTACGTGTATGAATTAATACTTTTAATCACAATGTTCTCACTTGTCAGTTGTCAATGCACTTTGGAGAGGAGAGCTAATCCAGAAGAATGATGCAAACAATGACACTTACTGTGCGTCGCGTGCGGTTCCTACATTCTCGTCTAATTTGATCCTAGACTGTGCCTTATTCGGAGGTTCACAGTGGCAGTACCTGGAGACATTTTGATCCTGCGAGGCTCAGTGTTCCTAGGTTAAATAAATATGACTCCACAGGGGAAAGTGTTGACATCGACATACACAGGTATCAAAACATCTTCCGCATTGTTGTCTGGTTTTTCTTCTTGGCCGTGTATTCCCAAGCAGGTTCGAGCCTTGCCTCCGCATTACTTGAATCTTCTAATTTTCGCTCGTAGTCAGGGAACCCGTAGAGCGTCTCGGCAAACCACAGAACGAACTTGACGGATGGGAAGTTGTCCTTTATGTTATGACACTTGCCTTTACCTCTGAAGGTGATCCCATTCACATCGTGTTTTTTTCACATAGGGCTGACATGCTAGGATAGATGTGTATAGGGTGAGAGAATAGTCTTTGTTTATGCTGGCGATTGGTAACCGCATTAAAGTTTTGGAGACTCTTGCAATTTGCCACATGGCATGCACTGAACTTTTGGAGCGTCATCTCGTTGTTAACACAAGCAATTCTCTTTTCTGCACTCCTTTTGCGTATAGCCGGTATCAACTCAGACGGTGAACAAGCAGCTGACCTTAGACTCAAGAGTTTCCGCGTTTTAAGTTGTGCCGCACCCTTGATTTGGTGAGTTGTTTTAAACATATTTATCAGCTGTCTTGATAAGAGTAGGATGAGTGAGTGATGTTGATTCGTGTGATGGGTTTTATGAGAAATTCATTAATCAGAACTCGTAACTGTTTTCGAGGGTTACAAGTGAGTTATCACCTTATGTCGTAAGAACTAGGTTTGACAACATAATAAGGTACATTGGAACCATGGAAATTTGCGTAGCAAGAATGCTTAAAGAGTCTGGCATCTTTTTCGCTGTCAGTGCTGGACAATAATCATTAGAACACGATAATGACTTTTACTAGCTTCTATCTGTTCTCGCAGTCGGCTTTTATCAAGGGTTGTATGCTTTGGACGCAGCAGATGGAACCGTAGACGATGCGCCGCAGGTAAGATCGTGTGTATGTTTGAAATGGTTTAGACATTCAGCTAACCGATACAGCTCATTAATGTACTGGTACAATCTCTTCTACAGTGAGATCCGTTATTGATGAACCCCTTTTGATATACTTATTGTTATCAAGGTCGCCAAATTACGCCAGATTTTCGGAGAGGTATGCATATTTCAACTTGCTCTCGTAGTCTCAGCACTCATTTGTTTTAAGCCCTACCGGTCTTACTATTTACTACCTGTGAGGTGCAGGTTGAAAATGATCACTATTGAAGCTTACGATTATCAGATGGAATACCGTGACGGCCATCATACTCCTCAATGTCCTCATATCACTGTTCTCCTCAGCATACTCCGATGTGAGTGCAAAGGCCGAGTGTCATTGATTCATCCCCAATATTTCTTTAGGTTATACAGGACGCTGAAGCTCAATACCTCGCATTCTTCGCTGGAAAGACTATTGGCATGATCAGGGCTCCTGATTCCTACGTCTATCCTGCTCCATTCAACCTTATTGAGACTCTTTTTATCGCACCATTTGAGTAAGCTGCTCTTATGTTGAAGATAACTCGTTCGCTCAATTGTCAATAGAGCATTAAAAATAAACAGTGACACTTACGCCCGGGTAAGTTGCTTATTCAATTTTCCTCGGCCCGAGCTCATCGGCCTACTAGTTGAATCGTTATGTTATGACAGTCCTTTTTTTTATTCCCTTGTCAATTATTGCGTTGTACGAAACAGCGCGAGAACGAAAGCGGGGATCTTGGATGGAACACTGGCTTTCTGGCTATGAAAATGGGCAGGAGGACTCGCCTGAAATTCGAAACCCGTCAGTGAACGATCCTGCTTGCCCTGGAAAAGAAATCAGTAAAGTGCCCTTTGAGGAGCTCATCAAGGTTTTCCCCAATACGCATCAGGTTCGTTGGGTTCGATCACGGGGACAAGTTCTAACTCCATGGATTTAGTCGATCGATGCTACCATCCTGAGTGAGATCAATAGTGTTAAAGGACAACTGGCAATCATCATGGACAAGCTGAACCATCAAGGGAAAGATGGGTTTGGGAGGATGTGATATCGTTACAAATTTAATTTTGTTATGAATACAGTTGGTATCCTGAATATGTTATGATTCTGATGCAGTTGGGGGCAACGCAAGCTGGGTCAATGTGGTCATTGCCTGTACAAAGAAAGGACGTATTTCATTAATTTCCATGGAACAAAGGTTTGGTAACTTTGCATTGGTCAACGAGCTTGTTCAAAGTAATCGGGTCAAGGAGACGAACGCTTAGCTCGCTATGGTCAATCCGAGTAAGACCCGCTCGGCACTTAGCTTGCCTGGCCTCCCGAAGATCTTTGAGTAATGATCTCAATTTATCCGAGTTCTCCAAGTCGTCTGATGCCCTATCAAGTCTGATCAGAGCCACAACGGGAAGAATATTCCAAGCTCCGCGTACACGTCGAGAAGCACTTTAGAAATCTCTATATATCGAAACGGCAACTTGCTGAATCCATCTTTTGTAGTTTCTTCTTCTAATCTCTCCTTGAGATAGTCTTGGAACGTAAGATACCAGGAGATACGTCATGCAACTGACGCACCTACGCTGAGCCATTCTGGGGCAACGATGTGACACTTCTTCTTAGTTTTAAGGTTGACTGCAATCCAGAGCGGCACTTTCGCTCTGTTGGGCGGCCTCAGAGGTCCATATGTTCCCTAATCTCAATCGTCGTTATAGTTTGTTGTAATTTGCCACTCCGGGCCGCGTACTGAAATAAATGCAGTCCTCTCCATTGCTATCAGGGGTATTATATCAATGAGCTGCTGGGAAGCAATCAACTCCAGCTCTGGTGGTGTAACCGACGCTCGCAGGGAAGTAGGAAGAGACATGTGCTCGCGATCACGTGATTAAACGCGCATTGCTAGCTTGTGGTCACCGCCAAGCTGCAATGCTCGGCGCTCGCACGAAACAGATCAACTCTTATGGAAAACGAAGCCAGCGCATTGTCTCCGCTTTAGATGAGCGACCAGCCAGGAGGGAGATTCCAAATATTTTTGACGAGCCAGACGTACCAGCAGTGCAATGGGCTTCAGTTGTATCAAGAATGCGGAAGCGAGAGGACAAGTCCAAGTTCGGGAGCCCCAAGTCTTCAAACCCATCTTCACCACGGGTTATCTATGTTCAAAGAAGGAAACCGCTGATGTCACCCTTACGGAGGAGAAAAACGAGTAGAGTTGGGATTGAAGCGGGTGATTCAAAAGTTAAGGCTGCACAAAAGAAAGACGTGCAGGCAAAGAGCGCGCCTATAAACGAAGTTGCAAAGACTTTGCGGACGCCATTCGCCGCCCATGTGCTCAACATTCCACCATCGCCAGCCGTTACAAAAAAGCATAAACACGCTCCGCCAAGGCCACCCAAGAAGCTTCATAAGCCTACTTCGGACGTAGTAGACGTCGAAATCATCGTGTTCGATGATGATGGGAATACTATTGCAACAGAACGTCGCGAGGTCAGGCACCATGTTGCATCTGCTGCCCATCGCACAAAATTACAGGATAACGGCCTACCAGACAGCGATGACGAAGTGGTGGTGCAACCTCGCCGATCGCAGAAGGCAGCAAGCCGCAGAAGAGTTCATTCAGATGAATCGGAGAGTGATAACGTCCAGGTCTCAACACTCGGTTCGAGGCCACCGACGAGTCAGCCAGACCACGATGATGCCCAACCTAGTCCAGTACAACAGAATCAACATTTGAAGTCAAAGGGTAAAGTTGACGATTCAATAACTCGCCCAGAATCTGGTATCCATCTCGTACAGCGACTACAACAATACCCCCATTCCATGCCATACAGGAATCGTATACCGTCTCCCATTGCACGACCACGTCAATTAACACCTATCCGTGGACTTCGGAATTCCAGAAGTGTCATCGCCCCGCCATCACCGCCAACCCCATCTGATTTTGACTCATCCCTCGAATTATCTGACATCAATTTCGGATCGTCCCCGTTCTTGCACTCCTCTCCGCACTTGTCGGCGCCCGCTATTCCAGACTATCTAAAGACGTTATTGCAGGAATGTCACCAGGAAGATTGTGGATTGCACGAATTTTCAGCCTTTATAAAATCATTTCCTTATGATCCCATTGTGCGGTCATCGGAGATTGACGATGAAGGCGGAGATCATGGCTTCAAGAAGATCGGAGAAGCAAGTTATTCGGAGGTATTTGGTATCGGTGCCGTTGTCCTCAAAATTATTCCATTGCGTAACGAGTCGCCTAGTCCAAATCGTCATAGGAACAATCACTTTGAAATAGAGGGACCGGCAGCGAGCGATGCCAAGGACGTGCGGAAAGAGATAATTGTTACTCGTGCGATGGGCGAAGTCTGCGATGGTTTCGTAAAACTCCTCAAATCATATGTTGTGCGAGGCCGATACCCAGAGCTGCTCTTACAACTTTGGGATGAATACAACGAAACAAGAGGATCTGAAAGTATCAGGCCCGGTAAGTCTTCTTTTGTAATCGCCATTCTCTTTGCGAGCCGTGCTTGAGATACATTTACTGCCTCCCAGGTATACGCTATCATTGTTCTGCCGAATGGCGGACCTGATTTGGAAGCGTACACGTTCAGCAATCCAGGAAAAACAGGATGGGGACAAGCCTGCAGCGTGTTTTGGCAAGTGACCAAGGCACTTGCACATGCAGAGCAGCTGGTCTCATTTGAAGTGGGCACCTCTTTTTTTCCAACGTGGATGCGCTGACACGACTTACTAGCATCGCGATCTGCATTGGGGCCAAATCCTAGTCAAAGATCTTTCAGCTAGCGTCTTGCGGGCGCTGGAAGGCCTCAGTCTCGATCCAGGTCGCCCCTTCATGGATGATCCCATACACGGAGTCCAAGCTACCATAATTGATCTTGGCCTTTCACGCATGGACGCAGCCGACGCCAACGGATGTGAAAAGGTGTATTGGACCCCAATAGATGAAGAAGTTTTCGTGGGCGAAGGTTTGCTCCACAAATTAGGGTGCATTGAATTGCTGACCGACCCACTTTGTGAAACAGGGGATTATCAGTTTGATATCTACCGAATCATGAGGGAACACGTTGGTGCTGAATGGGAAAATTTCAACCCTCTAACGAACGTGATGGTAATTTTTCGCTTCGGTCGCAAGTGACGCGTTCTCACGCCACCACCACCATTAGTGGTTACATTATCTCGTTCTCAAGCTTCTCAAGTCCAAACGCTTGAAGCCACCTAGCTCTCGCGCCTGTCAGATGACAACGGCAACGTTTACAAAAAAGGATTGTTACCATTCTTTACTTGAGATGGAAAAACTACTAGCCAAGTGCGTTGCACAAGTGCGCCCGAGAAAAAAGAAGGCCTCTAGAGGACAGAAAGCACCTCCCGAGCCAATAGTGACTGGATTCTCGTGTGCTAGCGATGTAGTTCAGTACGGCGTCGTGAAAGGATGGATTATGCCCATTGCGTAAAAATTTCCGACGAATATCTAATAGAATCTGAGTGTATTTTATGATACCCTATGCTAGTAACCAGGATGCGATGTGTTGTCCGACTCGGGGTACAGGGTATCTAGTTGGCCAAGAACCAATAAGATAAAGCAAGGTAAAATGTATGCTACATGAGCAACTCTAAAGTGCTCTGATTTGGATTGAAGTAAATGAGCGGGATGAAGCAAAGGTAGAATATCAGTTGAAAATTATGTTAGCAGGATTCAACAAAAGAGTTCCTAGGGAAAGGTTGTCCATAATCGTTTTTCCATGTCGTCAGGTTTGGATTCGTGTAAGCTTCAATATGTCTATACGTGGCAAGTCAATCACTGTGGGAATAAAAGATGACTCCCAACATACCTGGTGATGTAAGCTGCAGTCGGAAAGCCTTTCGGATTGCAACCAAGGTTGATAGCATGCGGTTTTTGATAAACTCGGATATAGTCCACGCGAAGATGACACGGGAACGTTAAATGTTCAAAGTCGATGCCTCCAAAGTTAAATGACATGCCAAGATTGACAATCAGATACTCGAGTAAAATAAGCTCGTCTCTTTTTTCGGAAAAGGAAATAAAAGCATACCATGGGTTCTTGTGGTACAGGTCTTGCAGATATATCCACATTATTGTTAGCACCGACGCCCCCTGCTCGAATGGTCCAGGCGGTTGTGTTATCCGAAAGCCATGTTATATACTGGAGGCACATCAACGGAGTTGAACACTTTAACGATAGAGAAGACTCACTGCACTATCGAAACCTGCGTAAAGATTAGCTATAGTTAGCACGCCATAATGCCCTCAAATGACGGAATCCTTGCCTGGCACATACTGCAATGCAAGTTAGAACAAGTTATCATTTCTCAAAGTATCACTTACCTCGAATCCATAAATCGAGTAACACCCGTTAACTTGTTCATAACAGACTTGATTGGTATCGGTGACGACGGACGTGGCTTGTTGTTGGACATTGCCGACAAAGCCATTCAATTGGGAGATTGATGGATTGTAAATGGTCATGTATTCTGTCGAGTTATTCCAACGGTATGAGTTGTCGAATGGCTGAGATACCAGATGAGATGGACAAACATACGCCTATTTGATAGATACTTACAGCCCATTGTGCTGATTGCGACACTTGACCGACGCCAGGCACTCCGGCGACCTAAACCAGTTATTTACGGCAAACATGGTGTGAAAATATCGTCATACCTGAGCTTCTAGGACGTCTATTTCGGGAGCAGAGCGGCCAACATAGGAACCGTCCGAATGTTTTGGGCCTGGATGATCAGAGCCTGGGCAGGAGCACCTGGACAATTTTTGCCCAGGAAGGTAAGATAGAACACCACCGTATGCATGATCACCATGAATCGTAGCAGCGACGGGTTGTCCGTTGTGTGTCTGGTTCGGAGCGGTGCCGACATCGCAAGCATCATAGCTATATGGCCACTGACTCATAGATGTACTTGGCTACAACGAATCCAGAGAGTGCAATGACTTACCATGCCTTCTAAAGTAGCGCCATAACCTGCTCTACCCAAGTTTCCCATTGTCCAGATGGCAGGCCACAGGCCGACGACGTTATTCTGTCCAGGAAGTTGGACAGAAGTCTCCACAATACCTCCTGTGAAACAGAACTTATTCCTAACACATGTTGAACAGGAGGCCACGTGGAAATTATGTGAGATTTACCATGTCGAGATAAGGCCTGGCGCTTGTTCAGTTCCAAAATTGGCGAGGAAAGTGAGACGACTTGCCTCCCTGGAAGTTGAGGTTGTGATTCTCAATCTGGGAAAACGTGATGACGAGGGAGCCATTTGCTGTGGTGACAGCTGCGGGGTCATACCATTCAAGATTATTTGTGGCCTGCGCAGCATGTTAAATGGCTGTGTGTCTGTTCCTGGAAAAATATACCCAATAATGAAGATCAGCGGCTTCCCAGTATGGGTCGTCGCCGGGATAAAAAGTACGCCCATCGGTGTTGAATTCGTCGGAAAAGACGAGAACGTATTCAGATCCATCCGTGTAACCTGGCCTGGTGTATACTGATTTGGGGGTCGCTAGATCAATCAGACCAAAATTGCCGATGAAGGGGACCTGATGCGGTTGACGACGGAGAGGGACGTGAGAATAGATAAGTTTACCTGGCCAGAACCGTTTATTCCGCCGAGATTGAATCCGGATGTAACAGAGAAATTCGTCCATGCGTAAGTTGCGACGGGGTAGCCGACGCTGCGAGGGTGAACGAGAGGGGAAACAAAGGGGGACGAACTTACAATAGGGAGAGAATACACAGGATGAGAATGACCAGACAGCCGAGGATTGAGGAGACCTCTTGAGGAGATGGGGAAAGGGTGGCGGTCGAGAGGTTGTGGGGAGATATCTGGGTTGTGGAGGGAGTCGTCTGGCTCGAGAAAATTTGGAGAGAGGTCTGCGCCCCATGAACGTGGATCTGGAGAGAAAGAATACTGGGCAGAGGGAGTGAGGAGGAGAGGCAGAATAAGAAGAGAAAAGGACCTTTTCTGAGAGAAAGCTGAGGCGATCACCGGAGACGTAAGAGTATGGAGAATCGGAAACGGAGTCTGACCAGCTCGGCTTGTGTAAGGGAGGGCGGAGAAGGGGAGATGCAGAGGAAGGACGGGAAGACATGGTGGTCAGGAAGCAGGGGCATGGCTCATATAACGCCGGAGACCCTGCGTCGTGGAGCGGCCCATAACTCGGCGCTCGCTTACGGCAGCCTCCTCATGAGGACTCGATGCTCGCCCGACTCCCTGCTGAGCTCCTCGCCGCCATCCTCGCCGAGCTCGACCTTCCTGATCTCATCGCCGCCACACAGCTCTGCACCCGCAGTCGCGCAGTCTCTGCTGACACCGCACTCAATCCCTGGCGCGCGCCTATTTTGCGCGCTTTGCGAACGGGCCGCCATGGGGACGCTCTCGCACATCTCAGCGTGCGCTCCACTGTGCCCATACAGAACTGGATCGAAATTCTCGCCCTCGCCGCGCCCGCCTTTATCCTCTTCAGCCTCTCCCTCCCAAGACTCTCTGCTGACCACTGGCGAACGGCTCTCGCCCGTCGCTTTCTCCCCTCTTGGCCCCGCCCCCTGACACACCTTTCCCAAAAGGAAGTCTTTCTCAGGCTCCTCTACCGCGTCTGGCACCGCCCCCTCACCTCCTGCACCGCAGACGAGGCCTGGACAAGGTACATCCTCCTCAACCGCAATGACTCCGCTTGTGAGCTCCAGACCACCTCCCGCAACTTTAATCCCTTCACCATCTTTGACGAGATCAAGTCGGTAGCATCTGCCTCCCCCGAGCGCCGCTGATCTCCCGCAGGCATCAGTCTAACCTGGCCCATCTTGCAACGCGTGTCCGAGTTTGTTCCATCATCTCTACCCGATTGGCCCACGCCCGCTTACGTTACTCCCAGGTTGTTCTTGAGCTTGCGGACGTCAGAATCGTCGCATTTGGATGCCAGAGCCACCGTTCGCCCCTCATGCGCAACCCCAGTGCCCGGGCCTTCCTCCATCCTCCTGGCATGGAAAAGAGTTGCGGTACAGCTCCCCAGCCAGACGTTTCATGTAAGTGCTCTGTTCCCACAACACCGCCACTGATCCCACAGTCCATCGCGATACTCATTCGCGGTTGCTCTATCCATCGCCCCATCCCAGGTATGCAAACTACCCCTTCTATACCCCCGGAGTTAGCGACAGCCGCTGGATTGGTTCCGGCGATGCAGAGGAAGGCGGCCTGCATTGGGTAGGAGGAATGATGTATGTCAGTGTCTTTCAGTGGTTGTCTCCTAATTCCCACGCAGCATTGTCACGCAGCTTCTCTCTGCGCACGATCATTCACCTATTCAGCAGTACGCGTCTTTCTCCTGGAGCGATTTGTGGGCTATTGCTCCTTGGCTCGAGGAGCGGATAAGCAAGAGGATAGACGGTCCTGGAATTGGCGTCTGAAAGAGGTTTTATTGACAATTAGCTTGTGATAAGGTATTCATCACAAGCCGAAACAAGATCGGCGGCTAATTCTTCTTTTTCAGGCAACCGCGCCTTGCCTCGCGCCTTGCTAGGATTTGTTCGTGATTATCTCAGTTTTTCCAATATATTTTGTCTGGCTTTAAACCTGCATTTCAAGATCGGGTGGACGTTAGCGTCCATATTGCATCCAAAAACAATTAGATGGCTTCCATGTATAATAAAAAACGCCACGTCCAGGAATAAGCGCTCGTCATTCCTTTCTTCCTTAACCGCCGTTGCTGGACAGCGACAGTATGAGCCACGTACGTGGAAATGTATCCTGCGACCACCAAGAATCGGCTGATCGATTCCAGGCATGCCGCACTTGCTCAGCGTCTTTTCACACCGAGGCGGAATTGGTTCACCATTCAACCCAATGCCGCAAACGAAGGTATTTGGTTATCTGGCCACTGCGATCGTTACTGACTCGAACAGAGGCCACGTCTGCCCCGTCAAAGGCTGCAGCAAAGTTTTTGCCCAGTCATCTGGTTTAAAAGCTCACGAGAACGTCCAGTATGTACATCATCTTCCCTGCCATTATGTGGCACCTCACAATGAAAAATAATCCCAGCACCAAGAAGAAGCCGTACATTTGTGGCTTTGGTGGTTGCCGGTCCGCATTTGGAGACCCCTCCTCCAAAGCCAGGCATGTCAAAGAAATACACAAGACAACTCACGTCAACGAGTGCCCTGTATCGGGCTGCAAGACCAAGTTTGTGTGTCGATGTGGTAGTGGAATGTATTCTAAAAACTGTTTAGAATCAAACGGCGTTCGGCATTTCACGCCCATCTCAAGCGAAAACATGGTATCACGGACGTTGAAGCGGCGGTTACACTGCGACAGCCGCCTTCCAAGTGTCCACCCGCTGACCAACTGCAGTATCCGACGTCAATGTGGCCATCAATGTCACCACAGGCGATCCTCGCGTATCAGGCGGGCGACTGTGCCTTGTACAGCCCAACAAGTACCATGCCCCAGGAATCGGGGCTTGCTATTGACCCGCGCTGTAAGCGAGGAGTTAATTCTTGGTCTAACTCAACTGACGCAGTCGGTGGTAGTGATCCAGGCACCGAGCAACCTTGTATACCGGTCAACTCCGAACATATACGGACGCGATGCGTATACGGCAGGACCGAGTTTGTGGCAGTATGGTGCGCAGGCGTTGTGGGACGTAGCGTATTGAATGTAATAGACGATTTGAGCCAAACAAGCGCCGACGCGCTTGCACGTTCGTAGCCCGCTCTGCTCGCCTCACCGCGCTGCTCGTCCTCTGCGGCACCCGCCCGCCCCTGCGTTTGCTCCTCCCGAGGATGCTTGCCTCGCCTCTTATGCCCGCCTCCTCCACCGCCTTTACCCCCTCGCACCCCTCGGACGAGCCCCTCCAATACAGACCTGCGAGGGACTTGGAAGCTTTCAATAAACTTCTCCCTCCCCCCATCGAGTTCGTCGAAGGTTCGTCTTCTGGGACGCTGGCCGTTGCAGAGGGAAAGTACGAACCCATAAACGCCTCTCCCAAAACTCCCAAAGCAGAGGTAAGTATATGACCATCTTTATCCACACCCTACGGCACAGGGTTCGTTAACACGGCCGTCCAAAGCTCCCCGAAAAGCCTAAACTGCATCCTGCCGCCAACGGTCCCTCAAGCCCGACAAGCGCCAAGAGCTGCGCCATCACTTCGCTTTATCACGGAGGAATCGATACCTCTTGGCCTACCACTTGCAACCGTGCTGTTGGGCTGAACAATACGGGCAACACCTGCTTCCTGAATAGCGCTCTGCAATGCCTGATTCATACCCCACCCCTCCTGCGCGTCCTCTTTGCCCACAAGGACCTGTGTGAGTGTTGACAGCCTTTGAAACTGTCCCGACATGACCTCAGCCCACAAGGTCGCATCGAAAAGGGATTCTGCATGTCGTGCAACCTGCGTTCGGTCGCGGTCAAGGCTCACTCGCTACATCATGCATTCACACCTGTTTCAATTACGGAGCGGCTGCAGAGTACGTCCGTCTCTACATGACTGTGCTCGGATAACCACTCAACTCCGCATCAGCCATCGCCAAACATATGCGGAGGGGTCGGCAGGAGGATTCGCACGAGTTTTTGCGGTACGCCATTGACGCTCTGCAAAAATCCTGCCTTGCTGGATACCCGCCGTGCGTCTCGCCCATAGTACGGAAAATGCACGTCCTAATTGTAGGTGCTGCAACAGTAAGCTAGACCCCAAGTTGGCAGAGACAACCTGGGTCCACAAAATCTTTGCAGGCCGACTGCGGTCGCGGGTGACGTGTCACGACTGTGGCTACAACAGCGATACGTTTGACCGCATTCTCGACCTTAGCCTGGATATTCTTCGGTCAGAGAGCGTAAAGGATGCGTTGCATAAGTTCATTGCCGTCGATTATCTGAAAGGGGCAGACAAGTACAAGTGTGAAAAGTGCGTGAATGATTTGGTTTTCTGCAAGGATATTCAACGAGCATTGTAGATGCAAAAAACACGTAATTGCTGAGAAGCAATTCACAATTCATGAAGCGCCCATGGTGCTCACGGTCCATCTCAAACGGTTTTCGCCTTTGGGTCGCAAAATCAGCCATCATGTCGATTATGACGACCGGCTGTCATTGCATCCTTATATGAGTGAAGGGAAGCACGGGTTTTTGTATTCGTTGTATGGCGTGATATGCCACGCCGGCGGTGGGCCTAATTCAGGTCACTACTTTGCGTTCATCAAGGATAAAGACGGTCGTTGGTGGGAAATGAACGACGAGATGGTCTCCCAGATAGGGGGAGCGCCTGTCGGCAAGAAGAACGCATATATTCTCTTCTATATGCGCAACAAGGGTCAAGAATTAGAAGCTGTCGTCAAGTCACAGGTTCCCTCGCACAAAAGCCCAACACCGCCAACTCCAAAAGTCGGACTTGCAGCGTCGATGAAGAGGCGGAAAGAGCGGGATCCAGATCGTGACAATGAGGATACGGGGGAGAAGGTGGAGAAGCCATTTATCGGGCCCATTATCCCCGACTCGTTGCTCAAGCGGAATACGTCCGAGGACGAGCCGCCTGCGGACATGGAGAGCATTGTGATGCAACAGAAGATGGAGGCTGCCAAGCTAATGAGGGAAAAGGAGAGACAGGAGAAGGACAGAGTTGTAAGGGAAAAGGCAGCAGGATTGCTTGCCGGTCTTGACAGCTACAACTCTGATGAAGACGCAGACGATGACAGACCGTCAAAAGAGGAAGAATTTAGTGTAAACAAGGAAGAAGCAACACCATCGAATCCAAGAGCGAACTCGCAGGCAAAGTCATCACCCACTTCGCCGACATCACCCAAATCAGCTCTACCTGTACCTCCATCTTCGCCCTCATTGGCAGCCAATGAGAAAAAACGAAAACGAGATGAGGAAGGTGGCGACCATCATCGTAGCGACGTACGCAGACCAATGCCAATCGCATCACGGACGCCGGGCTATGTATTCAGACCAGGTCACAACCCGTACAATCGGATGACGAAAAAATATGGTAAACGACGACTGCATCCTATCTGATATGGACTGTATTATTCTTGCTCTGTTGTGCAGTAACATTTAATCCTATTAACGACGGACGATCCCCTAGAGTTTTGCCTTTGCTTGTTCTGTGATAGAAGCAACCTTTGCATTCTTCTCGTCTCCTTCCTCCCACCAAACAACAGTCACCGTCACGTCGTCTCTGTATCTTCTGGAATAAGGTGCTGGTATGCTAAGTAACCTCCTCAGCTTGGCTTCGTCTCCACCTCCGAAAGCGTTCCGGATGAGATGTGAGCTAAGATTGTCATCCTCAAAGGCCCAGAGGCCTACGGTTTTCATATCTTTCTTGTTTTTACCCTCCACTCCTTGTGCTCCTGTCGTTGTTGGGACGAGGCCGTGTAGCTTTGATCGCGGTACTTTGCCCTTGAGGCCAGCAAAGTGGCCGCCAACCAAGGCAACTACCTCTTCATTACTGCAAGCGGCCGCGTCAGTCAAGGAGAAGAAGGATTAATTTGGAAAAACGAACGTCAGCTCATCCCAGAGACCATCTGTAGCCAGGACAACGAAACGGATGGCACCATCCATTTGAGACGTATCAGCGTCACCAGGGAAACTCAATTTTCTGTGGGAGACAACCGGTTTCGCAGTGACGTAGGGTGGAGTTTTGAACAATGCAGGCGGTGGGCGCATGGGTTTATTGTTACCAATCATAAAAGCCTGGTTGAGACTGTCCAATACAATTAGGATCTGGAAAGATAAAGATCTGACCACAGGGAACCTACGCTTCCTGTATAGGACGTGGCCACTTGTATCGCGCATCACCAAATGCCCGAGTGGGTTCTAAACCTCCGAGGACACGACCTTCACGAATGACGTAGTCAGCCTCGTCTGGAGGATGTTCCGACTGCATGCTGAATTTGTGATTGGTAGGGCTGGCTGAGTAAATTGTTGAAACGTACCGTTTCTTCTCCTCTAAATTTCTACCTGTCTGATCTTCGCTCAAGACTTCTACGCGCCAATGTCCTTGATCTTTACCCATTGGTTCCCATATTCCTGCCACTGCCCGACTATCGCCAGTGCAAGCAACGTATAGATCACGATTAGCTGTGTCAAATACTGCCATGATGGCACAGCTGCCTGTTGTTTCAATCAGATAGAGATCGTCTGCAAAGGGTGTATGAATTAACCTGACAAACTCGGTAACATGGTGGATAACGCCAATGGATGTTTACTGAGATCGGGTATTGCCTTGTTCTTCCTTGTTTCCTCATCAATGCTGTTTGCGAGAACATGAAGAGGGGCATTAAGAAGTTCCGTATCTAATTTTGTAAACGCGTCTTGGAGGGAGCTAGCAACGCGCTCAGGACTCGGTATGATGGAAGATTGAGAGCTCGGAGACCATATGAACGATTTGATCCAGTCGATGCGTCCTATAGGACCTGGTGCCTCGGTGAGCTTGGACAACTCGAGGACGACAGCGTCTATGAGGACGCGTGACAGCAGCCGAGAAGTATGGTATCCGGCATGGCCATCCATGACCGCAAAGAAAAGATAATCGCCAGGAGCAGAGGGGTCCGATTCATCGCGCTGGACGATCTGCTTTGAGTTTGCGTCCTCAATTGTGTCATTTGACGCGAGGAAAGCGGTGGTATGTTTCCAAGTGAGTCCGCTGGGTCTTGTATGGGCCTCAAATGAGCTGTTCTCTCTGATACGCTTCTCAACCTCGTTTGCAGGGATGAGGGGAAAACTTCTCTCGACCCTCTGCACCTTGCCGTCAGCAGTTTTTTCCTTGACGGTGAAGGTGAAAGTCTGCTGCTGATGGTCTCGCCAAAACCTGTAATAGATATAAGCAGGCGTACCAACACAGACGGCGGCAGCGACAGGAAACCAGGGCCTGCGGAGGATGGGGGTCATGTCAATGACATAGCGAGGTGCACGTGCAGAGGGCACCTGCCTGTTCAGGATGTTACTTGGGGTAGAATAATAACTCAGTCCGCCTCTCCAGCCTGTGATGCAGGGCGAGCCTTCCAATGCCCCGAAGGTGCAACCGACAGCTGAAGAACTTGCAAAGCTCGGCATCAAAGTTAGAGATTTTGCATACGAAAGTACTCTACCCCCTGTTGCACCCGTCTACTTTTTGCCAAAGCAGATACAGCCAGATCCCAGAGTGCAAGGAGCGACGCCATCTCTGTACACGGACAACAGAGAGACAGGAAAGCGACCAGCAAGCCAAGCTGGTGGCGTTACCCGACAGCGCGGCTTCTGCGACATACGTGATTATGGTGCCTTGGACAATGATATCCCTGACTCTCAGGAGAGAGTCTCGCACAGTCAGAACAGTGATTACGTCAAAACCCCAGTGGTGACACCGAACGGGTCGCTCCAGTGGCAGAATGGCGAGATAGCCACTGCCGATGGGTCGCCACGTGGAGCGTCAGCGAAGGACGGTGTGCTGGACGCCGGGCAGAAAGCGGACGCGAGGGAGTGAAAGGAAAGCGAGAAGCAGGGGGAAGTAGATACCATCTACGGAAGCGGAGAGAAAGAAAGGTGTAGGTAGAGTTGGCAGACGAGCAGCGTTCGCAGGACAGGAGGCAGATCCCGCTCACGGCTGCTTATATGCGCCCTGCTCAGTGCTCAAGCTCAAGGGCTCACGGCTGCTTATATGCGTCCTGCTCACTGATCAGTGCTCAAGCTCAAGGCCCAGGTAGAGTTGGCAGACAAGCAGCGTTCATAGGACAGGGCTCGCGGCTGCTTATATGCGCCCTGGCAAACGAGCAGCGTTGTTCGCAGGCAACACGTGGGAGGAAGATCCCGCTCACACACGGAACGGATGTCGGGCTGCTTATATGCGCCCCTGTTCACTGCTCCTTCATTCCCATGCGCGTCACCATCTCTGTCCTCCCTGTCTCTCTCTCGCTCCTCCATCTCCCCCGCTCCCGTCTCAACCAGCTCTCCCACTCCGTCATCAGGCAGATCCTCCAGCCAGACCCCGTCTTCCTCAGCATCACCTCAAACGAATTCGAGCTCAGCATCTTTGCAGAGTCGCATGCCCTCTATGAATTTGAGC
The DNA here is from genome assembly GCA_023014455.1 of Amanita exitialis. Taxonomy (NCBI): domain Eukaryota; kingdom Fungi; phylum Basidiomycota; class Agaricomycetes; order Agaricales; family Amanitaceae; genus Amanita; species Amanita exitialis. Next base: position 955,044 of record JAEBUR010000004.1, on the reverse strand, counting down.
CCATAGCAAGGCGAGACAGACACAAGTCTCGTTCTCGCTCAGGCTCCATGTCCTCTCAATCCCGCGATTTCGAGCCCATCGAAATCTCTTGCGAGAAATGGCGTGTGCTACAAATAGACTCGCACAGTGACCAGCTGGGTCAGATCACGTTAACCGTTAACTTGCCCCTATCACTTCCACTAACATCCTGCACCTTCCAGATACTTCCGGTGCCCGCGTCAACGAACTCTCTGCCCCTCTGGCCGCGGCAGGTATATCAATACTATATCAGTCGTCTTACATGAGCGATTTTATCTTTGTGAGCTCATCCCCTGGCTTTGGTGTCTGGAACCTTATCAAATTTCGACAGGTCAAAGAAAGCCGTCTCCAAGAGGCCCTGGACCTGTTTGCGAACGCGGGCTTTGATCTGTACCCAAATGGTGCCGATTTTACTGGCCAAAGAAAGCCTCAGGGCATGTCCGACATCACTGGCAGCCTTGACGTCGCATCCGGAGCTATTTTAACGCGATACGGTCACAAATTTGATGCGAATGCCCTGGGCATCACCCTTACTCCAGAAGATGAACATGCGACTTCCGAATCGACCAGCTCGGGACGGGCCTCCCCCCATTCATCCCCATCCTCTCCCATTTCGAGTGAAGTTGTCATGCTCTCGCCCGACCTAGCCTGCGTAGGCCTCTCTGATGAATTTGGAGTTGATCACTGGGGTCTCAAGATTGTAAAACTGGTGGCGTTCCCGGATTTGATATTTCCCACAAAATCTAAATCCGCGGATCCATCCCTCTATTCAACGCCTCATTCGCCTATTTTGGATAAACAAGATGTTTTCCATCCTCCTGACGTGATGACACCGGCACTGTCCCCAACATCTCCATTATACGAAGAGGAAGACGATGGTTACTTTTCCCATTCACCAAAAATTCCGCCCATGTATCACCTTCCGAAGATAACTTCCAAGTCCCATTCGGACCTTGCAAAAATATCGTTGGATACACCCTCGAAACATAAAAAACTGACTTTGGCTCCTGCACCTTTTGCTCGCACGTCAGGCACTAATAGCCCTACAAGCGAGACTTATGTTCCCTTTTTCAGCTTCACGAGAACCGCAGAAGGATCATCCCTAACTACCGACGTACGACTTTTGGCCACCCTATTCCCCCGACACGAACGCCACATGGTCATCTGTGGTGCAGAATTAGACATGGCGGACGACGTTGACAATGACGAGCTTTTCGATGTGCACGGAAGCACGCTCAAATGCCTACAAGTCGACCTCCGCCAGTTTGGCCTTGGTGAGTTGGCATTCCGTGCGGCCCCGCTTTGCTCTTGATAAACAACCCGATCATTAGACAAATATGGCCTCGTTAATCGCTTCTCCCGGGCGCTGGCGAATAACGGAATTAATCACATGTACAGCTCTACTTTTAAAACGGCCAATTTGCTGGTTAGCACCCTTTCTCCTTCCATCTGCATTTTCGTTGAAGCCCTACTACTCAGGTCGAAAAAAGACATGCAAACCGAGCGCAACATCTTTTAAGCGCATTTTAGAGGGATTTAATCCCCTGACACGTTTTATCTATGCTTGGCTTATTTTCTCCCAATTTTTGTCAAATCTGATGATGATACCTTATCTCCCCTCTACAGCATCGTATATAGCCTGCATACCCCTTTGTAGTAATTGTGTACGTTAGTACGCTCTAAATGTATCGATAGTCTATCATGCGATGCATCTCTAAAAATGATGATGATGATGTTTACTAGTGACAAAGCGAGTGCAGGTGACATGCCAATAATGAAAACGTGCGAATAGCGTGTGTGATAGTATAAATGTGAGGTGATGCTCTATGCCGTCATGGTCATGGCGGCTCGTGCTATGACAGTCTGATACCAGTCGTCGAAAGGAGGAAGCTCGTCTTCTTCGTATGGTATGATAGCAGGTATCGCTGGACTGGAGGCATTCGTGCCCTTGTGGTCACTGGTCACAAATGTTGGCGTTTTGGTCGAATATCGGTTGATTATCCCACTCCACGGCGAATCGTCGCAAGAACCAAAAAAATCGATATCAAAGTCCAAATCACCCCGCACTTCCGTGCTGATGAGGTCATCATCACGCCCAAGGATCAGAAAGTCGTCCATCATCGGATCTGGGTCAGGTGTTTCCGGCTCGGATTCCGACGCCGAGCTTCCAGAACTATCCACTTCCTCTTGCCAGTTGACATCCGGTTGTTCTTCGGGCACACGTGGACTGACCCAATAATCTTCGGCCCCATCCGGTGCACGAATATACCATACCAGACGGTGCGGAACAGTAAGATATTGGCCAAAGCCATGGTCTTGAGTTGTCGTTGCATTATACCAATAAATCCACGGATCCTGAGGCGGAGGCTCGTTGATAATGATATGAGGAATAGTAAATGGAGACGGTGATTCTATGACGATGGTGCCTCGATATTGATTTTTGCGCTGGAGGAACGGCTTTGCTGATCGTCAGCCGACACATCGATAAGAACAATGGACTGGTTTCACCTCTGCTGGATCTGTCCACCGGAATGGTTTTTCCGACGGGCATGCGTATTCTTCGCACGTCAAGAACCCGCGTCCAATCTCGCTCGCCGTAAACGCCTGACCTACTTTTAGCGATCTGATAATGCGGCAAATATAGAGAATTCATTACCACGGCTTTACGATGTATTCTCTGTAGAACGTCTACAATGCTCGCCATATGCACACGTTCGTGCATCATTGATGCAACCTGCGATCCGATAAGAAATGCACCCCGTTTGAAAGGCATGGCTTACAAAGGATCGGAATTTTGATAAACAGAAAACCGCCTTGGCGATGTGCGCCGGGCCTGTACCCCGTAGCTGTGATGATTGTATGTGCACAAGAGTGTAGTCCATCGCGTTCGGTGGCATTGTCACCACAAGGTGACCAGCCCACTGGGGACCTGTAGCGTTGAGCCAAGGGGTATAACAGTCATGGTCATTCTTTTCAGGCGGGGTAATGACGATGTGGGGTGCTAGGTCTGGTGCCGTTGAGTCTAATACTATGTTTTGACGGTGGGCATACGCCACTCTCAAAGCATCCTATTCAAAGTGAACAAATGTGGACAGACTTGAAAAGGCACTACTTGACTAACTTGGTCAGACTTGTGGAGCTGGACCCGTCCGTGCCTTGATTCAGGTTCGTCGGTGTCGAATCGTACATATCGAGGTGTCGTGATGTCACTTGTGTATCCATCGAGCAGTGAAAAGCCCGCGTCTACTCCGCCGCACATCTATGAATGTCGTCAACAACGTTAAATGTCAGTGAAACAGATATGACCTTGCTGTGACCGATATCAGCGGCGGAATTTCCGCCGAGAATCCCATCATGGAAGAGTGTCGAGTGTCGTGTGACGTTAATCACCCCGTTTCTCCTTGACACTGAAGTACTAGATGCAGGATCAATACGTCTTGGCCGTTCGTGTTCGTGTTCTCGGGGACTGTGTGCCATCGCTGTTTGCGCAGGAGGAAAGGATGAGTGAGCCGAGGAGTGGCGTTTGTTGGGGCTGAAACGTGGGACGAGAGAACAAGAAGGTAGCGAGGTGAAAGGGGGGCAATAACGAGCGCCTTTGTTCTCGAGCGCCTTCCGTTGTTATAAAGGAGTGCATGCCCATCGGAGTAGCCACCGCCATGTCTTTGTCCGGCCACATCGAATGTGAGACTGCCTTTTACAGCTTGACATGTCTCGGAAAGCTATTGTTGATTCCCGAGCATCAAGCACTATACAGCACAACGCACAGCAAAATTGACACCCAAAGACTAGATAACCTGAGAAGTACAAAGTTGTACGGACAACTGTCAGTAAAACTGGTAGTACACTGCGTTCTTTAGATCAAGTTGCCAGCGGTAAGACAAGCGACGTTTAGTTCAAAGGGAATAATACTCCGTCCTCTACGGATCATTCGTCCTTCCGTCTACCCGTTCTCTTGACGAAGTCCTGCATGGAATAGTCGGCTCCCGATGTCTGTAAAATTGTGTCATCGATCGAAGTTCGTGTCGATAATTTGTTGTTACTTACTTCCTGAAAAAAGTCCCTAGCAAAACTCGGGAGATGTCGTATATATGGCAAGAAGTTTGTCCAGAAAGGCGTCATTATGATCTGTGACTGGTTTTCGTCCAACGCAGCGATGATGCGTTTCACAACGGTCACCGGTTGTACGGAAGGTAACAGGAATTTCAAGTTGGGAACAGGAGGAAATGCTATTGAGGAGAACATCGGCGTCATGATATGACCGGGACAAACAAGTGTAGTGCGAATTCGGGGGCATTTGTACCTGACTTGGAAATGAGAAAGGTCCAACAATGTGGAATAATACTGCACCGTTTATCGAGCTCATAACGCAGGGAGTCATGCATCGAGACAATTGCCGCTTTCGATGCATTGTAGTCAGCTACGAATAAAGGTGAACTTCTCAATCAGATTCATGGGGTCATGAACTTTACTCATTTGTGCTGTACCGACAAAACCCACGACCGATGCTATGGAAACCTGAAAAGAGCTAGTGATGAGACTATTTGAATGCACTAGAGTAAAACGTACGATGTGCCCCGCTTTCATCCTTAGCAACCCAGGCAGAAATGCTTTCAGTACCCAAAAATGGGCTAATGTGTTGACCCCAAATGTCCTAAGTGATGGTCAAGGACCGACACGTGAAGTTATCGCACAGGCTTACTGGTTTATATCCTCTGGTGTTAAATCAAGAAGTAATTTTCCCTGGACAACGCCTGCGTTGTTGACAATAATAGTCGGTTCACCGATCTACGCCATCATTCAACGCCACATCGTATAAGGGCACAACTTACATCCTCCACCACCTTGTGCGCGACGTTTGATACTTCATTCCAATCCGACACGTCGCATTTATAATACGCAACATTATCTGTTTTGAATCAAGTCCCCATTTTCTTCCCGTGCCTGAAATACACACGATTCTCGGTAATCATAGGTTCAATGTCGAGTACGACGACTGTGACATTTCTTACGGCAAGCGTATTTGCCAGCAATTGCCCAATGCCAGATGCTCCTACAATGAATGTAACAATGCCCATGCCCGAGTCCAATTGACACTCACCACCAGTAATCAGCACTATCTGTTCACCCCAATCCAAAGGTTTCGGTGGCGAGAAAATACTACCCTGATTACGATACAGCTTCGAATACCACTTCACAATCCCTGTATTGGGAGTATGCCCCTGTGAACGACTTTTCGAAACGCAGACGACTTACAAAAAGAAGAGATAATAGCAAGGTACAGCGTAGGATATGTTACCACTGTATCCGTCAGCTTGGCGCCTTGAAAGAAATAGAACACTGGGATTAGTGAAATGAAAAATGGACCTATCCATGGTGAGAGTGGAGCGACAATAGCAGCTCTGAATAGACTTTACTAAATAAAGTATGAGATAAGACTTTGACAATGAGGTCTATGTCGAAATTATCAAACACGAGCGTTGGCTCGGAATCCATGGCTGCGGGGGATGGAGAAGTTGCCGAGGTTATCTCAGGCTATAGCAATGTGCGAAAGTGTTCCTATTTTGAGCTATACCTGCACTGTCAAAGTGACATGCCACTCCCAGTGCAACGTGCAACATCGATTCATCCTCAAAAGTTGACACGAGGATAAGGTCTGCCCTCGAGAATGTTTCCTTCGGACTTGAGGTGAACATGCGTGGCCTCGTTCGTCGCCATCTCTATTCGGGTACGCCAATGACTTGCATCATTCGTGACGACTTATCCATGACCTGTCAATTTGACTTCCACTACCAGTGCCTAGAACTGGACTTGGTATGAAACTTTATATATATTCACCACATGGTCAACCCATATATATTCACCACATGGGCGACCCAAATCCTGCTTGGACCTTCACTCCTATTCACATGCACATTCTGAACCGAGTCGATTACGGGTTTCAATCCTTTCATTGCATTTTGAGGAACCGAATGCCCTAGCCCATTCTGAAAGACAAAAATTTATGGTGCCCGAATCTTAATCTATCCCAAGTTGTCGTCATGTCAGTCGTTGACAATCACAAGGAGCATGTCCAGGAACAAAGAGCCGATATGTGCGGAACATTCGCGGCAACAACCGCTGTACATGACTCATTGATAACAATCGCATAAATGCTGTTCTTACGCAGAACATTTAGATTCTTGTCCAAGCCGCTGAAGAAGTATATTAGACAAAACGGATAGCGTCATACGGGCCGTACGAGACGCGCAAGCCTTTTCAATGTATTGTTCATTACAGCTATCACGAGAACAAGATAGAAGGCAACGTATGCTATAACCCCGCCCCGCTAAGAGAAACAAAAAGTAATGGAAGGTGACTAAATGAATCCACACTTGATTTGGCGATGGAAATTTTGATTTGACGAAGATGGAAACTTGAATGCACGACAGTGGCGGCAAAAACAGGACTTCGATTGCGAAGAGCGTCTCCCGATCAATTATACAGGAACGTTATCTCTAAGCCACAAAGATATCATTTTTACCATGACGATCTAGTTGGAAAGAACTTACGTTGCCTGACCTACAATATTTCCCGGTGGTTCGTACACGCAAACATACATGGTGGCCGGATCAGGACCCTGATCAAATATATCGTCACATTCCGAATATGAACAGCCGAGGTTTCTGGTGGATTTCCAAACAACTTGTGTGAAATGGTTATATGTCGGCGACCGCGGGTTGTAGTCCACTGTCACAGGGTGATTAGAGGGATTATGTTCCAGTTTAGCGTGGAATGCTGTACCTGCATCGCTCGAAAACAGCTGCAAGGCCGTTAAGATAGGGAATGGCCCTGTCGCAGCGACCATGTTTTCCCCGTACGGTTCATCGCTGAGAGAACCATTGGAATGCTTAAATTGACAATTGTCTGCCCAATTGTCCGCCATCCGCGCTAGAGCTTCCGACCACTGCAGAGGAGGAACACCGTATATGGCACGGACGTCATTGTGCGCAGATAGATATTGTTCGATATCCCTATGCCGAAACGATCCTCCGTCCCAATCCGAAATTTGTGCCGCTGCTAGGAGAGTACTCGTGATGATGACCGAGATTGAAACTCTCCAGGAAATTTGCATGGCGGCTTAAGGATTAATTAGCCACACTTCTGAAGGTGCGACGCGAATTGTTAACGGGGAGAAATAGAAAGGATGCCCGCGCGTACTCAAGTTATTTTAATTCAATTCAGTGGAAACGATGCATCACATGGTGCAGGTTGTGTTGCTATGTTGAGCCGACGACGCTGGCCGACGAACCCAGGTGTACTCGTTTACAAAGTACATTTTTGCTAGTATAAATCTTACTAGTATCGAATGGTTACATCATATCAGATGACGTTGTCCAAATCAACCATCTTATCTAAAGGGTTCCGGCTGGACGTATGCTGTATTCTTTTTTGAATGAATCGAACTCTTTCTCTCTCGCCTTGTACTGTTCTGTTAGGTTTGTGACCACTTTACGTATCTTGAGACTCATAATCAAAAATCGCTGCGAGCGGGTTTAAAAACTGAACGCACGCCATCTCTATTTGTTTGAAGCGTGGGCACAACGTCTTTCACAGTCCTCTCGACCAATATGCCGCCAACAAGTCTGAAGCATTTCCGGTTAGGATCCTCAGCAAGTGCTTCATTCAGCGTAGAGAGAACAAGCCTTCCAATGAGCCGAGTGAACATATTCTGACGACATACTAAACAGTCCGCTCACCCATGTTCGTCTGCTTCCTGTTCCAGTTCACCGATCTTGCTTGCCAATGCTTGTAGCTCGTTTTGTATACGAACGTAGTTTTGCTGGATGTCTGAATAATGGAGTCAACTACATATAGTGTATAATCTAGCTATATGCACCCTGATCTGTGAGAGCAGGCTCCTTAGACTTTGATTTCGTATTAGATGGCATGGAGGTGGTCGAGCTAATTTCGGCCTTGTGATTGGCTGGTGCTGTCACAGCTGGTGACCAGCATTCTCCGACGTAGCGCCAACTCCGCGCCATGTCGTTCGCTCGACCTCGGATGCTCGTAGGCCTGCAGCATTATACTAGAGCCATGAACGGTCCCACATATGTACGCGCTATATTCCCAGCCCGTCGATTGCTTTCGGCGTCAAGTTCCTCTCATGCTCAACACGCGCCCCCGAGCCAAGGCCCAACTAACAACCTGGATGAGCACTCACATCGTCATACTGGAAGCTATGCCCCGGTATACGATGCCCGTGGAAGGGAAGTGGACCCCTACAAGGACGGTCCGAGTGCCTTGGATAAAGCTGTTCATATTTTCTTTTTTACTGAGATCATTCGTGGTACGATTCCATCTTTTCCTATCTGTTGTGGTGCTAACTATTTCAGGCATGTGGATCGTGTTGGAGAACTTTTTCAGACCACCATACACAATTATGTACCCTTTCGAGAAAGGTCCTTTGTCTCCGCGATTCCGCGGAGAACACGCCCTTCGTCGCTATCCCAGCGGTGAAGAACGCTGTATTGGTAGGGAGACTGTAATGAACAGGAATTCGATACGATTTACCGGTCTTGTTCAGCTTGCAAGTTATGCGAAGCGATTTGTCCCGCCCAGGCAATCACCATTGAGAGCGAAGCACGTGCGGACGGTTCAAGAAAAACAACTAAATACGGTGCCAATAAATATCATATCTTTCGTAAAATGAAATTCACTCATCCCTGCTCTAATAGATATTGATATGACCAAGTGCATATATTGCGGATTCTGTCAAGAAGCGTGCCCTGTCGATGCCATTGTTGAAAGTAAGGTTCACATAACATAGTTGTGCCTAAGTGGCTCAAATGTATCGCCACAGCCCAAAATCAAGAATTCGCGACAGAAACACGTGAAGAGCTCCTATACAACAAAGAGAAGCTTCTAGCCAACGGCGATCGTGCAGAAGCGGAGATTGCCGCAAACCTCCATTGTATGTCTAGATCAATCAAGCCGGAAACAAGCGATTGATTCATTCTAATCTAGCTGAGCACGTTTATCGGTGAAATTCGTGTTCTGAGCGGATGCTTAAATATCGCAAATGTTGTCGTTCCTGTCTAGAATGCATTTTAATATATTTTGAAAATAAACGGCGAACGTGAGAATCGTCGACACGACAATGGTGCGACAAAATTGCACAATAAAGCTGTTCTGAATTCACTCAGCTTTCTCAATGCAAGCTCATTTTCCTATCAGTTTGATCGTTCCCCGAGTCATGGAGCAACTGTTGTGCACATTGACAGCTTCTTTAACAGGTAACACCTACCGACTCTTGTCGGTAAGTATGGCCGTCAGCTGCCTGTCGGATAGTTTTTTCCGGCCATCGTTCTTAACCCACTCATAGACATGGGCTTCATCATTCTGAATCTACCGGGCTTCGTGGGTTATACGACTTAGTTTTCTTCTGGCGATCTGCCAGCTCCTGGGGTTCCATTCGCCCAAAGATGATGCGGATGGCTAGAATCAGCTTCGTAATGGGACGAACTTGATCTGCGCTACCTCTGTCAGTATGTGGAGCCTTCTTCGCTTGCCATTTTCCAATGCAGCCAAACCCCTGTCTCTTCCGTCCTACTACGGTCTAGCTCTTTGATTGTGCTACGAACATTCACATCATACACTCATCATACACCCATTCTCTAGGTTTGCCGATACTTGGCCTGATGATCAGGCAAAAGAAGCCATTTCCTGTGTGCATAGTGTGAGACTCTCTCTTCATTTCAGGGCATCCCCGCTCAGACCTTGTGATCATTCATCAAGAGATAATGGCTGAGAATATACACGGATCCTGGAACGGGATAAACGGAGGTTAGCTACGTTTGAATTCGCTATCCATTGTCCCAAATTATAAGATTTGGAGGGTACAAGTGTTTTACCAGGTTCTCAGAAGAAGACGTTCGCGGGACGACGCGCCGGCCGCCGTCCTTCACTTCTCGCCTGCGCGCGAGACAAACCAAACCACCCCAGGATCTCGAGCCACCAGAGGCGTTTCGCCAATCTGGGAAGATTCTGGTGCACAGTCTTCGAGGACGGATGGAGCTAGTATAGCCGCCACGCCGACCCTCGCCAGCCGCCACAAGAATTCTACTGCGCGGTATTGTTTGTCAATGCCGATTAGTCCCGGACGGATAAGGATGCGCGCTCTGCTATCCCGGTCCAATAATATGTTGCTGATATAGCACGATGCGCTGGCGGCAGCTTTACATCACAGCTGATCTCAAAGACATGGCCGCGGTGAAATGTAATTTAACCTACACTGCCGATCGCAGCAGCCAAGACGGGTATTCATGCGAATGTGCATCCTCAAATGAACATAGTGATAAGCATAGTTTAACTGGCTGCCGAAAACAACGTATCCGGTATGGTGCACACTCTATTTGCAAGAACAAGACATCGTGATCAGGAGGTACCCTGAATTATACGAACGTTCGACCGCAAACTAGCCTTCTACATTGAACGCTGATGGACACACAGGCGCCACCAGTGAACAAGCTTCTCTTTCGCAAGTCGATCATGGGCATGTTCGGTGACAGAGTGGACTTCCTGCTCTGATAGTACAATATCATCAGTTTATATTCCCTGTCTTGACTATTTCAATTGGCTGTTCTCCTCTTTCAAACCGTGAATTCGAGAATTGTTGCGCAGTGGAGTAAAGAAGCTGTTTCCGATCTCGGGAGAAGATGGCGCCTTTGAATGGTAACCGGTGAACCTGATGACGAGTCAGCAGGCACGAACTTTGCCCATAAAGTGACATCCACAAATGGATCGATACCCAAGAAGATACAGATGCATTGACCAAATAACGCTATTTTACCAATAGATAGCAGGTCTAATCACAAATACATACGGGACGTATTTTAGGGCAACCGAGAAGACCTGACAGAAAAGGCTGCTTGTTTATGGCGGACCCATCCGACTATCCTCGTGATTATCAATGTTCCGAGGTAGATGATAACGCTTCGTGCTCCTATCATCCGAAAGCCTTCCACCCATGTATCCCGCATTGGCTGCTCCCGGTGCCATTTCGGCCTCGGGATCGCTATCCACATCCATCTCATTGCGGCTGCGCTTTCTAGAGAGCTCAACAGGCGCGCGAGACTGGGATGGTTCCTGTGGAGGCAGAGCACTCCCACAGCCGGTCTGTGACCTTGCGTCTTCAGCATGCATGTATTCAAGATCATCATGTGGCTGATTAACAGGACGAAGACGGTATGATCGAGAGCGCTCGGTGTCATGCCCATCTCGCAAGCCGGATCCCGGGCCTGGAGAGTCAGGACGACGATGCATGGGGTAATTACCTTCATGGTAATAACCTGGATCCTCTCGTGAGCGGGAAAGATGGTGATCAGAGTGTTCGCCGCGTTCCAAAGCCGAACGGGAACGATGTAACAGAGGGGAAGACAGATGAGACGAAGGGTATTCACGGCTCCGGTTCAATTCACGGCTCCGCTCCCAGTCTCTCTCGCGTTCAATGTCCTGCATATCGTGCTGCTCATCTCTGCTCATGTATGTCCCGGGAGCTACGGGCTGGTGTCCGTGTACACGGGTTGATGAGCGCAGATCCACGGGGTGAAGAGAAGGAGAAGGTTGCGCCACGGGTGTCTGGTGGCGCGCCAGGTTATGTGGTTCATTCACCTCGTGTATGTCATGGCGTCTTGATCTTTCCCGCTCGGAGAGGGCCGGACTTTGCGCATGATGCGTCGGTGTCCTGTTATCGGGATAGGGTGGTTGATTCGGACCGGGTGCATAAGTCTGTGATGGGTGTCCGCGAGAATGTGAGGAGTGGTGCGATCGACTCCGCTCATTAGAGGGCGGCACGTGCGAATGGTGAAGGGATGGGCTTGTGTGCGGTGGGGGAAGACTATGGGTGCGGGGGATTTCGATTGGCATTGATGGCAGTGATTGCATATGCGGAAGCTGACGCGCAGAGTCATGTCCGCTTGAACTGCGCCTTGGACTATGAACCATGTGTGGAGATGTGACATTAGTTCCGATGGGGTACTCCATGCTTGGGAGATGACGAGCATCAGACGTTGGTGCTGCTCGTGAGTTTCCTTGCGTGCGCAAGTATTCAGCATGGTCATCTCCTGGTGGAACATGGTCGCGTATCTCGCGGTGTTGCACATTGCCTGGGTATCCACGTAAAGGCTGTTGATATGGAGGATGGGCCGGAACCGGATGGTGGATTTGTTGCATGGCATGTCGGTCATGGACATCCGGTGGAGGGGTAGCGGAGGACAGACGTTCATAGAGAATGCTGTAATCACAAGACTTGAACAATCGTGTGACATGGAAGAAAATCACAACATACGCTCGTTCTACTTTCATACGCTGTATACTACGTTTGGCTTGAAGAACTTTGAAATGAAGTTTATCATTGTCCTAAGAGGGATAAGCACATATGGGGCGGAACACAGAAGTGGAAACGGACCGCTTCGATGTCTTTGACTTTTCGTTTGAGTTCTTTGTATTTTGTCTGATATTTGACATCCTCCGCACCGGCAGCAATGCCGATGGCGTAAGGTTTTGGTGGTTTCTGTCTTGCAGAAACCGAGGGTGGCTGATGAGAAGGCTGCGAGGAAGGACCGGGGGAAGGGTGTCTGGACATGGTGGCCTGTGTGAAAGGAGACGCGAGACCCCGACAGCTGGCAGTGTTGAAGTGTATTGGTGCCATTATTCTGACCTGCCGTTCCATGCTTGCCTTTTCAGGCATTTCTCTCGACATATCGCTCTGTCTATCTTTCGTATCTGTCTCTTTGCTGCAGCGACACGAATGAAGCACGCAAGCCCACACCCATAGACTCCTGACTTGGCCGCGACGCGGCGGTTTGCTCACGATGTTGAGATTCGCTGCGCTTCCCACGGCGCAAACTAGCAATCACGTGGGAACCCGAGCAACGTGGACTCCGAGCAATCCTCCCCCCGACTCATTCATTCAACAGTAAGCCCTCGCAGTTACGTTTTTTTCTGTGCTGAATCTGCGCAATGCAGTGTCTCTCCCATACAGACAGTGCGCCCCTGCTATGCAGCTGACGAATATCCATCTCACCTAGCCCCCAGGGATATGCCCCCGCCAGGGGGATTTGAGGCCGTCAAATACAAACGCAACCTTCCGGTCAGAGGCCCAGGAGCTTATGCCATACTCGGTGGTGTCACAGCGATATGCGCATATGGATTTTATCAACTGGGAAAAGGCAATTTAGAGAGAAGGTGTGTTCTTGACGCTTGGTTTGCACTGGAGTGGACAAACAATCAGCTGGATGTGAAACGTGTCACGACAAAGCCCGCTCAACGCCAAACGTGGCTTGATAGGATCCGGCCGCAGTTTGTCCGCAACTCTTATCTGTCATGACTTGCTTCGGGCCGGAATAGAAACCAATTTAGTCACGTCTTCTTTTAGGGAACTAGAGCGAGAAAAAGTCTGGTCGCGTATACATTTGGTCCCCTTACTAATGGCGGAAGGGGACCGCGATGCTTATCGGCGTCAGCAGGCTGCCCTGGCGCGGGAGCGCGAGATTATGAAAGATGTTCCTGGTTGGGAGGTGCGTCGCGCCCCAGTCCTTGTTGGCTGGCACGAGGCATTGATGTCGTCGATGGCGATACTGATTTATGCAGGCTGGCAAGAGCGTATACAGTAGCAAGACGTTCCATGTGCCGGAGATAGTGATTTTGTGAAGCTAGTGGTAGATCTGGATCTATTATTACCTGCAACCATACTGAGAAAACATGACATGTACCGTTCATGTGCGCTTTTGTGACCTCGCACTAACCTAATGTCATGCTCGGATGTCGGACTTTGGATCATACGAACCGTTCCTTTGGGTCAGACTTGCCTTTTATGCATGGCTTCCACATTGGGTGTCCGCGCATTTTACATTCATTCCCGACTGGGCCCCATAGCGCGACACAGCCTTTGACGGCTGGGACTGCCATTTGTCACCTGGCATCTTGTGCACAGCGCACCGCAGACCGGTTCGTCTACTCCTGATATAGAAGTTGCCAAAGTATACCCCTTTCTGACCCAACAAAGCGTCAGTTGCCGCTGATACAAGTCATTTGCGTATAGCAATTGTATCCGATCTCCGACACCGATGCCGCTGCCTCTTATAGCCCTGCCTCGGCGCTACGCAAGATTGCTTTTCAGTATCACCCACCCCCAGACCCCTCTGTTCTCGCGTTCCTCATCGCGCGCGTTTCTAATGCCTACCGCTACCCGCCCTGTCTTCCACTCGCCCTTCATGAATCCCTCTTACCTCGATATGTCAGCAAAGGATTCTAATCATATGCTTGCCTATGACAGCCCTCACTTCAATCTCAACGCTGAAAGCGACCAGATGATTTTTGGTCCCCTCGATATCGAGGATGTTGCCATGGACTCATGGCCCTGCTGCTTTACCATTGGGAGCCGTTGCACGATCCTCCCGGCAAGCCACCCTTCCTCTTTGAACAATCTAGTTTCACACAGCTGGACGGCGATCTGTCCCTGTCATCGCCCCACAACAGCTTCTACGCGTCCGGGGAGACGTTTGTCCGGGATGATGTATCTCCATCATTGGACCATCCTGCATATCTGGCCAACTGGGTAAACGATCCTGATTTCTCTCTCGCACCATCGCCTGCTTCGCCGATACCCATTCCGTCCTCTTTGGATACGTCTCAATCTAGTTCTTTTGTACCTTATCATGAACACTCCCATTTCCCTCCCAACCTGGCTTTGTCGCCCACCTCCTTTGCCGCTTTACATCCCCTTCCCCGATCGCTATCTCCAACTTCTCCCATCGACGAAATGCAGCCGTATCACAGACAGAGGATTGATTCTATTTCACCACAGGACGTCTCAGCCGCGACACCTTCTTGGGCATCACAACTTTGGGATGGACCTAGTTCCCTGCGCTCACCCTCTGCCAATCGACATTCGGTGCGCCACTCGCCCCTCTGTGACAGCACGGTGCGGCAAAGGGTGCCCGCAAGACGCGGTTCTATCACGTCCAATCAGATTTTTCAATCTTCCAGTGCTCCTTCCGTGTCCGAGGCGCGTGCGCCAAGCATGACACGTTCATACAGTCGGCGAGCAGAATCCGTCTGCGTCAGCGACGATCGGGACGCGACTGTGCGGAAGAAAAAGCGCACTCCGCCGGTCGAGGAAAACGCACCAGCGGAAAAGGAAAAGAACGACATACGTGAGTACTTATCGATTTGGCCTGTGATGGATTGTGACGGAATTTGTCGATAGCATTGAAGCCTGTGTTGAAGCCCCCAAAGTTAGCGCCGTCTGCGTGGCAACTGTACTTTACCGACTGGATCCAGAAACAGCAAGCATCCGGGACTCGGAAATTAAACGTTGCTCAGGCAGCGAAAGAAGCGGGGCAGGAATACGCTAATCTGAGCCCAGAAGAGAAAGAGGTATGCTTTGCTGACGTCATGTTCCTTATCGTAACCTCGTGCCTTTCGCAGCCCTACAAACGGCGCTCCCAAGCCATGAAGGAAGCACGCGAGCGTGAGCTCAATGCATACATGCGTTCTCTCACTCCAGAAGACATTAAGCGAGAGAATGCATTCCGTGCCGCACAGCGCAAGGCTGGAAAATCGCGCAAGGGCAACATCAAGGACCCCAATGCCCCGAAGAAACCCCTCAGTGCCTATTTCATGTTCCTACAGCGCATCCGTGCGAATCCCAGACTTGTTAGGGATGTATTTGGTGATGAAACGGAAACAACAAAGCAAAGCGTCCTTGCGGCGGCAAAGTGGCGCTCGATGACAGATGCTGAGCGTCAGGTGGGTATATTTAGCAGGTTTCTACTAGCGCTATACTAATCGACTTTAGCCGTTCCTCGCACAAGCTGAACAAGAAAAGATGGAGTACGAGGCTGCACGCAAGATGTACGAGGATGGCACGACAGGCCCAATATCCAGCATCAACTTCAGTATCCTTAGCAGTCCTGCTTTTTCGAGCATGAAACTAGAATCTGAAAGCGACAGCGAGCTCAGCACTGACGAAATTTTGAATCGGCCAAACCGTTCATGAATGTTCACCATTGACGACTAGTTACGACCTGTTACGACCTTTCTTCGTGCGTATTTTGGTATAGGCATTCTTTTAATCGTTATTTGCTTCGTCGGCATTTTGGACCCCCTGATATCATTGTATATGGATATACCTATGGTGCCCATGTATCTATAGTAGTTTTTTGGACCTTGTTGTCCTGTTGCATTTGTAATATAGTAGCATCCGCCACTCATGATTATGAGCGTGTTTGTATATGCATATTATTAGGCTAGTGGAATCGAGGGTGCATCGAGTAGCAATTGAAGGACCATCTTCTGATGCGGATCGCCATCCTCGTCAAACTCATCACCCTAAGGTCATATGAACGTCAAGCCTTATCAGGTTGGGTCAAGTGCTCACTTCTGGTTGGTAACCAAACCTGAAAGGATGACATCAGTGAGGATCATGGGGTAGCTTGACAGTGACATTTACTTTGCATAGAAGCTCTTAACCGGGATCTGGGAATGAGTGATTATTTGAACGGAACCGGTGTGACTCGCACGCATGGCGGCATCCTTGACCCAATCGTGCATGGCGTGAACAAGCTCACGTCCGAAACCAAACCGGCGGTACTCTTCCAGGACCGCTAGACGTGTGAGTTTGTAATAGTGGGTGTCTGGCACTTTATGGCTGCGGATCGTCCCAATTGGTACAAGAGAAGGGGTCAACCTGAGCAAGAAATGAATGGCGGTCTCGTCGAAACTGGCGGCGTCAGAGACAAATCAGACAGGCCTAGCGCTAGAGCAAATATTTGGCCACGAACTTGTCTAGCTCACTCTCAAGAGGGAACCTCTGCTCATGGACAAACACGGTGATGCGCTGTCATTTGCAGCGGAAAGATCAAAACACATTTCGGAGGTGACTAGAGACTGGTGAGTACCACATCGTAGCACTGCTGGCGTTCCTCTGGCGTCTGTACAACGACGATTTCATGCGCGGGGGCAGACATGGCGGGGATCATGTGATGTGCAAACAGGCGACAACAGGAAGTAGAAACTGTGGAATGTTGTCGTGCCGCGCATTCCGCCCCGGCTCGTTCATTTGCGCCACAAAACTCCGTTCCATTCTCGTCGCTTCGACGAGCTCTATGGTGGAATCCCTCGCTTCACTTGTCCTCAGCTCTCTTTTTGCGTCGCGCCATTCTACCATCAATCCCATTGCAGCATATCGCGTGCATTCTGCGCCAAAGAAGTATGTCTCTTCGGACTTTTTTTGTCCCGTCCCGCGTCGCGCAAGAGTGAAGCACAAGGCTTCGGATCGTTCCTCTTTAGAGCAGCTCTCTGCATGTCAGGATTGGGCACGTTGCTCAATTAGGCATTCCGGATGGTGTCCAAGTTAGCGAGTGCCATCCATCGCTTCATATATATAACTCATATCATTCTCCTTCCAGTCCATTGCCGCAAGCTCATGCTCGAGGAGTTTTTCGTCAATCGGGACCGCCGTGAAGCTTCTCGACTTCCGCGCTTTCTCCATACCCGAGCCCGAACAATTCCCAACCGGCCCGTTCATAGCCTTCAACGACGACACGCTTTCCATGCTTCCGAATCTGTGCATATGACCTGCTCCGCAGTTCAGCTCCTTAGGAGGGCGGGGTAGCCCCCCCGGTAGTCTAAATGCCTCAACTTCTGCTCCAGCTTTGTCTTTTGATTCACGCAAAGTAGCTGAGCACTTTAACCGACTCTCACAACTCGAAATGGAGCAGGTTGATCTTGATGAGGCATGGAATGCCTGTCTAGCTGCTGTGGAGTCTCAAGCGCTTCCCGCTGTCCCTCCCGATGATCTATTGGGAGTAACAGAAAAAATAATTCGGGCCGTTGAAAGGCAGTCTGAGAATGATCCAGATTTAAATGCTCTACGTGATTGGGGAAGGCGTCTCTCAGGAGCTCTTCAAGCAATGGAGTCGTGTCTAGGTCATCCATCCTTTCACGATCGTAGACGTCATTGTCTCCTGGCCCGGTGTGCCTCCATGATGGGCGATTCTGACCGAGCTCTTGAGCTTCTTCACATTGCGCAAGGAATCGTTGTGCCAAACAAGCAGGACTTTGATTGTGCATATGCTTATGAGTCAATTGCGTATGGAGTCCACCGCGACCGCGATGCAGCTCATGTCCTTGATTTCCTTGTTCATGAATGGAACTTTATCGAATCTCTCCTCTACCACAGAGTGGGTCAACTTCATTTGGAGAACCCCATTGGGAAATCTCTTCGCCTTGCCTTACACCACATTTTTGCTAGCGTTGAACGTCCGGCCGAGCTCGTCAGTGCTAGCAAGAACTGTTCTCAGGCTCATCGGGAGAAGTGTGGTCATATTCTAATTAAATTATATTGCGAGATGCGTCGACCTATGCCTGCTCTTGACGTTTGCCATACCCTGCTAGGTCAAGGACTCTACATTCCAGTGGGGATAAAGTATATCTTGGTACTTGCTCTGACTCGTGCTGACGCTTTCCGAGCGGCAAATAAGCTCTACGAATCGATATCCAAGAGTAAAAATAGGCCGAACCGATACCACCTGACTATGGGACTGCAATTATATTCTCGGCAAGGCGACCTTGTCCGCGCAGAGCAGTATTTTCAGGACCTCGTGGACCGCGGTTGGGACACCCATGATGACAAGGCTATGCATATGTATGCGCACGCTATTCAGGGGGATTTTAAACAAACCGTAGCGCTGTTCAACAAATATTACCCTGGAGATGCGAATGGATCAAGGCTTAATTCCCCCGATCGCTTCACTCTTTCCATGATGATCCACGGTGTTGCACGGCAGGGGAATCTCGAGCAGATTAACGAATGGCTGCAAGTCATGTCCAAAGCTGGCTACGACCCAGACGTGTACATATATGGATCTATTCTCAAGACTTTTGCGCTCCGCGATGATATGACGTCTATTGCCGCCGTCTTATCCCAGATGAGAGCAGCCAGAGTAATGCCGAACGTCGTCATATATACCACCATTATGTCTGTCTTGGCTCGCCGAGGGGATGTCGACGGTGCAGAGGCCGTCTACAAGCGCGCAATCCAAGAACGTATCATGCCCGATCGTCATATGATCACAACTTTGATGAATGCCCACGTCGAAGCCGGGTCCTGGGAAGGTGTCATTCGAGTGTTCAATAAATTCAAGGCAGCCTTTTCGGAGCATGTTCACGGGCTCGGGACGGAGACCTACAACACCCTACTCAAGGCCTATGTACAAATCGGAGCTCCCTATCGTCTCGTTTTGCGCGTATTCAACAAAATCAAGTCCTTCCATATTGAACCCGACGCGTACTCTTATTCCCTCCTTATCCAATCAGCGTGTGACGCTGGCCTAATCAATGTTGCAACGAATATCTTTCGACAGATGGATAGGTTACCAGAAGCGGATAAGCTTATCACGGTCTACTGCTTGACCATTATCATGGGCGGTTTCGTGCGGGCCCGAAACTTGCCCAAGGCAAAGACGGTGTTAGATGAAATGATTAAACATGGAATTGATCCTTCCTCTGTATCTATTGGAACTCTGCTCCAAACCTACGGAATGGGCACTGCTGGCAGGAATATAGAAGGTTTGGTGTTGGCGGAAGAATTCATCAAGAGTTTGTCCCCAGAAGACGCTAAATGGAACAAACCTTGCGGGGATCGGAAATCTGCTTTGGAGCACGTTTATGGACCATTGCTGTATGCATATTCTAGGGCAGATCGTCCAGAGGACGTGGAAAGGTTGTACCAAGACATACTCAATATGGGCGGTCGACCTACACTTGGCATCTTGTCCTTGCTCCTGGACAGCTACCGCCGTGCTCAAAATCCTGATATGGTACAGCAGGTTTGGTCTGAAATCTTCCAGCTTGGGCTAGAGTACTCGGAAAGTTCGATGTTAATCGATGACGTGACATCGTCTGACGTTCCTCACTTGCGGGTCAAGGATAGTATCTTGTGCATCCCATTGTCCATCTACATCGACGCCATGTCAGCTGCAGGACGCCATGCTGCAGTGGCGGAGGTGTGGCAAGAGTATAAATCACGAGGCTTTGGTTTCGACTCGCATAATTGGAATCACCTTGTGATAGCCCTTGTACGCTCAGGAAACATTGAACATTCGTTTGAGGTCGTGGAGAAGGTTATCCTACCTTTTTGGAAACAGTGGCAGACTCCAGAAGACGTGTTGGTGAAAGAAATAGAACGCATGGAAAATTCGGACGATCTTGATGCCGATGAACCATCCGGCACGTCCGGTGATACGGCGAACATTGTGTCCGCAGCTGAACGCCACCGCCGTGCAAGGCTCATAGTTGCTGGATCGGCCAGGAAGCTTGCACGCTTGAACCCCGAAATTGCTACTGCTTTGTTTGGTGGTGATGATATTGTGCGACCTCTCCGGCTACTTCACCACATTGCACCGAATTGGAATGTCTGGCGACCACATGGGGCTGTCTTGAGGTTGTTGACAATGGTCATGAACCGCTTAGAATCTGGGTGCCTCGTTGACCCAATAAAACCTGACGACCCTGAAGATGAATGGGAAGAGATTATTGATCCATCTATAGCTTTCGAGAGGCAACGCCAAGCCAGGGAGCTGCTTGAACGAATATATCAGAACTACCCTCAAACGGTGCAAATGGTGGAGGCATATGATACCATGGCTAGGCGGCGATTAAGTGAGGAGGAGTACAACAGGCGATATTCGTGGACATAAACTATGGTATGTAACACACGGAATCGAGACCGGGAACCTCAGTAATGTGCTATTGTACTATGTGTCATCACTATCGGCATCGGAGTCCGATTCGTGGTGGCGACGTTTGTTGTGTCGGTTGCGCTATGGAAATGTCACCACTGGATGGAGGAGGCAGAAGAGGGGATCAGGTACCAGCGGCAATTTCTGTCCTTGGTTGCCAAAAGCAATGGAAAGCGCAGTTGTATCTATCAAACTCTAAATGAATTTTGGGCCACGGATGACACGAGCTTGCATACCAGGAACACCTGGGAAACGTTTGGCTGAATAGACGGTAAAGGGCTGCGTAAACGTTTGTGCGAGCACGGGTGATACATCCGTGTGAATGCGGCTTGCTCCACATTCCGGTGCTGGAGGCCTAACGAACCAGCCGGGCTCAAATGTCAACTAGGCAAAGAGAATGACAGAATCTGCTTACGCCCCGACGTTTAATAGACGCATCCTCAAGCGAAACGTACCTTTGGGTCTACAAGGTTATTAATTTCGGATACTAAAGGGACGGATACAGACCTTCAGTACGGACGGATAGATCTTGGAAGAGAAAGAATATCCCCCACTTGCGGTGGTCGTCCATTAATCGAGAGGCACTGGCAGACAAGGGTCCAACGAGAGTTCTGGTGTACGTATGCGACCGAGAAGGAAGGGCTGGCGGGCCATTCATGGCAGTGGGCGTCGAGGTTGGAAGTGATCCGTTCTGTTGTGTCGGAGTGGAAGGGTAGTAGGACGATGGAGGAGGTGCTTGTGATACAGAAGTTTGTAACGTTTGAGGAGAGGCATATGTTCCAGTAGCATACATGGGATGTTCCGGGGCTGAAGCAGTATATTCGTCATGTTGTTGTGACCAAGCATGTTGTTCGCGATCATCGGGGTTTGTTCGTAGAGAAGCGTCTGTTTGCGGTGCGGTAGCATAATGTTGAGCAGAATAGCCATTCGTTCCCCAATGACGGTATGACAACATGTCTGCTTCGCTTCCGTTGGTGTTCCAAGAGTCTGGAGGAGCAGAGTTGACGGTCGTCGATGCTGGGATACGTCCAAATGTTTGTATTGAGGGCAAAGCGGTTGTAGGATAGCTGGCGCTGCGGTCCATTACAGGTGCTTGAGGATAATTCCATGTTGATGCGGTTTCTGATGTAGGAGTGCCATATGTTGTGGTAGGTTGAAAACTAGAACTATCTGATGTAGATTGGGTATAGTAACTTGGTGTTTGAGGAGATGTCATTGTTGCGGGAGATGCCTGGTTTTGACAATTAATTTATCCAGACGCATTATAGGGCAAGAGTGACATACCGGCTCGTCTAGACGATGTTGGGTAGATGCTGGACTACTTTGTTCGGCTGGAGTGTGGTTGCCAGATGTGCGGGTTCCTTGGGCTGAGGTATTAGTGCCCCGACGTTTCGATTTAGAAGAACTTGTTGGAATGAATCGTTCTACAGAAGAAGGGTGAAGGACAAGATTCATCTCTTGCTTGCCATCCTCTGACCATAAATCCACGGTCACCAAGAAAAATGAATAGTCGACCTCCCTGTATGATGTCAATTGCGGCCATGGACGGGGAATAAAGAAATAGACATACTCGGAATCAACGAGTGTATTATCGTCTCTCCGTACCACGAGCTTTGCAACGACAGCAGGCGCCAATGGTCTTCTGTCCTACAAGTCTGTTAATTCGGTTGAGCGCAGGTTGCAGTGACAAGGTATACGCACTTTGTCGCCAAAGCCACACATTCGTGCTCTGAGGGGATGCTGCACTATTTGGAGGGAATAATGCCTACAGATACAGTCCAATTGACAGGCCGTGTCAAAATTCAGTCAACTCCCCTGCGTCCGATCCAGATAGCCCACTGTTCAGGCTCGTCAGTGATGTTTTCCCGCACATTGGCGTGCCTTTGGACCTCCATGTGCTGCCTAGGGTTGGTCTGTTGAATCATGGCAGGAGAGAACGTGCAAACGGCCGGGGTTAGCCGCGAAGCTGCTGTACGCAGCGGGTGCGGGTGGCTGTGCTGCTTTGGAGGAGTACGCGCCATAGCGACGCCTGTGGCAGTGCTCTCATCATGCCCGACCAGCCTGCCGCCAGAAAACTCCTCCAAGACCTTGTCAAGGAAAACAAAGTCTGCAACGACTGCTCAAATCCAAACCCTCAATGGGCTTCTCTCTCTTTCGCCGTATTTCTCTGCCTCCAGTGCGCCGGCGTCCATCGAGGCTTTGGTGTACATATCAGGCACGACCATCTCTGACCACACCCTACACCCCTAACAACCTTTGCTTCTAGCTTCGTCAGATCAGTGTCCATGGATGCATGGCAAGACGACCAAATCAGGCGAATGCAAGTGGGTGCTTTGCCTGTGCATCTGCCAGTCCTTGAATATGCCTCAGCTAGGTGGAAATACCCCTTTCCAGGATTTTATGGTTTCCTACACGCCCGTTGAACAGGGTGGCTATAAGGATGGCATGAGCGCATATGACAAATATCACTGTTGGGCAGCAACACAGTACCGCGAAAAGGCATGAATGATTTCAATGATTTCGCAGCACTGTGCTCATGCCATTTTTCCACTTTAGTTGAATGCAATGCTTGCAGGAAAAGACTGGGCTCCCTCACCTCCATCTGCGTCCGATCCGGTCATCAGCCGATCGGGCTCTCCTGCGCCATCGCAAGGTCTTAGAAAATCGAGGGCATCCACTCGCAATGTTCCCAGCCGAAGTGCGTCGCCTGCTCTCAATGCACAAACAAATTTGGATTTACCTGGTGACCAAAAAAGTCGGAACGAATCTTATTTCGCATCGCTGGGCAGAGAAAATGCAACTCGTCCCTCGGATCTTCCGCCCTCCCAGGGTGGCCGCTACACTGGTTTCGGCAGCACTCCCAGCCCGGGCCAACCTCCATCTTTTGCACTGTCGTCAGCGGCTGCTCCGACACTGAACGACTTTCACGACAACCCCAGAGCAGCTTTGACCAAAGGTTGGTCGCTGTTCTCTGCCGCCGTCATGGGGGCTTCTCGGGCCGTATCGGAGAATATTATACAGCCAGGAGTAGAGAAAGTGACAGATCCCACATTTCAGGCTTCTGTCAAAGGGTATGTGACAGAGGCACAAAAACAGGTGACCATGGCCGGTAGCGCTGCAAACCAGTGGTCAAAATCTCAGCTGGGCGTCGATGTTGCTGAGAGCGTGGGTGGAGTGGTGGATACCGTGAAGGATAGAATTGGGGTGGGGCCTTCAAGGACAGGCTATGACGCGTTGTCTATGAGACCAGACGGTGAGACGTCGGTGCTGTATAACCATCACGAAGACGAGGATGATTTCTTTGGCGAATACCAACAAGGACGGACTAATATTCCAGTGTCTGCGACGAGCTGGAGTACTGTTACACCGACGACCCCGAATACCAAAAAGTCTGCAGGGTGGGATGACGAATGGAAGGATTTTTAGACTAGATAATAGCTCCGGTCCGGAACTTGTGCCAGGCCTTGTCATTCATACCCTCACATGTTGTTGCGCTGTGTTCTGCAGAGGCCTTTGCCACGTCTTGCTAGGGCGTACCACGCATCTGTTCTGCCATCTCTCATCTCGACCTCGGCTCCTGAATTTGTCGCGAAAGCGGCAGCCATGGATGAACTAGTGGCAGACTTGGAACGGAAAACAGCCGAAGCGCGTCAAGGCGGCGGCGCGAAAGCTGCAGAACGGATGAGAGGTAAGGGGAAGAGATTGCCTCGAGAACGGTATGCGTTTTGTGCTCTCATGCTGCTAGCTCATTGACAGTCGCAGCTTAGACTGAATCTTCTTCTTGACCCTCATTCACCATTCATCGAATTGTCTCCGCTTGCTGCCCATGACGTGTATCCTGGTCAACACATCCCTGGGGCTGGCATAATCACGGGCATTGGCAGAATATCCGGTCGTGAATGTGTCGTGGTGGTGAACGACGCGACGGTCAAGGGTGGTTCCTATTACCCCCTCACAGTCAAGAAGCACCTGCGAGCACAGGAAATTGCTCGCGAGAACGGCCTGCCATGTGTCTATGTTGGTATGCTGCTTTAATCCTCTTCATGACTAAATGGCTTATGATATGTAAAGTGGAATCGGGAGGTGCTGCCCTACCATATCAAGCCAACGTATTCCCTGACAAGGAGCATTTTGGACGTATATTCTATAACATGGTCTGTATTGGTTTCTTCAACTTCACGCAACCTCTCACGCTAGATGTAGGCACAAATGTCCGCGCTCGGCATTCCTCAAATCGCCATCGTGCACGGAATATCAGTCGCAGGTTGGCCCTCGAATATTTTGTTGTTTTGATTCTTATATACGTGCTAGGTGGCGCTTATGTACCCGCGATGGCAGATGAGAACATCATCGTACAAAACCAGGGACGGATATTCTTAGCTGGGCCTCCACTTGTCAAGGCAGCAACGGGAGAAGATGTTGATGAAGAAACGCTTGGAGGAGGCTTGATGCACTCTAGCGAAAGTGGCGTTACTGACCACTTGGCACGAGATGATGAACATGCTATTGCAATTGCAAGGGAAGTTGTGGGAGACCTTGGTTACGCGGGCCGGACTGCCGTTTTCCCAGCAGCAACGCCTGACGATCCATTATATGCCTCCTCGGAACTGCATGGTATTGTTGGGACGGATGTTCGTCAGCCGTTTGACATGCGTGACGTGATTGCACGGATTGTCGACGGAAGTCGATTCCGTGAATTCAAGAAAGAGTATGGCACAACTATGATCACTGTACGTCACACTGAGAGCCCTGGGTCCTACTTACAATGATAATGTAGGGCTTTGGTCATATTCACGGTTATCCTGTTGGCATTGTTGCAAATAATGGAATCTTATTCTCACCTTCCGCATTGAAAGCCACTCATTTCATACAAATATGTTCCCAGCGGCAGATACCTTTACTATTCCTCGTCAACGTGACAGGTGAATTAATTAATATTCTACTTCCTTCTGGTTCTCACACATTGTCAAGGCTATATGGTAGGCTCCAAGGCCGAGAAGGGCGGCATAGCTAAAGATGGCATGTCTTGAAATAAGCCCTCCGAAATCACCTGATACTGATATTTACCTCAGGAGCGAAAATGGTCAGAGCTGTGGCGTGCGCGAACGTGCCCAAACTCACCGTTATCGTCGGTGGTAGCTTCGGAGCAGGTAATTATGGTAAGGTCATAGCTTCTCCATTCAAACGCCAAATAACCTCTTTCTCACAAGGAATGGCTGGCCGAGCTGTAAGAAGCTTTGCGAGCTCTATGTATACTTGATATTGATGACTCAACTATGTTAGTACTCCCCTCGCTTTTTGTGGATGTGGCCGGTGAGTTTTTATTTCTACAAACGGAAGGAGTTGTTCAAAGTTTTTGCTAGAATGCAAGAGTATCCGTTATGGGATCCGCCCAATTATCACAGGTCATGACTTCTGTTTCAAAGTACGCTAGCTGTAATAGGATGTTACTTTATGCTCATTCCTAGCTAGGGATCCCGCACAGCATGCATCGCTCAAGACCGAGATTGAGGATCAATCAACTGCATTTTATTCGACAGCTCGGTTATGGGACGATGGGATCATCAAACCAACCCATACCAGACATGTACTAGGCCTTGCGCTCGGTGTTGTGTCTCCTGGGTCCGGATCAGGTGCATTGAAGAGGGCAATAACATTGGACGGGGATAGCAGCGGATACGGCGTGTTCAGAATGTAGTTAGTGTAATAAATCATGACGTCATCCCCCCTTTACATGAACATCCAACCACTCCCGCTTCCGACCCGGGCAAAATTACGGTCCACCCAAATCCTGTCTTCGCTGCCTCATATAGTCTCGGAACTGTTGCAGAATGCCTTGGATGCCAATGCACGGCACGTGGACATTGGCGTGGATAGTGAAGAATGGGAGTGCTGGGTGCATGATGATGGCATCGGGATCAATAAGGACGCGTTGGGCGTAATAGGTGAAGGATCCGATGGCGGCAGATACAGTGAGCTTTCATTATGGTACCAGTCGCCACGACTAAGATCACACCAACTAGACACCTCTAAGCAGTATGCAACGAATACTATCAACGCGCTAGAAACATTTGGCTTTCGGGGAGAGGGTACGTCATTTAAACGCTGCAGAGGATCATCTAACGCATCTTTGGTCATAGCCCTTGCTTCTATCGCAAATCTGTCCTGCCTGGAAATCTGCTCTCGGACGCTTCATTCTCGCGATACCTGGTCTGTTATCGTCAAGGTGTGTGCATCGTCCCACCCCAAAAGCTAACTGAGGAATTTTCAGGGAGTAAAAAGCTTGTACAATGGCTCTGCGATCCGCTGGCGTCGAGAGTCTCCTGGAACGACAGTCCATGTTCGTGATGCCTTCTACAATGTATGGTTTTATCCGTCTCGCATTTTCTGTGAAATAGTTTTTGACACTATTGGTTAGCTTCCAGTGCGTCGTCGATCCCACCCGCCTCCTTCCCGAGTATTAGAACAGATTCGTCGCGAGCTCGAGTCGTACGCTCTTGTGTTTCCCGACGTATCGTTTTCCCTGCAAAACCTACAGAATCTGCGAAAGCCAGGACCGTCGAAAGACAATACATGGCGTATTCCCAAGGTCTGTCAAACTCAAAAGATGTCCAACTGTAAATCGAATGTTATAGACTGGCTCTACTCTGATGACATTTCGCCATTTGTATGGAAAATCATTGGTAAAGGTGAATAATAAAAACGCCTATTAATCAGTGTTGCTGATGCAAGCAGCGCGTCGAAGAAATCAATTCGATCTCCGGCAACATGAAGTTAGAGGGCTTCATCAGTCTTGTCGGCGCCCCTTCCAAGGCATGTTTACCACAGACTATGTATTGGCTTGACATGACTAAGCTTGTGGATAGATGTACCAATTCTTGTGTATGTCTAAGCATTATCCTTGTGATAGTCTGATTTCAACAGGACGATTAGACGTGAACAAGCATTTGATGTCCCCGTGCGATCTACACAAGGCAGCAGACTCTGTCTTTGTGAAGAGCACGTTCCATAAGAGTGTGAGCAACTTGTCCAAATTTGCTTACCTTGTCTCATCTCTCTAGGCACCAGATGATGAAGACGACACAGGCATTCCAGTATCTGGTACGCAGGAATTCATGGGACATTGCCATAAGTGCTAACGCAAACAGTAATGCGCCGATCTCCCCGCAAGGGCGAAAAGAGGCCCATATACGTGTTGGACTTGACGCTGCCTCCTGAAACTATAGATAACTGTGTGGAACCAGATAAATCAGCCGTTCACATCCGAGTACTTGACACTTTTTTAGCCCAGAATAATAAACTAATAGTACACAGGATATTGACACAGTTGCGTCATTCTTAGCATCCAGCATCCGCGGATTTCTGACAAGTCATGGATATGCACCCGAGTCAATTGATGAAGCAGTTGCTGCTGCAAGGCCAGGACCTCCACGGAAGAGGATAAGAATACCAGAGACTCGCTGTGAAGAGACAGATGACAGCGCCAAGTATGATAACACTTTGACAGACGTTGTAGGCTGCGGCCTGACAGCTGCACAAGCGTCCATTGACTTGGTTCGTGTTCCTGGAATTCATAACAAAACATAGTATATCCTTTTTCGTAGAACAATGATGATGAATATCAAACATGGACAGATGGCCGAACGGGTCAGACGTTTGTCATCAATTCACGAACAGGGAATACTTGCAGTGCTGCAACGGTTCAACGGACGATCGGCGCACGTTCGAATGATGGGAGGCGAACTTTATCTTTACAGACGTCAACCAATGGGCCGAAAAGATCCACCACTCCTAACTGGCTAAGAGATGCTCTCAAGGTCTGTCCGCAGACGAGTGATATTGATTCACGCTGACGTGAATAATTAGAATAACCCGGTATATGTGGTGAAAGGCAATGACTTTCCTGCCATACGCAATCACAACGAATTTTGCCAGCGACAAGGCGGAATTCAGAATGCACCTGTCGGTCCTGTATACCGGTTCGGAAAAAATGACCTTGCCGAAGCAGAGGTTATAGGTCAGGTAGACCGCAAGTTTATTGCATGTCTCGTTACGGGCAAAGAGACCCTTCCAGTCGGCGATTCACTTGAGCGCGGGAGAAGCGAGAACGATACCATAGATGGTTTAACTTTGATACTCATTGACCAGCATGCCGCCGACGAGCGAATTCGCGTGGAGCAATACCTGAAAGGGTTGTGTCAGGGATTCCTGTATAGCCGAAAATATGGATCCGACTCAAAGCAGGGTGTGAAAGTACGAAATCTCGAACCGCCTATGCCATTGCTCCTTACACGGCACGAAGCCCTCAGATTGGCAAGCTCTCGTGATTTGCAGGAGTTCCTTAGTTGGTGGGGCCTGCACTTCTGTGGCTTATCAACGGATATGAACGGAACTGGATTCGATTCTGATTCTGGAAACAGCCATGGATATTTTCAGGTCTTCGCCAAGGGTATTCCCCTCGTCATAAGTGACAAGGTATGCTTCTCCATTCTACTCCGTTTCCGGTATTCAGTGGCGCTACCCCAGCTTATGATGAAGGACGAATTGCGAAATTTGGTCAAGTCCATTCTTGGGCATTCAGACATCTTGAGATTAAGCCATCGGGAATTTGACGAATGGGAGGTTTCGCCATTGGATGAATTACGTTGGCTGAATGGACTGCGCTGTTGTCCCCAAGGAATATTGGAACTGATCAATTCGAAGGCTTGCCGAGGTCTGTCAAATCCTTGGTCCATAAGGAAATTGATTCGATGGCTCGCACAGGTGCAATCATGTTCAACGACAGCCTTAGCCTGGAACAATGCAAGAAACTTGTGAGTCAACTGTCCGAAACGGTATTTCCTTTCCAATGTGCTCATGGAAGGTGGGTTGCACAGAAATTTCTTTATTTCCAGGCTAGTGTTAAATTTAGTTTATATAGGCCATCTTTGGTTCCTGTCGCAAACACTGGCATATTACGCGCTGGGCGGCGGGAGGCGACTCGATTTGGATGGACTCGACTCGAACAATGAGAAGCACGAGAGCATATGGCCTCCCACGAATCGCTTGCCGTGTGAAGTTGGAAGTGCTGTGAACGTTCCAATTGTCTTGAGCACAGGGTGCCCGGTGCCGGACCTGGGGTCCAGTAGTAACTAATCTGGCCGTACCGTATTGTCCGACTTTGTCGTGTCTCAGCTGTTCTCGAACGATCTGACCGCATCGACAACGGAGTGATCCAAGGAGGTCGCGTGACGTCAAGCGGGACAACGTCATACGGACTGGGGTTTATAAACGCCGTCTTTCCGCCGTCATTTAAATTGTCTTTTTAAGCCACAAATACCCTCTTCTCCGCCCATCATGGTCAAGAACATTTCCCGAGTCATCTATAAACCCGATCATGAGAAAACCGATGAATTCATTGTCATCGTCAATCCGGCAGAGGTAAATTATTCTTTGATCCTTATAGACATCAATGATAACGCCACTTTATCTCGGTAGTACAGAAAGTGGATAGAGGGAGGTAAGTTTAAGTTGATCATTCCTCGGGAGATGCGACTGATCATGCGGGATAGACACGTAAATATGCAGATCACCTCGGACGTGCGCCCACTGATAATTGATTTGATCCCTGCAGGACGATCCCGCTGGTCGATGTTGTAGATTGTAAGATTCTCACCAGATATGGGGGGCCGTCTGCTGACACGGCTGGGGACAGCCTTCGACGTCTTTCACTCTAGACAGGGTTCGCAAGGCATCTTGGGCAAGGCGTCGTTCCAGCAGCTGGATAATACGTTTGGGACGCACAGGGACGACGATGTGGTCCAACTCATCCTTAAGAAAGGCGAGGTGCAGGCTGGAGATGCGATTCACTCTAACTATAATGCGACCAATGTGACGAGAGGGAGTGCAGATAACAAGAGCAGGGGCCATATGATGGGTGGCGTCTGAGCGATCTGTTGTTGGACGAATGCAACCCTTGACAATTGTACAGTATTCTACTCAATGTAACAAATCGCAAACCGTGTTCACGTTCTACATAATGGGGCTCCTTTGCCACGTCATGTGTAGATTAAGTTCGCTGGGGTCTCATACATGAAAGTATAAAAGTTTCCCCACAGGGAATAGTGATGAAATGAGCACAGTAGGGTATTTCAATGCCTAGATGTCCCTTCCGTCCACGCACATGAATGATGATAGACCTGCTGTGAAAATTTGATTAGTTTTGCCCCGCAGTCTCAGCCCACTCTTTGCTGCCCATCTGGACGAGACGCGAACAAGCGCGGGCAAAGGCGAATACCTCCTCTTCGCCTGTAAACATGGAACTCCGACCGACAACATCCGTAGAAAGGCCCTGATGAAAAGGGGAAAGTTAGAAAAGCGTGTTGATGGGTAATAGTACACGTACGAGGTCGTCCATTACGCTTCTCATATGATCGGTCACACCAGTTGACGATGGGTCGTCCGAAAAGACTTGATAGACGGGAAGTTCTGACGTCACGAATAACTTTGTCCTGCTTTCATAACATGCTTCATAGCGTGTATCAGAAGGATGCCAGAGTATAAAGTATGTTATTACCGTCAATGAAAGTGATAAACCGGCGGGCCTATCATGCGCAAGGTCAGGTGCGGCAAAGCTTGTTAGAGTTTCATCATACCTTGTCTTTGCTATCAAGACCCATCTTGGGTATACCGAGCACAAAGACCGTGCCAAAGGTGCGCGTCAGCTCTAGATAGTCAGCAGCACTCAATGGCTGTCCGCAGAGGTCATGAAAACGAAACTTGGCGACACGGCTTGTACTCTCTGGAACGACGAGGGTGCGTCCCCATACCTTGAGCTCGCGATTCTTGATCGGCGGATCGTCCAGGTCATGTTGCGCAAGTGCTTGAAATATCTTGTTGAGTTCCAGGTCGTTCTCGGGAGTAAGAGGATGGAAATAGACTTGTGATAATGCACGAGGTATACGTCGGTAATCTTGACAATAACGTTAAGCGTATATGAAATGTCTCGTGAGTAACTTACCCGTCCCGGAGTTTAGGTCCGTTACATCAAAATGCGTTGTGAGGAGTTCGATGGCAGGAAGGAAACTGGATCGCTGGATACCGTTCTTGTAAAGGTCGTCTGGATGTCGGCTGGACAAGAGAAAGCATGTCACAACAACAATCATGGTCATGGAAAAGGACATTACTTGGAAGTTATAACACATATGACTCCGTAGTTGAGCAAAGATTCGAGAAGCCTTCGGAGAATCATGGCATCCGCAATGTCGGTCACCTTTACACTGTTGGTTAAACTTTCATTGTCAAATTGAAAGACGGAAACCTGGAATTCGTCAAAGCACAACACGCTGGCTTCCCGTGCGAGATCTCTCGCTACGGGGGCTATTGGGTCGCCGCCCCGGTAGCCCATTGCGATCTTGGCGGCGTGCAGTCGCTTGTGGACATCGATCATAAAAGCGTGAAAATGAACACGGCGTTTGCGGGTGATGGTGGGCGGCAATGTTTGGTAAAAGATGTCCATGAGCATTGTCTTGCCTGTGCCGACGTCGCCATAGAGGTAGAGACCCTTGGGAGCCGAAGCGGGCGGAGATGTCGGGACGGATGGTTCGCACGACAGGAGGCGTGCAAACTGGAGGACTGTGAGAGAGGTAACGAGGACAGAGGAGCGACATACGATGGAGGAGACTGGAGCTGCGGCAATGGGCGAAGGAGTGTAATGCAATAGCTTGGTATGTAGATCCTGCAGAATGTGGATTATTCTAGTTTGATGGTGGTCTCTACGCAGAACGCCCGAGTCTGATAGTTTGTGGTATAGTTCCAGAGGCGGCGCCGACGCAGTGAGCGCTCTGAAGAGCGGACGGATGGAGGGCGGGAGGGTCGGCCGGGGAGATGCTATGCGGAGGAGAGCTATCATGCCGATGATCCGGGCCGGCGAGACCTTCGTTGGTGCCACGATGCCGGCCGGACCCGGATGGACGCCGACGAGACGTTCGTGCTGCTCCTCCTCGCCGACTCCGCCCTTCCAACCGGCGCGTTTGTCGCCTCCAGCGGCCTCGAGTCCTACTGCGCTCACGGATTTCCTGCTCTCTTTTCGTCGCGACAGCATGCCCTCCTCCACTTTGTCCGCCAAAGCCTCGCCACATTCGCCCACAGCACCCTGCCTTACGTTTCAGATGCCCACCGTGTCGTCTCTGCCGTCAAGGCATGTTCCGACAGAGACACTGGGCTAAGCACGCTACTTGGCCTCGACCAGCTCTATGACACTTCCACTTTGAATCAGGTCACCCGACGGGCATCCACGTCCCAGGGTGTCGCCCTCCTATCCCTCCTTTCAAAAGGCCTGTCCACACCGCCCATCGACAGCAGCACACCCATCCATAGTCAATTCCCACCCCATCTCTCCAGTCTCGTGGATGAATTTAAACTCCTCGTCCGACGCCAAGGTACACCAGGCCATTTACCAGTTTGCTGGGGCATCCTCACTGCCGCACTGGGTCTTTCATTAGGTTCGCATCCTGTGCTGTGCCCGCCGTCAGGATAAAACTTCGCTTGCTACAGAACGTGCACAATATCTGCATCTGTTTCTACATGCACGCGGATTGCTTTCTGCGTCAGTCCGACTGGGTGACATTGGCCCGTATCGTTCCCAGCAGCTTTTACTGCACATCGTACGGCCATTGGTTGCAGCTGAGGCTTCACGTTGCGCTGCGCTGCACACGGGCATGCTTGATATCGGCGACAAAGAGTTTGATGTGGTGACAGATGGCCCAGCGAACACATGGCCATTGGGAGAGGTTGTCGCTGCCCGGCACGACTCGCTGTATTCCCGAGTCTTCAATAGTTAGAGTAGAAACAATTGTTTGTAATGCTTGTACAATGATCTCACAAACCTCCTTCGACGCGTACTTCAGCCATGCCACATCGCGCACAGACATCGTCGACCCGAGTCTTCAATAGTTAGAGTAGAAACAATTGTTTGTAATGCTTGTACAATGATCTCACACACCTCCTTCGATGCGTACTTCAGCCATGCCACATCGCGCGCACAGACATCGTCAACCCGAGTCTTCAATAGTTAGAGTAGAAACAATTGTTGTAATGCTTGTACAATGATCTCACAAACCTCCTTCGACGCGTACTTCAGCCATGCCGCATCGCGCGCACAGACATCGTCGAACGTCTTCTCGTCGCTCGCGACTCCTCTCTCGCCCCAGGAATATCTAGAGGGAATCCGGTCCGCACATGGATCCACCTGCAAACTCCCACCAGGCCGCCCAGCACTTCTCGCGTCCCACCGTTCTTGCGCACAGCCGTTCGCCAGATTCTTGGCTGAGCTCAACGAAGGGTTCAACCTTCTCCTTTACGGACTAGGCTCGAAACGACAGATACTCGGCCGTTTTGCCCGAGAATATTGCGCAAAAGTCGGCCATGTCGTCGTGGCCAACGCGTTCAGGCCGGATTTTTCACTCAAAGACCTCCTTGTCTCTATCGAAAAGATCCCCGGACTGTTCGATGCCACCCCTTCCACTGCGGTAGAAAACCATGCCAAAAGAATAAACGACGCGTTCTCCAAACCGACGCAAAAGAGACATTTGTATCTCATCATACACAACATCGATGCAGTACCTCTACGATCACAGAAAGCCAAGTCGTGTCTCGCACTTCTGGCCATGAATCCGCGCATACACATGGTGGCATCCATAGACCATATTAATGCCCCTCTTTTGTGGTCTGCGTCCGAATGTGCCACCCGAAAACCCTTGCTCAACCCTGTCGACGAGCCAGCCGATTCTGCCCAGCCCGTCTCTACCAACCCCAAACGCGGGTTTGCATGGCTATGGCACGACCTGACATCTCTCGAGTCGTACGATGCTGAATTAGCATACGCAGATCGAGCCTCCATCTCAGGTGCTCATTCCGGCTCTCATAGGAAAGCCTCTGAAGCGGCTCTACTCGCTGCCCAGTCCGCGGGTACGGCTATGAGCGAGACGGCGGCGCTGCATATTCTAGCCTCCGTCACGCAGAGGGCAAAGAAGCTCTTTGTTTTCATGGCCACAAGACAGTTGGAGAGCATCCAAGCATCTGCTGCCACAGATCCCCAAGCAAATCCGACGGATTTACAACAGCATGGGACGGGATACGATGTGCTCTTCAATGCGGCAAGGGATAATTTCATTGCGACGAATGACACTGCTCTCAGGGCGCTGCTTGGCGAGTTTAAGGACCATGAATTGGTTCTTTCGACACAGGCGGGCGCAGGAGCCGGGGAAATATTGTGGATCCCATTGAGAAAGGAAAGGTTGACCAATATTCTACAATCTTTGGATGAGTAGCCACTTGTATTTAATGTGTCGTGGCTGCTCTATACAACCAACATATGCCAAACAGGCAAGGCTAGACCGAAGTAAGCGCCAACCGTGAAGATACTTCAACTTGCGACCGCACAAGACTCGCAAGATATGAAATCATGAGCATATCCTGTGCGAGCCTCTGAGTATTCATCGTCAATTTGTAGTCACTGACCCTGCGTACCTGCAAGTTCGAGTTGAAGCCTCCCTTTTCCAGATCTTCCGTGTTGGCACCGAGGTTGTCCATGAGATATCGGCCAACGGCAGCGTCACCCTTTGTCTCCCCTGCGATCACTGCACGCACATATGTCAACACCCGGTCTAGCATACCTGACACCGATTGGAGAGACGCTTCAAGGGTTTCCACGTCCGTTACAGGCTGCGAAGTCGTCGAAGTCGTCGAATTCGCTGCTCGGATGAGAAGATCGACTAAAAGAAACGTTCATCAATCGCACAACAATGCAAAAGCGATACCGAGTTAAAACTCACGACCGCTGCGTTCTGTTTCGTGGAATCTGAGTTCTACGGGGACAGGAAGGAAGACACAATTTTCTGGTTTGGGGACGACACCGATCGGGGAGCTGTTCCACTTTTTATCAGTCATGCTTGATCGGCCTGGAGGTGCAGCTCTACCTAACATAAGCCTTTACTCCAGGCTCATCTCCCTGCTCCGTACCCGTATTCAGCGCAAGATGCACCGCTGGAAACGGCGCCGTCTCTTGCGAGTAGAAATTTTGAATCAAGGCAGAATAGGTGTTGAGGGCTGATCCCGTCGAGTACCTGACCTCCACAAAATGAATATGCAAACGATGAAAACAGTAGAAGAAGACACCAACCAGCCGACGATGACTTGGCTAGGGTTGACTCTGTGACATAGATCGTACATCACTTTGAGGTAATCTGCATCGACCGCGACTTGCTCGCTCGTCTCAGAGTGCAGCATGGCGAATGCAGTGTGCACCTCGACCGTATCCGAGTCAGTGCGCGTCCCGAGAAGCGTGCCAATCACGCGATCTTGTTCATCCGTCCGCCGTAGGTAGTGATCGAGGATGGAGAAGAGCGCTACTGGATGGACGAGCACTAGCGCAGGTGTACGCCTACACGGTAGATTTTCATCCAGTGCACCATAATTGGCAAACGTCAAAGACATACGGGACATGTATGGTATTTGCGGAACCCAAGTTTTGAATGTGTATCGCGGACGATGATGGGCCGAGAGGCATCTTTTGTTCCCGATCTGCAATGTCAGACAGCTAGACGGTCGTTTCTTGTCCGGTCGCTGTCCGAGCGCAGACGATATGGGCTTTCTAGGGTCGACTCTTGTTCAATCACCGAAAAATCGTGGGCGATGTGTTCGGAACTTGCCGTACCTGCGTTTTCTTGCCCGTCACTGCCATTCTCAACTTCAACGTCAACCATGCCCTCAGAGGACACAAAAGTACGTCAGGCTATGAACCTGGTAATGCACCTCGCTCATACATGTCCCACAGGAAATCATCGTCAAGGCTGTTGAGATTGGACGCGTACGTTGTTCATCGTGTTTTGCGTGGCACTTGGCCTGACCTGACGCAAGACTGTATTGCATTATGGCTGGATACCTTTTATAATCTACGTCGGCTTCACGCGAAGCAATCCTCAACCGTCTCTTATCAAGTAAGCTTGGTCTCATCCTTGTTCAATCACCTTCGTTAATACCGCATTAGGTTGATTAGCCCACTGGCCTGAATGACCAATGCGAGTTTTGATTGTATCGAAAAAAAGGTCATAACTCGACCCTTGAGACAATGAAACCTTCATCCCCCGCTATGTGTACTATATAATCTAATGCACTCTGTTTCGCTCCAAACTCTGCTCATTTGGCCCCAACAATGGGATCTACATATACTCTGTCCAGGCAAAGGCGCATAGGTAAGAAAGTTCTACTTGACGCTTGCTATGATTCAACTGTCGTGGTGTATGGCGGTTGCCATATCTGAACCGCACCGTCTGTTGTATCCCCTTCTAGTGGATTATCAGACGAGCCGAGTAGACATGACAAGGCCAGATATGAGTGTTTCATCGTCCCAGCAATATAATATCCGAAAAAAGTTACTAATACAATGTGCATTCCAGGCCTGAATATGATACGAGAGGCGACACTTGAATCACAAATCGGGAAAGAAAGAAAAAACAGAGGTGATGAGAAAACCATACTATAAGTAAATTCGACGCAAATCAGTGGCGCCCGTGATGCGTTTGCAGATGGGGCACAGTTTGGTTGATCCAAGGCAGCGAAGCCAGCATTCTCGGCAGCAAGTATGCCAGCATCCCGTGGACACGGTGGCTTCTGAGTAAGGGTCCAAACAGATGCGACAAACCAGTGAACTCGTGGATGAAACGCGCATAGACTCCTGTACATTTTGAGAGGGAAAACTAAAATTCGACCAAATGTCCAGACTTACCAGTAGCTTGATCTTGTTCTCCAGTGCACTTATCAATGCAACTTTGTCACCTTTATCCTGGGCTGCTGCAATTGCAGAGTCAAGTCTTTCTGTGTCGCCGACGCCCATTACTTCGTTCATCTTTGCGCGAACTGCTTCAACTCCATCGCCAGACGTTGCCCGTCTGCCTTCAGCGACCAGGTCTTGTAACGTCTTCTCTCCGGCATGCGTTTCATCTTCTGTTTCGCCCTCAATCTCAATGTAAGCGAATTCATCAATATTGTCTGAATCCTCATCCCTCGTGAGAGTGATTATGTCTCCCTCTGTGAATTGCGGTTCCCCATATACAGCTTGATCGTCACCATCAATATCCACTTCGTCTTCCACATCTTGTTCTTCAGAATTCCGTATGTGAAAGCCGGTCCCTTCTCCCACAAGTCAGTCACCTCGGATCGATCCGTATCTTTTCCCATACCTGTGACGTCGCCAACATAGCCTACTCCTTCCCTGTCCACGCTCTGTTCCCTCATCTGCTCTGCTTCAGTGCGTTCTGCTTGATGGGCTAGACAAGAATCGATATGCGCTTCAAGGACATCTTCATCGCCACGAATGCTACCCATGCATACGGGGCATTGGACTACCCCCCCGCGACCAGATGAATCACGAGATGTTCCAGTCCCAGAACTCGTCGCATCGTCATCCAGGTCTCGTGTGAGATCACGCAGACGAATATGTCGCTGTTTGCGGTGTCGCTTGACTCCTTGGATAAATTTGGCAGCCTGCTCAACGCTGTCCGCGGAGGAACTGCTGGAGCGGAAGGACTTGCGAGCTTTGAGGGCAGAGCGCCGCATGCTTGGACCTGGCCTGGTAGTGCAGA
Source organism: Amanita exitialis (assembly GCA_023014455.1). Lineage (NCBI taxonomy): Eukaryota > Fungi > Basidiomycota > Agaricomycetes > Agaricales > Amanitaceae > Amanita > Amanita exitialis. The sequence continues at coordinate 916,622 of JAEBUR010000004.1, read as the reverse complement.
TTTTGAGACGAGCTCGCTATGGCGTTCAGACTCTACTTACCTGTCAGCGGCTTGGAGATCATCCAATAGTTCCACCGATTCTGCAGACCCAATTTGCCGGATAATTCCATCCACTCGTTCCTCTTCAAGAAGAAGGTGCTTGGAAAGGAGGCGAAGAGGGATAGACTCTTCGCAGACAGGGCACTTCCGTGTCTCCACGCGCTTGGCTGGCAGCGGTTCAGATCAGGGTAGATATGAGGTCAGTAGACGAACGTCGCTTGTTTTTTGGCAGGGCGGGGGGAGCATCGACTTCGCTGCTCGAGGTCAGGGGCGAAGACGAGGCGGAACGTTTGCTCGGACTACGTCTAGAGTCATTGTAGGCAGCGCAGGCTCGCTTCTTGCCTCTTGAATGAGAATATCAGCATGCAACCGGCAGACGTGGGCAGAAGGCACTGAGACTCGCACTTTGCTGAAGAGTCGGACGCCATGGCGGACGACAAGAAGAAATATTATTGGTGGATTGGAAGTAATGAACTTGGATATACATTCTTGAAATATCCACGCCACACATCCCCGGGCTCCGGCCCGGCCGACTCAGTTCTCATCAATCTCCCATCCTCTCGTGCTGCCATCATCGCCTCCTGCTCCTTCTCCCTGGCATATTCAATAATTGATTCCAGTATGTCGCTCTGCCCTGCCTGCCTGTCAGTCGTGCCTTCCGAATCACGGAATCTCTCTATATCCGTACCCTTCACGTAATGCTGCAACATCAACGCCACCTCAGGGCGCATGTCGTAATTGCTGCCCGCACCTGCCCGCGGCAACTTATCTAGCAAGTTCTGGCACATTTCCTGCAAAAGACTGGCAGCGTCAAGCTGGTCCTCGTAGCCCCCTTCTGTACTAATTGTCTGCACAACCTCCGCCCATAGTCCTTGTACACCACACGCTCCACGCCCTACAGACCAACGCTGACCATTTATACCGCCAATCTTGAGCACGATGGAATCATCTGGATTATTGTAGAACGAGAATCCATAGCCTAAGATAAGCTCTGAATTTGGCTTCGGCCCGTAGTTACAAAGAATTTCCTGGTGGGGTTTTGCGGAGTCGTGCAGCACCACTGAAATCAATGGTTCTCTCCGTGATTGTCCTGATAGAACTAGATGGTTCGGAGCAGGATAGGTCACGGCCCATGTGGTTGCCGCACCACGAACATGATTCAAGGAGTCAAGCCCAGGGATAAGAACGGGCGCAGTAGAAGGATCTTGAATGATGGTTGGTTCTGAAGCGAGGAGCGAAGAAGGAAATGCACGTGACGTGAGGTACGTCGCACCTGCGAGATATCGTTCCCTGTCAAACAACATCGACATGCGTTAGCGAGGAACGTTCAACGAGCGTGTTTAGCACGCAGGAAGAGCAGAATGACCATGTAAATAAAGCGGCCCATCCTGCGTTTGCTCTTGAGACTGCGGCTAGACACCTAGCATACTCTGCGCGCCATTCGCGTTCGCGATCTACAGTTGCTCCATAGAGATTTGTGCCTCTAAACGCTTCGAGCTCGGACACTGTGAAATAAAGCGCTGTGCGTAATTTATCTGGTGATGGAAGAATATGCACATATTCGTAGTGCAATAGATTTTTGCTTTCTTTTCTGATATGATGCCATGAGACGAAAGGTCGATTGATCACTATTACTACTCACGTATTTTGGTCAATAATCCAATGAAAGCACAGGTATGTAGAAATCCACTGGCGCTCACTCCAGTGTTCAGATGAGTTTATCGACTGGACAACAATGAAGTTGGACAAGGCGGACTGTGCAAGTGCTTGGGTGATTATGAGTGAAAACGGACAAGAAACGATTATTGTATTCGCAGTGATGTCCTCCGTAGCAACCACAGACGCTCCCCATGTATCTTTGGCGAGCGATTTGATGAGTTTTAGCGATCGTAATTTTTAGAGCGCAGGGTCAATGGCCAACAAACCTTTTTTTTTTTCGAGTTGACTAACCTTTTATAATCAAAACATGTTTGTGAAGTTCTCCTCCATGTCTCGAAAGCCAATGTCTGAAAGCCTCTGCCTCTGACGATTCCGCTCTCATGCCTTCGGATATCGGAACTACTATGAAAGGTGGGAGTCAGTCCTAGAATGGGTGTATACAAACCGATATAGATAATTTTGATAGCGCATCACATGGAGACTAACACATTCGTCAAAGCATAACTGTCATTCGAGCTTACCAAATGAAGCAAAATCAATACATCCTTGACACAAATATTCATGTGCGGCGTGCTCGGTTCATGTGGCGTTTTGCCCAACCCACTTGATTTTGGCCAACGTAAGTGGGAACCTGGGAAAGCACGATGTTCGTGACTCCCCAGTTCTTCTGAGAAGCGGGAACGCGTCGATTATGGGGATAGAGCTTTGGGGATCTCAAGCTCGTGACAGCCCATGCTGCTATCGCCCACAGAGTGGGTACAATCCTTGTGCACACTCGGATAAAATAATGCTGTCATCTGCGCTTGAAACACTGGCAGTAGAAGTGCTGTACACGCCGGATCACCGGAGAAAAGATGATCGAAAGACAGTATAAGGTCCAACGTTACTAGTTGATTATCTCTTCCTTCAACGACTATCCCTTGTAAGTTGGACTCCAGGCCAATAACATGAGGGCCCTCTCATCATCCTGGCTATTTTCCGGTTTACTTCTGTTGTCGGTTCTCCAAGCTTGTCATGCCGTTGCTACCAACAAGGCGTACCCCAAGGTTGCTTCTGCATGGTTCGCCGGTTGGCATGCCACCGCAGAACCAGCCTTCCCCATATCCAAAGTCAGCTGGTCCAAGTATACCCACATGACCTACTCCTTCGCGTGCGTGTCAGTTTCAATATTAGTGCTACAACGGACTCACTCTTCACTTCCGTTATAGCGAGACAACGCCTGACGTAAGGGAACTAAGTCTGGCTAAATCTGATCCAGTCCTGTTGCCAGAGTTCGTCGCGACTGCCCATAAGCATGTGAGTTGGCGATGTTTGTTGAAATCGCGAGCTCAAGGGTGCTGCAGGGCGTCAAAGCGTTGGTATCAATAGGTGGATGGGCGGGCTCCCGATTTTGGTCATCCAATGTTGGGTCGGCCCACAACAGAACGCTTTTTGTCAACACAGTAGTTTCGTTCGCCAAGAGATATCATCTTGACGGCCTTGATTTTGAGTGAGTTATTTGCTAAACATTCTCGAATCACATCTCACAACGAGATAAGCTGGGAATACCCCGGCAATCAGGGCATTGGATGTAATATGGTTAACCCAGCCGACAGCGCTAATTTCCTAGCATTCATTCAAGAGTTGCGAAAGGACCCTGTTGGTGCTAAACTTATCCTCACTGCAGCCACGGCCATTGTACCATTTTATGGTGCCAATGGAAGCCCCTCCACCAATGTCGCAAGTTTTGCGTGTGTTCTTGACTGGGTTGCTGTGATGAATTACGACATTTGGGGTTCCTGGAGTTCGACAGTTGGCCCAAACGCACCTCTCGATGACAGCTGTGCTGCTTCAGCGGACAAAGTAGGATCGGCAGTATCCGCCGTGGACAAGTGGCATAACGCAGGCATACCGCTTGATCAGATAGTTCTTGGTGTAGCCTCTTACGGCCATTCATACCGTGTTGAACGTTCACACGCCTATGCGGGCGGTTCATTGGCTTTATACCCTCCCTTTGTCGCGGGGGATCAGCCAGCAGGAGATCTCTGGGATGATAAACCGGGCGTTGATGTTTGCAATAATCCAGCAGGGCCAGGAGGTATCGTTAACTTTTGGGGATTGGTTTGGATGGGATATCTCAACCATGATGGAACGCCACATAAAGAAGTTGCTCATATTTTTGATAACTGCAGCAAAACGGTAAATAATCAAGAAGGAAAGGTTACAGCAACTGATCCAGTGATTTAGGCGTACGTGTATAATGCGACCAGCCAAGTCATGGTTTCCTATGATGATGTCAAGGTATAGTATCAGATGGATGTCTCCGACAGCGAATAACGTTCTTCAATAGGCATTCTCGATGAAAGGCCATTTCATCCAGTCAAGGGGTATCCGAGGCTTTTCTATGTGGGAGGCTGGTGGCGATTTCAAAGACATGCTTCTTGATGCTATTCGCAAAGCAATGGGTTTTTGAGCACCTCCCCTCGCACTGAAGTTTTTTTAATGTTTGACTAGCTACAGAATTTCATATCCAGTTGTGTGCAATAGAGTTGCATATATGTCAATAAACTATTTAGATCCCAAAGCATAAAGTTAAACGTTAAACACCTGAACTTTAGCGAAAGACTTTAATTTATTAAAGTCATACCCTTCTCGACCACTGTTGTCGCCTACAAATCCGTTAGTTGAGGTCAAACCGGTCAACCAGTCTAATGGACAACCCAGACGCCACGGTGACCGCGTCCGTAATTCCCAAACCTATTCTTTCCCTTCAAGGGAATTTCTTCATCTTCGCATTTGCGCGACCTTGCCTTCGATTTTGATGACCCTGGTCTGTCCGATCTCGCGACGTATCTTAGCCATAATGATCTGGCCGGAGTTTGGTTACAACATAGTGTGTTCCTTGTCCATGTCAGCCTGGAGATCCTTCGTGCAGGTATTACGCTTGAATTCGTGCAACATATGACGACGACAACAAAGCCACTTGTCATCCGCTATCGTACAAGACTAGTGCCTTTCTCATTCCCTGTATTTTGTAGTCGTGGCCAATGTCCATCTCTTCCGTGCCCCACACCGCTGGCACACAGTACACGCTCCTTGCCGAGTGCCGAGAGAAGTATAGCTGTTTGGGAGAGTATGAAAATGAAAAATATTTCATCTATAAGGAGACAGAGGGAGATATTGGAGATGTGCGAGGTATTTCTATTCTTTGTCTTTTGTAGATACCACCTTGTTGTCAACGATCTGGAAGCCTTGCAGAGATCTCATCAGCATTTGATAACGCAGTTAGCACCAAGCCATGGCACAAGATTTCATTAATTCAGGGAGAGAGCGGGCATGAAAAGTGGGAAGTCAGTCCTATTATAGAAAGGTGTACAGCTTGCATATTTTTGGTGATAGCGCGTCAAGCCGTCGCAACAACTGAATGCACTACTCAGTACTTATTACCGTCCTACCACCTACCAGCGATTTAAGTACGTTAAAGCATAACTGTCATTCGCACTTACCAAATGAGGCAGAATTAAAACATCGTTGCTCGTGTGCGGCGTGCTGGATTCACGCGGCGACTCACCAGAATGAATATCGCACTAACCCACTTGACTTTGGCCAACGTAAGTGGGAAGGCACGATGTCTGTGACTCCCCAGCTCTTCTGAGAAGCGGGTGAGCACCATCTGTTGCTAACTATAGGGATAGACCTGTGAGGATCTTAAGCTCTTGGCGGCCCATGCTATCGCTCACAGAGCGGGTGTACAATCCTTCTGCACGCTCGGATAGAATAACGCTGTCATTTTCACTTGAAATACTGGCGGTAAAGCTGTTGTATGCGCCGGATCACCGGAGAAAAGGATGATCGAAATACAATATAAAGTCCAACGTCACCAGTTCATCTCTTCCTTCAACGACCGTCTCTTGTAAGTTGGACTCCAGGCCGATAACATGAGGACCCTCTCACCATCCTGGCTTTTTTCCGGTTTTCTTCTGTTGTCACTTCTCCAAGCTTGTCACGCCGTCGCTACCAAGAAGGCGTACCCCAAGGTCGCTTCTGCATGGTTCGCCGGTTGGCATGCTACCGCAAAACCAGCCTTCCCCATATCCAAAGTCAGCTGGTCCAAGTATACCCACATGACCTACTCCTTCGCGTGCGTGTCAATTTCAATGTTACTGCTACAACGGACTCACTCTTCGCTTCCGTATAGCGAGACAACGCCTGACGTAAGGGAACTAAGTCTGGCCGATTCTGATCCAGGCCTGCTGCCAGAGTTCGTCGCGACTGCTCATAGACATGTAAGTTTGAGATGTTTGTTGAAACCGCGAGCTCAAGGGTGCTACAGGGCGTCAAAGCGTTGGTATCAATAGGTGGATGGACAGGGTCCCGATGGTGGTCATCCAATGTTGGGTCGGCCCACAACAGAACGCTTTTTGTCAACACAGTAGTTTCGTTCGCCAAGAAATATCATCTTGACGGCCTTGATTTTGAGTGAGTTATTTGCTAAACATTCTCGGGTCACATCTCACAAGCTCCCAAAATAAGCTGGGAATACACTGGTCATCAGGGTATTGGATGTAACGTGGTTAATCCAGCTGACAGCGCTAATTTCCTAGCATTCATTCGAAAGTTGCGAGAGAACCCTGTTGGTGCTAAACTTATCCTCACTGCAGCCACGGCCATTGTACCATTTTATGGCGCTAATGGAAACCCCTCCACCAGTGTTGGAGGTTTTGCGCGCGTTCTCGACTGGATTACCATAATGAACTACGATGTTTGGGGCTCTTGGAGTCCGAAAGTTGGTCCAAATGCACCCCTCGATGACAGCTGTGCTGCCCCAGCGGACCGAGTAGGATCGGGAGTATCCGCAGTGGACAAGTGGCATAACGCAGGCATACCGCTTCATCAGATAGTCCTTGGTGTAGCTTCTTACGGCCATTCATACCGTGTCGAACGTGCACACGCACATAAGGGCCATTCATTGGCTTTATATCCTCCCTTTAACCGTGGAGATCAACCAGCAGGAGACTCTTGGGATGGTAAACCAGGCGTTGACGCTTGCGGGAGCCCAACAGGGACTGGGGGTATCGTTAACTTTTGGGGATTGGTTTGGATGGGATATCTCAACCATGATGGAATGCCACATAAAGAAACTGCTCATTTCTTTGATAACTGTAGCAAAACGGTAAATAATCAAGAAGGAAAGGTTACAGCAACTGATCCGGTTATTAGGCGTACGTGTATAATGCGACCAGCCAAGTCATGGTTTCATATGACAATGCCAAGGTATAGTATCAGATCATTGTTGTCCCCCTCGACAGTGAATAATGTTCTTCAATAGGCATTCTCGATGAAAGGCCGCTTCATCAAGTCAAGGGGTATCCGAGGCTTTTCTATGTGGGAGGCTGGCGGTGATTTCAACGACATTCTTCTTGATGCTATTCGTAAACCAATTGGTTTTTGAACAACTACCGACACACCCAAGACATCCAATTTTGTTATGTTTGACTAACTACAATATTTCATATCCAGCTGTGTGCAATAGAGTTGCAAGCTACATTTACATTTGTCAATAAACTATATCCCGAGGCACACTAAGGGTCAAATACCTGGACTTTAGCGATAGACTTCAATTGATCAAAGTCATATCCTTCTCGATCACTGATGTCGCCTACAAATCCGTCAGTTGAGGTTAACCAGTATAATGTACACAAGCACCGCTATTGTGGTACATGGGATCCATTACTAACCAATGATTCAGAACATGTGTCATATAGGGCTGAATTAAAAGCGTACTTGGACCCGCACGTTCAAACAAATGTGTGGCGACGTATCCCTGTTCATGAAAAGACTGCAAGCAGAAGTATTAGTTTTCAGGAGAGTCTATTTGACATATGTGACTCACTTGATGATCACTGCAACAAACCTTACAAGCTTGTGGGCGACTCGTCCTCAACTGAAAGATATTTGCTTACAGGGGTAGAATCGACGCGGAGCTCGGGGCTGTAAATTGATGCTACTTTGGTAACCAATTCAGCAGCGACAGGAGAGCCAATCCTGACATGATGTATTAGGAGAGAGTAGACATGGTCAGAACAAAACCGACAGGTCCGGTAGGCCCAGTTGCGGAGGCTCTTGATATGCACGATAGGCCAGCATATCCGCTTGGATCATGAGCGTGACATTGGCCTTCTCTTGCTTTAATTGTTCTGCAGGCACCGCCTCTATCAGTCAAACGAAACAGTGGACCATGGGAATCCTCCTCACGAGCATATGCTCTTGAACCCCGAAGGCCTTGTTCTTCTCCAGCAAACGCACACAGGTAAACATTACTGTGGAACTTGATATTCTTGCGAGCTATTGTACGTGCGATTGAAAGTAGGGACGTCGTTCCGGAACCGTCGTCGTTGGCACCTGGTGCGCGCATGAATCCAAAGGACCCACGACTATCATAATGAGCTCCGAGAATGACAATGTCATCGGTTTTTTCCGTAGCGCCATAATGACTAGAAATGAATTGGAAAATAGTTCACAACACCATAAGACGAATACCATATGACGTTCGGAGCGAAGCCGAATAAGAACGGCTCAAGCTGGCACGTTGCACCAGTCTCTTCGAAACGTTCTTTCAGCCATTTAGCAACAATCTGAGCCCCATGGCTAAACGAGTGTCTCGAAACTATGCCAGATTTGCCATCTTCGCCAGTTAAAAAACCAATGTCATCTTTCATCTGAACCAGGGAAATGTTGTTGACAGTAGATGCAATGACAGGATCGAAGTGTAGGTGAGAAACGACCTGTTGTATGCGTTGGACTGACGAAGGAGGAATATGATGGTGCACGGTTGGAAGGGGGGGGAGTAGCGTCGATTTCCAGTATTGAGGGAGATGCAAATCAAGTTCTTTCGATAGAAGAGGACTAATAGACACGAGTGCAGCCTTATTTGACGCCCATACGATATTTTCGCTTTCTGGCTGGGATATGAAATGCTCCTGGATGGCATCTCCGAGCTGTAGCACGGCACGCGTCGGGCGTAGAACATTTGCAAGCCAACTTTCGGGGTTAAAAATATCCTGTGTTTGTAAGGTCGCGTCAATCTCTGCTAGTTCCAGCCAGACGAGTTGTTGCGGTTCATATGGTATCAGGATCTTGTACGAGTTGAGATCCGTAAGCACGTCGGAGCAGTCGCGCCGGCGTGGAGAGATTTTGAAGACGCTGCGCAAGGCATTTCCGTCTCTAAAATTCCCATAGAAGCTATCTGAAAGACAAGATGAGGAATTGAAAAGCTGGGATTGGAAAGGCAGAACAAGGATGAGAGCGAGAGCAGTAGCGACCATTCCGAGGCGGAGGTCCGCGGCACAGCCACTGTGACCTCACAAGGCGCGTCGCTCCAGCTCATGTTGGTCTAACATGGGTATGCCTTTCCTCCTCCTGTCCTTCTCCCGCTTACTGCCTTTCAGATGCCACCATTGCAAAGCAGCTCGTGGATAAGATTTACGAGAAGCGGAAGGCCGCCGCACTCGAGCTTGAAAAGTAAGGTCATAGCATATCCGCTTCAGTCTGCTGATCTGGCCCCGCTTCAGGCAGGTGCGAGAATGCAATGCCCCTGGAGGTGCTCGGGAGAAGATCCCTGCTATTATCGATCAGCTCATAGAGATGTTCAGCAACACTTCAAATCCGTTGCACATTAGAAATGGCGGTCTCATTGGTCTGGCAGGGACTGCCATTGCTCTAGCTACAGACATCGCTGCATACATGCCAAAGTTCGTGGGTCCTCTGCTCGACTGCTTTGTCGACCCAGAGAATCGAATTCGTTACTTCTCTGCTGAATGTCTCTACAACATTGCTAAGGTGTCGAAAGGGGAGATTCTCGTCTATTTCAATGAGATATTCGACGCTCTCAGCAAAGTACGTTCATTAATAGCTGCATGCACGCGAACGTCTCAGTGGAATACAGCTTGCAGCCGACTCTGAGTTGTCCGTGAAAAATGGTGCAGAACTCCTCGACCGTCTACTCAAAGATATCGTAGCGGATAATGCATTTGTCTACATCCCTTTATATCCAGCTACGGCGAAAGTCAGGGACGAGCGCTTTCAAGTTCGCGGTGTCTTGATCCCCTATTCTGACGGTAGTGACGATGGAAAGCCAACGGGAAGAGCCTTCTCACTCCCTCACTTTATTCCGCTATTCAAGGAGAGAATTTACGTCGTGAGCCCATTTACGCGGAGTTATCTCGTTTCATGGATTATGGTTTTGGACTCGGTCCCAGAGCTTGAATTAATAACTTATCTGCCTGAATTCCTGGATGGACTTCTGTGCGTAAGATGGGATTCTAATTATTACCACTACTCATGCATTCGCATTAGAAAGTACTTGTCTGATCCGACGGAAGAAGTGCGGACCGCCACAGAGAATGTTCTTGCTGATTTCCTGCGCGAGTTGCGTGAAGTAACAGCAGTTAATCGAATCAACGAAGAACAGACGAGGAATGTTCCTGTGCCAGACTCCGGCAAGAGATCCGACGCTACACAAGATAAGTCAGAGCCCGAGGCCTTAGAAAGTTCTGTCTTAATTACCGAAAATGATGAAAAAGTTGATTCCGGGAATGAATCGGCTCTCAAGGATGATTATGCATCTGTTACGGATGTGGTCGAACGGGACACGGGTGGTTAGTAGACATGTTCGTCCTTTAAACGGCAACGTCTAAATTATAGGACAGCTTGGGTTCCAGGCCAAGGCGTTCGAATAGACTATGATGCGATCATCGAAATCTTAATTCAACAGTTAGATGGAGAGCGTCAGTCGATGTCAATTGCCCTTACGGACGAGGATCTAATGGCGAACGACAGATGATGAGATTCAGCAATCTACCGCGCTTAGATGGTTGGCAGAGTTCCTTACGTTTGCCCATGAAGTCATGGTGCCATTCACACCGCGTTTGATTCCCGCGATTCTACCGAACTTAGCACACCATGCATCTATGATACAAAACGCGGCAAAGTACACCAACAAACTTCTGTTTAACGTCATTCAAAACCTGCCTTCACCTTCCGAAACTTCAACTCGTTCATCCGAGAAGGCATCAGACAAGACTCCCGTCCGATTGCCGCGTTCGCCGACTCCCACCACTGGAACGAATAACTCTAGGCAGTCCACTCTAGCAGAAGGTCAAGAGGCATCGACAACGCCGTCTTTAATACCTCGGAATCGCTCATCCCTAGTCGATATTTCTGTGATACCTCCTCCTAAACATCCTGCGGCAGACACACCTCCTAGCACGAGTCGGCCGCAATCTCCCGTCTCCACCTCAAGTCAAGCTGGAAATGTGGGCAACCAAGCTTCGACGCTTGAAGACACGGACTTGTTTGATTACCAAGCAACCGTCAACGAATTGACGATTCAGTTCTTGAGTGAATTTGAAGAAACGCGAGTGGCCACATTGAAATGGTTGATAATGTTGCATAAAAAAGCGCCCAAGAAGGTTTGGTTGCTATTGCTGCATTCGCTATGTTACCAACAAATCGTGGACGTGTAGATCCTTGCTATGGATGATGGGACTTTTCCTGCGCTTTTGAAAACGCTGTCCGACACATCAGAAGAAGTTATCAAGTACGATCTTCAGTTGCTAGCACAGATATCGTCTCTTTCCGAGGAAACGTACTTCCGGTCTTTCATGATCAACCTGCTTGAGCTCTTTAGCACAGATAGGCGGCTCTTGGACCAGAGAGGAAGCCTTATCATCCGGCAACTGTGTTTGAACTTGAATACAGAAAAAATTTATCGAACCTTTGCAGAGATACTGGAAAAAGAAGAGGTGAGCTCCAATTCCGGTTGCCATGCAATCACATCTAAAGGGAACGTAAAGGACTTGGAATTCGCTAGCGTCATGGTTCAGAAACTGAACATAATATTAACCACATCGCCTGAGCTCGGAGATTTCAGGAAACGGCTAAAAAGCGTCGAAACAAGGGTACCGTCATTTCTCACAGCTATGTAACAAAGTCTGATGTATTGAAATACAGCAAGATGGGCAGGCTCTTTTCACGACACTATATCGTTCTTGGTGTCACAATGCGGTTTCTGTCTTCTCATTATGCCTATTGGCACAGGCATATGAGCATGCATGTAACCTTTTGAACATATTGCAAGTGACTGATTTCTTCCGGTGATGTGCCGCTCATGGCGATTTAGCGCTGATTTGGAAATCACCATCCAAATGCTCGTCCAAATGGACAAACTCGTGCAACTCATTGAGTCCCCAGTATTCACTTGTACGTACTATTTCGCTATATCTGAACAGCTAAACATATGACATCAGATCTGCGACTACAGCTGCTAGAACCAGAGAGACATCCACATTTGTTTAAATGTCTATATGGTCTTCTCATGCTACTTCCTCAGAGCACTGCCTTTGTGTCTCTCAGAAACAGACTGAGCGCTGTCAACTCAGCAGGTTTCCTGCATATCGCGCCAAAATCGTAGGTTCGGACCATATGTCCATTTGGATAGTTCTGATCATGCTCCTTCAGAGCCGTCGGTACTATCACGTCACGGTCCAAACTTGGGCGTGATGATATCAAGTGGCAAGAGCTGCTACATCATTTCCGGTCGGTGCAAGCTAGGCATGAAAAGGCGCGGAGGCAGCAATTTGGAGCTGATTCATCATTATCTGAGTTTCCGGATGGAGACAAGCTGGGAGAACCTATGGGCACAGGGTTAGCCGGTGAGAGAGTGGGGCGCTCGACATCTAGACCTCCCATGAGAAGAAAAGTGACAGGGGATATACCGGGAGGATCTGGGGGAGCGGCAACAAGAAGTGGTGCTCTATCGCCTTTGAATCCTCGGGCACGCATGCAAAATGGGGCAAGTCCTACACCGCCAGTCAACACTAATGCAGTGATAGCGCAGACTCAGAAGAGACGACCCACAATGTTGCCGAAAAGGAATTAAGATCAAGTTAATGATCTTGGACGATAATACACGATCATAATTGAGACTTTACTACCATACAGTTTGCTCGGATGTTCCATTAACGATACGGATGCGACATGTGTAAATAATCTAACGTTCAAAGACGTGGTGATGCTGGTATAAGAATATTGTCTCTAACTTTAGCAATGTCCTCATCAGAAAACCCAACATATTCCCTTAGATATTGCTCAATACCGCCGTACTCGCTATCAAGTAATTCAAGAAATGCAGACATAGTTTCCGGCCTTGATCGCAGGATAAAGATCAGCTTATCTGTGACTGGCGCACAAAAGGAGCTGACCTGCAGGTAAACATATTCAGGGCTGCCTCGCTGTTCGAAGCGAATATTGGTTCTAGAGCCAATCGACTCATTATCAGAGCACGAGCTGGCTCCCTACCCACTCTTGTCAAAGAATAGTCGTAAGCGATTACGTGGTTACCAACGCCGGCTAGCTGTCCAGGAGATGCAGATGAGAAGCGTTAGGATTGGAACACTTACCTTGAGTATGATGGCTGCAACAATGCCGGTTCTGTCTTTTCCTGCTGTGCAGTGGAAAAGACAACCTTCATTTGGCTTGTCTCTTATATGCCGGAGGATAACACCAAACGCTTCACCGCCATGATCTAAAATTTGAGAGTACAGTTCCATAAATGCCTAAGGGACGTCGAGCAACTCCGTATTCAGATAACATAGTTGACATACTTCTGTTTTGCCGCTAGCATACAGCTGGTAGCGTCTGCAGGGACATTGGGATCCATGGTCCGGCACGGACTCGAATGGTAGCACGTACTCACTTAGCCATCATCTGTGGACTATAGTCGTCTGTCCTGAATACAGGTGCCTGTATGATGGCAATGCCATCGATAACTGGGATGGGTGCATTGTATTTCAACATTTCAGTGTCGGACCGCAAGTCAAAGACAGTAGTGATTCCTAGTCGTTTGAGTTGGGCCTCGCCTTCAATGATATCATTACAAGTAAACATAACGTTGATATTAGACACGTACCCTCCTCTGTGATGCGCGACAGCTCGGCCGAACGAAGAAGAAAGTTGGGCCTTGTAACTTTGCCGGGACAGAAGGTTGAGGGAAGGTCGCCGAGGTCCCTGACATTAATGACGCCTTGTATGGTTACGAAAGGAGGACGGGAGAGTGTCTCTGCGACATAGGCGGGATCTAGCGGCTCAAGTTCGTTCATACGGAGCCAGAAACGGAAGTTGCACAAGTCACAACTTGACAACGTAAAATGCTGAAACTATTGAACGATAACGCGCGCCTGCGGGACCCAGCACCCTCTAGGCAGGGTAAAAACGGCTTCACAGAAGCGTCGAATGATTCAGCCAAGCCGCTATTACTGCCGACGGGCCACAAAGGCGAGGATGGTGAAAACGAAGTTGTTTCCATCTCGGACGATGCGTTGCATAGATACAGACAGGCAGTGTATATTCTAACACAGAAAGATCGTCCCATACCGACGTGAGTATCGCACCCGCTCATCAGCCTCCCTGATGTGAGCAATGTGCTCAGCCTCGATCAGATGACCGAAGAGCTAAAAGAAACAGATGATTCTGCCCGTGTTGAGGTTCAAATCAAGAAACTCAAACAACAGCACCTAGACGACCTCCAGAGACTGTACTTTTCACAGGCAGCAGAATACCACGAAGAGGTGTTACATCGCCATTACTCTAAAGATGAAACGCAATATCTTGCTAGCGGTGAAAATAATCCCACTGCCATTGCATCCTATGAGAAACTAGAAGTATTTCCCATGTTAGCAGCGCAGATGAATGCCTGATCGTATTTTCCAGAGGCTATATCGTGATAGCAGGGATGCACCAAATTATGAATTGCACTGGCATGATGATATTGCACACATGAACCATGCATATCACCAAGAGCTTTTACGCCTGCGCCAAAAGAAAAAGTACCTTCGAGCCAGGGAGGAGGAATTCCGAAAGGCAGAGGATGCGCAATATCCGCGAAACATAGCAGACTGGCGAACCAAGTCGCTAGATGTCCAATTGCGTGTTGGTAGGTTCCTAAGCGGGGATACGACGAAGCAAGAGAGGATGATGTCCGAATTTGGTTGGGCGTGGAGACAGACCATACCATTGAAAGATGAATTCAAAAACAACGTGAGCCGCCCGTGATTGTCTCCTGATAGTTCATAGATGAAAAATGTTACCAGGAGGGATTCCAAACCGAGATCCGGGGCTTGTTGAGTCAGTATGAGTATGAGGTGAAGGATCCAAGAGCAAAGCGATAGCATCTTGCCGCAGTGTACTTAGATATCAATCGTGGTTCCATACGACGCGCAAAAACGCGTAAAGACCGACCCTAAGTCGCGTTATCAGTGCGGCTTTTTTGACTTCGCGTGTACAACGATGAGCGATTTTGATTTCCCTTCCTCTACGCCTGCCGACTTCAATTTACCACCTAGCAGTGCTATACCCGATACGACACAGGAAAGGACAACAACTCCAAGGAGGACTGCTCGGGCAACGGATGCCCTGAATCTGGACGCCGTCCCAGATGAGGCTTCAAACGACCCCTCGGGCACAAGAAAGCGTAGGAGGCCCAGAACACAACAGAATGGAGATGTTCCGCTCATTACGGGACGCTGTTGGAGAAAGTGTAGCTGAAAGTTTTGAAACCTTCTTGAAATCGTAAGTGTTGGCGTTCAACCGTTGACTTGCGAAATCTTTATATCTGCTTAGATATACAGGAGGAAGTAGCCCTCGCAGCAACTCCGGGATCTGATGGCGTAGCGCCTGAAGTATCACAGGGAGATTATATCTACATCGAACAAATTCATACCATGTGTGAATATGAGCTGACCACACTATATGTCGATTTTGGACACCTTCTGCAAAAGGATGATGTCCTCGCCGATGCGGTTCAAAAACAATACTACCGGTTCTTGCCGTACCTGCGACGTGCTCTACACAATCTGGTCGCCGAGTATGAACCCGAATATCTAAAAATTAACCCTACCGCTGCCACCACCGACTCGGCAAATCTACAGACACGGGAATTTAGTATCGCATTTTATCATCTTCCCCTCGTTTCCGGTATCCGTGACCTAAGGACAGACAAGATTGGCACACTCATGAGCATAAGTGGAACGGTTACGCGGACAACCGAAGTTCGGCCTGAATTGCTTTATGGAAGTTTTATCTGTGAAGTGTGCAAGGGGCTAGTCAATGATATTGAACAACAATTCAAGTATACTGAGGTGAGCCAAATTCGACCTCACACGACATAGGGTTTAACCGACATTTCAAAGCCATCTCTCTGCCCTAACCCTACTTGTGGCAACAGGACAGTATGGCAATTGCAGATCGATACATCCAAGTTTACAGACTGGCAAAAAGTTCGCATACAAGAAAACCCATCAGAAATTCCTACAGGTTCAATGCCTCGATCTTTAGACGTTATATTGCGCGGGGAAATGGTGGAACGAGCCAAGGCCGGTGACAAATGCGTATTCACTGGTACTTTCATTGTGGTCCCGGATGTCAGTCAACTTGGGCTTCCTGGAGGTAATAAGGCCGAACTGCAACGAGAAACCAACAAGGGGAATGCGAACTCCATCGCGGCAGGTGTTGGAGGTAGTGGCGTTACCGGCTTGAAGAGTTTAGGTGTGAGAGATCTACAGTATAAGACAGCGTTTCTTGCTTGTATGGTTCACGACGCCGACGGAAGAGTAAGTGGTGATCATTGGCTCGGCGGGTCTGCTGGATAAATATCTTAGGGAGGCACAAATATCCGCGGAGAGGAAGAGACAGGGGATGAAAGTGGCCAAAACTTCATCCAGTCACTAACGAAGCCTGAATTCGAGGAATTGAAAGCAATGATCGAAACCGACGATATTTATGCGCGTCTGGTCGGAAGCATTGCTCCTACTGTGTATGGACATGAAATTGTCAAGAAGGGCATTCTATTGCAGCTGATGGGTGGAGTGCATAAGCAAACACCCGAAGGAATGCATCTCCGTGGTGATATAAATATTTGCATTGTCGGCGACCCATCAACCTCGAAATCCCAATTCTTGAAGTAAGTCACGGCGTGCTCCAATTCACTTGTCTCACAACGAGCCTGAAGATATGTTTGTTCATTCCTTCCACGTGCAGTATACACTTCAGGGAAGGCTTCCTCTGCAGCAGGTCTCACTGCAGCCGTCGTGAAGGATGAAGAAACTGGTGACTTCACGATTGAGGCAGGGGCTCTCATGCTGGCGGATAACGGGATTTGCGCTATCGACGAATTCGACAAAATGGACATTTCGGATCAAGTTGCCATCCATGAAGCTATGGAACAACAGACAATTTCAATCGCAAAAGCGGGTATTCATGCAACGCTCAACGCTCGTACTTCAATCCTTGCCGCAGCGAATCCTATCGGAGGGAGATATGACCGGAAGAAAACGCTTCGAGCCAATTTACAAATGAGCGCGCCCATCATGAGTCGATTTGATTTGTTCTTTGTCGTGCTTGACGAGTGCAATGAAAGAACGGATATGAACATCGCGAAACACATTGTCAACGTCCACCGATTTCAAGATGATGCGATTACGCCTGAATTTGGTACTGAAACATTACAACGATATATCCGTTATGCCAGGACATTCAATCCAAAGGTAATGATAGCACAAGAGAAAACCCAATGGCTTACCTCTTGGATTTGATTAGCTCACACCTGAAGCTGCGGACGTACTAGTGGAGAAATATCGGATTTTAAGACAAGATGATGCAACAGGTGCAGGAAGAAATTCATATCGGATCACAGTTCGCCAGCTAGAAAGTATGATACGCTTAAGTGAAGCAATTGCAAGAGTCAACTGCACTTCAGAAGTATGTATTTGGCATAACTCTCAACTATTTGCTTATTTATTCATCAGATCATGCCCGCGTTTGTTCGGGAAGCTTACTCCCTTCTTCGACAGTCAATCATTCATGTCGAACAAGATGACATAGACATTGATGAGGAAGAATTGGATAACGTCAACAGGGCAAACCCGCACCCAGCTGCACAAGACAGTGCCGACAATGACCTCGATCAAGATACAACGATGTCAATGGATGTCGATGGTACAGATCCAACAGTACCTGGCGTCGTGTCCACAAGCCATGCTCAGACAAGCAGCACGAGAGTCGCTGAAAAACCTTCGTCCTCAGAAGCAAGTGGTCCTACCGTGGTTGATACTGTTGCACCTCCTCAACCGAAAAAACGCATGGTTATTACCCATGACACATACATCACGTTGAGAAGCATGATCGTATTGCACTTGACACAGGTTGAGCGCGAGACAGGTAGGGGTGTAGACCGTGATGAACTGATAGATTGGTATCTGGAACTCAAGGAGGAAACAATGCAAGACATTGAAGAGATTGACTATCATAAGGAATTGATCACTAAAATGCTTCGCAAACTTGTGAAGGTAGGTACAAATCGATAATCTGCTCCACTGTGGCTGATATATATTAGGAAAACTACTTAATTGAAGTCAAAGGGGATGTTCAGGAGTCCCTGCCGTCTATTGATGAAGAAACACAAGAGTCATCCGCTGCCATTGATAGCGACAATGTGCGAGTGTATTACATGGTCCATCCCTCTGTTGACACCGAGGATTCGTCTTACACGTCGATGCCATAATCTTTTTCCCCCCTGTATTCCAACTGTATACCGAATTGCAATGCAAGCCACGTGATACGTCGTCTGTAGCATAACTGTTTTGGCCGTAAATGAAAAGCTCCAGTGATGCGCTATCTCAGTGACCTAATACGACAATTGGCGCCGATTCGTCATTCCTGCCGGAAACTGAAGACATTTTGCATGAAAACCCGCTGACCGTACGCCAGGTTCAAACACACCTGGTTCGCTATGCCGGCAGATACACTAATTGTACCAACTCTTTTGCTCACCGGAACGATCCATTTCGCAGAAGTTGCACAACAAGGCTCGGCACAGGATGTCATCGATAATATTACGACCTCGGAGGTCGTGAAGGGTGTCCTTGGAAGCTTGGAGGATCACGGATGGGCATTGCAACGAGTTCGGAGGGAGAAACAGGGTCGCCCATGGGAACAGGATGAGCTTGAGGCACTCAGTGATGGCAAGTGGCAGTTACGACATTGGATAGTAATGGAAAGCTAATGATATAATTAGGTGTGCTCTTACCTGCAGCGCCAGTTGCCCCAACTCTCAATCTAGTACAACCAAGTCCTTCGCGGCACAGGCATTTCTCCTCGTTTCCTCTGACATCGCATCTCCATTTGCCCCACTTACGCTTGGTGTCATTACATCCCCTGCTGTCTGTGACTCTGACATTTTTGCGCGTACCCGAGATACATGATGATTTTGAGCACAAGTTTTACATATCGAGGACGTCTACGATTAAAGAAGTTATTCAGATGGTTATGGATGAACTCGGGCTGGCAAAGTCTCTACCTATACCAGGAGCAGGATCCATTGAATATGTAATTGAAGAAGTTTGGGCCGATGGAAGTCGAGAAAGTAAGAATTAATTCTAGCCATGCCGGCTAACTTGAACTATCTAACAGAATCATCAACCTTGCCATATGGCTCCATGTTATACGAAATCCTGGCGTTTCCTTATACCGCCAATCCATTTACGCGCAAGGCAAGGCGAATGTTCAGATTTTGTGTTCCGGAGGAATGGTATCTTCGTCCAGACGCTCTTAAGAGCAGTAGCGTGACTGAAAGTAGCGTCTTGCAAGATAAGGACGATAGCGACGGAGAAGGAACTGCCAAAGCTATCCACCGTGGCAGGTGTGCGCTTGCTGATGATACGGCTACGATGTCACAGAGTATGCTGTCGAATATGCTTACTGGCTTTCTACGCCCCACGTCCCCCCCTTCTACGTCTCTTACTCACGACAATATTATTGCACCACCAAGCAGGCGGAAGACAGTTAGCGAACCAGTTCTCTTGGAGCAACACACGGGATCTAGCACTCATAGCACTGATGAGAATACCAATATTGATTCCGAGGCGTTCGAGGCAATGCTAGTGCGTATCATATTTCCTTGCTTGAAGATGCCTGATTTTGTTGGAAAGGATTCCATGGCCCTGAAAGGAGAAAAGAGAAATGCAATGTACAAAATGCCCAATGTCAACAAGAAGTATTTATTGCAACAACACAATGAGACTAGGCTGAATCAGTCGGCTCACAAACATCAACCTTCTCACTCTATTTCGTACGGTCCATCTAGTGGTTCTGCCCTTCTACCCCGATTAGTACCCCAGTTGACGGGCGACTCCAGTTTCTTCCGTCGACTGTCGTTGAGTAATTGGAGTTCGAGCACCCCGACATCCTCATCCTTTGTTTCGAATCCGGCCACGCATTCAAATAGTGGATCCGACAATGTAGGATCTTTTGAGCCGGTAGAAGATTTGCAGTTTTTGACCCCCCAAAGTACAGGGGGGTTTTGGTCAAGCCTATGGTCGTTATCTGGAGGAGATAGTGCGAAAAGAGATAGCACTTCCCCGAGTTGGTACATGGAACCTCTGCGTATGCTTAAGCCATCGGATGCCAAGCTTGCGAAACACCTGATATCGCTGCGTGTCCATCTATCGACTGCGAACCTGGCGTGGATCGAGGAATTCCTGGAAAATGAAAATGGTGTAGAAGGTTTCAATCATTTGCTTGCCAGACTGGTGACCAGGTCTGGGAAGAAGAAAATTCTGACGGATACAGAAAGCACCGTACTATTTGAGACGCTTAAATGTCTTCGAGCCCTGCTCAACATACAGGCTGGTTGTCTTGAATAACCTTTTGGGTATAAGCACTGATAAAAGACCATGTAGGCTGGGTTTGATCGTGTGGTTGGGTCAGAGACTGTTGTAACACACATGACTTACGCCCTTGCTTTCTCCTCGGCCAGGCCACGTACTCTCATTCTGGAATTACTGGCGACTATCTGCGATATGGCGCCTAAACAGGGTCACAGCACGGTACTCTCAGCGCTATCCGATTATCGGATAATGTTTCAAGAGTTATTCCGATTTGAAACTTTGATTAAATTCCTGCGCGTAGCAGATGCGCAGGAATTGATCACGGATGAGGATGCCGCAAACCTTGTCGTCGAGGAAGAGAATATTTGGGAAAGTCGGACGGCCTGCATGGCTTTGGTAAATGCGATTGTGTGCTGTCCAGAAGACCTGAACGAACGTGTTCTATTACGGGATGAGTTCGGCCGCAGAGGTCTTAATGAGGCCATTGTGGTGAGTCCATGTGAATTCGACTCTTACCGCCCTATAGAAAACAGTGATTTATCTAGGCGTTGAAATATGTCGGGGCACCGGAGACATTCCTAGCACAAATCGATTATTACACGGAACAGAAATTCGAGGACGAGCAGGAGATGCGCGACCACCTGCGCTCTCTTATGATGCGGGACATCGACGCGGGCCGCCTGTCTCATGAATCGCAGGATATTAATGAAGAACTAATGTCATTGGGAAAGCAGCACGGTGAATTGTATGAGCTAATCGTTGAAATGGTTCGGCACTGCGTTCAACTTCTCAAGAGAAACATCAGCATGTATATATTCCATTATAGGGTTTTGAATCTTCAAATACTGACTTCGGCTAAGTCAGGACAAAGCAAACCTGTTTATCATGCTTGATAAAATTGTGGAACAAGCTATTGCGTATGATGAATTGTAGGATCATCTACAGCTCGTTGGGTTGCCTGTTTTCTGAAACTATGATATGTAGTGAGGATGACTGGACAGACTTTCTGAATCTCGTTTTATCCTCATTTCGGACGATAGAAGGAAAGTCACTGGATCTGAAGATTGTATCAAACTCTGGTTCTGAAAATGTCCATTCGGAAATCGAGGTTCTTCTTAGTCAAATCGAGGGACTGAATGACGAGGTATGCATCTCCGCGTTCGTCAGTGAAGCGATGTCTGAGAAGTCTGAATTAGAGAGAGAAACTTCGCCTCCAGGTAGATGAGCAATCAGCGGAACTTAAGACTCTAAGAACTCTACCTTTGAATGTCCCCATGCCTTTGATGTCGAAGCCAGGCAGAAGTGGCGCAGAGGTACATACAATGCACAACCTTTTTTCACGGACACTAAGCCGATTGTTTTGAAGAGCCTTGCTGGAATTGTTCAACGGCTGGTTCAGAAAGAGAAGCAGGTATTACAACTGCAGAGCGAGCTCGACCGGTTCAAAACTCAGCATCTTAGCGAAGGCCGAGAGCCGGTAATTAGAAAGGCTAACAATGCATGATCGTTATCTGATGAACAACGTTAGGACGATCGGCTTAAGCGGGAACGTGATAAAGTAAAATGGCATGGTTTGTTGACTGAAATTTCAAAGCTGAAGTCCAAGGTAGGGGCATTCAGAGAACGATGCCTTTTTCCGGTGCTCAAATGATGGCATAGTGCGGAGAGCTAGAGAAGACATCGGAATTGAAGGACAAAGAGATACTGTACCTGAAACGTGCCATGGAATCCGTTTGTGGTCGCTTTCTATTGCGAGAGGAATTGCGAGAAGAAGACCTTGAAGCTCAGATGGATGCGAATGCGATGGCAAAACAAGCAATCGATCGCTTGGAACAGAAGGACGAATTGATCAGGAGTTTGGAAGCAGAAATAGCTGAGCTGAAGGCTAGACCTTTGACCAGGGTCGTGATGAATCATGATATAAGAACTGTGGACGCAAATCCGCAGCCACTCTTCGAGGTCTCTGCAAATGACATGAGTAGGCCTTCCCCTACATCACTTTCCGATTTCCATCCGCCGCCTCCGCCCCCACCTCCGCGTCTCATGGTATCTTTGTCAAATCACGATGCGAACTTCGCAGATAGTCCCCCACCTCCACCCCCACCTCCACCACCGCCACCCCCACGTCTCGTAGTAACCTCACCAGACGCAAGTTTCCCCGATAGTCCGCCTCCGCCTCCACCTCCGCCTCCACCTCCCGCGCCTCCACCTCCGCCCCCGCCTCCGCCCTTGCCACCGGCTGCTCATGCAATCATCGGAAGTGGCAATCCTCCTCCTCCTCCTCCGCCTCCAGGTGCAATCGCGCTGTCATGCAATACCCCAGCCTGTGTGCCGCCTCCACCCCCGCCCCCGTCATCTTCTATGACCAAGAAACGCCCTGTATCTGCGGCCCGCCAGAAACGCTTGAGGCCATTTTTCTGGAATAAGTTATCACCTACATCAGTATCTTCAACTATTTGGAATGACATAGATCATGTCGTTCATTTTGATTTGGACGATTTAGAGGGCACTTTCACCCTCGACGCTGCCGTCGGAAATGTTAAAGCAGCTCCGAAGCCTTCTCACAAGAAGGAGAAAGTGACAACTCTGCTAGACATCAACCGAGCAAACCACATCGGTAACATATTTTGCTTGCTCTTCTATTTATTCTCATGCTTCATTTACAGCAATAATGCTAAGCAGGATTAAAATGAGCCTACCAGATATTCGCAATGCAATAATAGAATTGGATGATAACAAATTGTCGATAGACGATCTCCGAGCTATGAGTAGATATCTTCCTACACCTGATGAAGTAAGTTTGTAACATCCTATTTTGGATCAAACGCTGAATGCGCTTGTCAGACCGCTCGTTTAAAGGATTATGGGGAAGTAGGTAAACTTGCAAAGGCAGACCAGTATTTTAGCCAGGTAGGTTTGAAGCTACCCTCAGTTCATATTAATGAGAGCGCCCTTAGATCGTAATGATTCCGCGCCTCTCGGAACGCCTAAACTGTATGATTTACCGCCGAAAACTAGAGTTGGATGTCGAGGAGCTAAGACCAGAATTGGATCAGTTAAAGAATGCATCCAGAGAGCTGCGTACATCTCCCAGATTCAAGAAGGTCTTGCAGGTAAAATATACCCGATCATTACCATGGAGGCCCTCTAACGTTTTCCAGGCCGTGTTAGCTGTCGGAAATGCGCTCAATGTATCTACATTTCGTGGTGGTGCTCAAGGTTTCAAATTGGATGCACTCATAAAGGTGAATGACTCCAGAAATGACGACAAACAGCGAAATTCACATTCTCACAGTTGAAAGAAACGAAGACAACGAAAGGCGGGCCAGGCTGCCCCACTCTGCTTCACTATTTGGCCCGCCTCCTCTTGCGCACTGATTCAACCTTAACTACCTTCATCGAAGAACTTCCGAGTGTAGAAGGTGCTGCTCGGCGTATGCATGTTCCTAAATACCAAGCGTAGCATTCGCTGATAATATGATCAGTTTCTGTTGACATTATTATGCAGACGGTCGAATCTTTTCAAGTTGGTCTACAAAAAATTCAGAACGAGATCAAGCAACTCCAGCAGGCAGGAAATATGCCATCAAATGATCGGTTTATTGCTATCATGGAGGTAAGTGGGGCTCGTATTTGGCTAGGTTTACGTTGATATCTAAAGTAAAGCCTTACGTCGCTGAGCAAACGCCAAAGGTCGAGGCTCTTAGAAGCATGGCGGCATCACTTCAGAAGGATTTGCAGTCCCTACTTTCGTACTTCGGGGAAAATGCGGGAACTCCTGAAGCTCCTAAATATGAGGACTTTTTCACCATGATAATGTCATTCTCGTCCTTGTTACAGGTGAGACGACTTTTTGGCGTGGAAAGGAAAGTAAACTGAATTTTAATAGAAATATGCCCTCGAGGTCCATGACACAGAGCAAAGACAGTTGAAGGCAGCAGCGAAGGCCAGTAAGGCCAAGATCGGGCTTCTTTCCGCCACTCAAGTGCCGGAATCGGTTAGTGATTTTTCCTGCTGCCCTGGAATACTCCTTAAATTTGTTTAGAAGGTGGCTGATTCAGGTCAGGTCACGGCGCCAGGCGAACGATCGGTTATCCGGAGTGAAGTCGACCAAACTATTCGTAGTATAAGGGCTAGCGTAAGGACGACGAAGAGACATCCAGCTGCCGATCGACGTTTGAGCAAAATACTCATGGACGGAGGTTCACTGGCACGTTACAACGTTAAACCGTCAAATTGATCCGTAGGGACATCACCATCACTAAGATATTTATTTTCTTTGCGACCTACATCACCATTTGTCATAGCATTTTACTGTAATATGGTACCTTTAGTGTCAAGAATGGACCAAGTTCGGGATGACAGGATAGAAGTATGTGGTTCTGCGGTTTATGGACATTCTGTGTATGTATTTTGACGTCCGGATCGGACGAGCATGGAAGGAGTGTACGTACTGTAACGTTGTGTGGTCCGACCCTTACGACTGAATTACGCAAGCCGAAGTCTAGGTGAAATGGATACAGAACAGGCCCAAGGGTCACCCAAATTCTCAAACTCAACTTCGTTTCTCCCTCAGCATAGGCATCTTGACGATGAGCCAGCAATTCTCTCTCTTTAATCTAGACAAAAGGCAAAGCCTGGCCAAGGCGGGGAGCATATCCGAAATCGTATGCAGCAAGATCCCACCCAGCTTGGTTTCTCTGTTGCTGAAACCAGGCAAAACCGCGAGTTCGGACGACCTTGGTGCATGGGCAGGCCATCGCCTGGTCTGCGCAGGTGATCACACGAAGCAGTGCCCCGCGGGCATGCTCACTCAACAGGAGGACGTCGAGGTACAAAATCACGCTGGTGGAACTCTTCCCGAGTTTTACCGTTTCGCTCGCGACGCGTTCGTTCAGACTCCGCTTCCGTCGTCTGACATCCCCAAGTTCAGCGGGAACAAGGTGTGGGTCCTTCGCAACCATTCGAAGCGCGTCTACGTCCGGGCCGACGTGCTTGCCGGAAAACCAGAGGTCAAAGGACCATTCGTGGAACCGTTTGGGTTTGGCGATTTGTTGTTGGCCAATATCACATGGTCGTCAGACTGCGTGAATATGGAGCATGGGGATATGCTTGTTTTGGGGCCATGGGCAGGAGACAGGTTCGATATCGTACCTTGGGACGTGGCCAAGAAGGAAATGAAGAAAGAAAAGAAGTCCAAGCCGTGGAGAGATGTTAGTGATGACCAGGCGAAGCGTACCCGTTTGCTCCTGTCCGACATATTCTGATGTCTCGTGGAAACGGGTGACTTTCATGTAAATTGTGATTGGTGACTTCGAGGAACAAACTTTTTGGACGTATCATTTTATCTTATTTTAGTGCAGCCATTCCTTTGCAGATGTCTAATAGTGAGACTTAATTCGATCCTTTCAATTTACCGAGTCGGGCCTACATAACGCGCAGCGTTTTGGATGAATCATTGAGGTTAAGCTACGTACTCGGGTATGACAATATTGCAATGATATATTAGCAAGAGTGGTCAAAAGGGTGTGCATCGTACCAACGGCGGCGAAGATCATTAGGCTGCAGGTGCACGTGTCGTCTCCAGCCCATTCATACCCGGCATTGCAGGACTAATGCTCATGGCACCCAGTGAAGCCCCCAGACCATCTGCGGCTTGATCAGCTCCCTGAACAGGGGATGATGATTTCGGAATGTTCAATGCCGAGCTCTTTCCATTTGCTTGTACCGGTTGCACTGGTCCCATTTCAGGATCACTGTCACCCACGGAGTGCGAGTCGTCAGCCTCGTCCGACTCTAGATTCCACATCCCTTCCCTGACACCATGAGGGTCTTCGTCCATATCATCATATTCGCCTTCATCGTCCTCATCACTCTCCCCGTCATCAATGGCCACGGATGACCACTCCCGGTATATTCCTTGGATGAAGGAGCTTGAACGTTGTAGCCGGTAGGGATCAAATGGGAAGAACGTGTTGAGCTCTGCTGCAATACTGTCTCCGAATAGGACTGCCGGGTGGACGGATGCAATCTTTTGAGGAGAAGACTTGGGGGACTTCAAGTCGGACCGTTTATTTGATTCCAATATTGAATAGCAGTAGAGGAAATCCGTAGCATGCGCGACACGGGCAAACTGCATTACAACGTTTGAAGAGCACACCTATGGTTGGATGAGCGTCGAGGAGAGCGAGATACCAGTGTGAGTACAAACCCTGAGTGGATTGAGCACGGAAGTCACGACCCGTTGCAGCACATTGAGGCCAGGCATCCATTTCTTCCCAGCCATACTCGCACTAACAGGCGCTGAACCAGCATGTCCGTTCCACACTTCTGCATCATCATCTTGACCATCGCCATCTTCCAGCAAATCTCTCCACCTGAAACAAAAGATCAAGAACACAGCCTGAGCGACTGCATAAAACACAGTATTTTGAGCTCTTCCGACTCCTTCATTTCCTCCATCATGAGTGAGTGAAGCAGTGCCCCATATGGGGACAGTCTCGTCTACGATGTCAAGGTGTGCACGGAGAAAATCGCACAACACGTTAACGACATGGCGGGTAGTCCAACGGTCAATAAATGTCGCGCGGCTGACAAAAGAACCTATATATGACGCCGCAGCTGCGCGTGTGACAGTCGGGGTGGTAGATGATATTGGATTGTCGATTGCGCTGTCAGAGGATGGATTGAGGAGGGTGGCGCCCGTAGCGAACAAGGCTCTATCGACGAGCATGCCCTGGAATAAATCTGCAAATTCGGGGTCAAGAGATGTGAACCAGAACACGAGAAATTGGGTATAACGAGATTTGAAGGTGCGAAGGATAGTACGATCAAATATGGATAGAAGAGTGTTAAACTGCGAACGTAGAGAGTCCGAAGGGCCTAGAGAAGACACTTGTTCAATCTCTGTTAGGGTTACCGGATCTTGTGAGAGAGAAGGTGTTGGTGGTGATGAACTATGCGTCGATGATTCGGACGGAAGTGGTGGCAATTCGGGCAACGGGGGAGTAGACGTGGGGTGAGTTGGGACGCAAGACGTGTGAGTTCGCGCAAAGTGCTCGAAAATAAGATTCAAGATGAGGTCTAGCTTCCTGATCATGTCATGAATGTGGGTTATGTTGGTCGGAAGGTCGGGAAAGTCCTCGTCGCCGTCCTCTGGTCCAGATGATAAATCTGAAAAATCCACATCTTCCGCCTCACTCTCCGAATCCGACGATGGATCATCTCCGGTGCCAACGACCTCGTCGAATGGGTCTATCTCAAATACGTCCTCTTGTTGAGCAGTATCTTCTTCCTCTTCCAACTCTTCTATTTCAACTTGGATTTCGACCTAAGAGAAATGAGCAGGAGAATGTCGCTGAAAGAATAAACTGACATCTATTTGGATAGCCCGATCTATTATGGTGGACAGGATCTTATCAGCGGCCTCGGGGCAATAGCTTGATACCCGAAGAAGGTTTCGAATATATGTCGCTTGTGCGACTTGGGTTTGTCTTTTATGGGGGAAGTTGCGAATCAGAAGCGGCTGTAGCGTCGATGGCAGGGTCGGAATGAGGGATAATAAATGCATTAAAAGTTCATGCAATCTGTCGTATATGGCACGGCGAGTCAAGGGACTGGAGGATGCCTCGGGACCAACATTGTCGAGGGCTTGGAGGCTGGAGTCTGACGCAGAAGGTCAATAACGATGCGTGATGCTCTGCCGAGACTCACGGTACGTGAAGCCGTTGGCGATTTTACTGAGAACAAGTGAGAGATACTCGGGACGGGCGCTGAGGAGATTACCGAGAAAGATGGTATAAGATTTTACGGTAGCGCTGTCGAGCGTGGTCCATGGCATATTTACGATCGCTTGCACGAGCGCTGCATGGGTACGCTCTAGTCGCGAGACGACATGTGAGAGGGCTGAAAACCAGAGTCGAAGCTGACCGGGCTGGTACGATGGAGTGGACCGGTCGTTGGAAATCCGCTTGATATTGAACTGGGAGACGAGCTCGTCAAAAGGGCTGGCGATGCCCTGGTCGGAGTGAGTGTGAAACCGTCTGCAGTGTCAAATTCGCTCACGATGATTTTTTTCTGCAAAGCATCACTGAGGAATGCCAAATACATGTCCCTTTTGTATTTTTCATCTTGCTTAATGCGAGAATTGGTTGCGATCGGTCTTTCTGCTTGTGAAGGGGATGATGGGGGTGCTTGGAGCTTTGCACGCTTTGCAGCGCGCTTTTGCATGGCCATGGAGTCCTGTGGACGAGCTCCGGGGCCTGCCTTTGGGAGTCTCTGGTTGAATTGACTCAAAGTCGAGTGCGGATCCATCGCGGCCAATATCAAGAAAATGCGCTTATGTAATCTCTCGCCCTTGTTTTCTACAGTCGCCGCCCTCCGGAGCCCATCTCGGCCTCATTCTCGACGCATGCGAGATAATCGCGAATAGCAAACCCGGCTTCTTGAGCGCAAATAAAGACGGATCTTCCCAGATTTCGTCAAGCGATAGGGATGTCTTTCTCCCCCCAGGCAATTACTATTATCACCTGAGAGATGCTTCAATGTATGCCGCTCCTTTACCATCCTCTTTTTGACACTCGCCTGACTTTATTAAGCCCGAATTACCCGATTGTAACCGAATTCGACGCATGGACACCCCCTTCCAGACTACCTCAGCATTGGCAGGATGTTATTGTTACAGACCCTGGTCCGTTATCAGTCAAGTAGTCAAAAAAAACCTTTTATTGTGCTATGACGGGCGTTTTTTCGCGTTTGAGTGCATGCCATCTTGTTCCGAAGGTGAACGTTAACTGGGTATGGGAGGCATCTCATCTTTGAAAAACCTATGATCTAATGACATGCAGTTTATGGCACATCGGGCCTATCTTTGCTTTTCACTTCCTGTTCCAAATATTGATAGATCCGATAATATCATTACGGCATTGACCAAGGCCACTTTGTCTACGTACCTATTCAAGACAGACTTACTACTGTCGATTGCATAACTATAGACGTTCGAGTTGTAACGCAATTCAAGTTCATTCTACTGCCTCACCCTCCACTTCCCCTTCCTGTGAGCTAGATCCTCATGGCACTAATCGTCTAGAGCTCTAGACTCGATCAACCAGAAATATATTGCATTGTGCACTGCTAATGGTCAAGGGTATGTAATGAAAGCATAATTGATTGCGAGAGAATCACCAAGCTACCAAAACGTTTCACTTGCAGCTCACAAGAAAGGAACGTTCTGCATCTCCCCTGCAACGAACAAGTCTTCTTCCAACGCCTGTTCGTCAGGGATTACGTCTTCTTCCTCCACCTCTCCGTCACCATACTCATCTTCCCCGTACCCATCATCATTCCCTTCTTCAAATTCCCCAAACATAGGCTCTTCCTGCTCGTAGTCGTCCAAGCCGAAGAAATGTATGTCGTCCAAAGATCCAGGCATACTTCCGATACTCCTCCTCCGCTCTCTCCTCCTCCGTCGCTTCTTTCCGTCCACGTCCACCTCCCATTCTCCCGCGTCTGAACCAGACTCGGACTCGGCGTACGTTACGGACGATTCTGATCGCGAGTCGGGGCTTATGCTCCGTCTTAATCCATTGACGAGCGAACTGCTCAAGCGTTCCAACGACGTCATTTGTCGCATATGAACGTTCTTGCGCAAATCATCGCCCGCAGCGTCCTCTCTCGTTGACCTGCCCCCCCCGACGAGGCTAAAGTTGCGGAGTCGTGCCAGCGTAGAACCATCCGAACGTGCGCTGAGAGCGGGTGAGGGAGGCGTCAAATCGGGGAATGGAATGTCGGGCACAGGCGTCCTCCAAAAGTTGAAGTCCGTGTACTCTGGCGTCCACTTCTGATTTATTGGTGGGAACATTTGGTCTACGAGGTCTGTCATGTGAATGTATCTGCCATGATCAAATAAGTATTGTCATTTGAAAGTCTGAAATAATACATACGAAGATTTGTATCCTGCCAATTCCAACAGCTCTAACTTGACCTCACCCGAGCTATCAATGGTGAAAATGCGTGAACTGGGAACATTGACGCTTCTATAAGACAAAGCATCCGTGATTCTGTTGCCAAAACCGGAATAGAACGGCTTTCGAGCTTCTCCAAAGAGGTTACGGATATCTCTCAAACATGCCATCTTGAATACCTCTGGCTTGCGTATGATCACCTCACTGCCACTCGGTTAGACAGGCTCTGCTGCGAGGGATCGACCTACCGATGCAAAGATGCTATTAGTCGGTCAGGACTCATGACGACAGGACCCTCTGGAAGGTTATGATCATTCTGCTTGATTCCCTTCAGATAGTACCGTGTGGCATCCGCTTGACCAATCGCACGAGAAGTCAGATACATGATCTTGTAGCCGTTCCGAGCAATGTCACTGTATAGCTTGGCCACTCCAAGGTGAGTCCAGTCGCGTCCAATCATGGCGAAAACATGACCCAAGCCGTCTGACCTTGGATAGCATCGATAAATAGAACAGCAGGTGGAGAAAAGGCATACGTACTTTGTGATCGTTCCATCTATATCCGAGATGACTACCTTGTCTGTTTGATCCCAAACGAATATGCGAGCAGTGCACGCAATCACACCAGAAGCAGACAATGAGAACGTGATTGAATTAGCTCCAGGTTTCAAGTCGAGCGTTTTCTACGATACCACTTGTTCAGCCATTCATTTAATAACATGCGCATATAATTACCAGTTGGTCTGAGGTCAGCCGAAGGGTTTTGACATACTTCTTCTTGGGTGAAATAAATTGCTGTCGGGGTGTAACAGGCTCCGGCGCCGGTCGAAATCCGGGTTTGGGTGTCTTTGGAGAGTCATGAGCATGTATTGGTACCTGATCATCGTCAATATGCTAATCGCAGACGACAATGACGATGAGAATACGTACCGCTGCTGGGGAAGATATTGATCCTTTCAATACCGGCCTTTCTTTACTCTCCACATTACCACTGATCTTCCGATTCCGCCACCAGGCCCAAGACAGTTTTGAAGACTTGGTTGGAATCCTGTCTTTCTTCGCCTCAGCAGCCGTTTCGACAATTGAGCGCATTTCTTCTGGAGGTTCGGACTTTGATCTTGCATGTAACATATGAGGCTCTTCAGGACGTAACATGTCTGCGCTACCAGTGATGTCGCCTGATAGCTGAATCATTGCGCTCCCTGTGTTGCAATGCGACATTCCTCCAGCCCTCCAGCACATTCGATAAATGCGAGTCATCTTTGCAAGTGGTATAACTTGAAAGAATCAGGATTCGAGTAATTTCAATTTAATGGTTTCTCACCTGACGTTTGCCCATCTTATTATCAGGCTCTCATCCCGCACCACAGTCTCATCATCTAGGAAGCTCTGAAATGGCACCTTGCCCTGGTCAAATACGCGGGCCGCTTCTATCATATCCAACCCGTGGAAACCGCTCAAATCGACGTTGCTGTCACCCACGATGCTCAGTTCGAATCCTACCTCGTGGCCATTCATCTCTAGTATGTACTTTGTGGAATCCGATTCGTCCGGTCTGATTCGTCCACTACCAAGTGCCAACAAGTCGACGTCATTGTCTGCTTTGTGTTTAACCTGGCTCTTTCTACGCCTCCATTTCCAGGGTTTGCCACCAGATCTCTTGTTTTCGTTGTCTGCATCGGCTCCTTCCTCTGTGGGATCAAAATAAGTTGTATCTCCGTTTGTTTGCGCCTTTTCCTTCCCTTTGACGGAGGGAAAGACGGTCTTGAGAGGTGAGCGTGTAGGGAAAGCGCCCCATTCCCAGGAATACTCCCGCAGATGTCGCTGCTTTGGATGTGAGTACACGAAGGGCGGTGTCTGGGAAGGCGAAGGACCTGGGCTTGTCACACTCGACTCCGGTGCAGTATCAGGCGATGGGGCATTAAGAGATGTGGGCGTTGTATCGGGTGGCGGTTCGGAAGTTGCGCGGATGGAAGGAAAAGGATGGCTTTCCTGTTCAGAAGACAGGAGACGCTGGTCAGAACCCGAGAGCCCTATGTTTCGAGTCAGATCTATTCAAGAAAAGGCAGTCAGAGGACACACTGCGTTCCGCGAAAGAAGGGAATGGGAAAGAGTTCTTGGGCGTCTGGCTTAATGAATGGTAACCTTCAATGTCCAGAACAACGTCTAAAAAGTGCGATTGGATTCGCTGGACGGGCAGAGCATATATGAACGGACCTTTATGGTACTCCACATCAGGGCTCTTGACTGTACTTGTCCGGTGTGATGATAGTACATCGTCCACACGCTGATCTTGTTCGGCCATCGACATAGACCGATCATCGTGGGCATTCGGGCGAGATGTCGAGGGATCGGGTCGCGCATATTGAGGGATGTCGTGTGGGGGCTTCGGTGTCTCTTCAACGCCTGGCACAGCGTCCAAGTCCAGAAACTCTGGTTCCGGATGTGCCTCGACTCCATTCACCACAGGTTCGGTGGATGGGGGTTGCTCGGCGGCTGCAACTGCGACTGTGGCATGCTCAGAAGCCTCGGCGTCTGGATGGGTTGGCAGCAGAACAGGACTAGTGATGAGGTCTTCAGGGACATCGTCGTCTGTCTCGAAGACAAAAAAGGCTTCTCCTGCCTCGCCAATCTTCATGTTGAATGGGATGAGGAATCCGTTGACGGATACGCTGACATGTTTGTCGCTTGGTCTGAGGACTTGCCATTTGCCGAACCTGACGTGGAAGGGAGAGCAGGCAAGCTCTGTTGCGCCGTCTGGGGCGGTGCGCTGGACGACGATGACATCGATGGCGCCCGTAAGGGTGGAGGGGTTAATCTGGTTGTAGTAATGATACGGGGCGCTGATGGCGCTGACGGCGCCTCTGATGTAGTTCATGCAAGAGAAGGCTGTGGTCTATGGGTTCTACGCTACACGAGACGCTGTGCTCTGCTCTACGCTAATGCTCATGCTCAAACGGCTCATCGCACCGTGGCTGCTCGTCTGCTATCAGTCCGTCCACACAGCATCGCTCGCCACTTACCGCAAGGTTGCGCTCCCTGTCGACTCTCTGTCAGCGTCCGGACAACTTGCAATATCACATCCAACTCACCATTTCGTTCCATCCGGCGCAGAAGGCGCTGCATTCTCCTTCAGCACCAGCCGTGACACACGTACACCACATACCAATGTAAGGATCTGGATGTTTTCTCTCCGCCAAGTCTGCCTCGGCCTTGGCCAAAATCGCCGCCAGCGCACGCGGGTCATGCACGTCCCTGTCCTATAAGCATGACCATTCGCAATCGCGGTCAGGCGGAACGCACCGGTTCCGCTCAAACTCAGCCCTTATCTGCAGTGCCTGCGGACGCCACAGATCGCGTCTGACAGTCCAGTCAAGAGCATTGTTAAGATGGCGCTTGTAGAGGGATTTCACATAGAACCTGTGAGCAGCGGTGAACGGAGAAGTGGACATGGTGGTGTCATCTTCTCACGGTCCCTACCAACAGATGCAACAGTAACCGGTCATACAGCAAATCCCACCCGAGAAAATAACTAGAACACACTGGAATACCCTTGGTTCGGTCGTCGTCCAGTTACGAGGATCCGTCCTGAGCTCATGGCTGCCGTATATGACAAGGCGCTCGAAAGAAGGACTCGGATGAGCCCACCGTGCAGCGCTCCCTTAGTGAGTAATGGGGAAAAACTCATACTGATCCTCTCATGACAGGCTCCCATCCATCATGGGCATGTTGTTATGTGAGCCACTAGATCCATCAAAATGGCTACATAGCGCTATGTGCCTCAGCTCTCATATATAGGGCGAGGACTTCGTATGCATGACGGTGGTCATAGACGTCGATTTCATTTCGCGTTACCCGGTATAGACTTATGATTCGTTCCAGTGTTTGCATTTGATAACTATGGAAGCATCCCCGAGTCACCTTGAAGCATCGTCTCTTCGAGCCAGTAGAAATAATAATACACCGACTTGGTCCAGTCACCCTGACCTTGTATATTCCGGGCGCGTGTCTAACTTGCCGATGGTGTTCTCACCATCAGAGTCAGCATAGGCTATCCGACGAGTTCCATCAGCGGACCTAAAGGTCATGTATGAGCACCAATGTTGACCATCTGCTGAGCTGTGGTGTGCACCACATATTCTGTTCTGAAAACAAGTGGGGTTCAGCTTCGCGTTCCAGGGGTGATAGGAATAGATGCCGTGGCATCGACACACGGTATGAGGATCAAGAAAGATTTCATGTCTAGTATTCCTTTGTCCGGGACCAGGCTAAAGTATAATTGAACTCCGCCCCAAAGTTGACTGGAATAATAGGTACTGCGGCCTCCACTCACCGGCGGAGGAGATTGTCTATTAGACTGTTCACCATTACTGTCGCCAGAGTTAGGGTCATGCCCTGAAGGTTGACCTTGCTGAAAAACAAGAGGGTTTCAGCTTCGCATTTCGAAGGTGACTAGACTAGATGCCGCGGCATCAACTCACTTCAGACTTGGCACGTCTCTAAATCGAAATATGCACTGGTCAGGCGTCGGGATATGATGCATAGAACGGGGATGATTACCAAAACAGAATAACTCCTTTGAGCGTAAGCATTAATTGGCGAGGCAGATGCCAAGAGCGCAAAGGTAATGAGAGCGAGGGCAAATTTGAAGGAGAGATGCATAGTTGAATTAGTCGGTGGTGCTGGTGAGAAGCGAGTGAGGACCAGCCTTGGGGGTGATTCCACCCCGACGTGAGGTTTATAAAGGCTGATGCCGTGTAGTGTGAACGTTTTGATGTAGTGATGCAGTCGTCATGATGTGGTATCGAAGCTGTTTGATATGGATGGTGATGGCTCCAGGTTGGGTCCGTAAAGGCGCACCGTTTTGTTTGTGTATGCGTCATCCCGACGCCACATGTCTAGTACACCCATTCCTTCAAAAGATGAAGTGGAAGAAATACCTCCGCCAGAACGTCCGCCGTCTCCTCCAGCACATATGACTTTTGCAGCAAGAGGTGTCCATGTAGGAGACCCATTTCTCCGGCCCTCTCTCGACTTAACTATCGCCAATTCTCGGATTGTCTACGTAGCCACCGACCTTCTCTGCTTTTAAGCCCCGCGACTATAGGCTGCCCAGTCAGCAGGCGATGACTCACGTAGCATGGAGTTGTGATGGGAAGAAACTCTCGGCTGTCGGTATTGATAAGATTACCAGAGTATGGTTGCCCGAGAAGAGCGTAAGTACTTCACTGATTATACAAGCTTAAACTGAAAATCTTAAGATGGAATTCCGCTCTGCGACTTCTTTCTCTGGTGGACATTCTGACGATGTTGATTACATATCCTGGAATCCGACGCATCCAGAACTATTTTGTACATCAAGCCAGAAAGACAGGCGGATAGTTTTCTGGGACGCAAGACGTATGTAGCCTTATCCCTATTTACTACCTCGCTCACGCGCCACTGTACATAGAGAGTCGTTATATTCAGCAGTGCTCATTGAAAGTGTCCCCTGTCCAAACTACTTATGCCCCAGATGGTCGATCACTTTTGTATACTTCCGCAGGCAACCAACTATTCTATATGACCTTGGAGAAAAACGATGAAGACACAAAGGAGCAATGGCGTCTGTCAGAGAGAGATCCTGTTCGTATTTTTTTTTTTTTGAGAAGTAAGGGCACGTCTAACAAACATATAGGTAGCTGGCTCGACCGCTGTTTTTAACCATGTTGGAGATGGTATTTTGCTAACTCACAATTCTGAACACGCCATTCGTGTTATGGACTTTCCTAGTCTGACTGTACGCGAAAGTCCAGCAGCGCATGTCGGCGGTTGCGTAGCTCTTGCATTAGATCCACGGGGCAGGTACGGGATGACTTGCATAAGAAATCGAGCCTATTACTTCCGACGTACAGGTATATCGCCTCAGGTGGCCATGATTCGATTGTGAATTTGTTCGATCTGTCGGATTGGATCTGTAGCAGAACAATCACATCCTGCGAGTGAGTGCAAGGTTTTGTGTTTCATACATAGCACTGACCCCTCGCTAGATACAGTATCAATGGACTCAGTTTCTCTCCTGATGGGGAGTACCTGGCAATCGCCAGCGCAGGAATGTATATCGATATCGTAAGTGGTTGTAAATTCGCAAAGGGTCAATGATCGTAATGGCACTACAGTGCGCCACGGAAACTGGCGTGCCGCTGCACCGTGTGCCTGCGCTTGCACCTTCGCCGACTGTGACATGGCACCCATCAAAATACGTCCTTGCATACTGCGGGCAAACGAACATGCGAGAGGGCGGACCACCACCTGTAGCCGTAATTAGCATGTTTGGACTAGTCGAGTGATAGACTAGTGACCACGCGTTGTGGAACTTGTCTACCTTCTCGTTCGACAAGCTTTCAAAGTTCGTACAACGACTTTACGACGGGGGCCTTATGCCTCGACTTCTACGCTTTCTCAAGACGACAAACGACTTTTGCTCTGCAAAAAAACGATTCCATTAGTACCTACATCGTTTATAGCTTCTTCATTCGTTATTCTTCGTATCATGATCCCTATCCCATCCTCTGAGCAAACACGCCTCAATTTTTATGGGTCTGTTTGGCGTGCGCACTAACCAGAGATACAATTGCAGGCAGAGTTTGAACTACCCTCGATTCCGCTCTTTGTCAACCAACATGCCTTATGGTCATTACAACCGTGGTTCATTTGGTAAGAGGCACTATTTTATCTGGGCGCCGACCGTGCTGCTCTTGGAAACCTCTACTGCTGTTGCTTGTACCACTGTCTGCAATTGGAATCGGCAATCTATTCTCGTTGCTTAATCTTCAACCGTTGCAATTATAAATAACGGCTTGAACGTCCAGTTTCTTCTTACTCATATTAAGCACCTTGAGTGTCCGGTTCCGTTTCAACGCTTGCGCAATATATATAATTCCATTCTAATCAACCTACATCAGTACCAACCCAAGACATCGACACGGATATCATCGCCCTTCAGATCTAGCGTTCTGAGAGTAGAGCATCTAATGCCCGTGTGTATGTTTGTCTAGCAGTGCCGCGCTGGGCCCGGATTCGTGTGGGGTATCTGGATGGATAACCTGGGAGGGTGAGTGTCGTGTAGTACTAATCGCCCTGCGACGAAGACGCGATGATGGGGATCTGTTGTCCGAACGGGCACCACCACGCTAGAATGCCTTCACGAAGCGATAGCTACACCAAACTGGATTTGCAAATGTTATATACATGACATGATGCGCACAGATTCTAAACCAATCTTTCATCTAACTTACAGTCTACCCAGATGTAGATCAGCCGTTCATAACGTCTGAAAAAAAAACATCTGCATTATTCGTCATCACTGTAAACGTAGCGTTCGTGACCTGTGTATGAGGCATTATCGCTGTATTCATGGTCAGAGCCGAAGCCGTTGTGGCTGCGATCCGAGTCATCATCCGAGCCATACGAATTTCTATAATCGACGTAGTGGCGACCCGGGCTAGAAGTACGATGAACTTCATTCCACGCCAGGCCGCCCGGTGTATATGCATAATGGTCGTTGGGAGCGTCACTGTTGTAATTTGGCGGGTAATAATCGTCGTCGTCGTAAACCCAGTCGTCCCGAGTAGGAGAGAGGTACCGCCTTGGTCGCGGAGAACGTGAGCCGCGTGCCATGGAATGTACTTCTCCTCGGTACGCAGGATTCTCCCGCCCAGCAAAATGATCATGTCCGATCAGCGCCCAGTCCTGGATAGGGTACCGATGCTCGACACAAGTTCGACAATTACACAGTACAGCCCCGTCTGTACTAGTAGCTAAACGCCGCATGTTGATGAACCAGGTCTCCCGTTATGATAGACGTGATGTTGCCGGGAGAAGTGCTGGGACACCCTACTAATTGGGGAAGTTCGCCAGCCATCGACGCCATATCGACCATACCCAGGAGAAGGTACGCCATGTGAGGGCGACGGCGGATCATGTGTTAAAGGAGTTGGTCTTCCATGTCGGTATAAATCTGTGGGTACCAAGGGGCTCCTGCGATTGGCTGGAACGAGGTCCAGCGGACCTTGGGGTGGAGTAGCCAGATGATGCCGCAGTGGACGGTTGGGGCTTGCATAGACACTGGTGCGGCTGGATGATGGTGGATATCGTCTCTCGTGGACATTCAAGTCCAGATTACCGAATGCAGAGTCTAGAGACAGGCGATCATAGTCGTGATTGCGGTATGAATGAGATCGGCAATGATCTCCAGATCTGGGTAGTCTCGAGTCAACTAGCACTTCATCATGACGGTATGGCCTTGACATGAAATGATACCGGCTCAGACAGGCTTCGAATCTCAATACCCTGGCTGTGGTGGCCTTAGAGTGGCCTTGGCACTGCGCATGCGGAGTTGGGTTTTATATTTGTATAATGTGAATATATAGCTCGAGGCAACCGACTAAGAGTGAAGAGATGTATGATGCATACTACAAGGCAAGAAAACTAATAAGATGCGTTTGTTGCTAATGTATCAATATGCAGATAATAAAAGTGACAATGACACAGAGAGCAGGAAGACAGCCTACAGCGATCGCTGCAACAATACGTATGAAGGAAATGTCAAGTGCGTGACAATAGGCATGACAATCGTGAAAGATCAAGAGAGCACCCGAAACAGCAAGAAAAACGACAGACCTAGTAGAAGACCGAGCCCTGCGCGCCGCGAGGGTCAGATGAATACATGTCATATTGTCCAACTTGCGACATGTCCATGTATGGGTAGTAACCGTACGACTCGGGATAGAAGTACGGCTGGTATGGAGGATAGGAAAACATGTGAGGGTCGGGACGCTGATTATTAATATCACCATTAGCAACTTGCCCCTCCCTGGCTTCAGAGCCATTAAGGGGAGGCGAGGTTAAAGCCTCCGACGATCTCGTCAGCGATGGGTAATATGCTTGGCTTGACGATTCGAGAGGTTGAGAGCTAGAAACGATCGCTGTTCTTGTAGGTGTAGCCAGCGGACGAAGCTGACCTTTCCTAGACCCTTTGCCGTCGAACTCGTCAGATGGCGCACGAATCTCAATTCGCCTTTGACGAGGTAGGGAGAACAAAGGCATTCCTGTCGATGGATCGATGAAGCCATTCACGGGGGTATGCGAGGATGCCTGGGACACGAAATCGGGCGATATGGAAGGGTGATGCATATGTGAGGGGACAAAAGGGATAGCACTTGGTGCCAAGTGTGAGGGCATCATGGGGACGTGGTGTATACATAGGTGGCGGTGCAAGGTAGACAGGACGACCGGTGGCAACTTCGTAAGGCATTCCATGCGCATTAAGGGCAACGCCAGGCGGCAGAGCGGGGCCATAAGGGTAAGCAGCACCGTAAGCAGGTGATGGTTGAGCAACGGGTGGTGGGGTAAAAACTGTCTGAAGAGGAGGAAGCGTCGGACGCTGATCGCTCGTGCTGGACTGCTGTTTGACTGGTTGTTGTTCCGAAACCGTCTGATTGGCAGCAACGTCATCAGTACTTGTGTCCTGAGGCTGCTGCTCATCTGAAACACTCTCCCGCTCCTGATCGACAACGGTGACTGTATCCTGAATAGCCACAGCCGTGCTTCTCCCACTAGCCGAGTGCGGTATAGGGATGGGAATGGGCGTCACAAGGTTAGGTCGCACAGTGAAAATCTCTTCAAGTGAAGCTTCCTCAACCGTGGTCAACGGCTCCATCACTTTCTCCGTTTGCGCGGTCTTGGGAATGCGAACAGCGTACGCATTTGCCGCCACGTCCTGAGTATTGACGTTCGACTTTGGCCACTTCCACTGAGCGTTGACTTGCCGAGCCCAAGATACGCCTTGAACGACGCGAGCTTCGAGGCCTGGAAGTTTAACTTTATATGAGATTCCTTGGCCCCTTCGTGGCTTTGTGGAGGAGTCAAAGAAGAGAAACGCTTCATGTTGTTTTGTCCACATGAGCTCGGGTTTCATCGCATACCAGACTCGGCCTTGAGAAAGGGTAATGTTGGAACGAGCCGGGGATGAGATGAGACCACCACGAGCTGAGCCACCCCTACCACCTCTGCCTACTGCAAACCCGCCTCTGCCACCACGGACACCGCGTGTCTGATTTGCCTGCTGTTGTTGATCAACACGCCGCTGTTCCTCTTTACGCTTCATTTCCTCGTAGCCGTCGTGAGTCCAGGTACGCTCGATTGGTGGCAAATCTGTAGCGGTTCCGCTGGCATCGGGGTCGTTGGGTGGCAAGTTCTGACTATGTCCGCCACGACCACGCAAGGCGAAGCCACGGCCGCGACCTCGGCTCTGCCATCTACCCCTCCACCACCCGCTCAAACTCCTCAGATCTTTATCTAGCAGGCGCTCATCATGCCCCCAGAAACCTCCAACGGTTGGAACAAAGGATGGATCATTTTCAAGGCGTTGCTGGTATGCTTGACGCACTGAATGCCCCGACAGCCTTTTTGAAGTCGAGGAGTGCGATCGGCGTGACCTTGAACGACGCTGATCAATATCACCTTTACCATCGTCACATGGTTCTGACTGGGGAGAACGATCTCGAGATCCATCCGAGCGCCTTTTCGACTTGCGTGAAAGTGGCCGAGACACAGGGCCGGTTGGGATGGCATCAACGTGAAAGTCTGCGAAATCGATGACGGGCAACAGTTCAGAATTGTTGGCGTTTTCGTCCATGACCATATCACCCCATGCGGTAGGTTGAGAGAAGAAGGGCTGGGCGTTATCATCGATGCGAGCTGGCAGTTCTTTGCTGTGGGAATGGGGACTGTCGCTGGTAGATGGAGTCAGAGGTCTAGAGCGGCCATCAACGACAGCTCCTTCTGACACCGGCTCTGTGTCTGAGTCGAAATCCGAGTCGATGGAGGACAGGTCATCGTCTGTTTCCGAGTCTGTGCCCACCTCTCTCACGATTTCGTCGTCGCTCTCGATACCGCCTTTGCCTCTACCTCGTCGTCTGGCGATCCTAGACTTCCTAAGAGGATGTGCGTGGCTGCGGGGCTTGCGAGAGGCAGGTTTTTCAGTAGTGCGGGAAGAAGAGGAAGAAATGGCAGGTGTAGACATGTTTCTGCTGGAGAGGTGGTTTGTCAGCGGAACAGGGCAGGAAAGAGAGCCAAGTCGACTTACATGAAGAGAGAGCAAAGACGACTCTCTGCACCGGCACCGAACTCACCCGCGGCAATTTTTCAATCTCCGACACACATGACACAGCCCTCCGGCTGCCGGCCCGCCCCTGACTCGCATGGATATATGCAAGACACAAGTATATGCAAGAGGTTTAGATGGTCACACCCCTATCGAGCGATGGCCCCGCCGCGGCGGCTCAGGCCAACAGAAGAATTGAATTCTTTCGTCAGTGGATTAGGTAACAAGGTGTGCACAGCCACGGCTGAGTCAGCACATTCAGCGGGCTGGTTTGTCAGCGACGAGCAGGTTTACGCCTCTCTCCGCAACCGCCAACTCCTCGTTGTCATTGCTGGTGGCTTTCGACCCAGCTTTCACCACGGTTGTGTCTGTGCTGAGAAACTGGTCTCTTCCATTGGTATGTGTACAAATAATACATTTTGTCATGGGTAGACCATTCTGCAGAAAATTTAGTGCTTGCTAGGCAGTAGTTTGGTCTGCTTCCACTCGTTGAAAATTTCCTCGAGACACTCGTACTATTTACGAAAAATGGCGTATTCTCAGCCCTTCCCTCTGGCCGCGCC
Organism: Amanita exitialis; assembly: GCA_023014455.1. Taxonomy (NCBI): domain Eukaryota; kingdom Fungi; phylum Basidiomycota; class Agaricomycetes; order Agaricales; family Amanitaceae; genus Amanita; species Amanita exitialis. The sequence goes on along the minus strand of JAEBUR010000004.1, from coordinate 874,556 downwards.
TTCTGTGAAGAGCGTTCAGCCGACTTACGGCCCTGACCTTGCCATTCGGCTCATTTGCCCCGAATGCAGGGACCCGAATCCCAATATTGTTGAGGAGTTTGGTAGCGGAGATCTTGTCTGTGGAAAGTGTGGCTTGGTTCTTGGAGATCGTATCGTCGATACTCGCAGCGAATGGAGGGTAAGTTTCACTTATTCGCGTCTGTCGTACATGCTGTTAGAATTCTGTATTCAGACGTTCGCAAATGACGAAGGCGACGATCCATCGCGTGTCGGTGCAGCGACGGATCCCTTGATGGAAGGTATAGAGCAACTGGACACAGTCATCAGCTTCCGTGACGGTGGGTCTGGAATTGCAAAAGAACTTCAGCGAGCGGCATCTCGTTCGCAAAGTTCGCGTTCCGAGCGTAATTTGCTCACCGCTTTCCGCGACATCTCGAGTTGGTGTGACCAGTTTTCACTGCCAAAAACGATAAGCGACATTGCAAAGCAGCTGTATAAGCGTTCAGACGAGGAAAAGTTGCTGCGCGGAAAACCGCTGGATGCCGTGATTGCAGCATGCATATTCATTGCATGTCGTCAGGCTCACGTGCCGAGAACTTTCCGTGAGATTTGCAATCTCACCAACGTATCAAAAAAAGTGCTTGGACAATGCTATAAGGCGTTGGAACAAGCGTTTAATTTGACTCCTGGCGCATCGGCGACTAGCAACTCGTCGTCAAACACAAGTGGCCCAGAGAATCTCCTCGTTCGGTACTGCAATCATCTAGATTTGCCACCCAGTGTTCAATCCATATGTTCCGATATCATTGTTACTGCCCGTGAGCATGGCATTGCCGATGGAAGGAGTCCTGTATCTATCGCAGGTGGCGCAATCTACTTCACTTGCCTCCTGTTAGGAAAGTCGAAGCCAGTGCGAGATATTAGTGCAGTGGCAGGTGTCAGTGAAGGTACAATCAAGCTGGTGTACAGGTTGTATTATGCAGAGAGGGAAAGGTTGGTAAAACAGGAATGGATTGACGAAGGCAAAGCCAGACTAGACCGGCTTCCATTCGACTCCAATAAGTAAAGTATGACTGGGACATGGAGTGGGCTGGACTCTTTAGAGCACCAAACTCACATTGTACTTAATATCAACCAATAGAGTTGTGTATTCCATGGTGGCGAAACGAGATTTAATTGGAATCATATTATCGTTTTCCTTTCTGCTTTTTACTATCCTTGCCTCCCTTTTTATTCGCAAGGGCCAGAGCCCCTTGGCCCCTGCTTGCATGTCTGATTGCTTTGCGGACGTTGACGATATTGTCTTGCTGCGGCTCTTTCCGCATCTTTTTGGCGTCGCTTTCCATGTTGTTCAGCAATGCCAGAGATGCCTTCTTTTCTGAATCTGCTGACTCTTCAATGGGATTGAACTACACGCATTCGTCAGGGGAAGATATGTAACAGATAAGACGTACTTTTCGTTTGACACCACGGGGTTTCTTCTCACCCTCAAGTTGTCTATCGAATCTGCCCATGCTAGCGGTACTGTTAAGGGTCTGAGCAAGGTCTCGCTCAATCTGACGTTTGCGTAATTCGCGGGGATTAGTCTGTTCAGCAGCTCTGGCAACGTTCTGCTGCCTCTGCCTTTCGTTTTTGGCGATTCGTGCTTTACGCTCGTCGCGGGCAGCTATTCTTGGGTCATGATCAACATCTAGATGCAAATGCATTGAGCATATATGCGGTACAGTGATGAAAAAGAACAAACCAGCATTGCGAGGCACCTCTGTAAGCCATTGCTGCTCTGTTTCTTTGTTTTTGGCACCCTTTCCCCATCTGTTGACCCATTCCTGCTTCTCTTCGTCCCACACCTTTCTTTCTTTCCTTGTTTTCTGAATACCCTTAGCTTTGGCGAAGCGTTCCCATTTCGTTGGTGGTTTGGGTTTAGGTAGATGCTTGGCGCGCGGCAACTGGTATACTGGCGGAGGAAGCTGGGCTAATGGACCATCGGGAGATGAGGTAGTGGGGAGGGCAAATAGGGCGTTGATGAGTGCTTGTGTGCCGTCGCGGGCTAGCGATTGGAGATATTCTTCAAGATTGGAACTTTTCTAACGTCAATTCAAACCAGGTGTTTTGAGGCTATCCACACACTTGTAGCTCTCCGCGTCGATAGGATTCGAGTCTGTCACAGCAAGACAGCCTGGGTCAACATCAAGGGGGATATCTTTTTCGACCTCTATTGCCTGACTACAAAAGAATTGAGTAGGTTAGGTGTCTTTGAAACGATAAATACCGACTGTTTCGCGGGGTGCGATGCTAGAATGTCTGATACGTCCATGGGCCGCCAGAAAATCCACTTCCAGAGGAGTGTTGCCTATTTTGGCATAACAGACTAGTATTTGGATCCAGGGTGTTTGACAAACAGAACTTCCCGTACGCCTGCACAACGTCAGGACAAGGTAGAGGGCATGGCCGAAAACGCAACTCCCGCATCCACATCCACATCCACGACAAGTCCAGCTCCAGCAAGTGATGCTGCAGGTGCCGCGGATGTGATTGCAGTCCTCGGGACTCTGCTGAAGAACCAAACAGGAGAGTCCATGTCAAATGAGCGCGTTGCACAGCTCCTCCTGTCCAATATGGCGACTCTAGTGAAGCAAGGAAAGCTTACACAGCAGCAGATCCTCCAGGTGCAGTATTAAATTATGAACTTCATCAGAGACATGCTTACGGTGGTTCATGCCACAGCTCAAGCAGTTTGCCGACCGACATAAGCTTCCTGCGCAGAATCAGGCAAGTAGCACTTCCGCGAGTGCTAGCGCCAGCACCAAGGTGAGTTTTTATCATCCTCTGCTTCTGGGCCGGTCTGGTTTGTTGCGACCCGATACATGAATTATCACCGTGCAGTCCACAACAAATGCCGCCGGCACCCCGGCAACTCCGCACAAGTCTAGTGCCGAAATAGCACCAACAGACCCCATGCTTGCCTCTACTTCAAAGTCGGCAGAATTTTATACAAGTCAAACGCTCTCTACGACGAACCCCGGTCCTGTTGCATGGGCACAACCAAGGCCTACATTGACAGGTGGCATACCGAGTGGCAGGATGTCCGGGACACCTGCACAAATCGCCCGTGCAGACGACGGAAGTGCACTTACTTCCGATGATAATCGATCACGGAACAAGAATACACCTGGTCACCAAAGTATGCGCAGGACGATCCAGGATCTGGTGGCCAGCGTGGACCCAAACGTGAAAATTGAGCCAGAAGTGGAGGATGTATGTGTTGCTCTATGATGCCTTCTATGCATATGTTGAACGCGATGATAGCTCCTGCTATCTGTTGCGGACGAGTTCATCGACTCCGTTACAAACTTTGCCTGCCGGTTGGCAAGACATCGAGGTGGCGATACGCTGGAAGTCAGAGATCTTCAGCTTCATCTAGGTCAGCGTTCATGTGTTACGCGGATCTCGATGTTCACAGATCTGTCATAGAGCGCAATCATAATATTAGGATACCTGGATTTGCGTCAGATGAAACTAGGATATCCCTCTCGCAGACTGCTGTCCCGCCTCTGCCAGCAACTACCAGTAAGAAGACCACGACTGGTACACATATGACCCTTAGAAGCCAACGTCTTGCTCAAGTTCAGCACACAAAAAGGGAAGCCAAGCTGATGTAAAAGGACCTCATATACTTCTCTTCCTCTTTCCTATTAAGCCGTCCTGCATTCTCGTCGCATGTATTCTACAAGGGCTAGCACGCCATAATGATACAGTGTACTATTATTTGCCTGTCTTTAATTCTGCAATTTCTGTTTTGACTACAAGTCCTCTCCATCCCGTATTTTCGTCACGGAGCGGCATTTCGCTGAGGATTTTGGCTATCCATGTTGGGTCAGTTAGAGGTGTCAAGTCGTCGCGTTTTGGCAGCAGCTATATTACGAAGCGTGAGACGAGCTTGTGATGGCTGACAGTAAGCGCACACCTTTTGAACGCGCTCATATGGTGCTTCCCAGCCATGCGTCTCTCTTGTAATCAGTGGAGGGTTCGAGTGGAATGAATGGTAGATACGCGTGTCGAAAGTGCGGAAGATGACATGATCGACTCGCAATGTGAAGCGCGATAGAATGAAGATGCACGTCGGCATCACGCGCTAGATGGAATGCATCAGCGAGAACTCGGACGCATACTAGATGTATCGCACAATTCGAACAAGAAGAGCCGATGAGCCATTGTCGTGAAGTTCGTCTTCGTACAGAGGGATCTCTGCATAGAACAGAATGGGATCCTGACGAGTAAGTTCAGCTATTGGAATGGCGTGCGACGCGTTCTCTGAATCCGTGACGCGCCAAGGAATCGTGTCGGATGCATCTCCGATTACATGACCCGAATATGTGCTGGTGTACGTCCAGTCGTATGGCTTTGTAGCCACTGTCTTCGGCATAGGTAAAAGAGAAGAAGGATCTGTCCTTTGATCAAATCGATCAATCCGCGACATGAACCAGCGGGTTTACTTGGCTGATCTCACCGACTCTGAAGCCATTTATCTGCATGACCGACTTTGACGCCTCCATCTCCTGGGCCTAGTTCTCCACTTTTGACAGCACCGAGCGCACCCTTGATGTCGAACGTGTACTTCCATGAGGTTGGATGATGAAGGAGAGTGAGATAATTGCTGCCGAATGTCATCTCTGGCAGAGGGATGCCAAGAAGTGCTTGCAGCTCATCGCAATCTTGCGCGCTTGAAATTGGATTTGTGGAAGCGGATATAATCCAGTCTTCAACATGAATTTCGCGCGAGTTGGGCGACTCGAGGATGCGATACTGAGCCATGTGTTGAGATTGGGCTGCTGACCGGCCCGCCGTCCGCAGTTCAAGCTCCGATGGGATTTCTGGCCCAGAGTTCGAACCCAGCAGGTGCGGATGGTCTCAACTTGAAACTCCGGCATCGTCGCCTCTATGAACGACTCTCGAGCTTCCTCGCCTGAGCCGGCGCCGCAAGACCTCTGGTCCTCCATCCTCGATTCGGTTTCCTCCACGCGCTCCATCCCCTCGAAGCAAATTCTCCTCCTTGGCCAGCCCAAGTCCGGCAAATCAACCCTCGCCGCTGCCCTCTTGCACAAAGCCGCCACTGAGCAGAGTAAAGATGACGAGAAAATCGATTTTGCCATTGGATATGACTTTGCGGACGTGAGGGATGATGGCGACGAAGGTGCGTGACATTGACGTAGCGTATTTCCTAGCCACTGATTGCGCATTAGATACCCTGGCGCGACTATCCGTGTATACCATTCCTTCATCCGCACCTGCACATACTTCGTTGGTTCCCCATTTCCTTCCGCCACGCTCTTCGCTCTCACATGCATTGGTGATGATTGTTCTTGACTGGACGCGTCCCTGGTCGTTTGTAGAGGAACTTCAAACATGGTTGAAATGGGTGGAAAAATGGGCAAAAGGTGACGGGGCACGCGAAGCGGAAATTGTACGAGAGGAAAATCGCGAGAGATGTGAGTTTGGCTGACGACGCATTTATTGGATATTAATGCATCCAAATGCTTAGTGCAATCGTTTTGGCAACATTACACAGAGCCCTCTGCAGATCCATTACCGGCAACAAACACTACTCTGTCAAACACTCTGTTACCCCTTGGATCAGGAACTCTCACTCACAATTCGGCTGGGGTGCCAATAATAGTTGTTTGCACCAAGGCAGACTTGATAGACGAAGGACATGATATTGCTGCGGGTGCATCAGGTATGGGCGGGATGGTCAAAGGTAAAGGTGGTGCGTGGGAGGAGCGGACGGATAGCATCATCCAGGTGCTGAGGACAGTATGTCTAAAGTGTGAGTGCGCGCGGTCAGTGATTGAACAGCTGGTTAAAGGTGAAACAGATGGCGCCGCGTTATTTTACACGACACCGCTTCCTGCAACATTGCAGGTGTTGCGACAATATGCACTTCATTTATTGTTCATGCCACCTGCTCCGTCGCCTGGCATGACCGGTGCTGATGCCCAGGCTCCAATTCGCAACATATTTCCGTTCCGCCATAAACCGAACACACTTGATCGTGACCATATTGTTGTACCTGCAGGTTGGGATAGTTGGGGGAAAATCTCGGTTTTGAGGGATGGGTTTGACGCCAAGGCGTGGGGTGAAGCTTGGGAACGTGAATTAGACGGAAGTCAGGCCGCCGAGGAACCAGGCGCGAGAAAGCTATACTCGGTACTCGTTCCTGATCAAGGGCCGAAGGTATGCACAGCACCCTGGCACCGTTTTCCTCTAAAAATTGACTCGACCTCCAATAGCCTCATCCTCTCCCTCCATTCAACAACCCCATGCTAGAACAGGCTTTCCTTGCCAAGCACTACGATGAAAATGCAAAGAAACCGGAAGCTCGCACGCCATTTGGAAATTCGGCAGAATTAGCAGGCGTTGTGGGACCTCTACAAAGCAGCAGTTTCAGCATGCCAAATGTCGATCGGGCCCTTTCTGACATGGAGGCTGGGATGGGAGCAGCAGCCGTTTCCAGTGCGACTAGTGGAGACGCACGGCGACTTGGACCGCGGGCTTCGACTACATCTCGTCCGGCTGGGCTGGGTGCATCTATCTCGAGACCGCCGCCGACGACGTCGCCGATTGCATCTCCGAGCCCGACAGGGCAAACACAACATGAAGTGCTACAGAACTTTTTCCAAAGCCTGCTGACGAACAAAGATCGGACTACAGCGAACGCAGGGTCGCGGGCGGCAAAGGCAAATGGAGCAGGACAGGAGGAGCGACCGTAGATGTAGCCACAGCTTTGTTGACGTCTGTTGTGAGCTGCGAGCGGACACCGGCTTGTCTCTGTCTCTCACCGCCTCAACAGCCCAAGTGCTCTTCCTCACAGTAGCCGTAGTAACCGCAAAATGGGTCAATGGTGTGTTGGTCGCCGCCGACTGCCTTGCGGAACACTCACAGGCACAGGACGCCAAATTACGTGGACAGTGTTCTACATGCCAAAATTACCACTTTAGTGTACGCTGTCACCCATGTCCCTGATACTGCCCAATGTAACCGTCCCTTTAAGAACCGGCGCCATCCAGCGCGCTGCCCTCGACAAGTCGGAGCCAAATATCACCTATGAGAACTTTGTACAAGACCTGGATACTGGCGACTCGTTCACGACGACGTTCGTAGATATACTGGTCAAGGTGAGCCACTGCCATTGGTGCGTGCAGGGCATGGGTCTTGACACTCGCAGGAAATGGCAGAACGTCGGACAAGACCCATCGTGAGCGACCGTAGACTGATCGCAGACCGCACGGCCAAAAACTTGCGGCTTCTGGCTACGCCGCTACGGATATACAGAGAGCGTCCTCGCCGAACTCTCCCCGGAAGGACGGTCAATCTCTCCGACTATTTGTCTGCCCCGCCGAATGAAATGGACGTAGAAGACGAACGGGAAGAGTCGGACACGGGACTGGACTGGTACGCGGATGGTGCACGCTTGAATCCAGATCTTTATGACGCTTACGGATCATGGCCCATTAGGAGAGTGCTTTCAAATAGTCCGTCACCTCCTGCAGAAGAAAACACGACGACTTCCCGCCCACCACCGACTACTGGTCGCCATAGCTCATGGTCCATATCCAACTCTGCTTCGGCCTCAAGTCTCAGACGACAGCCATCAATACGTCTGCCATCACGCTCAAGGACAGTGGATTTTAATGATTTTACCTCACGACGACGAACAAGTATCAGAGAAGTCAGAGAAACATTCAATGCAAGGCCCGAAGGAAGCGATGGGTTCATGGAATCGCGAGAGAGGGTTCCACGACCGGTAACACGGCGATTCTTTCCAGTCGGGCGGAATCGTCCATACGAGCTTGCGGGAAGTACAGGACCGCAAGATGAAGCACAAAATGTTGATGGTACGGATGAGGGGTTCACCTACATCTTTGAGCCGACTGTTTCGAGTGCGGCGTGGTTCCCCGTGGCATCCCCTGCGAGAAGCGCATCTCCCGATCATTCTGAACCTGCGCGACGTAGCACAGAAACGAGCGATGAGAGGGCACGTCATCCTATCCCTAGGTTGCGTCGTGGTACTATTCGTGCGCCTGAATCTATGTTCTCCCGCTACGAAATGCCTCTGGAACATCCTGTTCCTGTGTCGCCTACAAGCGAGTCCGGAGAGCACAGACCCAGAAGTGCGGAATGGGTTGCATATCCCACGCCGGGCTCAAGCGAACATGAACTTTCATGAAACAACAATCTTATTAGAGATACGGTGCCCTCTTGGATATGACAAAAGAAACAAGGACATCGGGGAGTGTACGAGTAGAAATATCATATACCCTCTTCCCCCTCTCGCTTGTGATGCCCAGCACGCGCCGCACACGTATGTCGCCGGCTTCATGCTATTTAACTTTCTTGTGAACTTGCTAAATATGCTAAATACGCACACTGTACGTTACTAAGCAGTATTGTTGCTATTCAGCCACAGCCACCTGCGGAGGAGTGAATGAATGATCAAGAAACGAACTCGTCCTCAACCTCGCATCCGAGAGCCGGAGTTTTCACAGGACTCAAACGAAGACAATGTTATTTCCGAGAATGAGGAGGAGGAGACAAAGCTGCCGTATGTCTCAATGCGCCTGTAGATGAGTTGCCCTAATGAACTGTACGTTCTTCAGCCTAGCGGACCTGATCGAACTGCGAAAGCTGAGGAGAGCGAGGGAAGGAATTGACGTGACTAAGCTTCAGAAAGGCGATGCTAAGAAGAAGAAAAAGCGTGTTAGGGAGGGGGAGGAAATTGAGGGACAACGAAAGGAAGTGCGGGACGATGAGGAAGAGTACGCACAATCCATCCATTTTGTTCGGCCGACCCTCATTCACCCTCAGCGAGATGGAAGATAAGCTGGCAAAAACAAGAAGAGTAATACGGTCCAACAATTTCACGCAGCAGACTAATGCATTGGATGTGGATAAACACATGTCCGTCCTCCCTTATTCTGCGACATGTTACGACAGGCTCATGTGGCCTCTCTCGCAGGATGGCTTACATAGAAGAAAATCTCAAAATACGGACTAGACCCCGCGAGGGCGGCAGCGCAAGGAGAGGGGCAGAGGATCCCCAAGAAGCGCTATACAAGCTATCTGAGAGGTGGAGACTCGAACATTCCAAGCCTCTCCAAGAAGGCAGTGTGACGACGAGTATGAGTATGCTGACTGCCATACCTGAGGTAGATCTTGGCATGGAGTGCGTCATCCCCACGGAGTATGGAACAGTTGACTGAACTTTGGATCAGTGCACGCCTGAAGAACATTGAGGAGACGGAAAAAGCAAAACGGGTGGTGGCTGAGGAACGACAGGAACGCAAGAAGGCGGCAAACAACGATGAGGAGCACCTGGTGGCTACACGCTGTGAGTGGCTTTGATTTCGGACTAGTCGGTACTTAAACGAAGCCGTCGTTCAGTTTATAGGCCAAATATCAAGGCGAAATCCGACGCCGATATTCTACGGGATGCAAAGCTTGAAGCCATGGGGCTACCTGCACAAGTCGACAGCCCAAAGAAATTACACTATGATAAACCACAAATGGCTACGGATGAATTGGTATATATTGAAGCAATTGACTAAGAGAATTGTCAGTTGATCGTCAACAGGTTATGGAACGCTTCAAGAAGAGAATGCGGAAGTAAAAATACTGTTAGCAGAAGCAGTGTTTGTGATTGCAGTACGTGTAAGCCTTTTTGTATTGTTGAAAGTCGAGGGTATCGATGCTGTCGTGTTATCAAACACCCAACAGTTCCCGCATCTTACAGAAATTGGGCGTTCCAAGTCCAGTAACTAAAATAACCATGAGGTATGAGACAACGAAGATGTGAGGTAGGCTTACCTGGATCCCATCCAACAGTTGCCTGAGGCGCAAACTCAGTCATACACATTACCGCAAAATCTGGATGACTTACATTGAAACCATATGTGCCACAACCACCGTTATGTCCGACGGTGATATCATTGAGGCCTTTATATAGTTTGGAGTAAAGCAATGGGTTCAAAAAGCCCAAAGGAGGCTGCTTCTTGCGGAGTCTCGCGTCGTTCAACAGGGCAACAAAGCCAGTGAATGTCGGAGAAGAAGCTGATGTGCCTCCAATCCTTCGGGGAACGCCGCTCAACCAGATGCGGAAGAAATCGCCTTGCGCTGCAACATCGGGGAACCCCTTGAGGGAAATAAGCAAGTGCCAAATCATTGTCGTTGACTTACTCGTCCATGCCTTTTTAAAATACCATGTCAATCAGTTTCTACATCAAAATCATCTAGGCTTACGGGTTGTAGAGGCCTTTATAGAGACCCTCGGGCAACGAATCCAAATATTTCTTTACATGTTTGTCTTGATAAGCAGGACGCTTAAACTACACGAAGTCATTTCATGCCATAAACATATTACGCGTATAGCTGCACTTACGTAGTTGCTAAAACCACCGCCAGAGAAGAAGCGCGTCACAGCTGTTTCGGGGAAATGCTGCGTGCCGCCAACAGAAGTGACGCTATTGACAATTCAGCAAAAGTGATATTTCTGGACGGTCAACTAACTATGGGCAACTGTAGCTGGATGTTAGGTGACAACTCGATATGGCCACTTTATACGCACGTTGATGGAAATTGGGGTATGAATTCAATCTTTTTACGGCCTTTGTTTGTAAAGCATGTCTGAGTTGCAGGGTTCATGTTGCCATCTCCGACACCAAAATCACCGGACGCGAACATCAAAGAGACACCCCGTGCGCCTGAAAACTCTCAGAAGAAGCAATAGGTCTCCGTAATGAATACTCACCCAACTGGGCAAATTGCGCACAAGCTCTCTTTGCAAAGCTATAGGGAACTGTAAACGTAATAGAATGGATGAGACAATACAATGCGAAAATGAATGGAACGCGCTTACCCGTCTGTTCGTTATCATCGTAACTGGTCGATATGGCCAAGGGAACAGACTCTTGAGACAGCACGTAATGCAACCAATCGAGGTAAGGTCTAAAAAGATCAATTGACGTCAAACTCGTAGCTGCTGAGAAGACTCAACTCGTTCGTATTGTTTACCGTGATGGAGTCTGGACGGAATGGGGGACGGCCAGCGGTGGACCAGAGTGTCCTCTATAGGGTCGCATGAGTTTTGAACTAATGATAATGAACTGTGACGTACGGGAGTTGGGAAAGCAATACCATAGGCGAATTGAACATCGAGATTTGCTTCGGGCCCGGCCAGTGACTTGTTTTGTGGGTTGATACCACCTATCAAATGATAGTATTTAGCGCATATTCATGCTTAGCAGAACAAACGTACCTTTGACAGACACGAAATCGAAGCTTGTGCCTAAAGCATCGGGCCGTTGCTCGCGGTAGAACGATTGGAGATCCTCAAGGTTGGCATACTGCTCCAAATACGAAGTAATTCCAATGCTGTTCCCGCCTTCCGCCAGAGGCTTGTACCCAACGGCGTTATAGATTTGGTACAAGCATTTGATTGTGATTATCTGGTTACAGCTAGCGTCGACGGTGACGCCTGTCACAGGGTCGACAACCTGACTTTCAGAGGATTGAATCTCCTGACTATCCTCTTCTATGATAGAAAGAGACGAGTACTGATTCCTGGAACGTCCAAATGAAGTTGTAGGTTGAATAACGTCGACATGCACATGCAAATGCTCTGGCAGACTATAACTGGTTGTTCTGACAAGATAGTCCTCGGTGTCCTCATGCTTGTAGACTTTGTATTTCTGAGATTGAACTCGGTAATTTGAAGACGTAGGCAACATCGGGTACTTACGGTATTCAACATCCCTTCAACCAAAGCAACGGGTATGTTGATGGTAATCCAATCTTTGGCAGGGGATCGGATAATATCATTTTCGGCCAAACCGTGAAACGCCAACCACTCGTTCACTGTGGCGAGGGAGTTTGGATGAGGTGCAACAAGTTCTTCAACCTCCTCCTTGGAAAGATGCTGCCCATACCGTGGATGGTCGGGGTCGCTGACTTCGTACAGGTGACGCTCTAAAGTAGGAAAATTGGACTGGGGTAATCCAATGTGAAGGGAAATGATATGGTGAGGCGAAGGAGTGCTGTGCTCCGCCCAACCTATGGGTATATCGACACTCTCTTTGAGTAAGTGAGGCGTGCTTCGAGGGGAAGCATACGCCGATGCGGCGAGCGCGAAGACAAGTACGCTGCGAATAACGCTGGCGGGCTTCATGTCGGGGAGGGTGGGTTCATAGGCAGGGTAATATAATCATTTGAGACAGGGCTTTGACGTACCACCGCATTGGGGGCGCGTACGAAAGCGGCTATCTTCTGACGAGAAAGAGCCATCACTTTGCCATGGCACCGCGTGAATGACAAGTGCCGTGAACGTGTTACATGCAGATCCGGATATTGTCGATCAGTAGATCGATCTAATGCATTAGGTCAGTAACGGAGACTATTATCTCACCCCTTGTATCTTGGCACCGTTTGCCATATCATGTTCGCTACATACCACTGCATAGTATTCTTCGACGCCATGTCGTCATTTCCCATGTTTTTTCATGCTCTATTTTGTCGTCCAAACCCTTGATAGTCCCAATGTACACTGCGCCATTCAGTGAGCATTGGCAAATTTACATGGAACATGACATTTCATCACACGCTCCCTCTTACAGGCACAGGGACTAATGGTATTCTGATAATCATCCGTCATCAACCAGAAATAGCAAGGATAATTAAACAATTGGACAGCATTAATGGTTATTCCTACAAGGCCACTAGCTTTTTCAGCTTGCCGAAGTTTGGTGTCCCTAGGCCAGTCACTGAAGACCCTGTGAGTTAGAGAAACACCAAAGATACAAGGAAAACTCACCGGGATCCCATCCAGCTGAGGCCTAGAGTCTTATGTCAGATAAATGGCAAATGCAAACTAAAATTCTCACATTGAAGCCATACGTCCCACACCCTCCATTGTGCCCAATTGTAATATCATTGAATCCGCAGGCAGCACGACGATAGAATAATGGGTTCAAGAAGCCCAGAGATGGTTGCCCTGCACGAAGTCTGACATCATTCAGAAGTGCGACGATGCCAGCGAAAGTTGGCGAAGCAGCCGAAGTGCCTCCGACCCTCGCGGGAGCGCCATGCAACCAGATGCGGAAGAAGTCGCCTTGGGCCGCAACGTCAGGATAAGCCTGGGAGGTATCTTAGTCACGACGCAGGAATACTATTTCATGGGCTTACGCGTCCACTCCTAACGGGGAATGAGCATATGCACTCTGGTCCACAAATATGTTATTTACCTGTTGTAGAGGCCATCATAGAGACCAGGGGGAAGATCGGAAAGATAGTTTTTGACAGCTTCCTCCTGATAACGAGGGCGAGAAAACTACGAAAGTTTTCGAAAATAGGCAGCGATGCCATGCGGGCTACTCACGTAGTTACTAAAACCGCCGCCTGAGAAAAACCTCGAGACCGCCACTTCGGGGAAGTGTTGAGTACCACCTACCGCGGTAACGCTGCAAACAGCTAGTCAAATATGTATTAATACATTAGGAAAAAACCGACTATGGGCAACTGCACACAATCGTCAGCGAGGTTCCAAACGTGATGCAAAAACTTACGATGCAGGGAAAGTAGGTAAGAACCTGGTAACGTTACGTCCGTCATTTGAATGACAAATTTGGGTCGCAGGATTCATGTTGCCGTCCCCAACCCCGCCATCACCAGATGAGAATAACAGTGAAACACCGCGTGCGCCTATTGAATCTTAATTAGGGGTCAACAAAAAAAGAACTGTATATCACCAAGTTGAGCAAACGATGCACAAGCCCTCCGTGCAAAGCTTTCAGGCACTGGATAAAAAGAGTCAATCAACAAGATCACGTAATGTGAAGCACACCTGTTTGCTCATCGTCACCATAACTAGTTGAAATGACCAAAGGTGGACTGGGATGCGATAGCATGTAATCGAGCCAATCAGTGTAAGGCCTAGTTGGACGGTTAATATTGGAATCGAAAAGAGCTGCATTTAGACTGAACTCGTTAGTGTCTGTTGGTGTGACCTGGTCGGGTATAAATGGCGGTCGTCCTGCTGTGGAGTAGAACGTTGCCTAGACAAACATCAACAATGTCTCCTTGTAAAGTAAGATTGGAACAAACGGGTAATGGGTAAGAGAGACCAAACGCGAACTGAACATCGAGGTTGGCCTCAGCCCCAGCCGCTGACAAATTTTGAGGATTTTTGCCACCTAGAATTTCAGTAATGATAATCTCCCTTGACGAGAATTGATGCACCTTTGACGGAGATGAATTTGAACGAAGAGTGGACAGCCTCAGGTCGTTGTTCTGCATAAAACGACCGAAGATCTTGGAAATTGGCATATTGCTCCAAGTATGCAGTGACACCAATGCTACCCTCTTCGGGATGATAACCAACGGCATTGTACATCTGTTGCAAGCACTCAATTGTGATCGTCGTATTGCAGCTGGCATCGACTTTAAGACCAGTAGTTGGATCAGTAATCTGCCCCTGAGGCACTATGGCAGCCTCTCCATCGTCTTCGTCTCCTAACCATACCAGAGTAGACTTGTCCCTCTTGAAACGTCCAAACATGGTAGTGGGTTGAATGACATCAACATGTGCATGCAACTCTTTCGGTAAACTGTAACTCGTTGTTCTGACGAGATAGTCACCGCTCTCATTCATGTTGGTAGACGTAAGTATTTCTGTATGTCCAATTTCCCGTTGGAAATTGGGGAATTAATGGGAATGGCTACGTACAGTGTCAAGCATTTCCTCTACTAGGCTGACGGGTATTTTGATTGTGATCCAATCTTCAGCAGGAGAGCGGACAATTTCGTCTTCTCCGAATCCATACGTTGCCAACCAATTGTTCACTGCAGTCAATGAACTGGGGTGGGGCGCAACGAGATCTTCAACCTCTTCTTTGGACAGATATGCCCCGTAGCGGGGGTGAGTAGGATCGCTGACTTCATACAAATGACGCTCCAAGCTGGCAAAGTTGTGCTGAGGTAGTCCAATACGAAGTGAGATGACGTGGTCTTGTGCGGGAGGGCCGTACACCCTCCATCCTCTAGGTAAATTGACGCGCTCTTTCACTAGCTGTGTTGTGTTGTGCGGAGCAGCATACGCTGATGCGGCGAAGGCAAAAAGGGCAACGAGGGAGAATCGCCTCATCTTCCCCAAGAGAGAACGAGAAGAAGAACCTTCTTCATTGCTGCTGGCCGCAAGGCATTTTAAGGGGCCTTCGTACTAAAGGGTTTGATCATTGATCGAGTGCCGTGACCCGACCTTGTGACTTTCGCACCGAATACACGACGACGTGAAACAGTTACCTTTACTTCCTTTAATTTGACAAAGTTGCAACCGACGCGCAGGTTGAGCACTGAGCGCTGAGATAACGAGTTACGTAGTCATTCCAATTCGAATTGCGGTGGCTCTCGAATTGATGACTTGGCCACCCGAATAGGATGCCAAACTTACACCGAGAACAATAGAAATTAGCCTTGCATTTGCAATTTAGCCAATCATAACGTAATTCAACTATTTGCGCATGTTGTCCATCGGCTTCTCCAAACTTTGAAGTTTTAGATGGATTGTGCCGAAGAGATAAAATGGCTCTTACCGATTCCGTGTCCGTCTTCGCAGAGGGCACACCTGAAGAACAGGTACACATCCACATCGATACTCAAACCTGAAATAAGTAACAAATAAATCTATGAAAGGTCCAGGAACTTGTAGACTATATTGTCAGGGGCCGATCGGATGAAGAGCGCATTGCTGTTGTACACCAGTTTGCGGAAGCCATCGAAAGCAAAGAAGGCCAGACACAGTTCAGCGAGGATGACGACAGACGGAGACAAGTATTTTCCCAGCTCTTGTCCGAGGTCAAAGACCTAGGAGATGGAACTGAAAAAGGCATGCACCCCATATGCCCACCGTCGTACATATCTAAGCGTGGCCACAGAAATTGAGGGCTTTTTCAACATGATCTATGCCCACTTATTCAGCCTATATGCGTTGGACTCGTCGGAGATCCGAAGTTACTTAAATTTACTCCTCCAAGTTATTTCGTCCGCGCCCGTAGACAAGGCATCCATAACATATAGCATGTTCGGGTTGTGCTTTATCCATCTGATTATCGTCCTTATCACGTTATCGCAGATTGTCAAATTTCTTCAATGCTATACCAAGGATATCTTCCTTGAGACTGCCCGTTTACACCACCATCCTAGATCTTGCCACTGCAAATAAGGAACTCGAGATTCTGAACCTGTCCAGAGCAGACGTAGAGAAATGGCTGACCGAGTGGGATATATCCGACGCCGACAAGGCAGTATTTGCAAAGAGGATCGCGGATGCACTTGCGCAATGTGGGCAACCGTAAGCTTGCGTTCATTCGTAATAATCGAGGTTTCTCATCACAAGCCCAGGGAAAACGCATATGGGTACTCCTTGACATATGTCCGACTATTGCCCGCATCATCCCCCGAGGCACAGACAGCTGCAGCCGGCGTGATCGCAGATGCTTTGCGGCTTCCGACCGTCTTCGATTTCGATCCATTGTTCAAGCTGAACGCCAGTCGTGGCCGCAAAGGATCACGAACTGTTTCCCCTTCTGCGGCTCTTTGTAAACGACGGATTTGCCGAATTCCAAACCTGGCTGGAAAGTCATCCAAATGTCATTGAAAAGTATAGTGAGTAATTAGAGCGGCAAGTTGACGCCGCTCATTCACGGTATCGTATCTAGATCTCGACAAGGCACAGCTTGAGCGCAAGATCCGTCTTCTTTCCCTCGCTACGTTAGGTTTCCAATATATCGGACAAGATCTACCCTACTCGAGAATTGCCGACACTTTACAGATAGACGTGTCACGAGTCGAGAGTTGGATCATCGATGGTGAGTGCGAATATTCTCAATGACATTAAACTAACGCTCTCCCTCCAGTCATTCGGGCCGGTTTGCTGTGGGGTAAGATGTCACAAACAACTCAGTCGCTGCGCGTTGTGAGATCAACGTCCCGAATATTTGAGAAGGAGCAATGGGAAGTTCTAGAGAAACGGGTGTTGGCGTGGCGAACGAGTTTGGCGAGCGTCATGGAGGTGGTGGCCAATGCAAAAAGGCAAGGCTTTGTCCCAGTCCCCGTCGTATGAATGTTGTATAGTAATTCACGCTCGCAACGTCTATACTCTTCGTGTTCGCAATATAAGATAGAGAACACGCCGAGCAGTGAATAAGCATTGTTACCATGCTCCATCGAAGCCCACGAAACCTACACCGAGTGGTGAATCATGATGATCGAAATGTGATAGGCATCTCACCTGTCAGCAAGAACACGTGGAAATACTTCTTTTTCTCTAATGAATTGCACCAATTCCATGCACTTGTCAACCTGCCATCTATACAACTGCCGGCATCGAAAAAGTTGTCGGCTCCTGATCCATCAAATCCGTGACGGAAAAAGTCGCAAAGGATATCCCTATGCAGGTTGTCCGTCGACGCAAACTCGGCTTCAATGTATGACTTTAACGCAGGGACGACGGCAAGCTTGGGGATTTGAGAAAGCGTGTTACAGATAGGCAATAATATGCGATATATTTGAGTGTACTTGTCGATGAACATGAGCGCGTTCGGAACATTGTGATCACCCATGTGGATAACGCTGGATCCTATCCACGTCCCGACACTTTTTTTGCGCTTTTTGAAGTATAGTCTGCATCATTCGCGATGTCTTGGGAGCCGCTTGCACGCGGTTCAGTCCTTGACCCGTGTCGCGGAGTCGGTACGGGACGTTTTCAGATAAAAGATCTTGTTCAGCCAATGACCATAGACGAAACATGTCTGCAGGGTTTTAGTCAACAAGCTCATCCATACATGAACGATGTGTTTACCATGTAGAATTTCTCTCCAGAGAGTCAAACTCTGGAGAACGTACGCATACTGTTTGCTATGATCATGTGTCAGCCTCGCACCGCCCCTCCCGCTGCGAATTGCCAAGCAGCTTTTTGGATCCTTTGCTTGCGTCGGATGGAAGTACTCTTTCAGGTACTCTATCATGCGGTCGCACGGATCGCGGTTGGCGCGGAGGAAGGCATGGTTATCGCCGATGGAGTACAAACACTGCCGAACCTGCTCTTGTGTGAGTCCGCTACGTCGGTACTTGACAGAGAGCTTTTCAATGGCAAGCTCCTTGCTTCTGATGTCGCGGCTGTATCTCGCGACGACTACGACCTTCGGCGTAAATCTCCTTCGTTGCTAGTGTGATAAGGTCATCCCGGAGAACGTCCAGAGCGTCGTGTTCCTCTAGCACAGAGTACACCGTTTTAATGGGCTTGACGCAGCTGAATCCTAGCAGGTCTTGCACTTCTGGTGTTTGGCTGTCCTGTACTGGACGATAAGACCGCCGTGGAACGCATAATGACAGAACTCTACCTGCAAGAGATAGATGAGCTTGCCATAGGTGGTGCGCATTTTCTCAGGATTCATGATTTTATGCCGCCGTCCGAGCTCAAACACGGTTTGGTAGAAATCGGCGTTTGCCTGAAAGTCGCGATGCTGGAAGAGCTCCTGTCCTTGCTTGTAATCGGCAGAAAGAAGGAGGCCGGACATGATGGCGCAAAGCTCGCGAATCTGCTGTACAATACGCTTCGCCTTGGTGAGCCCAAACCCGATGGTATCAATCTTGTCGGTATACTCAGATACTGTGAGCGCTGCTTCTAAGAGTCGGAGGTACTTGCGCTCTCCCAGGGTAAGACGCATCGGTATGTATTTTGAGCGTTCCAGGAACCAATCCCCGACGCTACTGCCAACAACGGGTAAAGCGCCCGGGAGCTGTGCCGAGGATGTGGCCGGAGTGATTCGTTCCCAGTCTTCATCGGAGTCGTCGTCCTCTTCAGCGTCCTTTGCATTGCTCTTCTCCGCGTCAACATCCATCTGCATGGTTTGACATTAAGGTTGTCGATTACACATGGTCACAAGACTCACTGCGTCATCGCGGCGTGTACTAGCAACTGGTGCCTTCTGGTTCGGTTTCCTGTCTATAGGTCTAGTTGCATGATGTTTTCGCGAACCTTTTCTGTGCTGGGCCGCGAAGCAGACCTCGCAGTATACGTCTGAACACGTTTCACACACGACTTGTGCGGGCTGATCTGGAGTACGTTAGTGTACAGCAGAACAGGTGGTGATTGGGCGGGACACTCACCTTCGCATTCTACACAGTAACCTTCCGCAAGGGGCCGTTCCGTTGATTCTTCATCCCAACCCGTGGCAGAAGAACCGTTCAGCTTTGCAGTCCGGGTGTTGCACCTCGTCGGGGTTCTCACCGAGGATGTTCTCGAGGGAGAAATTGCGCCCGACGGTGCTTTCTGTGGTTGCGGTGATCTCGGTGGACTGTGGGTGTAGAGTTTCATGCATGAAGGACGGAAATGTGCGTGTCGAGTCGGCACGTGTGCAACAGCAGGTCGCGGTTAATAATGAGAAGTGTGATGAATAGTTGATGCTGGATATGTACAGGTAAAACATGCTTCCCGAGTAAAATAGTCATTAGGTCGTAGCGTGAACAGTCGTGGTACTATTCCAGGATTCTAATGTTTTAGCCTTTGTACCATCATCTGTCCAATCGCCACTTTCATCCCACGAGTCGGACCAATCATCAACGGATGGATTGCGGACTTCAAGTTCTAGGCTTCGTGCAGCGGATGCGATCTGTGGTATTCGAGGCTGTGGCTGATGAATTGAATGGAAATCTGAATCAAGCGTGGTTGTTTTCCGCCGTCGATTTGCCATCTTTACCAGGTTCCGTACAGGCTTGGGCGATGTTGCCCTTGTTGATGTGGAGGCAATACTGCTGGATAGACTGGGAGGATAATAGTGTTGGTCTGTGATAGTGTGGCTAGACCGTGCATCAATTGATTTTCGTTCCGCCGGTAGTATATCCAATGTCGATTCGCTGAGAGAAAGTTTGTTGCTGATAGAAAGGGATCGTAAAGGTGAGCGGGGTCTAGGATTTTCAATGTCGTGTGGGTAGACATCCTCTTCCTCGTCATCGGATGGGAGACCGCATAGCGGCTCGTGGTCTGCAGGTGGATCCGTTGCGTCATCAAACACGACAGTCTTGTGATGCGCTTTGACTATGGAATCAATAAACCAGAACTGCAGAATATTCATGATGATTGGGAATATTCCCATGACGCTAGCGGTACATTAGAAGATGAGTTGAGAATGAAAAGCAACCTACAAAATAACCTCCAATGAATCGCCATTGCCGATATGAGTCCAAACAAGAAGCCATTCTCCAATTGTGAGTAGACCAGGGAGCCACGTGAGGATCAAGAGAACAAGAAACTTCATAGTTGTTAATGAAGACACGTAGACGGCAGCCTGCCGCATCCAATATAGGAACGAAGGGGGATCTCCATAGATTCCTGATTCAAAGCCCTGGAGAAGCAACGTGTCGGAAAACAGGGAGGTAAGCGCATGAAGGATGACGTATATGAGGGCGACGCCTGTAAACGTGTGGCCAGCAAAAGCGAGGATGATCGGGGAGACATACCGAGCGTGGTATCGATTAAGACGTTCAGAAAGTAAAAGACACAGGCGTTGCGAGATGTATGGTGAGAACCAAAGTCAGATATGAGAACGTTGAAGCCGTGGACGAACAGTTGGCCGACGACCTGTTTCGAGACGTCGAAAAGCCTTGAAGAGCGTTGGTCACGGGGTCAGAAGGACGAGGGGCACATACCATATTCGCCACGGACGTATGGGCCGTTCTCTCTGCCTCTTGTAGAGCAGAGAAAGGACGACAAGGATGCCCATCAGAGCCTGCACGATCTAGCAAAAGGTTGGGATGAGAAATGTGGCGGTAAGGAGAGGCAGACCAGAGCGGTTGGGCCGAGCAGCTGGCAGGAGGGCGACATGGCGGGCAAAGACGAATAAGGAAAGCGACGGCAAGATGAGTTTCTTCAGACCGTCCAATACGCCGCCGCCAGCCAGCTACAACCGCATTCCAGACCACCTCGCAGGCCACGACACGCCCCCATCAAGATATGGCACTCCTCCACCAGCCAGATCTCTGCAGCGCCCCGCCTACAACGACCCCGCTGCACTCTTCGAAAAGCGCCCCATCGAGCGACGCCCTGCGCCCCGCATAGGCAACAGGCATGTTCTCAAAATACGTCTGCACTCAGCTGACCCCTGGCTACCAGCTTTTCGGTTGCATCATCGCCCTCAGATGCTCTCGCCCTCACAAACTGTCTGATCGTCCATCCCCAGGATTTCCCCCCCGGCCAGCACTTGCTCTTGAATGGCCTGTTCGCACTGACAGTCAAGTAAGCATCCCGATTAAAACCTTCATCGCTCTTCACAAGGACACAAGACACGATAACACAGGAACAATCCCCCCCGGTACGGTCGGACCATCTAGCTTGCACCGACAATGGATCGGTCTGTCTGTCTCTGGAGACAGCGTCAAGATAGAGCCTCTCCCGTTCCCTCCGAGTCCCCTTGCACCCGCCTTTCTACAAACTATGGACGTAGAGATATCCTTCCTCAAGGCAAGGCTAGATATAGACACTCAGTATTTAGCCGAAGATCTGGCCAAGCATATTGTCAAGGTGTATAGAGAGGTCATGTTCAACCAGGACGAGGTATTTGCATTTGAGTTTCACGGCCGACACTTCAAGGGTCTCGTGAGCAACGTGACGATTGTCGAGTTGGCTGACGAACAACAACGAGGGCGTGTTTCAGAACGCCCGCAGGAGTATTATACCAGAGGCATCCTAATGGAGCGGACAGAAGTCAATATCATGAAAGCGCCCGACAGCACTGTGAAACTAAAGGCGAGTACTAAAAAGTAATTCGAGTTTGTCACTTCTTCAGAAGCCTCCATTCATGCCTGGAGATAGGGCTCCCTCAAGGGCCGTCCTCGCACCCAACTTCAAATTTGAGGATATGGGTATTGGTGGTCTAGATGCCGAGTTTAACGAAATTTTCCGCCGTGCATTCGCCTCTCGCGTCTTTCCACCAGGCTTAGTGCAAAAACTCGGCATCGAGCATGTCAAGGGTATATCAATCTGTACACTTGTATGCTCATCTGACCATGTTTTCTAGGTATTCTGCTGTATGGTCCTCCAGGAACCGGAAAAACACTCATCGCAAGGCAAATCGGTAAAATGCTTAATGCGAGAGAACCCAAGATCGTTAATGGCCCTGAAATTCTCAATAAATATGTTGGTCAATCAGAAGAGAACATTCGGAAGCTCTTTGCAGATGCAGAAAAGGAGGTGCGTCTCAGATATAGTTTCCGGGCACGCACTGACGCATGCCTAGTACAAAGACAAAGGGGAGGAGAGTGGCTTGCACATCATCATTTTCGATGAGCTCGATGCCATCTGTAAGCAGCGTGGTTCTACGAATAGCGGAACAGGCGTGGGCGATAGCGTGGTCAATCAGTTGCTCTCCAAAATGGACGGTATCGACAAGCTAAACAATATTCTCATTATTGGCATGACCAACAGGAAGGACATGATTGACGAGGCCCTTATGCGTCCTGGCCGTCTCGAAGTTCATATGGAAATTTCACTCCCAGATGAGAAGGGACGGCACCAGATCCTCAGCATTCACACATCAGAGATGCGCAAGAACAATATGATGGATGCAGACGTCGACTTGCTCGAATTGGCAACCCGAACAAAGAACTTTTCCGGTGCGGAGATCAACGGTCTGATCAAGAGTGCCACGAGTTTTGCCTTTAACCGGCATGTGAAAGTTGGAACGGTGGCGGGAATATCAGATGATGTCGAGAGATTGAGTGTGAATAGGGATGACTTTGCGAAAGGGCTCGAGGAAGTGCATCCCGCATTTGGTGTCTCCGAGGAGGAACTGGAACAGGTGGTTCAGAATGGCATTATCCATTTTGATCCTGTCATCGAAGTGCGACTCTTGTGTGGTTGTCTCGAACGTGTTTTTCATCCTTAATTTAGGAAATCCTCAAGTCGGGACGGCTATTCGTGGAACAAGTGCGGTCGTCAACACGGACGACTCTCGTCAGCGTGTTGCTACATGGGTTCCCAGGAACGGGAAAGACAGCGTTGGCCGCAACCATTGCATCCTCCTCAGAGTTTCCCTTTATCAAGCTGGTGTCTGCTGACAGCATGGTCGGCTATTCGGAGCAGCAAAAAGTTGCAGCGATAAGCAAGGTGTTTAATGACAGCTACAAGAGTCCAAAGAGTGTCATCATGGTGGACAGCATTGAGAGACTGATTGGTGAGTGGTGCCGCTAGCTAACCACTTGGCGGTCTGTTCATAGGAGACAGATTGGACGCCGATGAATGCCAGATTCTCGAATGTGGTCCTGCAAGCATTAATGGTACTGATTGGGCGGAGACCACCAAAGGCACGTCGGATTGCCGATCACTAATGTGATAATTGACATTTGGTACGCAGGGCCGGCGACTGTTGGTCTTGGCCACGACTTCCGTTCGACCGATTCTGACTGAAATTGGCTTATCGGAAGTGTTTGACTCGGAATTGCGGGTGCCGCCTATCACGTCCCTGAAAGCACTGGAACACGTTATTCATGAGGTTGACTTGTTTGAAAGGAGAGAGGATCGAAAGGCCGCGATCCGGATGTTGGCGGAGGCCGGATTCAATGGACCGGCAGCAGACGACCTGGCTGACAGTACAAAACTGCAGATTGGGATCAAGAGGCTTCTGGGTGTGGTTGAAATGGCGCGACAAGAGCCAGAGAACGCGATTGAGCGACTTGTAAATTCGCTGATGGGGCTGGGGATGTGAATGGACTCGGATCGTGTAGAGCATGTCTTACCATAATAGGATGGCACCGGATTGAGTGGATTCCCTCGCCTTCGTCCTCTGCTCCTGCGCTCTCGACATGTCTGCGACCGAAGAGTCTGACAATCGCCAGCCTCCAATTCCATTGCACAGATCGGCGTCTCAACCAAAGCCCATCCTCAAGAACGCGCCACATCCACAGGGCTCCCAAGCGCAGTTTGTGCCATGTTACCGTTTGTCTACGTCTGATCAGCTAGCTATGACTATAGCAGTCTACAATGGGACGAGGAGAACCTGGCTCTGACGGAGATACAAAAGGACAGTCTGATGAAGATAACGGAGCCCAAGACGCCCTATGTTAGATACAATGCCGAGACGGACGAGGTCGAAGGAGGCACGCATCTGTTTCATCCGTGGTCTGTGATGCGCAGAGCGTTGACCTGGTTATTTCATATAGATATCCCCCACCTGAACCTCGGGGGACAGTACTCGGAATCGCCGCCCCAGTCACCCACAATTTCGTCGACGGGCGCTGACACCTCGGGGCCGTCGTCCCGGCGGACTTCGTTCTCGAGCAGCGGGCGGCCGGGATCAGGGCGCTCGAATAGCGCAAGCTCGAGTCGAAGCACCAGCTTCAGCTTGCCGAACGACTCGAGGAAGGAGATCAGATTGGGGTCCAGGGAGCACGGGGAGGAGGTTGGGATGGAGGATATGGATCCGGAGGGTGAGTACCAGCGTTCATGACACGGTGCTGATTCCGATCGTGGTCAGCTGCGGCGAAACATGCCGAGTTTTTGCGCGCGCGTGGAAGACATTATTCCGGCGAGGCAGAGGCTATGAAGCGGGCGAAACAAATGTTGGAAAAAGAGGAGGAAGATGAGGATAAGATGGGTGGAGATAAGGAGGGAGAGGCAGATGGAGAAGAGGTGGAATGGCTAGGGGACGAGGTACGCGGGCGAGGTAAACGGGATATAACATGCGGACGGATAAGATAAGATAATGCTACAAGTTACAACTCGAAACATTTGGACTTTTTCATCCACATACCATGTCTCCCGACCCCACTGGAAAGGGCATTCTCCTCAAGGCCGACTCTATCGCAGCCACTTTTCTGGATGAAGTAAAGCAATCTCTCTCCAAATCCTCCCGGCCTCCCAAACTGGTCGGCATTCTGTCGACTTCAGCTGCTCCCAGCAAATCGTATTCCGAATTTACGAAAAAGCAATGCGTCGACTTGGGCATCGACTTTGTGCTCAAGGAAACAGGTGCTGCGCTGTCGTCGGATCTCCAGGAGGGCGAGGGCGCTGAAGAAGCCATCATCGAAGCCAACGATGACGACTCTGTCGATGGTATAATGGTACGCCATCATTTTTGATGCGATGCCCTTATCCTGGTTATCTATTCGGTTAGGTCTATTATCCTATCTACGGTGGTCAGCAGGACCATTATCTACAGCAGGTGCGCGGCGCTTAGATCTGGTAGAGCAGGCGTTGATACTGGATCCAGCTCGTTTCACCCTTTAAAGATGTAGAAGGACTGCATTTCAAGTTCCATTATAATCTATACCACAAGTTTGTATCGCCGGGTTGTGACGATGCACGGATGGATGATTGACGTTGCGATTAGCATCCGTTACCTCGAGCCAAAGGCGCTCTTAGAGTCCGTATTGCCGACGACAACGGCGGCGGATGAGGAGCTGCCGCCGCCAGGCATGGTCAAGTCTATCATTCCTTGTACACCGCTGGCGATTGTGAAGTGTCTAGAAGCCGTCGGTGTGTACAATAAATTATTGCCCTACGGCGATAGGGCGTACGGGAACATAGTGACGGTCATTAATCGGTAGGACTTTTGGTCCAGGAAAATCAGTCTCGTGGTTGATTCTGGATAATTAACAGGTCAGAAGTCGTAGGCAGACCTCTAGCGGCACTTTTAGCTAATGACGGTGCCCGCGTGCTTTCCGTTGACATCGAGTCAATCCAGGTAAAAAGCACGTGGTATCTTAAAACACTGACATACCCCGTACAGGAGTACACGAAACGTCCTCGCGTAAATTCTGAAACATCAGACCCTCCAGTCAAGTACCACAGACGTCACGTTGTACATCCAAGCACGCTGACTTTGGAAGAATGTCTTGGCATCTCTGATGTTGTCATTTCCGCCGTTCCGAGCACGACGTACAAAGTTAAGACCGAGTGTCTAAAGGATGGCTGTGTCTGTGTGAATGTGGCGGTGGACAAGAATTTTGACAAGAATGTTCGCGATAAAGTGCGTCACAGATCATGCTGACACGGTCTTGTCCCTGATCGTGATGTGTAGGCGTCCATTTACATTCCTTCCGTCGGCAAAGTAACCATCCTCATGCTCTTGCGAAACTTGTACGAGTTCAAAATGTGAGATATTTGGTGTCAATAACGCGTTTTTATTCCATAGGTTACGTCTCCAAGGCTATAAACACACGGCCACGACAACCGCCCAATAGTAGGGTATAGGATACTTCGGTAGATGCTGCTAGATGAGCAGCCAGTTAGAGGACAAAGATTGCAGGAATTCAAGGTCCCGCACATCAAAGCACCCAAAAAGTAGAGTTAAAAAGAGGGTCATCATAGACAGTATTTCAATGATTGAGAAAAAAACGGTGTGATTAGTCCGAGGGGTTCCGTGGTTTTGTCGTGGTCGAATGTGAGTAGGGGAATGGACAGGGAAGATATAGACCCAGGTGAGTAATCACCGGAAACTGGATTCCATTGGCTCCGGAGTTGATGGACCAGATGAGAAGTTGGGAGTTACGGGTGTGGCTACTCCGGACGGCTCCTCTGTTAAAAATCGCACCCGTTGGCGATGGAGCTAAGAAAGAGAAAGCGCATGATGTTAGAACAAGTTTAACACAAAGGTAGCCGAGGATCGGTGACGTGCCTGGGGAAGTTTCGGTATCAGCACAAACACAAGCGCAGACAGGTTGATCGCAAACAGCCACGGGTTATAATTAGTGTAGTGGGTGGAAGCAAGAAAGCTGTAGGAGTAGGTGAGAAATGAGTTGCTAAGGTACGTGGTGGACGCACAGAACGATGGGTACGGAGAACAACCACTTCTTTGCTGGGGTGTACTGTGCACCGTCATCGATTTGCTCCCACAAAGTCAGGTCATCATATGCGCCGGCATGTACTCCGCCTTCGAAGGGTATACCTGTGACCCAGTGGAACATGAGATATGACAACTGCGGGGTACTTGAACAATTATGTGACTGGAGAGCACGGATCACGTACAGCAAGGTAAATCAAATTGACCAGCGTCCAGCTAATCTGCTGCGTCATTCCTGGCAGCGTGTCGATGATGATCTTTCCACCAGTGATGAGAACGACGTGTATAAGCCAGGCGCCTGATGGTGAGTGAGCAGTGGGCCTGCGATGAGCGATGAGTGTGCGCACCTTTTGCATTGACCCAGTTTGCATTGATGTTGGGATATGCACTACGATCCATGACCTCTTCAATCGAGCGGTCACCAACTTGTTCAACTTTGACGATGCTGGCGCTGCGGGGGCGCGAACGGGCAGAAGACTTGATGGGGGAGGTTGCAGCAGCGGCCGCGGCCGCGATGTCGATAGCAGGAGGGAGCTTGATAGTGGTCGGTCGACTCATTGTCGAGGAGGAGAGCAGACGTTGCCCGTCTTTTGTGGCGGACGGAATGGCTGCGGGCGGCAATTGCCGAACGCAACGGACACGCGAAAGGCATCCGCTTACGTAACGACCTTGTCATGCCTCTGCTGCATTGGTCAACGCTTGAGCCGCACCCGCCGTCCAGTCTTGCTGCCGTCCGCTTCGCTGCTCCCATACGCGTATCCTCATTACGCATCTTCCCCGCGGGTGTCTCCCCTTTTGCACAAGTCCCCCATATTGTTGCGTACGTCGTTGATTTGCGCCTGTTTTCCTGCCTGAGTGCTCCCAAGATCTACAGAGCCCGATGCGTTTTTTCTCCAGGTCTTCTTCAATGCACAGCCGATACATCCGCAGCAGAACAAGGAAAAGCAAAGGCCCGTTAATGAACTGGTTCCGTCCGTCATTGCTTACTCAGGCGGCTTGGTCGAATTCACCGTCGATATGGGCGCCGAGGTAGGGCTTTGGTCCATTTTGCACGCGTCGCGGATACATCTCATATGCGTCTAGTATGCAACCCGTCTCATGATTGTCAAGGGCGACTTTCAGAGACTGTCTTTGGCCGTCTACGGTGACGTCGTCTCAGAGCCTGGTCCTGTTCCCGTTCCCGTCTATGAGCCACAGCCTTTGCCAGTACTGGAGCCCGCGCCACTCTCAAAGACAGTGGATCCTGCAAATTCTTTAGACCCTTCAGATCTGGCCAGGAAATTGTTGCAGCTTATCCCAGAGTCGCCTTCCCTTTCGCTAGTTATTCGTCTGATGTTCTGTCTAAAACCATCAAATGATGATTGGGATCACCCCGAGTTCCCTTATCTACACGCATACATTGACAGAGATGATGAAGCTTTCGATCTCGAGGGGATTGTGCAGAATATCTCTAGGCCTCTGCCGGAAGACACGACAATTGACGTGCTCGAGGCATTTGCGGCAAAGGTCGCGGACCTGATTGGACCCAAGGTTAATGACTCAATGCCCACATGCCACAGTCTAAAAAGCTCTATCAGGATGGTGACCAAGCCTATTACATCGCCAAATTGCTTAGCATTTCCGCATCTCAATTCCCGGAAATGGCGAGGATTCTCTTGGTCTGTCAGTTCAGAAGTTAACACAGGCAGATGGGCTGACTGGCGCCTAGCAATGGCTGGATCTGAACCTGATATACGACACGAACATGTTGGACGAGGCGACTATCAACCATTTGCTTGATGCCGCTGCCAACATAGACATTGCTCGCCACTTTAACAACCCATCATTTCTTGAATTACTGTCCGAGGCTAGAGACAGTCCGCAAACAGACAAACAGCTTCAATATACTATCAATAGACTGCTTTCTCGCATACGTGGCTGGGAGATATTCGAAGATGCACTATCCAACGCTCACATCGACTTTTACGACGCGGCTAGATTGTTGAAGGACGTTGGGACCGGTGAACAGTCTCTCGGCGTCTGGCTTGAGTCTATGATTATACACGATGACGTGTCAATGAAACTTGCCGATATTATTATCCCACCATCTCAAATTACTCCTCCATTGCTACTCGGTAAAAAAGTGGGTTCTGCCTCTCATGACGAATTTATTGTATTCGTGAGAGCGTTCATCGGCGTTGCTAGCGTATTAGCCGTTTGGGCGTGGTCAGATAGTACAGGACATGACGTGTGCCGTGAGCAGTCCCTTGCTATTCTGCACCTGTGGCAGAATGTGAGTGGATATCGGGAGGTTCGTTGCAATTTCTCATTAGGTTGGCCGCGATAATCATTTATGACGACTAGATTGTCAACCATCTTTTACTGCTGCGACAACTCACACGCCGTCTGGGTTGGATTACTTCGGATAACTCAGTTCCGCGAAACTCTGGCACCCTTGCGGAACGAGTTCTCGTCAACCTGGCACAAGAGCCTCATTCTGTTTTGCATGACGACCTTATCTCAACAATACTGTCGCTAAAATCTCCGTTGTCATACATTGCCGATGCCGAGCGTCTTACGATGCGCAAGGTGGCTCTTGTTGCCGAAGACGGATTGTCTGCTGCTTTAGAAGAGATTGCATTCAAGAGTGACCATCCTCTTTCTCTACGGCGATTGAGAACGCTGCGGGTATCGCTTGCCGTCCTGTTGAACAGCCTTGACGTGGAAGACAGAGAGGAATGGCACGCAATTGATCTATTTTGGTCCGAGCAGAAGCAAGACTTGAACATCAGCCTAATTGAGATCGTGCTGGGTATTTCACAAGATCTCAATGCACATTTCTCAATTATCTCCATACCTGGGCCAACGAACCAGGGACTGGCAGAACAGTTATTCCGAGCCTCCAAGGACACTCTGCGAGTGCTGGGAAGACTAACAGCGACATTCCGCCTCAACGTCCGGTCTTTGAGGACACTTGTAACAGCAATTGCTGACGTCGCTGTGTGCGCAAGCACTGCAGATATACACTATTCGCAATCCAGCGCAGCGTGTATAGCTGCACAAGAGACCAGACAGACTTGTCTCGAATTTTTGCATGCGTTATCTGAACCAGATGTCATCGCCGAGCCAGATAAGCTTGGTGCAGAGGTTCTTCTGGAGACCTTGCTCAAGCATGCCAATGAAAACAACGGAAGGGACCCAGTCAATCATGTTTTGCAAATTCTTGCCGTCATAAACCTCATCCTACCTTTTTCAACTGATGGAGCTTCCACGATGGGGGAAGGCGAACCGACGCATTGGGCGACTCCCGTGCTGCCAAACGTGCTAACGGAACTCAGGGCTTTCCTTCGTCTTCTCGACGTTGAGAACCGAGTGCACCTCCTGAAACGGTTAATCAGGATAGATCAAGGAGCAGTTGGTATAGGAGAATGGCTGCTGACGGAAGAGATGAAGCATGCTTTAAAGGTTCTGGAGGGCCTTTCGGAACACTTGCACTCGGCCGATATACGTCTAGTCATGCAACACGAGCTATATTTGTCGCTCTGCGTTCTGAACGAGTTGACCGCATCGTGGTCTAATGTGGCTACGTGGTGCATCGGCGCAATCGTGTCCACTGATGAGTTATCGAGGACGTTGACCCAGTGTTTCACGATTTTGCTCGAGACGAACATGACTTGTCACCCGTTGACGAAAACGATCAGGGTTATGGCAGAGAAAGCAAGCATGTTGGATGAAGATTTAAAACGGATCGTATTGCTTCAACATCTGAGAGCGGTGCAGTCGGAGGGCCTCTATCTTTCCGAGTCGATGCAGACAATACTCGCCATGCTGAAGGAGCAGGCATCCCCATCCTATAACTCAGATCCTCTTCGCTTTGAACTGGCATGCCTGTTGGCGTCATTGGCAGGTGTGCATTCAATCATAGATGCAACATTGGCAGTGGAAGTGGTGGCGATTCTCGAATGGCTCGCAAAACAGGATCACAAAGGTGTCGATGATGAGAAACGTGGAACGCTTTTATATGGTCTTGCAAGCGATGTATTCTCGCATCTTTGCAACGCACTGGAGAGTGCATTATTGTCGGATCCATCATTCGGGCAGCAATACACATTGTTGGCCAGTCTTCGAGAGAAAATCATCGTCAGAGACCTGCAGGAGGAGGCATATCGTGTCCCCCCGTTGATCGAGCTACCGGAAACCCTACATATGTCTCTAGGTGATGTGCAGGGCCTGTTGAAACGAAGTGGTGCGGGACAAGAGGAGGAAGGGAAAGACACTCGGCCATCGACACCAAAGGGTGTCAAGACACCCGATTTGCTTGGCGTAGTGATATCTCCCCCGACCGCGGTTCTACGGTCCCCAGCCGCGACGGGTTTGACCAAGACATACGTTGCCAACGATTTCAGGCAGCTACGTCAGGCTCCATCGTCGCGGCTGAACACAAGCAGACTGCCGAGTATGCATGGTATGCATCATTCATTTTGAGTAATGACAGGCGCTGACAGACTCCTGATTTTAACAGTGGACGTCAGTATCTTCGTTGGTAGTTTAGTGCATTACTAACGCGCGAAATGCAGGAATTCGAGGTTACCGCGAACACAACGCCAGCGCTGATGCCTTCAGCTATACCTGACATGAAGATGCTTAATATGATGGGCGGTAATTAGGACATTGACTATACAGACAAGCTCCTGATCGGGAGGGGCTATCATTGTAACTATAATTATAATGTGTAGGGACCTACAATTTACCACACATACAAAGGTTTACATCTAATCCATAAGGTGACTATCCTCTTCAAGACTATCTCAGCTCTTCCTCCTTACCCTCCCCTGTTGAAATAAATGTATTCCATATTGTGGGAAATAGATGAATTCAGATAAACATACTACATCAGGATCTGATGGATCAGAAGTAGATATGAAATATCTTCATAGAGATAAAGGGAAGCATAAACAAGTTAGTTTTGCTCCAACACCAAAATCATCTACAAATAAAAGAACAGATGATTCAGAAACAAAACTAAGAGAGATCAAAAGTATATTTGATCAATTTAAAGCTCCTAAAGAATTATCTAGAACTGATAAAACAGTTACTAAAGATAAACCTTTTAATGTGGAAGGAACTGTTAAAATGTACTTTGATAAACATGAAATCAGAGATATGTTTAATAAAAATAAAAATCCATCTATGAGAGTTGTAAATCAAAATGAAACTCCAGATGAATATTGGGATACAATTCTTGAGAATGCCACTCCTACAGGTCATAAAAGCATTGGTAAAAAATTAGATCTAACAGCAGCTAAAAGAGATAACCTACAAGCTGGTAGACCTAGAATAATTCAGAAACCCACTATTCAGGATCAATCATCACATCCATTTGGTTTTAGAGAACAAGGAAGAGCTGTGATACAACAAACTAGAAAATCTTCTAGAAAACCTAAAGTCAGAGTTACAGTGGCTCACAAAACTGAGTCAATGTTTCGCACTTTTTGAATATTTGTTGAATAGCTTGTGAACCAAAATAGGTATAAACAAAGCATTGGTGCATCAAAAAATGCTGTGGAGCAGGGCTATCAGGCAAATAAATAGATACATAATTCTGATCAGAAACCATGGTGATATAGCTAATTCAATTCAGGGACTCATTGACTCAGTTTTGTGAGGAGCATCAGAAATATCAGAATCTGATACTCCACTGATTCTATGGCAACAAATATGTAACAGATGGTTGCTATAGTGATCCTACCTTTGATGGTACCTATAATGCAGTTATTTAAACCAGGCCAACATCTCCATAACCTCACTATTCTCCAATGCATCCCATCTCTTCTGCTCAGAAGGACAATATCTGCTCTCTGGCTCTGAATGGCCATTCTACTCACACTATTGCCTCCAGACTCAGTCTCAGCCAGTCCACAGTGTCCAGGACACTAAAGAAACTCCATCTAAACCAGCATCACTCCTCTGGAGGCTGCCCTTCCAAGCTCTCAGTTACCTCTCAAAGGGCTATCCTGACACAAATCACTACTGGAAAGGCTTCTAATGCAGTCCATGCCACCCATTATATCAATACCATCATCCCCACCCCAGTCTCCTCAGAAACAGTCAGAAGGGTTCTTAGAAAAAAATCATTCAAAGCTGTAGTAAAGAAGAAAAAGCCCAAGCTTACACCAGTCCAGAAGAAGAAGCACTTGGAATTTGCTCTGAAGCACAAGGAGTGGACTGTGGAGGACTGGAAGAGAGTCATTTGGTCAGATGAGACCAAGATCAATAGGTTTGGGTCAGATGGGCAGGAATATGTGTGGAAACAGAAGGGACAGGGCCTAATTGATAGAGAGGTTCAGGGCACTGTCAAGTTTGGAGGTGGGAATGTCATGGTATGGGGGTGTATGAGCTGGAATGGTGTGGGCCAGCTTGCTGAGGTTGAGGGGAGGATGGATGCTGACCAGTATGTGTCAATTTTGGAGGACCACTTACTGCCCAGCATGGGGGAGAGTGGAATTGCTGGGGAGGAGATAATTTTTCAACAAGATAATGACCCAAAGCACACCTCCAAGAAAGCCAAGAAGTGGATGGAAGATCAAAATATTACTCTTCTTGATTGGCCTCCACAATCTCCAGACCTCAATCCCATTGAACACATCTGGGTTCATATCAAAAGGAGGCTTGATCAATATCCAACACCAGCTAGAGGGGCTTGGGAGACTTGGGAGAGGGCAGTGGAAGTGTGGGAAGATATTGAGCCAGAGGTGTGTCAGAATTTGATAGAGAGTGTACCTAGAAGGCTGGAGGCAGTCATCAAGGCCAAGGGAGGCTCTACAAGATACTAGAATCACAAATTTCCATCCTTTGAGGATAGGCTCACAAAACTGAGTCAATGAGTCCCTAAATTAAATCAACTATCTATCCATGACTTCTGATTGGAATTATGTAATTATTTAATCATCAGATAGCCCTAATCCACATCTTTTTTTGGTGCACCAAACATTTGTTTATATATGTATTTGTTTACAAGCTATTTAAGAAATACTCAAAGAGTGTGAAACATTGACTCAGTTTTGTGAGCCACTGTATATGGATGATATTCTAGTATTCTCAACAGATCAGAAAAGTCACATGGAACATGTGAACAGAATATTAGCGAAACTTGAACAACACAAACTATCGCTAAAACCGGAAAAATGTTGGTTCAACAAGAAAACCATCGAATTCTTAGGTATTATAATTTCACATGACTCGATCAGCATGGACAAAGCGAAAGTTAAAGCAATAACTGAGTGGCCAGTCCCACAATCCAAAAAACACGTACAACAGTTTCTAGGATTTGTGAACTTTTACAGAAGATTCGTAAGGGGATTCGCATCTGTATCCAAGCCGTTAACCAAATTAATGGGAAAAGAAGAATGGAAGTGGATGGAGGAACAACAAAGAGCTTTTGAGGAGCTCAAAAGAAGAGTAGTGGAAGAGGTGGTGCTGGCAATACCAGCAGATGAGGGGCAATTCAGAGTAGAAGTGGATGCATCGGACTTCGCAATAGGAGGAATCTTGTCACAACAGCAACAAGATGACACTTGGAGACCAGTTGCATTCATCTCAAAATCTTTGAATCCAGCCGAATGAAATTATGAGATCTATGATAAGGAAATGCTTGCAATAATGCATGCATTTTACGAATGGTCTCATTATTTGAAGGGTACAGAAATAGCAGTGGAGGTCTTAACAGACCATCAAAACTTGACGTACTTTCGGAAGCCCCAAAATATCAATCGACGACAAGCCCATTGGATATTGGACCTTCAAGAATATAATTTTACCATAAAACACAGACCAGGTAAATCGAATTCCAAGGCCAATATTCTGTCACGGAGGACAGATCATAAGGGAGAGGAGATTGACAATGAGGGAATGATACTGTTGAAAGAGGACTTGTTCATTAGAGTATACAATGACGATGATGCTCTAATGGATATACAAAGGAAAATTGCGAGGACCAACAACAGACAATGGGAACCACAAGTAAAAGAAGGATTAAAGAGTGGAAGTGAAGAGTGGAGACAAGAAAAGGGATTGGTGTACTGGAAGGAATGAATCTATGTACCAGTTGACCAAAGACTGAGAGAAGATCTCATCGAAATCCATCATGAGTGGGGACACTACGGAGTGGACAAAACCATAGAGGTGATAACAAGAAACTACTGGTGGCCAAGAATGCAACGAGACGTCAAACTATACATAACGGGTTGCAGAACATGCCAAACAGTTAAGCCAGACTGGACAAAACGAGCAAATCCCTTATGACCATTGAGTGTACTGGCACAACCATGGCAAGACATTTCGGTAGACTTAATGGGACCGTTCCCAGAATCTATGGGATATGATACAGTGATGGTAGTGGTGGACAGATTTTCGAAGAAAGCATTCTTTCTACCCACAAACACTACAATCACCTCCCTGGGAGTAGCAAGACTATTCCATGACAACATATTTTGAGAACACGGAATACCACATCGAGTAATAAGTGATTGAGGAACACAATTCGTGTCACAATTCATGAAGGAACTATATCAGCTACTAGACATAGAGGGAAACCCGTCCACAGCATATCACCCACAAACAGATGGGCAAACAGAGTGGGTAAATCAAGAAGTCCGGGAGTTTCTATCAATGTACACTAATGATAAACAAGACGATTGGAGCGAACATTTAGGGCTGGCCCAGTTTTGTCATAATGACCGAGAAAACTCTTCAACTGGACACACACCGTTCTTCTTAAACTATGGAAGACATCCAAGGAAGTGGTTCGACCCAATAAAGACAACAACAATCCCAAGTGTAGAGACATTCATGGGAGGAATTAGAAAGGCATGGAACTCTGCAGCAGACAACCTGGAGAAAATGGCAGAACGAATGGCAAAACAGTATGACAAAGGCAAATGACCATCAAGAGTATGAGATTGGTGATAAAGTATATGTAAATGCAGAACATTTACCACATGTATGAGCATCCAAAAAACTGGATAACAAGTTTTATGGACTGTATGAAATCATCGAGAAAATTGGATCAGCCGCATACTGTTTAAAATTACCCACAACATGGAGAGTATACAACGTTTTTAATGAAGTATTACTGAAGCCATACATGGAACCGGTATTCCCAGGACAAAAAAGGAGGAATGCAGAGTTAGAAGAACAAAGGAAAGAAGAAGAGGGAAAGATTCAAGGAAAAGAGTATGAGGTAGAGGAGATTTTGGACAGTAGAACAAAAGGAAGGGGTATTCAATACCTAGTCAAGTGGAAAGGATACCCAGTCAAAGAATCATCCTGGGAACCAGCGACAAATGTCTCGAATGCTAGTGAATTAGTGAAGGAATTTCACAAGCAGAAGCTGAATGCACCAGCTCCCCGAAACATACCGTGTAATGCCTTCCAGAGATACGAGAATCTCACACGTCCACCAGTACCAAATCATTTATTTGGCTGGGAAGATGGGTGGTTCGAGCGAGATTATTTGGACAAGCTACAATGGAATTGGCAATGCTGGAAAGGAGACCGCAAGCTAATATACAAAGAACCAGACACTAATGGGACTTTTGTATGGCAAGCCACTTAGGTTCTTGTGGATGCGAACCTTTAAGAGGGGCGTAATGTTACAATTCGATCTTATCTTATCTTATCTCTTATCTCATCAAGATGCGATCTCTTATCGGGTTATCGGATATCTTATCAGAAGATGACATAAGCAGGTCACATGACATGACAGGTGTTGAACATGAGGACAGACATGAGGGATCCAGGAGGAGTAGGTGAGGCTGGGGGTATATAGGTAGTGTAGGAGCGTGTTGAGCCCCAGGCTCTTGATTGTCATTGTCGTAGACAATACAACAGAGTTTCTTTCTCTTTCTTTCTTGTTTTCTTCTGGTTGTGTCTTTGGTCTATCGACCTTTTTGACAGGAACCCACCCCGGAACTATTACCTTCAATAATGAAGAAGAACATTGTGCTTGGTTAGCAGGACGACACTGCCCTGATGATGAAGATGATGAATTCCGCCTTGGAAAGCCTGATTGGTGGACTGAGACTGAGCACAACAATGTTGAGTGAGTGCTCACCGTACTTTTGTTTTATTAGTGTATAGTATTACTTGTGGACAAGTAATCTAGCGAAGAGCTAGTGTTACAATTATGCACACTTTTCATTTTTCTTATGTCAGCACCTGCCTCTTTTGGTGCTTATGCAATGTCACACAAACATTGCTGTGACTCTATTCTTACTTATGCCCCATGCCTACCTTCGTTCTGTCATACTGACATCACTATGACCTCACTCATGATGTGTTATGACGTCTACTATCATTACATCATACCCATGATGTTCTTTACCTTTTACAGACAGTAGGTTTACATATAAATGAGGTCTTTACAGTGCCCCCCCTATTCTGCACGGATTCCACACTGAATGGTGCGGAATCCACGGAAATTCCGCGGAATCTGTATCACCAATGACACAGCTAAGCTGGCTGTGCCATTCCGTGGCCATTCCATGGTCATTCCGCAAGGAACATGGAAAGGCCGTGGAATAAGGCCGCGGAATGTTCCGCATGACTACATTCCTTCTATGGCAGTCACACTGAGAGACCGTGTAATACACATCGAGTTCGACGTCTAACTGTGACAGTCACACCTGTTAATCGCTCCCACCATGGTTCACACTCAATCCCAGCCCACCCCCACCATCGCATCGCCCCTGAAGTCGAGAAGGGGACGAAAACGCGCCATATCGGAGGCGTCTGACCGATTGGTGAAGAAATGCGCCGTGAAATGGCATAGGAAGGAGCAGGAGGGAAGGGAGAGCGAGGGAGAGAAACTGAGTGGCAAAGGCACACGGTGCGTGGCCGCTCCGTTCTGTTACAGTCTACTGACCCCCCCCTGGTGTAGGAAAACATCGGCGGTGCATGCACGCTGATGAGCACGCTCCACGGGTAATAGCGCAACGAGTACCAAATGCGGGTCTTAGCACCATGCCGACGGTCTTTTGGCTGTACCGTGGGTTAACGACGTGCCCTGACCTCCGCGCTTATTAATCCGACGGAACTCCGGTAAGAATAGCGATCTCCGGCCCAGCGGACACGCAGACAGGAACTCCGGCGGACTCCGACACAGACTCAGGAACTTGGACAGCGTAACGAAACAGCGGATCTCTGGACTTAGCAACGGCATTCGCGAGTTTAGCCAAGTGCACAGCGTCGGCATTCCAGCAAGTCACCGGGACCACATCACGCCAACCGCATCGTACGAGAAGCACTATTGTGCCACTTTACACAAGCGATACGCCCACGCGTTTAGGACACATGAATGCACCAGACTATCTGCAGAACAAGGTGACGAATATACAAGGGAATGTCAAAGCGGAGAGCCATAGAGAACAAATTTCAACGCTCGCCACCGACTTCGCCCCTAGCGGACAGCACTAAAACGCCGGCAATCAGTATTCAGTTGCACACTAGTCGCATAACGGCACAAAGTCAATATTCAATTCGCGTGTTCCCCGCCGCACTAGTCTTTTCCGGTCATTACCCGATCGCGTGCCCTTCACAGGGACATCAAAGCGCTAGCTTGCCGTCCACGTTGTTTCAGCTTTCCGTTTCCGGCGCAAGTTCGTCACACCTGTCAAAATGCTTCGTCTCGTCCAAAGTCCACTCGTACAGTAGAGAAAGAGGGATGTATATAAAGGGTTTCGGACATTGGTAGAAGTAGCATAGTATTGCCCACGTAGTCTGCCTTTGTTTCCGTCTCGGTCTCCGTATCGCCGTCCTCTCTCTCGTTTGCCAATAATACATTCGTTTTCACACCTCTCACGTCCCCCGGCTTCGCCTAGTGCTTAGTCGCTTTGCCGTCCTCCGCCGTTAAAACCAACGGACTTTCTACCTCCACCCAGATTTTCTATATCCACCCCGGACTTTCCACTGCACGCCCGGACTTTCGCCAATCCGCCCGGACTTTCCATCTTTCGCCCCGGACCTTTGTTATTCACCCCCGGACTTTCCTTCGGACGCCCCGGACTTCCGTCCTACGCACCGGACTTTCGCTGTATGGACCAGGCTTTCATCGTGAAGACGGGAATTCTCAAGAACCTGCTGAGTACCTTCCATTAGCCTAAACTCCATTGGGCTGGAAGTAAACATATCAATGCGAGGATACCGTGGCCGAGTCGAGCTCACAAACAGCAAAAGGGTGAGTAACCCTGTTTTTTATACTTCGTTCACTCATTGTTCCCCTGTCCACCTGCCTCCTGCCCATTTTCCAACACCCTGCTCACCTGCTTCCCATTTCCCAACTCCCTGCTCACCTGCTGCCCAATTACCAACACCCTGCTCACCTGCTGCCCATTCCCCAACTCCCTGCTCACCTGCTTCCCATTTCCCAACTCCCTGCTCACCTGCTGCCCAATTACCAACTCCCTGCTCACCTGCTGCTCATTCCCCAACACCCTGCTCACCTGCTCCCATTTTCCAACTCCCTCCACCATCTGCTGTCTGTCATGCATTCCCTAATTATTATATTTTTGTCTATTACCTGTACCTACTGTCTCTTAATTATTTATGTCCCAAAAAATGCATATTAATATAAATTTAAATCACACATTGATTAATTTTGTCACTGTTACCCTAACCAGTGCAGAAAAGGTTTTAGATGAAAGTGGAATATATATTGCACCCCCTGAATGTCAACGCTCAGCAACTATACCTCTACTCAGTACAAAACCTAAGCAACTGTTAGGGAGGCTGTGTCAGTCAAATGCTGAAGGTGAGGACTGTAACTGCAGTATGTCAAAGCAATTAACATTGACTGGAAAATAGCAAAGAATCAAGGAAGTTCTAAGAGTCATCACACCAGGAGCAAGAGTAGAAAACAGTGAGCATATTGGAATGTAACCCTGTACCTTGTAGTTTATATCTTTGTTTTATAGTGAAATTTATATGTTGATTCTCATGCTTCAAAATATCCAGACAATGCTTGGTATATTATGTCTCCTACTATTCTTGCCCCTGGTTTCAGCTGCACCAGTTGATGAAGGTCCATTTCCAAAGATATCTTTCAGGGAATTCAGCAAATTTATTGAGCAGAACTTTAGCTCATCAATTTCATTAACCAGTGTCCTGGTCATCTTGTTCAGTATGACAGAAAATGTGCAGTTGTTGAGTTTGCATGGTCGCCAGCAGCAGAAGAAGTTTAGGGGAGAAAGACCAACTGCTACAACATCATGGATAAAGGCTCTGGCTCATCCTCTAAGACAAAGGCTTTTGGATGATGGTGACTGTCTCTTGAATCAGAATGATTCATCATATAGAGATGGTGATACTACAAATACAGTGGCCAAGAAGCTTAACAACTTATCAAAGTTACTTGGCCTTTATCCATTTGATAATGCAGGAAATTTCACTGGAAGACTCAAACCTGTTTCACATAAGGACATACAGCCCATTCACATCATATGTCCTAATTCTGTTGTCTGTAAGACAAAGAAATGCAAACCACGCTCACTTCTGATGCATACAAAACTAAGGGATATCCCTTTAGTAACACTGGTCAAAGGCTTTGTTGCATATCAAAATGTTCCAGTATTGTCAGGGCATTGCAAGTTTTGTGATACAATTTATTATGCTGATCATGAACATGCACCTTCCAGTGAACCAGATGAATATGATAGGGTGTACCTCAACTCAGCTAATTATATAAAGATTGGAACAAATTTATGGGTTGATCAAGGGTTCACTTCTGCAGTAATGAATGGGATGTATCACTTCCATGCCTCCACTGCAGCCTTTACTTCATTTTGGAATGATGCATTTGCTGGAAAAGATCTGAGCTTGGGTAAGGTGACTCATAGGCAGGTATGGCAGGCCTTTGTGCAGGAGTCAATAAGGTTCAATGCATCCATGACAAATGATGATCTAACTCTGAGGGACAACCTTGCAATTGATGAAGTGACAAAGGAAGCATTTAAGGAACTAGGAAATGAAGGTATCCTAAGGGCAGCCAATGAGCATGCTTGTGATGAATGTACCCAGAAATACAGAAGAAGAATAAACAATGAAATAAATGATGATCAATCAGATATTATAGGAATGGATGAAGCAAATCCTAGAACTTTGGAAGGGGAGTTAGTTGAAGAAAGTGAAGCACCTGTTAAGATGGTTGTTGTAGATGGAATTGTCATGGGTCACACCATATGTGCCTATCCAGAATGCACATCACAGCTAGCAAATGCAAGAGGAGGTGTATACTGTGCACTACATGAAAGCAACTATGGAATGATGTGTCATGTTGCCAACTGCACAAACATCAAGATTGATGACACATTGGCCTGCAATATCCACCAGGGAAAGTGGAACAGGTTTTTGAGAAATCACAGATGGAGGAATTTGGATGGATATAATAGAGCTCTTAGACATCCTGATGATAGTTGGCCATGGATGCAAAGAAATCAAGAGGTACAACAGCCACATGATGTGGATCATGTCATGAGCAGAAGCAATGATGCCTTTGTGCCATCCAGGGTTTATTGTGTAGAGACAATTTGTGCTCCTTGTGGTGTTGTGGTAGCATGGGCTAAATTTGCCAAGTCTGAGTCACCAACCAACATCCTACAGCTATTAGAGCATGTTTATCCATCTCAGCTCACAAGGCCTGACTATATCTGTATTGATAAGGCATGCCTTGTTCTGAGAAGTAGTATTGCCAATGGTAGTTGGGAAAGGTGGAAGGAGACAAGTCGGTTTATTGTTGATTCTTACCATTACACAAATCATCGTGCCACAGACTCTCTTTGCTGCAGATGGTGCAATCCTGCACCATTAAATGGTTCTGCCCCAAACTTGGTTGTTACAGGGAGAAGCAATAGTGGTCAATACTATCTGAAACATGCATTTAACACTCAGGCATGTGAACAGCTTAATGCATGGTTAGGTGGCTTTGAATCAATACTGAAAAGAATGACTCCTGGGAACTTTGATTGGTTGCTACATACAATGTTGTCCTACCATACTATTAAAGTGCTGGAAAGGCAGAAAAATAGCCAAGAATATGGTGATAGTAGTAGTAGTAGTAGTAGTAGTAGTAGTAGTAGTAGTAGTAGTAGTAGTAGTAGTAGTAGTAGTGTTAGCAGCAGCAGTAACTGAAGGATATGTATGTGCTTTCTGCTTGTAATTGTGCATCAGTAGTATAGTCCACTCCTTTCACATTATTAAGTGGGATTAATAACAAATCTTTATGACTTTCTTTATCATTCCACACCATTCCACGGAATTCCACACCATTCCACGGAATTCCACACCATTCCACGGAATTCCACACATTCCGCGGATTCCACACGGAATGGGGGGGGGGGACTGTAAAGTACTGATATAAATAGCAGAGTTTGTTGTAGGTTGAACCTTAAGTTTGACTTAGCTTGTATACACCTTATTACTCACTGCAAAGCTTGTAAGTAAGCACAAGTTAATCTCTGGCAACCTTAACAAGGTTGTGGTGAGATCTCAAGTCATAGTTCACACACTCTTGCCTATAACCCTCTTCTCAAACCTGAGTCTCACCTTATAGGCTCAGCACTGTTTACCCACTCATGTTTGCCAGGCTTATTTCATTGCCATCATCTCGGATGATCCTCATGGCATTATGTCATCAGGTAGATTGACAGACAACTTGATCATCATAACAGGTATTCCTTCTCTTCTATTTTCTTGATCAACAAATTTAGAAGCTGCTTTTGATAAAAGAACTCAAGCTTTCTTTCTTCATAACTCAACCCATGCTTTATCAGCATTTTCTTTTATTGTATTATCTACAATTGGTTCTAGATCTTCAAGAGTTAAATCATCTTGTCTTTCATAAGGTAAAGACTCATGATTTTTGGCAACTTTTTCTTTTAATGTCATAGGTTCCCATTCTTCTTCAGATTCTATTTCAGTGTTTGTTTATGTTGTTCCATATTTTGAGAATTAACATAATCATCTTTCTGAATTATCTTATTCCAATTGGTTTCTTTCTGAATTTCAGATTCAATTTGAGCTGAATGTTTATTTCCATAAACATTATCAGATATACATAGATGACTACCCATCCTTCTGCAATTTATTCTCAGAATAGATTGTTCATCATGGTTTGGAAAGTAGCTGGTGAGTTTGTCAATCCGAAAA
The DNA here is from genome assembly GCA_023014455.1 of Amanita exitialis. NCBI lineage: Eukaryota > Fungi > Basidiomycota > Agaricomycetes > Agaricales > Amanitaceae > Amanita > Amanita exitialis. The sequence goes on along the minus strand of JAEBUR010000004.1, from coordinate 831,501 downwards.
ACATGACCAAAGGTTCAAATAGTCCTCTATTTGTTCGGAATGCCACTTTCCATTCATCTCCCTCTTTGATCCGTATGTTGTTATATCCCCATCAGATGTCCATTTTCAAAAATACTTTTGCATGAGATAATTTGTCTACTAATTCCGATATTAATGGTAACGGGTATTGGTTCTTTATTGTCATCTCATTTAGCTTTCGATAATCCTGTATGGGTCTCAACAATCCATCTTTCTTTTTTACGAAGAAGAATGGTGATGCCCTCAGAGATTTGCTAGATCGAATCCTCCCTGTATCCAGATTCTCTTGGAGAAACTCCTCCAGTTTCTCCTGTTCACCTTTGCTCAGTGGGTAGATTTACAATCTAATGGTTTTGATCCTGGGATGAGTTTGATGGCATGATCCCATGGTCGTCTCGGTGGTAGTTCATCGAAGGTCTGTTTTTCGAATACCTTCCAATGCTTCAAATAGTGTTCAGGTACGATTTCGCTTAGAGTTTGCTTCTTATTCTCCAATGTTGCTGTTGACTCATAAGCTCATATCCATTCCATGTCCACATCCTCTCTTGTTACCACCAGTAGTCGATCTCCTTCTTCCCAATGCATTCTGTCTTCTTCGTAGTCCTCCCCTTTGCTCTCTTCCTCGGGCTTGTCTACCTTCGTGTCTTGTTGGCATGTGCCAGGACACTGACTGAAGCTCAGTATGTTCTTTCACCAATCTACATCTGGGTTGTGATATTTAAGCCAATTGTGTCCCAGGAATATGTCTGTTTTGCCAAGTGACAACACTCTGAATTCCCAGGTCTCTTTGTGTGTTCCCACTTGGATTCTTAACTGGACCATTTCTGATAGTTTGCCATCCATGTTTTCGGATCCATCTGCATTGTACACAGGGACAGGGTGGGTGAGTTTTCTGGTATTCAAATTATTCCACCATATGAATTCCCTGTTCACACACGATCTGGTACATCCTGAGTCCAACAATGCTGTCACCAATATGCGTTGTCCTGTCATTATGTCAGTCGCTACCAACGGTAAGTTCATTTGTCTCTTTCCCATTCCTATAACATATTTTGGTTGCCGTTTTAAGTGATTCAGGTACCACATTGCTTCTTTTTCCGAAGCTCTATTCAGATCTTTTACTAGTTCTTCTGTCACCTCCTCCAGTCATGACTCGTGAGTCCACGTTCATAGAGCTTCTAGAGCTTGCTCAAGTGGTCATTCCCATATCTGTCTCACCATCCACAGAGTCTGCCAGGCCTTCAAGCGAGGTTCTACCGCACTTATTGGTAGATTTCTGAATTGTTGTTCCTTTGACTTTATTTCATACTCGATATGATTTAATTCAACCCGTGAATTGTTTTTTTTATCATAATTACATGGTGAATCAGTAGAAATAAAGTCTTTGCTCATTGGGTTGGAACTGTTTCCCTTCGAGCTTCCTAAAAATCCATGGCCTCTCTTATGGCCTTCTTGTCTTCTTCTGTAACATCCTCCAGATATTCCTTCCATCCTATTTCCCTGATTCGCGTCTTTCCCTTCCAATTTCTTGCTTCCTTACAGTCCTTGATTATGTGGCCCGTCTTGCCACAGTTGTAACAAGTGACTGTTCTCAGTTCTTTGCAATCTCTGCCTATGTGGCCCATTTTGCCACAATTGTAACAAGTGATTGGCTTTCTTGTTCTATCTACTTCCATGGCATTGGGGTCACGCATGCCCAATCCTGATGCTGCTTGAGGTGGAGGTCCTCACGTCACTCCATTTCCTTGAGGTCCAGAATTTTGTGCTACCTTGTTCTGGGTATTCTGTGTCCCCGTATTCGATGCACATTGTTGGTTCTGCCCTTGCCCTGGATTTCCAATCCTTATATCTCCATAAAACTTCCTGGCGTCTCTCCATGCCTTGTTCAACTCCATCGCCTTTGTGTACCATTTTTCTAAATCTCCCGTAGTTGAACCATCTCCTGGTTGTCCTGATTCTGCGACTTTTAGTCCCAGATTCGGGTTCAGTCCCCTTCTAAATTGCACAATAAGCGCTATCTCATTATAGCCCGTTAATTGAGCTAATACTCTGAAGTTGATGATATAGTCTTCCACATTATGTTTCCCTTGAGACAGCTGTTGTATCTTTCTAATCGCATTGTCCCATGTTTCCATCATCAAGAAGAACTGCTTTGCCTGTTCTTCGAAATCTGCCCAATCTCTGAACAGTGATTGATGGATGAGTGGTTGTTGCATCATCGCTCCGTCTCCTGCTCCTGTCAATAAGAGAGGAATCTTGTCTCTCTCTTGCTCTCTCGTTGTTCCTGCCGCATACATTCCGTCTGCCTTCCGCTGATCTTTCTCTGTGGCATAATCCAATATTTGTTGGATTTTTACTCCAGCCCAGTTACTTGCTTGATTAGCTGACCCTCCTCTTATTCGTTGTAAAGCCAGCACCATCATCCACGTGGAATCCTTAATTTTTGTGAGTCAGAAATAGATTGCCATGTTTCTTAACCAGTTTGCAATCTGTTCTGGTTGACCTTTGTAATAATCTGGCATATCAATTTTAACTGCTGGCACTCTCTCTTCTCGTGGACCCTGTATAGCTTCGATGATTGGATTTACCGAGTTAGCCAAGTTGGTCGCTGCCGTCCTTCTCTCCTCATCCGACACTGTGTGCCATCTCTGGTTTATGTCCGTTGGTGCAAATAATGTCAACCATGTTGTGATGCATAGTAGGAATGCCGAGATCAGTGCATCCGTTACGGTGTATCCCATGGGTACATGTTGTCCTGCTCCTTTGGACATTTCCTCTAGTACGTCCTCTGCAGTGCATCCCTCTTCAGCTTGTTCTACATGGTACTTCATATGTCTCCAGTTTAGGGATACTCTTACCCTAACCTCCGGTGATGAGCTTTGGCTCAGCATTGGATGGAGATAGCATAGCCACTGCTTAGTCAGCTGGTTGATAGTTACATTGTCACATGTAGTCACTATAGGAATGAATACCCTACTCCTCCCCCGATAATTCCCTTCATTTTGGCCTTCCTGGTTGTCTTTTGTCTCGGTTGGACTTTCGTACTACGTCGCAGGCATCCAGCTATCGTCACAGCGTCACAGCGTCACACAGCGCCCGCCGAACGCATCGCCGCACCCACTGGAGGTGTCGGGAATTCTCCAGGACCTGCCCCAGCCCCCTACTCATTTGGCCTGTGCTCCTGCAGTGCCAGAGTAGGCTTATCACCGGGTTTCGCATTTCTGACTCGTAGTCTGCAATTTCCTTCCACGATGGGTTCCTGGGCCATGTGAATGTGTTCCAGTACTGGGGTTTAAATAACCACAGATAGCATAACCCTGGTGTGTCTGGACTGTAGTTCGAAAATCCGGGTGGTGGTAATACTGATTGATTCGCATGTCTTACTTGTCATGCCCAGATATTCATGTCAATATATGCTTTCGACGTGTCTCTGAGCTGATCTGCGATTTGTTCAGTGAACCAATCTCCACAAGGTCTACCGTATTGTTGTGTGGTCATCCACCTCGTCACTCTCTGAGTCATGGTTAAGAGGTTTCGTGGGTATACCACCTCCTCATCTCTTTGTGCTCCAAATTTGATGTCTCTCCATTGGGTCCAATCTTTAATTTCATCGATATGTTCCCATTCGTAGACAACATCATACTCCTCTAAGTCCTGCATCCTCACAGGCTTCTCGTTATGGGGGTGTATGTGATACACTTTCTCCCCTTCTCCATCTTCTAGGATAAACTTTACATCGTTCTTCCTAAGATCTCGTTCCCACCCTGTGATCTGTTCCACTGTTGGATATGCTGGCCATTGAAAGCGATTGTAGAATCATGGTTGGAAAAGGTACATGTAGCAGTACCCTTTTTCTCTCCATGGATCTGCCACCGTGCATTTGTAAATTCCTGGCTTCCCAGGCAATCGCGAGTCTACGGCTTTGGCCCACCTTTTGACTCTATGTTTGTGTTGCTTTAGCATCTCCTCCCAGCATGCCTCAATGAACGATCTCATGCTGAGACCTTGGCATCTGTGCAGTACTCCTCATCTGACATAGTCCTTTGGTGTTGTAGGTAACGCCTTCTCTGTTGGTTTGGTTCGACTATAAGGGGAGTTCCAGTCCTTCTGGTACTGCTGTGGTTTCATTATGTTGCCATTGAATGCGTGCTGAAGTTTGTTTCGTGCTTCATGTGACAAGCACCAATGACGAGCTACCAACTCTAGATCTCTTGGCATACAATCAAACACCCTTCTTATGTAACTTGCCAAAACAGGAATTTCAATTCCTATTTTGAGTACGAGGTCTTGACCATCACCAAATCCTGTTCCGCCAACTTTTTCAAGACTGACGAACGCGCTCTGTCCCCATTTGGATTTTTGCGTTCTTATCTCCTTACTGCATTGTTGAATAAATACCCTGTTATACATGCATTTGGGTTCATATTTGATTTGTACTCCTTTCATAGATTCGAGTTTATCAATTAACTCATCATATCATCCATATGCGTATTTGTATAGCTCTACTGCTGCTTTATGTTGTTTTGACCAAGACTTTTTGATCGGTAATTGTCCGGCTAGTTTGTCTTTGCTGAACTTCTCTTCTGTCACATTCCTAACCCTGTCCTGTCTAACAGGGGTTGGAGTGGTTGTGACACACTTTACTTCCACCGTCTTTTGCATTTCTTTTTTTGTACATGCTACACGTTCCGCCTCTCTTTGTTTCAAGAGTTCCATCCAAGCGTCATCTTGTTCTTCACGCACTGCATGGTCAGCTTTGGCAAGAAGATGATGTGTCTCCTCACTCTGCTTTTGTTTCCGCTCTCTGGCTGTGTGCAGCATCCACCGTAACACATGCATGTTATGCTGTGCTGGAATTTGTTGATGCACTGCTCATTGTTTGCAATGGTGATGAGCATGCTCCGTGGCTATCAGTGTAATCCAGCAACTCCAAGACATTTCCAAGGTATTCCGGAACAGATAGCAAAACTCCGGAGCATTTCCAGGCATCTCCAAGGTTTTCTGAGCATTTTCCGTGCATTGCTGAGCATTTCCGGACATTTCCAACGTATTCCGAGCATTACCAATGCATTTCTGAGTAAAACAGCAGAACTCCAACGCATTTCCGAGATATTCTGGAGTGGAATGCTTACCGATGCAAACTCCAGGTGACAACCATTTGGGAACTATGGTAGAACGCCGAGGAATTGTACCAACCAGCTATGGAACAAGGACAGGTGGCAATTCAATCACTAATGGCACATGCACTAGTTGATTGACAACTAGCTGAGGCAGGGTGGCCTTTCAGTTCAAGTTGCCATATACAGAAAGGATTGCCAAACATGTTGAAAGTCATCCAAGAGACTACTCGAGTAGCGGGAGGGTATAAAAAGGAGTTTTGGACTTAGTAGAAGTAAGAGATCATTACCCACAGTTACCGTTATAGTGCCATTTGTTTCCTCCATGTTCTATCACTCTCATTAATACATTCTCTTCAATGTGATCAAATTCCCTCTCATTTGCCAACATTGGACCAACCACTCCGGACTTTCCTTCACAACTCTGGACCTTACTGCACTGCTCTGGGCTTTGTTTAAACCACTCCGGACTTTCCTTCACAACTCCAGACTTTCCCGCACCACTCCAGACTTTATTTAAACTGCTCTGGACTTTCCTTTGCAACTCCGGACTTTCCAGCATAACTCCGGACTTTCCTGCACCGCTCCGGACTTTCCCACACCGCTCTGGACTTTCCTGCACCACTCCAGACTTTCCTGCACAACTCCGGACTTTACTGCACTGCTCCGGACTTTGTTTAAACCACTCTGGACTTTCCTTTGCAACTCCGGACTTTCCCGCACAACTCCGGACTTTCCCACACAACTCCGGACTTTCCCACACCGCTCCGGACTTTCCTGCACCGCTCCGGACTTTCCCACGCAACTCCGGACTTTACTGCACCGCTCCAGACTTTGTTTCAACCACTCTGGACTTTCCTTCGCAACTCCGGACTTTCCCACACAACTCCGGACTTTGTTTAAACCGCTCCGGACTTTCCTGCACTGCTCCAGACTTTCCCGCACAGCTCCGGACTTTGTTAAACATGCCCCGGAGTTCCTTCACACACTCGGACTTGTGTTAGCACACTTGGACTTATTGCAGCCATCTCTGGAGTTTATTGGGTTGGACGGGAATCTTCAGGACCTGCCACAAGCCTCTCCCACTTGCGTCTAACATCTCCATTAGACAGGGAGTAGACATATCAACGGTACTCTTGATCATGCCACCTTGCATATGACGCTCGCTCACATTCAGTCTCTACCATCCCCTGTAACAAAAACTCTGTCTTGCCGAGGTCACTTGGCACCCTCGCACAAGGAGCTTTCCAGGGGGTTGCCTTAGATGGGTACTTCCCGCTGCTGAATCCTTTCTTTGACTCCTGGGGAATGGGGGCCTGGTGATTCACCCATACGGGTCTTATCATAGCCTTGATACCCTGGCATTCCTCAGAAGTTTGCTTCACCTGTTTTCCCAGGCTTTTCCAGTGTACCACCTGCCAGTACCCCTGACCCACTATCCTGGGGAGGTCAGGCTCTCTCGGTGTGCACACTTTTGTCACCAGTGTGGTCCCGCTCTGCAAACTAAACTTCATACCTGCATTGGTCTGTTCTTTTGCCCCAATGCCCTTATCCGTAATTCGGACAACTCCTGCTCTGACTATTTCGATAGTACTCATTGCTTTGCCTGACAACGATGTGTGACGCTTTTCTTGTTGTGTGGTTGGTCTTGTAGGCTCTTGATTATGTCAAAAAGGTCAATAGACCAAAGACACAACCAGAAGAAAACAAGAAAGAAAGAGAAAGAAACTCTGTTGTATTGTCTATGACAATGACAATCAAGAGCCTGGGGCTCAACATGCTCCTACACTACCTATATACCCCCAGCCTCACCTACTCCTCCTGGATCCCTCATGTCTGTCCTCATGTTCAACACCTGTCATGTCATGTGACCTGCTTATGTCATCTTCTGATAAGATATCCGATAACCCGATAAGAGATCGCGTCTTGATGAGATAAGAGATAAGATAAGATAATATCTTTAGATAAGATCGAATTGTAACAGTTACCCATGTCTAAAACATATTTGTCCTTCTCCCTCAATGAGAGTTTTACTATGTTTATCTGCTGTAGTAACATCTATTGGTGTAATAAATTTCTTATATGTCTTAAAGTCACTCATAAATGGTGTACAATGACGTGTTGTGCCAGAGTCTATAACCCATTTATTATTTTTGTTTAAGAGCATAATTTGTTCACTAGGAACTTTATTCACATAATTATTATATACATATTTGTAGCTACTGTTATCTCTGTCTTGATATGATGTGATCAACACATCTTGGTTTGTTCAATTATTCATTCGATTATCAAGCACTAAAACAGTATGAGTGAAATAATTATGATATTTAGAAATTATTGCATACCCAATGTTACCCATTTCATCCATAGTTTCTACAATGTTGTCATCCTCATATTCAATGATATTAGAATCAGAGTTAGAATTAGAGTATGTATCTTGATACTCTTCATTATCACTTTGACTCTGACTTTCCTTAAGTTCTGGTAAATTTTCATCTTCATCTCTAGAATCACCAGATATAGGTGTTAATGGTGGTAGAGGAGATATAGATGATTCTGTAGGGGTTAAAAATATTCTAGAAAGTTTATTCTGTTCCTCAGAATATTCATAATCTACCATTTCTTCATCTTTAGTTTCAGTTACTGCTACATATTTGTATATCTCCAATCCTATCTATTAATTGATATGAAGATTTTGGTGATTCTGGTTCTACCATCTCTTCAATATAGCCAGTCATAGGACTATCATATTCTGAATTAAAAAATTTTCCAATTTGTTATTATCAATTATCATAGTGTTACAAATCAACCCCTAAGTTCGACGCTTTGATGCATTTGACGCCTTATCCAATGTCTCACTTATCTAAGAGAGCACTATCTATTTGCAACACAAGGCATAGGGCGTATACTCACCAACAGAGGTTCAGTCAGTTACGTGCTACATGGAAGCCTTACTACAGGCAACAGTAACAGTGACAAGACAAGGCCATAAAGGGTGCAACAGTTGCAGAGGCTATATCATGCATCATCATCAGTCTAGGATGCAGTACCAGAGATGGGACCAACATACAGGTCATGATGGATACATTGGACAACTTGCAAAGCTTATTGGAAGGATAAGATCTTATCAAGTGATCTTATCTTATCTTATCACTTATCACATCAGGATGGGATTCCTTATCGGTGTTATCAAGGATCTTATCATAGATAAGATAAGGAGGACATGAGGCTTAGCATGAGGATGCAGTATGGCAGAAGCACAGTAGGCACAGTCGGACATGAGGGAAGGGCAAGGAGGCTAGGTAGGGGTATATAAGGACTACTGTAGGTAGAGGTTACTCTAAGACTCGAGATAGTTTGTCTTGCTCAGGCAACTACCTAGTTTTCAATCCAATTCACTCTCTTTTCTTTTATCTTCTCTTCACTCGCTTGCAGTGAGCTTGAGTGTTGTGTTGTTTGAGTGTAGCTCCTAACATAATCTCGAGTCTTACTACACTCACCCTCATCATTTCACGAGGCGCTTGGCAATGCTTGCTCAGCCTTACCAACATCATCTACAACAACAATCCTTTTTCAACTACAACTTGCACAACTTGCTTGTTGACATCAAACCACATTTCAAATCTTGCCAGTCACCACCACACGTGGCTGTTCCCCTTTTTCTCACAGGTTCCCTACTGGACTAGGTGACCTTCAAGTTCTCATGATACGATCTTTGTGCGGGTGTCTTCTAAACATCCTACATTGAAAGTATCTAGCTTCTATCTTTTCTCCTATTCCTCAAGGTGTTGCACTTGAGTTTGCAACCAACTTTGACAACAGATAGACTCAGTCCACGAGTAGACTGACTACGGGGTAATTCATCCCCTCTGGCAACACAAGGTTTCTGGATGAGAACAGTCTGATTGTGGTTGAAAGTGCGGGCAGGCACTGGCCAGATAGCTGTACCAGAAATCTTGGAAAAACTCAAGGAACAAGTGAAGAAACTGACTGATTGCATCTGTATCAAGGGGTCAAAAGTCCCATTCCTGATCTCATTGATCAGATAGGGTGAAGTCCCAGGCAGATTAGCTTTCAGTTGGCACTTGGTGGAATTAAATTGAAGATTCACGTCGGGGTGCGTTATTGACCCGAGTGATTGTAGATTTCTTGACGAGGCAACATCCTCTCTACTTGAGAGCATCATCCCTTGGTTGCTGAAAGAAGAGACTACTGTCTGTAGTGCTGAGAGACAGAAGTAGTTGAAGAATAGGATTCAGATATATAAATGCTGCACGACTTGCACATTAATATACACACACCACACTAACTGCCATATCACCAATAATTGAATCAGCAATGAATTGCCAGTTCAATTATATTCTACCACACACCAACATTACCCTGATTGAAATCGGGAAGGCCTTTGAGGCAGATTGGGTACAGGAATGCATGGACGAAACTCCAAAGGAGGTCACCAAAGTGGTCGAGGACCACAGACAGCAAGATGCTCATGTTAGAGCATACAGATGGTGGCTCAAGGAGCAAAGGAAGCTGAAGCACAAAGAACAGCGTGAAGCAGCTTTAGTCAAAAGAGGAACGGTGCCAGTCCAACACAATATGCATGTGTTGAGATGGGTGAAGCATGTGGTGGAGGAACGCCAACTGGCTCAAGAGAAAATCCTCAAGCAAAGACAGCTAGAGGAGATGATGCACCGACAAGAATCTGAGTATAAGACGCTGGTGGAGGTGCTCAAAAGGTTTGAACCAGAAACAGTCATTCGGGAAGCGTTATTCAACATGCCATCGAATATACAACTGTTGTTGATGGGTTGGGATATCATTACCCTTCGCCATAATGGATTGGTCTTGTCAGCCAAAGAAAGAAATCGACTAATGCATGCACTTAATGGCAATGGAATGAATGATTGCCAAAGCCAGATAAAACCACCAAGGAGGAGACCTAATGAAAGTATGAGACAGTACATCGGAAGGTTAACACCAGAGCAGAGGGCTGGATTAGCCTGTGCATGGAAAGAGAAAGAAAAAGAAGAGGGAAAAGGAATACCGAGAAACAGGTATTCCATTCCAAATTCAGGAGGACAACCCAAGACCAAGAGACGCTGGTCAGACAAGGAACATCAGGAAAGGGTCGAAAGGATAAAAAGGTTGTCTCCAAAGCAGAAGGAAATACTCAGGAAAGCATTAGGCTTTACAAGGGAGGCACCCAAAGGAAAACTGGTGGTGCAAGAAAGAACAGAAAGGCTGTCCTGTCAGAAGGACGTGACAGGAAAGGAGGACTATGTAGACTCTACTATAGGTCTACCAGAAGTGTTGTATGAGGTAAAAGAACAGTGTCAATACATACGGAATGTACCTGTTAGTGCAACACAAGGAAAATTACAAACTTGGTCGACTAAATGGATGGTGCGACGAGTTTGGGAACAGAAGCAGGAGATTGCCATAAGGGATCTCAAACAATGGGCACATGAATCGCAAAGAAATGAGATCTGTCCTGAATTAGTGGAAGACCTCAATAAGGCAACAGAGGCAGATGCAGAGTGGTTCTTAACTCTGCTTAAAAAAAGGCGATTTGTAAAAACAACTGGGAAGAACCAGATGGATATTGATTGTGTGGCCACTACCATGGACACATTGGAACAAATGAATGTGAAGGCACTGTTAGACTCAGGTTGCACAGGATCATGCATAAGCGAAGAGTTTGTGGAAAAATACAAACTCAATAAAAGATGCTTGCCCAGACCAATAGCAGTGTACAATGCAGATGGAACACAAAATGCGACCGGAAATCTGGAATACATGGTACAACTAAAAATCAAAATTGATGACCATGAGGAAGTGATGGAGTTTGGAGTCACCCAGTTGGGGAAGACAGATATGTTCCTAGGATTTGACTGGTTGAAATACCATAACCCAGTCATTGATTGGAGGAAAGGAGAAATATGATTCTCCAGATGTCCAGGAATGTGTTGGAAATCATTAGAAGTAAAGGAACCAGAAGAAGAGGTTGATCCAATGGAATGTCTAGAAGATGGAGAAAAATTGCTAGCAGTTCACATAGGGAACCAGAACTATGTTTAAGGGCTTTTGCATCAAAAGCTACAGAAATTGCAGCTGAAGGAAAGAAAGTGGAGCGGACACTAGAAGAAACGGTACCAGCTCACTACCTAAAGCATAGAAAGGTGTTCGAAAAAAAGACCTTTGATGAGTTACTGCCAAGGCGTCCATGGGACCATGCAATCGAGTTAATACCAGGATCAAAACCCCTTGATTGTAAAATTTACCCATTAAGCAGGAATGAACAGGAACAATTAGATGCATTCCTAAAGGAGAATTTGGACTCAGGACAGATTACACTGAGTAAATCTCCAATGGCATCACCATTCTTCTTTGTGAAGAAAAAGGATGGATCCTTGAGACTGGTCCAGGACTATAGGAAGCTCAATGAGATGACAATTAAAAATCGTTATCCACTTCCATTGATTGGAGAACTGGTAGACCAATTGTCAAAGGCAAAAATCTTTTCAAAGATGGACATTCGTTGGGGATACAACAATGTCAGGATAAAAGAGGGAGATGAGTGGAAGGCAGCATTTAGGACCAACAGAGGCCTATTTGAACCACTTGTGATGTTTTTTGGATTAACAAACTCACCGGCAACCTTCCAAACAATGATGAACGATATATTCAGGGAAGAAATTGCACAAGGATGGGTTGTAATCTATATGGATGACATTTTGGTCTTTTCAAAAATGCAAAGAGAGCATGAGACTCATGTCAACCAGATATTAGCAAAGTTAGCAGAACACAAACTCTCCTTAAAACCAGAGAAGTGTTGGTTTGACAAAGCAGAAATTGAGTTCTTGGGCCTAGTTATTAGCCAAGACTCAATAAGGATGGAACAAGGAAAGGTCGAGGCCATAAAGAATTGGCCAACTCCAAAGACAAAAAATGAGCCACAACAGTTTTTGGGGTTTATAAACTTCTATCGACAATTCATCCAGAACTTTGCAAAGACAGCCAAGCCATTAACAAAGCTAACAGGCAAAGTAGAGTGGATGTGGATGGAATTTCAACAAGAAGCATTTCAGGGACTGAAAAGCCTTGTGGCAGAGGAGGTAGTTCTCAAAATTCCAGATGAGGAGGGAAAATTTCAGATAGAAGTGGATGCTTCAGATTTTGCATTGGGAGGAATACTATCTCAAGAGGGAAAAGACGGGCTCTGGAGACCAGTAGCCTTCATCTCAAAGTCGCTCAATGAGGCAGAAAGGAACTATGAGATCTATGACAAAGAGATGCTGGCAGTTATGAATGCATTTTACAAATGGTCTCACTATCTCAAAGGGGCAAAACAGATAGTAGAGGTTCTAACAGATCATCAGAACCTCACATATTTCCGGAAACCACAAAATCTGAACAGATGACAGGCGCGATGGGTGACAGACTTGCAGGAGTACAACTTTGTCATCAAGCATAGATTGGGGAAGTTGAACTCAAAAGCAGACATCCTTTCCTGAAGAGCAGATCACCACCCAGGAGGAATGGATAATGAAGGAGTAATATTGTTGAAGGAAGATCTATTCATAAGGGTCTATGATGATGATGATGCATTGGAAAACATCATCAAAGCAGTTAGCAGGGTATTGTGGAGACAATGGGAATCCCAGGTACTAAAGGGACTAAGAAACAAGGATCCAGACTTCAAACTGGAAGATGGATTAGTCACATGGAAGGGACGGGTGTACATCCCAAGGGTCATAAGACACCGGGAGTCAATAATGGAGATACACCACTCATGGGGACATTCAGGAGTAGCAAAAACATTGGAACTCATCACATGGAACTACTGGTGGCCCAATATGCGCAAAGACCTGGAACGATATATCCAGGGATGCAATACATGTCAGTGGGTGAAACCCAACAGACAGAAGCATGCAGCTCCTTTGATTCTGAATGAAATCCCAAAAGAACCATGGGAAATCATTTCAGTAGACATGATGGGACCCTTGCCAGAGTCAAAAGGAAATGATGCAGTACTGGTGATAGTAGATCGTTTCACCAAAAAGTCCTACTTCCTACCAACGACAACAACAGTGACCTCACAAGGAATTGCAGTCTTATTCAGAGACAATGTGTTCAGGGAACATGGATTACCAAGAAAAGTAATCAGTGACCAAGGACCACAGTTTGTGTCAAAGTTCATGACAGACCTGTATGGAATGCTGGGTATCAAAGGGAACCCATCAACTGCATATCACCCTCAGACAGATGGACAAACAGAGAGAGTAAACCAGGAAGTCAAAGAATTCCTGTCAATGTTTGTTAACAACCGACAAGACAACTGGAGTGATTGGTTGGCAGTAGCTCAATTCTGCCACAATGATAGGATCCACTCAGCAACAGGGTTCACCCCCTTTTTCATGAACTATGGCAGACATCCCAATAAGGGACTCAATCCAATGTATCAACCAAAAGTCATGGCTGCACAAGAGTTGGCAAAGGAAGTAAAGGAGATACATGAACAAGCAACCAAATCCCTGGAAAAGGCAGCAGATGCAATGAAAAGACAGTATGATGAACATCGACAGGCATCTCGACAGTACAAACCAGGAGATAAGGTGTATCTCAGTACTGAACATTTACCCACGCTATGAGTGACCAAGAAATTGGATGGAAAGTTTGTGGGACCACTGGTGGTAGTAGAAAAAGTGGGAGCATTGGCATACCGGTTGAGAATTCCAGCATCATGGAAAATATACAATGTTTTCAATGAAACATTGCTAAAACCATACAAAGAACCAGTATTCCCAAGACAGAGGCAGAAAGTGGCAGAGCGAAAGGAAGCACAGATGGTAGAAGAGTCAGTGGATGATGAGTATGAGGTGGAAGAAATTCTGGACAGCCGAGTCAGTGGTCGAGGAAGTGGAACATTGGAGTACCTTGTCAAATGGAAAAATTATCCCAGAGAAGAATCATCTTGGGAAACAGCAGCAAATGTGGCCAATGCAGCACAAATGGTCAAGAAGTTTCACAAAGAGAATCCAGCAGCCCCACGGACGATTCAAAAAAGGGAAATGAGGTTCCAACGATACACAAACTATACTCAACCACAGGTGTCTAAAACATTGTTTGGTTGGGAGGATGGGAAATTCAAGCATGACTACCTCGAAAAGTTGGAATGAAACTGGGACAACAGGGAGGACAGCAGAAGGATGGAAAGGCAAAACCATCGCCTCAGCAAAAGGGTAAAGGACGTGAAGTACCGCTCCCAATACATGAACAGGAAAGGAGAGAGCGAGAAAAACAAGCAAGGGAAACAAATACTGCTGAATCTCAACGAAATGAGATGGCAGATGACCCTATGGAACCCTTAGTGGAAGGACGAGACAATGCCATGGAGGAAATTCTGGAAGAGAGAGTAAAAGAAATTGAGGAAGAAGAAGAGGAGGAGGGATCAGATACAGAGACAATTATGGCTTATGAAGATTGCCATATGGAAATCATGGAAGACATGGACAATATGCAACCATGAAGGAGCAAGAGGACTTTTCTTTTCTGTTTTCTTTGTAGTATAGCTTTTTATTTTCAGGTGTTCTGGAAGGTCAAGGGGATGGGTACATGGAACAAGGCCAAGAACAGGATGTGCAAAAACTGCAAGAATGCAACCAGGACATGACTCAGAGTTCACGAGGACGTGAACCTTGAAGGGGGGGTAATGTTACAAATCAACCCCTAAGTTCGATGCTTTGACGCATTTGACGCCTTATCCAATGTCTCACTTATCTAAGAGAGCACTATCTATTTGCAACACAAGGCATAGGGCGTATACTCACCAACAGAGGTTCAGTCAGTTACGTGCTACATGGAAGCCTTACTACAGGCAACAGTAACAGTGACAAGACAAGGCCATAAAGGGTGCAACAGTTGCAGAGGCTATATCATGCATCATCATCAGTCTAGGATGCAGTACCAGAGATGGGACCAACATACAGGTCATGATGGATACATTGGACAACTTGCAAAGCTTATTGGAAGGATAAGATCTTATCAAGTGATCTTATCTTATCTTATCACTTATCACATCAGGATGGGATTCCTTATCGGTGTTATCAAGGATCTTATCATAGATAAGATAAGGAGGACATGAGGCTTAGCATGAGGATGCAGTATGGCAGAAGCACAGTAGGCACAGTCGGACATGAGGGAAGGGCAAGGAGGCTAGGTAGGGGTATATAAGGACTACTTTAGGTAGAGGTTACTCTAAGACTCGAGATAGTTTGTCTTGCTCAGGCAACTACCTAGTTTTCAATCCAATTCACTCTCTTTTCTTTTATCTTCTCTTTGCTCGCTTGCAGTGAGCTTGAGTGTTGTGTTGTTTGAGCGTAGGTCCTAACACATAGGATTGGCAAAATGAATTGTAGTAGAAGAATCTTTCTTATGTTTATTCTTCAATTCATTTAGTTCACTAAGTAAAGCTTTATTTTTAAGCTTCTTGTTTGAGCAATTCTTTTCATTACACTTCTTTTTATCATCCTTAGATAGTGAGATCCAAACTGACCTCCATTCACTGATTTAGTGAATTTACTTTGTCTCAGTACAAAGTTTCAATTATTATTGAATCTCCCTCTAAAAGATCCTCTAAACCTGTTGTTAGAATTCCCAGAATACTGAGTTTTCCAACTTGGATTAGTATCAGGATTCTTTTGAATGTTAGATCCAATATTAGCAATTTGAACAGATTGTCTAATTTTTCCTTTAGATTGCATGAGATTACATTCATTCTGAATTCTTGGAATGATTTTATCAACAGAGAAATCATCTATCTTACTATCAACTATATTGGTAACAAGATTACCATATGATTGATTTAAGTTGTGTAAGATAAAGAATGTGACTACAAAATCTGGAATTTTGTATTTGTCTTCTGTTCCTAAATCAGAAACAAGTTTCATAAGTTTGGATATAGCAACAATAGGATCTTGTCCTTGTTTCATCAACCAACTAAAGATCAATTTTGTCATGGACTGCTCATTTTCACTTTTTCATCGTTTCGTTTCTAAGACATTTATATTCATTTTCTTTGTTTTGATCTAAGGTCGCAGCCAAACAAGATAATGATTATCTAATCAGCACAAAGATAAGATTTAGATTAGATTAGATTAGATATCGGAGATGTGGCCTTGCTTACAATTTCCCTTTGACTCATATGGATCACCTATCCATCTTATGCAATCCTTCTCAAATGTTCTATTCTATTTATATGTAGGGTTACCCAGAGTATTCCACAGCCTTTAGGGTTGTAGGGTTTAGTGCACAGACCATGTACCTAGGTATATAAGATGTGCAATGAACACCCAGAGACTCCATTCGAGTTCTCTTGGGGTTTCCCCTAAGTCATCTCTTCTCCTCTCTACTCCTCTCAGTTCAACTAGTGGGGCCCTAAGTCGTCATGACTAGGGTGGTCCTGATAAATTTATAAAGAATGAAATATTTGGCTATTCCAGTTAATCCAAAAGTTTTATCTAACTTTTCAATATTAGATTTTGGATTGGCTGCTACATAAGACCATAAATTCTTGGTCAAAGCCATTTTTATCATAGCATTAGCTTTTTCAGCATTTTCATCCCAACCATGTAGATCAAGATACACTTTCTTACATTCTAGTTCCCAAAAAGTTCTTTCAGTAAGAGTTGCTTTTGACTCATCAAGAGCTGATGGAAATACAGGTTTAGTTCCTGTGACATATTTGGAATATCCTTTCATAGCTAGATATGCTATTAAGGTATTTTTCCATATTTTATAATCCATTACTCCATTGAATATTGGAACTAGTTTCTCAAAAGAATCTTTATCATCTTTTCCACCACATAGGTAATGAGATAATCTGTTTCTTGATGAGACCATATCATCTAAAGTCCACCAAGCAACATGTGAAAGATTATTTTCTTCAAAATGAAGATTATGAGGAACAGGTGTCATGGACCGCTCATTTTCACTTTTCTTTCGTTTCGTTGCTAAGACATTTATATTCATTTTCTTTGTTTTGATCCGAGGTTGCAGCCAAACAATCTAGATAAGATAACGATTATCTAATCAGCACAACGATAAGATAACGATTAGATTAGATTAGACAACGGAGATGCAGCCTTGCTTATGTTTCTCTTATGACTCACTCGGATCACTGATCTGCATTATGCAATCCTTCTAGTACATTCCATGCTATTTATAGATAGGGTTACCCTAGGTAACTCCACAGCCTTTAGGGTTATGGGGTTTAGTGCACAGACCATGTACTTAGGTATATATACTGTGCAACGAACACCCAGAGACTCCATTCAAGTTCTCTTGGGGTTTCCCCTTGTCAGCTCAGTCACAGTCCTCTCCCCTCTTCAGTTCTCTAGTAGGGCCCTAAGACGTCACGTCAAGGGTAGTCCTGATAGAAGAACTCGAATAACTCTCTTACTGCCCTACTCGTCGAGCATCACGCTCACCACACCCGGACTCCAGGGTTAAGGAGACCTTTCTCAGATCCCGCCGGCACGCCGTCTACTAGACGTTAAACTTTTGTGTTTTTGGTGGTGTCACTAGAACAAAAACCACCTCATTCATTCCTGGTTATCGCAAACCAAAGATCCTACCCCGGATTATAGGGACCGCTGTGCACAGCATACCAGTGCCACCTTTATCACATGTTACGTGATACGCGATCAGGGATCAGCTTCGTCAGCCCCTTGGTTACGTTAAATTACCTTGACCTAGGCCCCCTGAAGGGCTATACATTTATATACGTACATACATCATTTCCGTAATCCTTGAGAGTAGCCGCTGCTTGGTCACGCGCTCTTGAGAAAGATCCGTTCCCCTTAAGGGAATAGTGATACAGGGACAACCGTTCGGCCCCCTGTTAGTTTACAATCCGATTCGTTTTATCAAATAGAAAAGTACATAGACGTTGCAAGGGCGGTTGCGGACCTTGAACGTATATATATATAGGTGACAGGTCACAAACCTTCCTCACCTCGTACTTTTCCAAAAACGGATCACGAAGACATCAGAGACCTTTTACGTAGAGGCGGTTCATCGGAGACTGAAATTGAAGCAACGCTTCATTGGATTCTCACGGGACAGCACTTCACAGAGGACGACGCAGAGAACCTCTTTGGGGATCCACCTCCATTAGAACCTAATAGCGATTCAGATAACAATAATAGAAATCGAGATACAACCAGTAGTTCGGACTCCATAAGAGAACAACCACATCATTGGGAACCAACACCGTTTCCAGTAGCAACCCGAGATCCAGCTACTCTCGATATCAATAACCTTATCAACTCCGACGCTACATTCATCAGAGCAGTCGCACCGCCTTGGTCTCCACCACGAGCTTACACTAGAGCTCCCCACACACATACCACAACAGACACCGACTCATCCAGGGACTCTTCCAGATCCACATCTCGATCCGGATTTATATCCCTTCCCCCACCCTACCCACCATCAATGTCGGATTTCGGACCAGAACCCGAAGTCGAGATGAACTCGGCTCAGCTGTTGGCCCAGCTAAATGCTCAAGCAGCCACAATAAACACTTTACAGGGTCAACTTCAACATCTGCAAAATCAGATGATCGAAGCCGCGGCAGCAGCAGCCGCAGCCCCAGCACTGCCAATCCCCGCACCGGTAGCTCCGGTTGCCCCGGTTGTCAATATACTGGAAGGGACGATCTTCAACATCACCCAACCCGCAGGACACGCATCGTCCAAAATAGACGCAGCAAAGCCACCGGTCTTTACTGGCAAGATGATGGAAGTTGATGGATTCATCAACTCGTGCAGATTATACATGCGGCTCAAAATGGAGCACGCATTGGAGGAAGAGAGAGTTTATTTTACTCTCTCATATATGTCAGAAGGGTTCGCTTTAGATTGGCGAGACAATCTATTGGAACAATATAAGAACGACGAGGAAGTTCCCGGAACTGCCGAGGAACTATTTCAGAAAATCAAAAACGAGTTTGGTGACACCGATGAACAGTCATCAAAGATCTCGGAGTTGCGCATGATTCAGCAAGGCGCACACACATGTGAGGAACACGTGCAAAAATTTAAAAAAATAGCCCAAGGAATGGGTTATGAGGGACGAGCTCTTTTGGAAGAGTTCAAACGAAGTTTAAACACAGGACTTCGAAAAAGAATTCTAGAATCCGACGAGGTCCCCCAGACAGTAAACGGATGGTATGCAAAAGCCATCAAACTTGATCGACAGTGGCGCCAAGCACACGCTGAGGAGAAGTATTACTCCTCGAGGAACAGTAACTCCGCCAATAGGAGTGAAGGAGGTGCAAAAGGACTGGCTACGTCAACAAAGATGGCCCCGGTTGGCCAGCCCAAACCCAGATGGACTTTCCCATGTCCATCAGGATCAGCGAGCCAACCGCAACCGGTAGCAGGCCCCTCCTCGAGTAATAATACCGCTCGACCTCCACGCGGCCCGAACGACATGGACGTCGACAGAAATAATAGACCCCCGCCAAGATGTTACAAGTGCGGAAGGCTCGGCCATATCCGAGTGAACTGTAGGTCCGGCCTGGACGTCAGGACAATGACCTTTGAAGAAATGAAAGAATACTTCGCAAAAGGCGAAGAGTTAAAAGACGACGAGAGCCAGTGAGTCCCACTCTGGACTCTTGTAATAGATATACTGTATTACCTACAGATGAGCTGACGGACATAGCGGTTGAATCGGAGGTCTCAAGGACTTCCGAAACGACCCCGCAAGAGGCGGTCTCTAGCACGAACGTGCAGGAGCGCGGCAGGGCAGCTAAACCTGTGCTTTATTCCTCTTTATGTTACGAGCTTGCACTCAGTGACACAAACCACAAGCCTCGCAGAGAAGATGTAGAGGAGGAGACGAAGCCATGCATTGACTATGCTAAGTGGTATCCTACATGAGTGTAAGAGAAACCATCTTAAGTCTTGAGAGACTCAAGACGTCGGACTAGCTTATATACCTATACTAAGGAGTCCCCTGCCACTGCCCAAGTCCCACTGGCACCTGCCTCATGCTTCCCATGCTGCACACCAATACCCTGTGCCCAGGTGTTGCCGTGGGCACCGTGCTGCGCTCACCATGCGGTTCCACACTGCCTTGTGTGCCCGGTTCCCATGGATGCCTCCAGCCTTGTCTGGGCCTTGCCTGGACCCTACCTAGATCTATTGTTGTATAATGCCCTGTGCCCAGACTGCTATATGCCGGCGCGCATTATGAATGTCCATGCAGCATATCCTTGTAACAGTCCCACGCCTGTCTGATGCGTGATGGCGATGATTGGCGATCTATTGATAGGTGCCAGGTACTGATCCCGAGCGCTGATGGCGATAGGGGTGTGTCCCTCCTTCCTAATATGTGTATCCTGGCTTATACAGCCTTCGTCCTGTCTTCCAGTGAGCGCCCTGGTGCGCTGACCCACACGAAGTGTTCTCCTAGAGTCCTATGACAGTCCCAGACTGTATGGTAGCGATTGGAGTGGTCCCAGACCACGGAGAAATAAAATAAAAACAAATGCTAGGATTGTGTTCCTAACACTTTAGCTCAACAGAAAGTACGAAAAGGGACAAAAGATTTCTTCATTAGAACAATAGGTCCAAAAGAAGAAATCCTGATGCAAGTCAGTCTGGAAACTATGGACACGCATGATAAACATGAACAAATGGCACTCCTTGATTCAGGAGCTACGGGTTTGTTTATGAACAAATCATTTGCTAAGTGCATGAATTATAAACTAATTCCCTTAGCCAATCCCATTCCAGTTCGCAATGTAGATGGGACGCTTAACGAAGGTGGCATGATAACACATGAAGTAGATTTGATACTTCACTATCAGGGCCATATGGAAAGAGCTACATTTGAAATATGTGAACTAGGGAAAACAGATGTAATCATAGGATCTACATGGTTACGGAGACATAATCCGGAAGTAAATTGGGAAACTGGAGAAATAAAGTTAACACGATGTCCACGGTCATGTGGGCATAAACAAAGAGAATGGACCGCAGAGCGGGAGCAGAACGCTAGGTTAGCAGAGCACTGGGAGGCTTTACAGTACCTATGGGAAAAAGAACGCGAGTTGGACTTTGCATATTGGTTAGAGGAAAAACGAATGGAAGATGCTGGCGCATCTTTCATGGAGGAAGCTAAACACCCGAAACAGTACAAGTACAGGAATAAATATCCGTTCTTACCCCTGTTTCCACCACGATCACCGAAGGCAGGATCCTTCTCAAAACAAATAAACGAACTTAAAAAACAATCACCAGAGGAAATGGTACCCAAAAAATATCATCAATACCTAAAAGTATTCGAAAAGAAAGCATCGGAGCAGATGCCGGTTCAAAAGCCATGGGATCATGCTATTGATACTAAACCAGGCTATGAACCCAGAAAAGGAAAGGTGTATCCTTTATCCCCAGACGAACTTCAGGAAGTACGGGACTTCCTTGACGATCAAATCAAAAAGGGATACATCAGACCTTCAAAATCACCGCAGACGTCACTGGTGTTTTTCGTTAAAAAGAAAGATGGAAAAAAGAGAATGGTACAGGATTACCGTTACCTAAACAAGTGGACAATTAAAAATAATTACCCACTACCACTCATATCGGAACTCGTGGATCGAGCGGGTAAAGCTAGACACTTTACCAAATTAGACTTACGTTGGGGATACAACAACGTACGAATCAAGGAAGGCGACGAATGGAAAGCTGCCTTTACCACACCGGAAGGAGCATATGAACCGGTGGTCATGTTCTTTGGGCTGACTAACTCACCAGCCACGTTCCAACACATGATGAACGATATCTTTAGAGATATGATCAACACAGGGAAAGTCATCATCTACATAGATGACATATTGATCTTTACTAAAGATAAGAATGAACATGACGAAATTGTACTTGAAGTACTCAGAAGGTTGCAGGAAAATGACCTCTACGTAAAACCAGAAAAATGTGTATGGGATGTAGATGAAGTTGAATTCCTAGGTGTCATCATAGGACCCAATGGAATTCAAATGGATCCTAAGAAAGTAGAAGCAATCTTAAACTGGCCAGTACCGGCATGTGTTAAAGATGTGCAACGTTTCTTGGGTCTTGCCAACTACTATCGCAGGTTTGTAAAAGACTTCGCAAAAATAGCCCAACCTCTACACGCACTGGTGAAAAAAGACAAAAAATGGGAATGGACAGAAAAAGAGCAAAAGGCTCCAGAAACCTTAAAAAAAACATTTACGGAACAGCCGCTACTAGTGGCTCTGGACTCTAATAGGAAATTTAGAATAGAGTCTGACGCCTCGGATTACGCAATGGGAGGAGTATTATCAATGCTCTGTGACGATGAGAAATGGCGACCAGCAGCCTTCTTATCTAAAACGTTGAATGAAACCAAGAGGAATTATGATGTCCACGACAAGGAAATGTTGGGCATTATGAGGTGTCTTGAAACATGGAGGCACTATTTAGAAGGAGGAAAGGAGGAATTCGAGGTTTGGACAGATCATAAAAACCTCGAATACTTTATGAGTGCAAAAAAGTTAAACAGAAGACAAGCCAGATGGGCTTTATATCTTAGTTGCTTTAACTTTAAAATTATTCATAAAGCTGGTAGTACAATGGGCAAAGCAGATTCGCTGTCCAGGAGGCCAGACCTTAAAGAGGGGGTGGAGTCTGATAACAAGGATGTAACCTTGTTGAAACCGGAGCTTTTTCTCATAAAAGCTTTACAGCAAGGACACTTGCTCATTGACGGTGCAGAGAAAGGACTCTTAAAAAAGATTAGAGAGTCAGAAGCACGCGATGAAGAAGTTGTTAAAGCTGTGGAAGCAATGACAAAAGCCAAAGTAAAAACAATAAACGCAGGAGAATGGCAGATGGAGCAAGGCTTGGTCCTTTGGAGAGGGAAGGTGTATGTCCCGAAAGACGAAAAATTACGAATGGAGATAGTTAGGCTACATCACGACACACCCATTGCAGGACATGGGGGACAATGGAAGATGGTTGAACTCGTCACAAGGAATTATTGGTGGCCAGGAGTCACAAAATTTGTTAAAAAGTATGTCACTGGATGTGACAAATGCCAAAGAAGCAAGAATTTCCCAGAGCCACCAGCAGGGAAATTAATGCCGAATTCTGCACCAAGTCGTCCATGGATGCATATCTCAGCAGACTTCATTACGAAGCTTCCCGAATTGCATGGACACAATGCGATATTGGTAGTATGTGACAGAATGTCAAAAATGTCACATTTCATACCCACATCCGAAGAAACATCAGCACAAGGATTAGCAACTCTATTTAGAGATCATGTTTGGAAAATACATGGTCTTCCAGAGTCAATAATCTCGGACAGAGGCCCTCAATTCGCCGCACAGATGATGAAAGAATTGAACCAGATGTTAGGCATTTCAACAGATTTGTCTACAGCCTTCCATCCACAGACGGATGGACAAACAGAAAGGATGAATCAGGACTTAGAACAGTACCTGAGAATATTTGTGGACCATAGACAAGAGACATGGTCTGAATGGTTGGCTATAGCTGAATTTAGTTATAATAGTAAAATTCAGTCATCCACCAAGGAAACGCCATTTTTCGTAAACTACGGAAAACATCCACGCATGGGTATGGAACCTAGAAGAGAGGGATCTCATCCAGCAGCTACGGAGTTTGCCCAAAAAATGAAAGAAATTCATGAGGAAACTCAAGCTGCCTTGCGAAAATCGCAGGATGACATGAAGCTTTACGCAGATAGGAAAAGAGGAGAATCTCCTCTTTACAAAGTAGGAGACAAAGTTTGGTTATCAACCAAAGATCTGCAATTGGTCAATAGACCTACACGAAAGTTGGCAGAACGATGGATTGGACCTTACCCAATCAAACGAATTATTTCTCCCAATGCGGTAGAATTGGATCTCCCTTTCTCTCAACAGATCCACCCGGTCATAAATGTATCACGCATTCGTCCTTACGTGAGACTGTTAAAAGGACAGAAACTGGCACCACCACCTCCGGTAGAAATAGAGGGACAAAAAGAATACGAAGTCGAAGAAGTAATCGACGTTCGTTTAAAAAGAAACAAATTGCAGTATCTCGTGAAATGGAAAGGATATACTGCTGAACATAACTCATGGGAACCGGTAGAAAATGTTAAAAATGCAAAAAAGAAAATAAAAGATTTTTACAATAAACATCCAGGAGCAATCCGCGTCATAGGTCAAGACGCTTTTAATGGACTAAAGTTCAAAAAATACGAGAACTTTACCGAATATAATGGACCTATAGTGTCCAGGATCGATATAAATGCAGTAGCAGAAACTGCACAATGGGAAGAAAATTGGAAGAAATGGAAGGGTCAAGGTTTGCTCAAGCAGTTAAATGAACCATCAGACAGAGATGGTCCCTGCGATTGCAACGGTTGTGAAAACTAAATAAAGAATGGGCCCTGGAGTAGGGCCTTAAACTGCTTCAATCAGTTACAAAGGTCGTACTCGGCCTTCCCAGTCAAACATGGGTAAAAATTGCAACAACCACACACGTAACTGTAAAAAATCACAAAAAACCATTCTTACATTGGGAGCTACATCCAACATTTCACACCAATGCACTGGCATGTCTAGATGCCACTTTGAACACGAACAACCCAAACCCACCCCTCCAAGAACCCTCCACCCCAAAATCACCATGTCTCGCACCGTTGAAGTCCAACTGGACAAAGTAAACGCGGGACAAGATCCCTGGACGCTGTCAGAAAAGGCATTCAATGCCTGGCAGCATTATATGTACCTCAAGTGAAATGACCTAGACGGACATGTATCCTTTGAAACCTCAGGATAAGGGTTTCGTCATGGAAGACGAACCTTAAAGAGGGGGTACTGTCATGGACCGCTCATTTTCACTTTTCTTTCGTTTCGTTGCTAAGACATTTATATTCATTTTCTTTGTTTTGATCCGAGGTCGCAGCCAAACAATCTAGATAAGATAACGATTATCTAATCAGCACAAAGATAAGATAACGATTAGATTAGATTAGATAACGGAGATGCGGCCTTGCTTATGTTTCTCTTATGACTCACTCGGATCACTGATCTGCATTATGCAATCCTTCTAGTACATTCCATGCTATTTATAGATAGGGTTACCCTAGGTAACTCCACAGCCTTTAGGGTTATGGGGTTTAGCGCACAGACCATGTACTTAGGTATATATACTGTGCAACAAACACCCAGAGACTCCATTCAAGTTCTCTTGGGGTTTCCCCTTGTCAGCTCAGTCACAGTCCTCTCCCCTCTTCAGTTCTCTAGTAGGGCCCTAAGACGTCACGTCAAGGGTAGTCCTGATAACAGGTCTACTATAAGTAAAATTGATGTTCCTGCACCATTCTTTAGGCCATGACACAATAGTGGAAAGTTTAGGAAATAAAGGCCATGTTTGACAATGGTAATCCTTAGGATTAAATAATACCATGTAACAAAGTCCATCCTTTTTCCATACAGGATGTCCAGTTGTATGTCTAATCCTTTTAACTGGATGATTAGTTTCATTGCTAATGTAATAAACACTGCAAGCAACTGGATACTTTGTTTTGTCAAATTTAGCTTTTACTTGTGAGTTAGAAATAATATTCTTTCATCAGATTTAGAATCAGAACCTGATTTAAAGAAACTCTTTCTTGGTTTATAAATCTTCTTATTCTTTTTCCAGTTAGAATGTGACATTCTCAAGTTACAACTCTTCTTAACTCATCAAAGAGTTCTAGGTTGAGATATGTTTCATGGGTAAAGAATTTTTTCAGACTCCTCATCAATTCTAGGTTTATTAGAATCAATCTTTCTCTTCCTGTCTAGCCAACATTGGTTGTTAGCTTTGGTTTCTTTCTTGCTCTTGTTTGATTGTCCCCAACCATTCTCATTCTCAGGATCATGATTTTCCCAATCACTTTTCTGATCATGGGTCATCTGCCCTTTGTTTCATCTTAATCCTTTTAAGACATTCAATCAATCTTTCAATAATTTCCTGATGTCCTAATAGATCAGGTTCAGGAGTATTGTTGATTTGATTCTGAGTTTGAGGAAACTCAGATACAACATTCTCATTATGATTAATGAATGGTGAATCTTCTTCTTCCATAAAAGGATTTGTCTTAGGATAATACATGTCAAAGACTTTATCTGGTACATAAATATATGTATCAGCATCCTTAGGGTGATTATATTCATCTTGATGAATATATTGATCAGACTTAATCATTTTCTTAAATGGATTATTTGATGTCTGACCCTTAGACTTATCAAACTGAGAAGAAAAAATCATAATTGGACCCTTTTGGTCCACATCTGTTTCTACAAAATTATTACAAGGTTTCTTCATACCTTGTAATACTCCTCTGAACTTCCTCCCACTGATGATCCCGATTGGGGCATTCTCCCCCAGGATGATGGGCTCCAGAGGTTCCTCTCCAGCCTTTCTCCATCTACTGGGGAACTGCTTTTCCCCAGCCTTGTGTGCATTAAGGGATTGTAATGCAAATCCCTTTTTACTGCAATTGGGGTTCTCACAACCCCAGAATATGTGCACTGTAATAGGACAATCAGCTTTTATTATTGTCTGATTACCTTTGGTGCCTCCAATGACATAATGTGATTCAATGCTTGAATTGCCTGCTCTGAATTGAAGGCCACCTTGGCCCTCTGATAATCTTCCTCATTTTGGAAGATTTGATCCCTATTAGGACTACCCTCGTCGTGACGACTTAGGGCCCCACTAGCAAGACTTAGAGGAGAGAGGTGAGAGGAGTTGACTGAGGGGAAACCCCAAGAGAACTTGAATGGAGTCTCTGGGTGTTCGTTGCACAGTATATATACCTAAGTACATGGTCTGTGCGCTAAACCCCATAACCCTAAAGGCTGTGGAGTTACCTAGGGTAACCCTATCTATAAATATCATAGAACATGCTAGAAGGTTTACATAATGCGGATCAGTGATCCGAGTGAGTCATAAGAGAAACATAAGCAAGGCCGCATCTCCGTTATCTAATCTAATCTAATCGTTATCTTATCTTTGTGCTGATTAGATAATCGTTATCTTATCTAGATTGTTTGGCTGCGACCTTAGATCAAAACAAAGAAAATGAATATAAATGTCTTAGAAATGAAACGAAAGAAAAGTGAAAATGAGCGGTCCATGACAATCCCCAAGCATACAGATAGGGTCTTCAGTGGCAAGTCTCTGCATAGCCAATGTTTGGCTAATCTCTTTGGAGCTAAGGTCCCTGAGGGACTCATAGCACAGACCCTGCCTGCCATTTGGTCCTAACTGGTAGACTGCTGGACCCTCATACCTGGAATACCTGAGTATTCCATCTGTCCCAAACTTGGGATCATACTCCTCCTCACTGCTGCTGCTGCATCCTGATTCCTCCTCCTCTTCTCTGTGCTCATGCTGAGCAGTCTGCAATGGATGTGTATAAACAAACTCCCCCTTTTTATCATTAATATAACAAATGCCCAATACTCCTGGACATTCATCATCTACATGCCTGAACTCTTCAAGCATGTAGCTAGCAATCATAGATAAAACTATGTGTCCAATCTGGATGCCATAGGGATATCAGTGATGCCAAGAGACCCTAACAGGTGGCAACAAAAGCATCACATCTGGACTCTTTTTTACACTATTCCAACTTGCACACCCCTGCACCAAATTGACCAGGCATGTGATTCTCTCTGATGGAGAGAGCATGAGGAAATTAGACCTAAAATATCTATCTAAAACTACTTCAACATCTTCCTGCTCCAAAAACTTATTATTAGCCAGAACACAACATAAGATTCCCTCATTGATGGAATCTTTCTTGTCTTGAATCATGGCCAAATATTTGAAGTATTGGACCTGGGAAGAAAGCAGCACTTTACACTGGGCCACACATTGTACATAGACCCACATAGACTCCAGGTACTCCATGTGGAGTCTACATAGACTTTGTCTGACTTGAACATACTTCATATTTTCCATTTAACTGGACATGGACTTCACATAGACTCCATGTAGACTCCACATGTATACAACCATATTCATTTCAAAACTACATTTCACAAGCTACATGAAACTACAGGTGTACTATGTATCCTTATCCTCCTACCTTATCATCATTCCTCCTCCTCCTCCTCCTCCTCCTCATCATCATCATCATCATCATCAGTACTTTCCACTGGCCCCCCCATTCTGCTCGGAATCTGAGTGGAATCTGAGTGGAATACATGGATTCTGAGTGAATCCATGCATATTGTATCTGAATATGGCATCCACATCTCATTTACTCCCACCATTGTCCCATTCATGTTCCCATCATGTTCCCATATGACCACATTCTCACCATGTTCCCACACCACCAATCTACTTTCCCACCATGTTCTCACACAGTTTCTACAATGTTTTCACACTTATACTTACATTTTTACTGTGTTCCCATTTACCTGCCCATTTTCCCACCTGGCCACATTCCCACAATGTTTCCACACTTAATATTCACTTTCTCAACATGTTTCCACACTTAATATTTTCCCACCATGTTCTCACACAATTCCTACAATATTTTAACAGTCATGCTTACATACTCACTGTGTTCTCATTCACCTGCCCATTTTCCCACCTAGCCACATTCCCACAATGTTTCCACACTTCATATTCACTTTTCCACCATGTTCTCACACAATTCCTACAATACTTTAACAGTCATGTTTACATTCTCACTGTGTTCCCATTCACCTGCCTATTTCCCACCTGGCCACATTCCACAATGTTTGCACACTTCATATTCACTTGCCCATGATGTTCACACACATTTCTACAATGTTGTAACAGTCATGCTTACATTCTCATTGTGTTCCCATTCACCTGCCCATTTTCCCACCTGGACACATCCACACAATATTTCCACACTTCATATTCACATTCCAACCATGTTCTCACACAATTCCTACAATAATTTAACTCTTATGCTTATGTAACAGGCTTTGCAGCAAGTTCATAAGGTTTGATTACAAGCTAAGTTCAACTTATCATTTCAGGTACAACACAACTCTACTAGTTATACTAAACCTAGAGTCTGTAAAAGGTAATGAATGTCATAGATATGATGTAATGGGCATAGATGTCATAACACATCATGAGTGAAGTGATAACAACATCAGGATGATGAAAAAAAGGTAAGCAAGTGGCAGGGATGAAAATATAGTCATAGCAAGTGATGTGTGGCATTGCATAAACATAACAGAAGATGAAGGGATTGCATAAGCACCAAAGAAGGAAAATGCTGACATAATAAAATGAAAGTATGCATATTTGTAACATCCTCAGTGTTAATGCATCAAGAGCTAATTATCTAAGTGTCAGTGATTAGTTAGCATGTGCCTGGTATTTCCTGTTGTCCCCTATGTTATAAATGAGGGGAATAGATGAGATATGGGTTCCATGTGAAAGGGAGGAGGCTAAATTATGGTGAGAAAGTAGGTAATGTGTGAGCATGGTGAGAAAACGAACATGAAGTGTGGAAACATTGTGGGGATGTGGCCAGGTGGGAAATGGGCAGGTGAATGAGAACACAGTGAGAATGTAAGCATGACTGTTAAAATATTGTAGGAATTGTGTGAGAACATGGTGGGAAAGTGAATATGAAGCATGGAAACATTGTGGGAATGTGGCCAGGTGGGAAATGGGCAGGTGAATGAGAGAACACAGTGAGAATGTAAGCATGACTGTTAAAATATTGTAGGAATCATGTAAGAACATGGTGGGAAAGTGAATATAAAGTGTGGAAAGTAGATAGGTGGCATGGGAATATAGTGAGAATGTGATCAGTCATATGGGAACATGATGGGAATATGAATGGGACAATGGTGGGAGTAAATGAGATGTGGATGCCATGTGCATAAAGACCTTGGGAGTGACAGTGCAGAATATTACAAGTGGAATTTCTGCACATTCCATGTGGAATTGCTCAGAATGGCAAGCAAGCATAAAGACCTCACATGGTGGTGGGTTGTGACAGCAGCCTGACATTGTGAGTTGTAATTTGTAACAACTGTGACAAGACAGTGGTTAAGTACACATTTGACTGGATGACTAATTGAGTGGCATAGCAATAAATAAATAAGTACAAATAGTCTATGTGGACTCCATGTGAACCCATGTAAATGCTTTTCCTTGTGATTCCATGCTCAGTACAGGCACTCAGCATGGAGTCTACATAGATTCCATGGTTGTTTTAGTCTGGAGAAATATGTTTTAGATGTATGCAGACTCCACAGTGAGTGCCTGGAGTCTATGTGGAGTCTATGTAAAACGCGTGGCCGAACATAAAGACCTCAAAGAAAGGTAACCAACTTGGTAAACTTGAGACATCTAGAAAAAATTTGTATTAGCCTGATTCTTTTTCTCGAATAATTTGTGAGAAAACAAATGTGCTTATCAGGCTGTGCTATCTTTGTGACAACATTGTTATGGACATAGTCCAGCAATGCAAACAACCCAATGGAGTTTGAAAGTTGCTATGCCAAAGATGTACCAGGGCTCCTACAATTTCCCTGCATATGAAAATATCCACCACTATGTATGTGTATGTATGTGTGTGTGTGATTCTGTAATGACATCCTCAGACGTCCTACTCTAAGTGGGATGTTAACCAGTGCCCACCACTAGTCTGTGTGTACAACAGAAATCTGCCTCAGCATGACCTTTATACGAAGTATTATGTAATAAAATATGAGAAGATGGGCAAAAACCATCATTATGATATATGCAGTAATGTAACAGGCAATTGGGGGTGCATGAAGCCTTTACAGGGGATTGACCCTGTTATCTGCATAAAGTGGCCCAAAATCTGTGTCTTTTTTATAGTAGTGTGACAAAACTACAATGGTTTTTAGGATCCATCAATCCATATTTGGTTTTGGTTTCAGAGTCCCAAAAACTCTGCATGACTCCGATACATGACACCAGGTATTTAGTCCATGCCCCCACATGGTCTGTCACAAGGGTGACAGAAATGGTATCCCTGCTACCATTAAGCAAGTCATTTGTCCCATGACTATGGGTCAGCTTTGTAAATGTGAGAGGACCTGAGAAAATGTCACACAGTCACACACATGTGCTAGATCTCAGATCAGCCATTTGATCACCTATCAGATCTTACAGAGGCTATAAATAGCATGTACATCAATCATGATGTCAAGAGCAATCTCATCAGGCATCTCTGATCTCATCACACATACTATCTATAGATCTGGATTGATGCGCCTGTCAGATCTTACAGAGGAAGGCATGTACATCGATCTGAAGTGGGGCAATCCATCACCAGACCTATCTAAAACTATTTATACATATGTACTACAACACTGGTACACCTCTGACATAGCACCTTCCATGATGTCCAGAGGTGTTGCCTTTTCAAGGCAGTTGCCAGGGCCCATAACCTGTTGAAACATTGGACAGCAGCACAGTGCACTGGCTAAGTGAGTGTTTCAACTACTCATGTTTAGTGTGGTTTGAGAGTGGTGTTTGTAGTTGTGTACAACTGGGTAGTTGATTGAACTGAAGGATCATCATCAAAATGACCTCCTTATATGCATTTCTGTAACCCTAACCTAAGTACAGTATACTCTACTATTAATAGTTACATTACTATATATGGAACCCTAACCAGCACCATAATATGTCATTATGTGCCTTATTCTATTATTATTTCTTCTATGATGTTCTATATGACATCATATCCTTCTACATGACTCATCTGCAGCATGTTCTATTTATAGATGTTCCATCATATCCTTCTACATGACTCATCTGCAGTCATGTTCTATTTATAGGTGTTCCATCATATCCTTCTACATGACTCATCTGCAGTCATGTTCTATTTATAGATGTTCCATCATATTCCATATGATGTCACTTCCTTCTATATGACTCATAATGAGTCGTTTCTGTTATGATCCTATGGACTCAGTTTCTTTTTCTCTTCTTTTTCCATATTTTTACTTATTTGTCTGGGGCCTCTACAAGGAGTTACTACTTAAGGAAGGCCATTACCACCCCTATGTTAGGACACCCAAGGGTTAGTCAGCGAGCAGCTGCAAGAGCCTTGGGGTTAGGGTTGACCGATAGGATGGCCAAGGGCTAGATTGGTCTGGACAGGGGACCGGGGTAACATGAGGCATGGAGCGGTCCAGGTCGGTTGCTGCGCACCACAGCCTTAGGGCTTAGGGTTGCTGCGCACAGACCAGAGACTGGGTATATAAGTAGTAGCTGTTGTAGTAGCGAGTCCCTAAGACTCTGGATAGTTTCCCTACCCAGGACTCAATCTTAGTGGTTGTTTGGTTTTGTCTCCTTTCTCTTCTCCTCGTTGACGAGGCTTGAGGTTGTGTTTGGGTAGCTCCTAACATAATCCAGAGTCTTTACAACCTTGCCCTTCATCATTCGCCACAGCGCCGAGTACGTCTTACTCGTTGCAGCTCACGGCAGCAAAGCGAGTTTCGTTTTTCAATATCGACATTCGTCTGACTCTGTGCACGTAACAACACGTGGCCACAGACAGCCTCGAGGAGCTAGGCGACTACGAATTCGACAACAGATAGACTCAGTAATCGTAATTACTGACTACAGGGTAATTCATCCCCACTGGCAACAAAAAGGTCTTTGGACGAGAACAGATTGATCGCGGTTGAAAGTGTGGGCAGGCACTGGCCGGATAGCTGTACCAGAGATCTCAGAAAAGCTCAAGGAACGAGCGAAAGCACCGGTTTGTAACGTGTGTATCAAGGGGCTGAAAGTCCCATTTCAGATCACTTCGATCTGTAGGGTGAAATCCCAGGCACATTAGTTTCGAATTGGCATTTGTTGGAATTAAATCGAACATCCAAGTTGGGGTGCGTTATTGACCCAATTGGACAAACCTCGTGCGACAGAAAGCATGAGCAGACGAGCGAACAGGCAACAAACCTGTGCAACTGCGCAGGGAACTAGGCAACTGCCGAGAGAATGGACCGATTGCCATTGGAGATAGAACGGAACTGGTTGAAGAACAATCTATACACCATCACACGACCATTGCCATGCAGTGCGAATTTAACTACGTTTTACCACACGCCCACGCGACACTAGAGGAGATCGGATCAATCTTTAACGCGGAGTGGGCATCCAACATAACAACAATCACACGCACGCCGACGATCACCGGCGATGGATATGTACGAAAGTTTGACAACCATGTCAGACTTTGGAGGCGCCACTGCCGGCGCGAGGAACGGCAGCAACACAGAGATGTTCAGTGACTCCTAGATGATATGGAGCAACGACAAATTCAGGAACAAGAGGCAGCATGGGCTGAACTCTTGGAACTATGACAGATGCGCCAAGCGGCTACTTGGGCACAGCGGGCATTAAACTGCGCGGAAAAGGATTGGAAGGTCCTGGAAAACCTTCTCGAGGTTGTCTACAAAGGCAACACAAACAATCGAATGTATCAGGCATTGGCGGCATCAAAATATAACCAGTGGCTCATGTGGTGCTACAAAACGAAGGACGCCATCCGACGATACGAGAATTACCGCGAAGACAAGCGGTTGAACAGCCACGTTATGGCTGTCACGGAACTATATGCCAATGAAGGCATGATCATCGAACCGGTGGACTGGAATGCGCTGATGCATGCACAGAATGGCAATGGGAACCATGAGGAACAAACCCAAATTGAGAAAGAGTTTACCTGGGTTCAAGTCCCACACCTGACAATGGCTGGATACTGTTATCTCCGATTGATCAAACCGGAGCTATGGTCAAAACATACATGGCCGGCATATCCAACAGTCCAGGACCTATGGGACTTTGACGAATGGTTGCGCAATAATAGTGCACGAGTTAATCTCCGATCTCCCAAAGATGGTACACGTGTATGGCACGTTGAGAATGAAGGACATGTCCGCGGATGGAAACAAATCCACCTCATGATGAGAAAAGGCTACGGACATCACCAGGTTGGTGCCAGGATCTTTCAGGCCACGGCAGACATGGTGGCACACATTACACAGGCACTCCTGGGATACCAGACATTCCAAGAAGAGACTTACCAGTCAATGGGAGATACGGAAGGAACTCCAACTCAATGAGCACATCGGGAAGATCAGATCTATCGACAAGGACAATGTCGGGTAGAAGCCTCTACAGCCATTGCACAATCAATCTCCAATGTGATTAATGAGTACCGCCGAGCCAACCCAATAATCCAGGCTCCCACGACAAAGCTGGAACTCCCAGATCATTATGAGGGAGACCCGCGCATGGTTGATGCATGGGTGCGCCAGATGGAAACTTACTTCACGCTGTCACGGGAAACAACCTTAGACCGAAAGATCTCGATCTGCTTACATGTATACCATATTCAAAAAGGAAAGGATAACTGTGCTGGAGATTGGGCCAGTGTGAAACTCCGGGCTGTACAAGATGCTCAGCGTGAGTATGAGGAAAAGCAAACCGAGGAAGCATGGTCCAGAGATATTTCGTGGAAGGACTTGAACGAGGGTCAACTTGACGATGATATGAACTGGCTCAGAGAACCTCTAACCAGGAAATTTCCTTTTAAAACATGGCAGGACTGTAAGGACCAGATGCACGAATTCTTCATGTCCACAGAGACCAAGCAGAAGGCGATCGACTCCCTTATCACACTTAAACAAGGGAACTCGCCCATTGAGGACTACTGTATTCGGTTCAATGCTCTGTCGCCACTAGTCGAGTGGAATGATGCAGCCCTAACAGCACAATTCTTGGCACACATTAACCCGGCGCTCAGACGGGACCTGATCAGGCATGGAAACCTGGAAGACGACGCATCCTTGATCAAAATTCAGGAGCGCGCAATCCAACTCACACGTGCATACCGCCAGGCACAAGAAGCTTATGGATCCGAGCGACGAATGGACAGTTACAAAGAGAAAGTGCCCAAAGATACTAAGCCCACACAGTATCAGTTCAGTGCTCCACCAGCGCCTTCAACATCAACTCGAGACCCAAATGCAATGGACGTTGACAAGTCCAGGAAACCATATGGTGATGAGCACGCTCCGTGGCTATCAGTGTAATCCGGCAACTCCGAGACATTTCCGAGGTATTCCGGAACAGACAGCAAAGCTCCGGAGCATTTCCAGGCATCTCCAGTGTTTTCCGAGCATTTTCCGTGCATTTCCGAGCATTTCCGGACATTTCCAACGTATTCTGAGTATTTTCCGAGCATTACCGACGCATTTCCGAGCAAAACAGCAAAACTCCGATGCATTTCCGAGATATTCCGGAGCGGAATGCTTACCGATGCAAACTCCGGGTGACGACCATTCGGGAACTATGGTAGAATGCCGAGGGATTGTACCAACCAGCTATGGAACAAGGACGGGCGGCAATTCAATCACTAACGGCACACGCACTAGTTGATTGACAACTAGCCAAGGCAGGGTGGCCTTTCAGTTCAAGTTGCCATATGTGGAAAGGATCGCCGAACATGTTGAAAGTCGTCCAAGAGACTACTCGAGTAGCAGGAAGGTATAAAAAGGAGTTTTGGACTTAGTAGAAGTAAGATACCGTTACCCACAGTTACCGTTATAGTGCCATTAGTTTTCACCGTGTTCTATCACTCTCTTTAATACATTCTCTTCAACGTGATCCAATTCCCTCTCATTTGCCGACATTGGACCAGCAACTCCGGACTTTCCCACGCAACTCCGGGCTTCATTTAACACACTCCAGCCTTTCCTTTGCAACTCCGGACTTTGTTTGAACTGCTCCGGACTTTCCCGCACTGCTCCGGACTTTGTTTGAACCGCTCCGGACTTTCCTTCGCAACTCCGGACTTTCCCGCACACCTCCGGACTTTCCCACACCGCTCCGGACTTTGTTTGAACCACTCCGGACTTTCTTTTACAACTCCGGACTTTCCCGCATAACCCCGGACTTTACTGCACCGCTCCGGACTTTCCCACACCGCTCCGGACTTTACCACGCAACTCCGGACTTTACCGCACCGTTCCGGACTTTGTTTAAGCCACTCCGGACTTTCCTTTGCAACTCCGGACTTTCCCGCACAACTCCGGACTTTCCCACACCGCTCCGGACTTTCCTGCACCGCTCCGGACTTTCCCGCGCAACTCCGGACTTTACTGCACCGCTCCGGACTTTGTTTCAACCACTCCAGACTTTCCTTCGCAACTTCGGACTTTCCCGCGCAGCTCCGGACTTTGTTAAACGCGCCCCGGAGTTCCTTGACACACTCGGACTTTTGCTAGGGCACTCGGACTTATTGCAGCCATCTCCGGAGTTTATTGGGTTGGACGGGAATCTTCAGGACCTGCCACAAGCCTCTCCCACTTGCGTCTAACATCTCCATTAGACAGGGAGTAGACATATCAACGGCAGTTGTTATAACTGTGGGAAACCAGGACACTTCTCACGACAATGTCCAGAACCACGAAAGCCTTCAGGGAAAGGCAAAGGTAGACAGATCCGAGAAGTCCAGATGGAGGATATTACGGAAGCTGAGTGGAAGGAATACGGCAGGGAGAAGGGTTTTGGCGAAAGCCAGTAGACGAGCGCTCAGCTCTACTGGCCTGTAACAGTATCAAGGACAACGAACTTGTACATAGTGATTCTGGAATCAAAGTACCTGAATTATTATATGAATGCTCAAACCAAGTTCATCGTCTAAGGAATGTTACTATGAGTGCAACAAAACCGAAACTCAGAACCTGGACCCTGGAATGGGTTGTGAGGAGGATATGGCAGCAGGACGAAAAAACTGCCTTGGAATGTTTACGATTCTGGGCGCACAATGCGTGAGAAAGAGAGATCACCAAGGATCTCTTGAAAGAACTGAACACGATGACCGAACAAGAGGCGCTATGGAATTTAGCACACTTACGACAAACAATGGTCAAAACGTTTGGATGAAACGAGATGGATGTGAAAGGGGTTATCACATCCATGGACACCGGAGCTACCATCAACATAGCAGCACTAGTGGATAGCGGATGCATGCAATCCTGTGTGAATGACGAGTTTGTGGAAAAGCACAAGCTAAACAAACAAAAGTTGGTACGACTGGTACCGGTATATAATGCAGACGGATCACGAAACTCAATGGGAAATCTTGAGTACATGACACAATTCAAGTTACGAATTGGGGATCATGAAGAAATCATTGAGTGTGGAGTAGCACACTTGGGAAAAACAAACTTGTTCTTGGGACATGATTGGTTACAACATCATAACCCATCAATCAATTGGAAGAAAAAGGAATTAAAATTCAATCGGTGCCCAGGAACATGTTGGACGCAGTCAGACGTCGCAGAACCCGAGGATGAGGTGGATAGTATGGAACCTCTGGCAGAGGGGGAGAAACTATTGGCAATTCACATTGGTGAACCGGAATTTAAGTTGCGATCAGTAGCAATGGATATTGCGGCAAGGGAAAGTGAAACTGCCAAGAAACGGACATTAGAGGAGATAGTGCCAGCACACTATCTGGGACATAAAAAGGTCTTCACCAAGGAAACCTTCAACAAATTGCCACCAAGGTGGCCGTGGGATCATGCGATCGAATTGATCCCTGGATCGAACCCTGTAGATTGCAAGATCTACCCGCTAAATCGAAACGAACAGGAACAGCTGGACGAATTCCTGAAGGAGAACTTGGACACAGGACGGATTCAACCCAGCAAGTCTCCGATGGCATCCCCATTTTTCTTTGTCAAAAAGAAGGATGGAAAGCTGAGACCAGTTCAGGATTATTGTCGATTAAATGAAATGACAATAAAAAATCGATACCCACTGCCACTTATTGGGGAACTAGTGGACCAACTCTCCCAGGCGAAAGTATTCTCTAAAATGGACATATGTTGGGGATACAATAATGTCCGGATCAAGGAGGGGGACGAATGGAAGGGAGCCTTCAGGATGAATAGAGGGCTGTTCGAACCATTGGTCATGTTCTTCGGTTTAACCAACTCACTGGCAACCTTTCAAACCATGATGAACGACATATTCAGAGTGGAGATCGCCGAAGGATGGGTTGTCATTTACATGGACGACATCCTGGTATTTTCAAAAACCATGGAAGAACATAAGGGTCATGTCAATCGGATCCTCGCCAAGCTGGAAACCCACAAACTATCTCTGAAACCGGAGAAATGTTGGTTCGACAAGGAAGAAATTGACTTCCTAGGCCTGGTAATTAGTCACGACTCCATCAGCATGGAGCCTGGAAAGATTAAAGCAATAACGGAATGGCCAGAACCCCAGAACAAGCATGAACTACAACAGTTCTTAGGGTTTATTAACTTTTACCGGCGCTTTGTGGAGGGATTTGCGAAGATTGCCAAACCTCTGACCAAATTAACAGGGAAAGAGGAATGGAACTGGACGCAGATACAATCCGAGGCTTTCCAGGGACTGAAAGACCTTGTGGGGAGGGAGGTGATCCTCAAAATCCCACGATGATGGCCAATTTCGAGTTGAAGTCGATGCGTCAGATTTTGCAATTGGTGGAATCTTGTCTCAACAAGGGAAAGATGAAGTGTGGAAACCTGTAGCATTCATCTCCAGGTCGCTCAACGATGCTGAACGAAATTATGAGATATACGACAAGGAAATGCTAGCAGTCATGCACACATTTTATGAATGGTCACATTACCTCAAAGGAGCCAAACAGACTGTGGAGGTGTTAACGGATCACCAGAACTTGACATACTTCCGAAAGGCACAGAATCTGAATCAGCGACAGGTGCAATGGGTAACGGACCTCCAGGATTATAATTTCATTATCAAACATCGATCAGGAAAGTCTAATTCGAAGGCAGACATCCTCTCTAGGAGAGCAGGACACGAACATGGGACCAACGATAATGAAGGAGTTATATTACTCAAAGATGAACTATTTGTCTGAGTCTATGATGATGACAGAGCAATTGAGGACATCATCAAAGATATCTCCAAAGCGACAACATGGCACCAGGACACACAGGTCAAAAAGGGAGTAGCTGAAGGAAACCCGGAGTTCCAACAAAAAGATGGAATTGTCACATGGAAAGGACGCATCTACATACCAGCAATCACCGAGCTCAGAGAAAGCGTCATCGAAATTCACCATTCTTGGGGACATCCAGGAGTAGCCAAGACATTAGAGCTAATCACACGGGACTTCTGGTGGCCGAATATGAGAAAGGACATCGAATTGTACATCCCAGGTTGTGAAACATGTCAACGCGCCAAACTGGACAGACAGACCAGGGCAGCACCGTTGGTTCCCAATGAGGTACCAGATGCACCATGGGAAGTTGTCTCGATTGATCTAATGGGACCACTGCCGGAATCAAAGGGCAATGACATGATCATGGTCATAGTGGATCAGTTCACCAAGAAATCCTACTTCCTGCCGACAACATCGTCAATCACGTCACAAGGAGTCGCAGTCTTGTTCAGGGACAATATCTTCAGGGAACATGGTTTGCCAAAAAAGGTCATCAGTGATCGAGGGCCACAATTCGCATCCAAATTCATGGACGACTTGTATGGAATGCTCGGAATCCAACCAAACTGATCGATGGCATATCACCCACAGACAGATGGACAGACAGAACACGTCAATCAGGAAGTCCTGGAATTCCTAACCATGTTTGTCAACCACCAACAGGACAACTGGAGTGACTGGCTAGCAGTGGCACAGTTCTGCCACAATGACCGAACACACTCAGCTACAGGGTTCTCGCCCTTCTTTATGAACTACGGACGTCATCCTAATAAAGGACTCAACCCCATGCACCAGCCAAAGGTGGTGGCTGTTGAAGAACTGGCGAAACAAGTGGAAGACATCCATGAAAAGGTGAAGGCAGCACTAGAGAAGGCTGCGTCCACAATGAAGAAATGGTGGGACTTAAACAAACAGCCAGCGCGAGAATACCAACCCGGTGACAAGGTGTACCTGAGCACGGAACATCTACCTACAATCCGCGCCACCAAAAAGTTGGACGGCAAGTTTGTTGGCCCTTTGGAAGTCCTAGAGAAGGTCGGCGAGTCTGCATATAAGCTGAAAATTCCTATGTCCTGGAAAGTCTACAATGTCTTTAACGAAGTACTTTTGAAACCCTACAAGGAACCTGTCTTTCCTCGTCAAAAGGAGAAAGCTGCAAACTGAAAGGAAGCACAGATGACGGAGGAATCCCAGGACGATGAGTATGAGGTCGAGGAGGTTATGGATAGTCGTGTCAGTGGACGAGGCAGTGGTCGGCTCGAATATTTGGTGAAATGGAAAAATTACCCGGTAGAGGAGTCCACCTGGGAGCCTGTGGAAAACTTGTCCAATGCACAGGACAAGATAAAGAAATTCCACAAGCGAAATCCTGGGGCACCACGGAAGGCTAGGGGCATGATCTATCGCCCTTATGAGAATTTCACACAGACAGCGGTGCCGAAACACCTGTTTGGCTGGGAAGATGGTCGCTTTGAGCAAGATTACCTGGAACGGTTGGAATGAAATTGGTCACGGTGGAAAGGAAACCGCAAGGAGGCTAACGCCGAAGATGATGACACGGATGGGGCGTTCTCAAGAGATCTTGAGCGTGGTGGGCCAGTTGTACCCACGCTTGATTCCCCGAAGAAAGTTTTGAACACAGGCATCAAGGAAGTCTTTCCCATAGCGTCGACTTCTCGGGATGCGAAGTCTTAATGGGAGGGATATGTTACGATCCTACAGACTCAGTTTCTTTTTCTCTTCTTTTTCCATATTTTTACTTATTTGTCTGGGGCCTCTATGGGGAGTTACTACTTAAGGAAGGCCGTTACCACCCCTATGTTAGGATGCCCAAGGGTTAGTCAGTGAGCGGCTGCAAGAGCCTTGGGGTTAGGGTTGACCGATAGGATGGCCAAGGGCTAGATTGGTCTGGACAGGGGACCGGGGTAACATGAGGCATGGAGCGGTCCAGGTCAGTTGCTGCGCACAGACCAGAGACTGGGTATATAAGTAGTAGCTGTTGTAGTAGCGAGTCCCTAAGACTCTGGATAGTTTCCCTACCCAGGACTCAATCTTAGTGGTTGTTTGGTTTTGTCTCCTTTCTCTTCTCCTCGTTGACGAGGCTTGAGGTTGTGTTTGGGTAGCTCCTAACAGTTTCGGTTCTGTATGAGTCATTTCGGCTCTGTATGAGTCATATTGCTTCCCATGAACAACATGAGTCATCAATGATCCAAATATTATAATTAGTTAAATATAAAACACTTAATTAATAGTTCTATATATTATATCTGTCTAGATATAAATACAATGAACTTATATAATCATAGATTATTAGATAATACTGATAAGATATGATAACGATTGAGATCGGATAGATCCGAGATGTTTTCCCACGATACGAAAGACATTCGTCAACGTTCGTTTCAACAGCATCTTTGATTAACAGCCCTCAGGAGAATGTAGCTCCTGCTTCAACACCCCAGGAACCTGTTGTAACCACCATTGATTCCAAGCCGTCCACTGTTGTGTAATTATAAGATATGGGTTGCTTAGGGTGCACAACTACACTACACCTACATATGTCATTACTAATATCAAACATTTCAGCCTACAAGATTATGGCAAATGCAAAGCGGTACGGTACGATGGCTAGAGCCGTGGGGTAATTAAATAGTGTACAACAGTGAGTGTCCTCTATAAATGGTTGCGTCATAGAAAGCCCAATCAACTTCTAGTACGTTGCGGGATAACACTGGAGGCTGGATGCCGCTTACGCAAGTGATGTATTGAGGACTGGCGGCTCGAGAAAGATTGATCATCATGGGGACGGAAATAAAGATCAATATCAGAGGCGTCAAACTCGGACGGCGACGTTGGCGAAGATGGCCGCATTGGGGACATGTCATGATCCTGATTGGTAGGTGACACTCCAACAGGCGCGGTAGAGTCGCTCTTTTGCGGTTGTTTGTTGCTCCCCAGCCGATATGTACGCTTCCGCTTCGCCTTGACTGGTTGTCGTTCCGAGGAGAGCGAAGTTGCCAATGGGCGTGGAGGAACACTGCGAACCGTGAAGTGAGCGAGAGAACGAGTGTATGGGGAAAGTGTATGATTTGAGTGGCTCAGAGTAGATAGGTGACGAATCGTGTTAGTGATAAGTGATGGTCGGAGAACAATTTTGGGGTCGCCAATGTTGTCACCACGAGAGGTTGACAAAGTGCTGGGTGGTGAAGTTCCCGGGGAGAACGTGTACGGAGCTTGGGAGATCATAGATGTTGACGATGAAACGGAGAGACGACGAGACACGAAGCGGGGTTGTGATAAAACAGCGACTTCCTCAGACGCCGTTGACAGAGGACCATTACTTGAAAAGTGGGTAGGATCATTGCGGTCAGAAGGGAATGGGGGTGCTGAATACGGTGTATCGGGAAAATAAGGGCCATACAAGGATCCTGCACGCAGAGAGCTCGTGGAGGGGACAGCAGTCATAGGCCCCAAACCGGATCCCTGTGGCGAAAGTGAAGGTGTAGGTGTAGCCAAAGTGGAGGATCCCACTGGCTGAATTCTGGACTGAGCATGTACGATTCGTGGCCGAGTGATCGTACCACCACCAACAGCAGGGATAGTCTCGTACTCTGCTGCACTTTCCCGATCACCTGCCACGCTTGGGGCTGGGCTCATCTCAGGTACTGTATCATCCCAGTCGACCATATCAAACGAAGTCATTCCGTCGTCATCATACTCGTCTGTATCGTTCAATTCCTCCGTAAGACTAGCAAGGCCCTTGTTGGGCGCGAACAGGCCGCTAAAATGCCGAAACCCACTCTTAGTTGGTAGGCCCTCTGGCCGTAGGCCGTAAGTGGGATCATAATTTTCTATATCTGGAAAGGATTCTTGCTCCGGGTGAACAGCAGTTGGACTGGTCCTGGAGTTAGATGATGCGGCAGAGTCAGGCTTGGGCGTCCGGCTCGTACTTTTCAAAGACACTCCTGACACGGAGCGCGGCCTCCGGTATTCCGCCGGAACACCGAGTGATTCAGGCCTTTGAATCTGTCGCACGCCCAAGCCCGACACTCCACCAAGTTGATCATGCGATAGCTCAGGCATAGACACAGCGTCGGTCGGATGCTTCATAGATATGGGAGGACATTTCGTCAAATAGGGCGCTTCTACTTTTGACTTGACCCACTGTTGGCTCAAACGATGGATGATCCCGGGTAGATCCTCGCGGAACATTTGTCGTAGCTGACCTTCAATTTCACGTTGTATAAAATTCTGTATCACAGCTATAGAATCAAAGGTGCTGTTGATATCGACGTTTTGAAGTGGATCAGTCTTGAAGACAAGCGTGATCCCTTTTTGCTTTGAAACGACGAGGACAACGTATGAGTTTAACCGAAAATGCGAAAGACGAAGAAGCATTGGGACGACCAGAGGTTGTTTTGCGGCCAGTATTCCACGCGATCCACTCATGAGATGGATATCTGGTTGTTTGTGGTTGAGTGGATTTGCCTGAAGCACAAATGAGGCCATAACTCATCGTCAGTCAGAGTGGAGCAGTGTACCTGAACTTTGGTCTTCAACACTAGATGAGCGTCCCCCGCATATGTCAGACGGAATATTCCACGAAAATGGTCCATCGCAAGATCGCCGATATCGCGGATTTCCAACTCGGGAGGCTGGCCAACGTAATAAAATGGATAACGCATCACATATTCGAAGGTAATGCCTACCTGAGTGCCCATATGGAGTTCAACTACCTCGATTTTGTCAGCAATAACAGGAGGTTTGTCGCCCTTGTTGAGGGCGTTGTTGAGCATCTGGATGGCATCATGGTGGAACTGATCTGAAAAGCGAGGCCAGTTGAACGAGAAGGACATGAGGGAGCGTCTGCCCGTTACATAATCCTAACCCTAGCTGCCATTTGTGGCCATACTTTAGGGTTAGGGTCATATCCAACTTGTGCTAAGCTCATGAACGGCGTCCGCAGGCTTCTGGGTGCTGCGACTGGTTCTTCATCCTCGCCACCTGCTGCTCTGAATCTCACAGATAACTCCCAGCATCTACCTCTGACAAGTCCATCCATTTTCTCCCCGAATTCAGGCCCGTCGTGGCCTCCAACATCGCCCACCACACCGTTGCCTGGAGACAGTCCAATCACCACAGTGACTCCAGCATTGGCCGTGAAGAAGGACAAGCCACAACCTCCAATACCGGCTGAACCCCACGGACGAAAGAGCTCGAGTGACAATTTGATACATTCACGGGGTCGGAGTTCGACGTCAGTCTCAGGTGCTAAGCCAAATGGGAGATCGCCCGTCTCAACACCTTCGTCATCACCTCATATCGGCCCAAGTCGTCTCATTACAAGAAAGTCTGTTCCCAAAGTTGACAACGATGCTGACTGGAAGCCTGACTGGAAACGATCGTCGACGCTACTCAATACTCGCGATGAACTTCTCATCAGTCTTCTTG
This sequence comes from Amanita exitialis, assembly GCA_023014455.1. NCBI lineage: Eukaryota > Fungi > Basidiomycota > Agaricomycetes > Agaricales > Amanitaceae > Amanita > Amanita exitialis. The sequence continues at coordinate 786,802 of JAEBUR010000004.1, read as the reverse complement.
CCAGTGAAGCTGTGGTTGATAGCCGGGAATATGATATCCTTAGCTCAGAAGAAGTGGAGGAACTGAAAAAGGTCCGTAACGTATTCTTCTTCCGCCTGTACCTGTAACAGTCCCTTGTTCTATTTTTACAGGAGCATCATGTTCTCCAATCGCGACTCAGTGCTGCAACGAAGAAGCTTGCCCTGGAAACAAAGATACGGGATGCTGCAAAATCCTTGGTCAAGGTGAATGCATCTAACAAGAAGGTATCTAAGCAGTCAGAGGAGCAGCTAGAAGCTGCCAATAAGCGAGTTGATGCAGCTCAGACTGATCTCCTGCGTGTCTCGCAAAGAGCAAATGAAGTTCACAGACGCCTGATGGAACATCGGGCAGGCGTCCTTAGTTTGTCAGTACGGAATATGGAAAAAAGGTTGGCACCGAAACATAACATCGGTGACTCTGGCTACAACTCTCCGGTTCAAAATGGTACTCCATCCTTGTCTCCGTCAAGATCGACGATCTCGGCTACGTCAGCCTCAACTCGGTTTGACGGCGCCCACTTGTTTGCCGGGCATGCCGACGCGGTGATTCCAAAACGACTTTTCACACCAGATACTGCAGCGACAGAGATAACTACTCTGGAAGAGAAGCTGAAAGCCGCAATTGATGCCTTGACAGCGGCGGGCAAGAAGCAAGCTGAGTTGCAACGAGAGCTATCAATCTTGCTTCTGGAAAAGCAAGAGGTGGAGACATCAATGTCGTTGGAGTTGCAAAGTGCCGAAGAGACGATCTCAGCTCTGGAGCGGGAACTGCCTAGGTTGGAAACCCTGGAGCAGCATCATCTTGATGAGAAGAGCAAGTGGGAAGAGGAAAGGGCGCAGTTGGAGGAACAAGGTGATGTGCTAAAGGCGCAGCTTAACGAGATGGAATCTCGGAACGGAGAAGCTAGTCTAGTTGAGAAGGCGCTGGCGGAGGAGAAGGAGAGGAATCGGAGGGAACTGGAGCAGAAAGAGGAAGAGATAAAGGGGCTAAAAGAAGCTTGGTCGGGCGAGCGGGAACAGTGGGAGAGGGAACGGGCTTCAGCACAGGATGAAAAGATGGAGGATATGGCTAGACTGCAGGAGGAGATGGAGCAGGTGAGGAATGAGGATTTGGAAGTCTTGCAGGTTGCCGGACAGGAGCTGGAGGATGGGATTGATGCCATGCAGATGCTGATGCAAACATATGGCATCGTGTTATTCTCCAGGGATTCGACGTTGCCAGGACTAGTGCAGGCGGTTGGCGGTTATCTCCAAAAGGTCCATGACAGGTTGGAAGCATATGCAACAGCTGAAGAAGGCTGGTCTTCACTGCGGCGAAAACTAGAGGATGACATCCGGAATGGCTTGGACAAGCGGGAAGCCATGCAATTAGAACTTGAAGAAGCCCGGAGGACTCGCGACACTGCGACGGTTGAACTTAACAGGCGTCTCAATGAATCGCCTGCTCAGTTGTCGGGCCCTCTACCGCCAATTGAGATTAATATTCCCCTTGATACGGATGTTGCCAAGATCACTTCCATTCTTCTACCTGTGTGGGCCATCCTCCCTTCGCCCGAGGCACGAGCGGCCAAATTTGCTAGTGGCCAGCGAGCCTTTCGTACAGGATCACCTGCACACGGAGACAGCCCGTCCTCCACGGCGAAATCACTTGCAGATCTAGACGTTCGATCTCTCAAGACGCTATACGAGACTTCGCGCGTCACTTCGCCCCAATCGGGGGCAGGTGGAGCATTTTCTTTTGAAGCACTTGCCGCAAGAGTTCAAGCGTTGATTGCAGACGACCGTTCGTTGATTGAGAGGCTACTCCGATTCGGGCAGGCGCATGACATGTTAAGGAAGAATGCGGATAGGGCTCAGAAGCTCGCACAGGATGGAGCGACCTCTCTTGAGACGTACCAGAAACAGGTGAGGACGCTGGAAGAGAGGAATGAAACTTTGACGACGAGGATGATCCAATTGTGTGTTGATCTGCGTTTAACATACATAAAAAGCAAACTGACGTGTGCATTCAGACAAGAAGACGTGCAATTCCTGCATGATGCCGCTGAACAACTTTCGATGGAGAAACAAGATGTTGAGGAGCACGCGGCAGAGCAGGCAGAGGCGTTGCGACAGCTGACAGAGGCCAACAAAGCGCTCAGTGCACGGACACTGACACTTGCAGAGGAGGCGGCAAATGAGCCTGAGAAGATTCGCCAACAATTGGAGACACAGCTTGCGGAGTGTCGCAACCAGCTGCAGGCAGCGGAGACCGAGGTGAACGCGATGCGGATGTCTGAGCAATCACAGCGGCTCGCATTGATGAACGAGCTTAATTCTGTGCAGACAGAAAACAACCGGCTTCGGGATCAGCTGAGGGTGTTGAAGAGGTAGCGATATCCTGACGTAGATGATACCAACATTGTACGACTGTACAATTGTGATACATTGCAAGCAGCAAAATAAGAAAACCCCTGGCGGGACTCGAACCCGCAACCTCCAGATTAGAAGTCTGACGTCATAACCATTAGACAACAAGGGCGTTGTAAGCGTGGCAAGGGAAGATATGTTGATCGATCGTGGCGCCGACCTATTCGCGGATTTCCAAAATTTGAACACTATTTTCGAATAGAAATTTTATGGAAAAGCCGGCCGCTACATTCATAGTCCACGTACCTGCGCGACGGAGGCCGTCCGCGTTGTGAAACCGATGCCAAAGAGTAAGAAGAAAAGTATACAAACCGTAGAGCTGGAAATCGCCCCTTCCAGTTGTTTATCTAAATGCTCAAAAGATCCCACTGTCGCCTAACCTTTTAAAGTGGTTACGCTTTTCATGATGAAGCAAGCGAGGTAAAGCGAGATTTATAACGTACGCACCTGCACATGATGTGGCTCCGCGTGAACAAGGGATTACCGACGCAAAAATTGCAGTTCAAATAACCCTCGCCGTTGTAGAGGCTCCGGCGAAGCGTGAAAAGACTTTCGGTTTGTCATCACATTGATGAAAAGCTGGGTTTTGCCTGAGTCCACGGAACCTGCGGCCCCATAAATCCCTATCGCATGAGCCTGCAAACGACCCGGATACGACGCGCTACACCATGGATCATCTAACGCAATACAATGCCTTCACCTCACTTCTCATTGTTGGGTGGGCCCTTCAATCTGGGTGGTTTAGAATTGAGTGAACTTGAAGACGATCCAGATGACAAATTTCTTTTCGGGAGCACCAGGGAGGTGTTGCCTCGAAGGACTGTTCATCCGTCCATAAACGCTGGGTAGATGAGTATGGTCCAGTGTTTCAAATCTCAATCCTCTTGGGCGGAAGTGTCATCCTTTGCAATCCGAAAGCTGTCGGGCATCTTTTCCAGGGATACATTCACCTATTTCCAATCCCCTTTCGCGAAGGCTGTGACTAAGACTTTTGCAAGCTAAGCTAGTTTTTGACTTCTACGATTCGTCTTTTGATTGTATATTCTCAGTTTGGACCCAACATGCTGTTTGCCGAGAGAGAAGACCATCTGAAGGTACGTCCGATAGGTTTCTGGCGGAATAAAAAGTCTCAGATGTTCCCAAGACAGCGTGGGGCACTATCACATTTACTACTCAGCATATAAGGTAAATCAATGTATCGGGAATTTCTGACATTGTCACCAGGTCAAAGCAAATTATTGGAGTCCAGCGATGAAGCCGTAATCGACGTGCAGAAATGGTATGTCATCCCGCGAATCACAAGGTTCGGTCCAAGTAACATGTCATTTTTAGGATGAATCGGATCACGTTGGTTTTCGCTGTTACCATACTCAAGTCTCAAAATTTACAGGCTTGATTCCATCGGCATTGCTGGCATTGGCCACGATTTCAAAGCCAGATATGAACCTCCGGTCCTCAAAGTGTTCGAATGATTCAACAAACTTGAGAGCAGTGGTCGACGATTTTTTCTTTTTGGGCCGATTTTCCCGCAAATCATCAAAATACCAACTGAGAGGTCTCGTGTGTTTCGGTAGATGTCAAAGGCAACGTCAGATATGACCACTCATTTTCTCGAAAATTTCCAAAGTGAAAGGGAAAGCAATTTGTCAAGGACAAGTCAATCCTTGGTCTGTTAGGAGCGGACGATACGCCTTTCATCTGTGATTAGTGTGGCTGAATGGCAGTCAAAGGAAAATATGACGACGCAAATTTCAAGTTGAATCACGGCTCCAACCATGATAACTGACAGTTAACAGATTGTGTGTAAATTCTTTACTAATCTCTGGTCCCGAAGACGAATATTGCATGGGTTGCTAGAACTCGCTACTGTTTACCGGTAAGTATTTGCCCTTTCGGTGCATTCCAAGTGTGAAGCGACGTCTGGCAGGTATGTTGCTACTATTGTTCTACAAGTCATGACCTATCATTTGTCCAGATGCCGTTTCAATTGGGGGAACTCAGATATCGTCTTTCATTGCCCGAAATTAGCTGAATCGGTATTCCATGAAATGTTGTGTACAACGGCATGAGATCAGGTAGTCGGGTCGCTACGTACGTGCCGATAAGCTAACTATAAAAGTTGCATTCATTAGACTCGCTCGTCGTTCCTAAAGGAACAACATTAATACCAGTCTCATTCATTAACCGCAACGACAAGTTTTGGATTTCTTTCGCTCCTGCGCGATGGCTTGAGGAAAACCCATACGTACCTAATGACCTTCATGGTCACAGGCATCTCCTCGCGTTCGCGGATGGACAGAGGATATGTTTAGGGAACGGATTTGCTCTGGCTGAGTATGCCCGTTCTCATATATTGCTGTAGGCTGTCCTATCGGTCCTGGTCCGAAACTTCAGCTTCGAGCTAATGAATGACCCGGATACGAAAATGGGCGTCCGTGTAACCTTCCGGTGAAGTGGGTCCTGTTCTTCCCATGCGAGTGAGACAAGTGTTAGGTTGATAACAAACGTGGCCACCAATGTACAGTTTCTGCCCGAATTCTTTACCTCTATATTAAGGCAAGGTGGTTTTCCTGGCGCCCCTTTGAACGTCCTTATTCCACGTTTGGTTTTGAGGATGGAGTATAACAAAAGTATTGAATTGATTAGTTTATGTACTCACGCCCTGACGATGGCCTCGACGCCTGTGCAGCGCTCGAGCTCGCCGCTCTCTATAGTTCTTCCTGCCCTCGACCACGACCCACGCCATTCCCCAAACATCACACGCTCACTGGACTTCAATGATCCCCAAGTCAGAGAGCGCCAGCGCACAATGGATGTGGATATGGCCCTGCAAATATCCAGGGCTCGCAGGGAAACCGTCCATCACACCCCGCCCGAACTTGTCTTCGACTTGGGCCAGGTCCACCGGTCGCCAGAGCTGAGCCACACACCTATTCCGCCCCTGTCGCCTCACGAGGAACGCGAAATTGACATAGCCCGCGGTACTACTTCTACCCCGGAAGGGGGCTTGCCAGACGAGGCCATTGGCCCAATGCATCTGGAAAGGCCTCCAAGACACCAGCCACTTGGAGAGGCTGCTCTGTTCTCTGCTCTTGAAGCGCACGTCCCTCCCCGGATGCATCAATCAGAAGAAGACACGGTCTCTGTCCGTTATGATCTCCCCACCTACCAGGCCAATGTGTCCCGTTCCAGCTTTGACTTCTCGAGGATGGAACAATTCGCCATGCAAGAAAAGGCAAACCTGGGCATCTCATCTCCCGTGAATTTGCGCAGGTCAGCTCCGCCCAACAATTTCTCAAGTTCGGTTGAAGAACCGTCGGGAGTTCCTACTAGCAGCCCTATCTCACCTCCGCCACAGGAGGGATTGGACACCTTGCTGTTCCCATCTCCAATACAGGTCCCGTCACCCGATATCGCGAGCTCTAGTCGGCTATTGCGTCACCGCAAGCTCAGTCAGAGCAACCCAAAGCCGCGCAGCCATCGCAAAGGCATAGCTGGGAAACTCGCACTTTTCGAAAACCATGGCAGCGAGCTGCCATATTCTCTTTCTGCTCGGTTGGGTGCCGTCCTTGGCGGCCCCAGCAGCAGCGGAGGTCATGACCATTATGTCCCTCCTCAATGTCACCGTGCAGATGGAATAAGTAGCATACTTAACACTGGACATGACCGACCCTTCCGCTTCTCTTTCTATTGCAATTCCCTCGCTGCCACTATCCATGCACGTAGTCTGAGCGAGCTCCCCGCTGAGGGCCAGTCCTTCAGGGATCTATTCTCGGGTGTCCATCCTCCACCCTCCCCAGATACGCGGAAAAGTAGACGAAACGCCTCCAATTCAAATTTTGACCCTCAACGCAGGCAGACATACGAGGAGCTGAGGAATACTGGAAGCGACGATTCAGACATCTCAACATGGTGGCTGGACGTCACAAGTCCAACCGAGGAGGAAATGAAGATGCTTAGCGAAGTCTTTTCTATCCATCCGCTGACAACTGAAGACATTCTCATGGAGGAAACCCGTGAAAAAATAGAACTGTTCAGGAACTATTACTTTGTTTGCTTTCGTAGCTTTGAACAAGATCAGTACAGCCCTACCTACCTCGAGCCTCTCAACATGTATATCATCGTCTTTCGGGAGGGCATCCTTTCTGTATGCCCACTTCCTCCTTTCCGGTTACTCTGCTGAATGCGCGTTACCAGTTCCACTTCCAGCCAACGTCACATCCACAGAATGTCCGTCGGCGAATTAAGCAGTTCAAAGACTACATCTCTGTCACCTCAGGACTGGATTTCATACGCCCTTATCGATGACATCACGGACGCGTTTGGGCCATTGATCCAAGGGATCGAATATGAAGTGGATAGCATCGACGAGCTCGTGTTGATCCTCAAAGAGGTTGAGCAGAGTGACATGTTACGCCGGATCGGGACGTGCAGGAAAAAGGTTATGGGTCTGTTGAGATTGATGGGCAACAAGGCAGACGTCGTCAAGGGCTTAGCTAAGAGGTGCAACGAGAACTGGAGGATGGCTCCTACTTCTGATATCGTACGTCTTATTCGTCCCGTCATACTCAGGGTCCTCACTGACGCTGATGCAGGGCCTCTATCTATCCGACATCCAGGACCATCTTATCACCATGACTCAAAACCTGAATCACTACGAGAAAATTCTATCACGTTCGCATTCAAACTACCTAGCACAAATCTCCATAGAGATGACGGATGCGAACAACCAAATAAATGATGTACTCTCAAAACTCACGGCACTTGGTACAGTGCTTGTTCCGATGAACTTGGTCACGGGTCTATGGGGAATGAACGTTCACGTTCCAGGACAGGATATCCCTGTGCGTGCAGGCTCTTTATCGCATCTCTCATTTATAACATTTCTGTTGCAGGGTTATGCCTGGTTCATTGGCATCATCGTTTGCCTCGCAGCGTTTGCTCTTCTTGGAGGTTACGGCACTTACAAATTGATGGTTCGGAAGTGACGGTAGAACAATGTCCACGACACAGGGAATTAGAGATCATATTTCTATCTACTATATATGATCATACGTTTGATCATGATCATTTATTGTGTAAAGCTAGTAGCACAGTGTCAAGTCAACCAGAAGGGAAGAGAGACAGAAAGCAAAGACAATAATTAAACCAAAAGCAACATCAACGAGCCAGAAAGGATGATACAAACGGGTTGCTCATGGTGCTCCGGGTGTCCTGGGCGACCCGCTGGACCCATTGCGCATAGGATACGAGGTGGTTGGGGAGGAGCGTAGATCAACTGGCTCATTCGTGGGAGAAACAATAAGCGCAAGAGAAGGTGAGAGTGTCTGGGCCGGGCGTGGCGGCACCGATTGTGGCGTAGGCACTTGAGAAGCAGGCGATTGTGGCGCCGTAGGAGACAGCCCTTGCACAACCCGTCGCTTGGAAGATGGTTCGGGACCGGCAGACGTCGTCCGTGACCGATCCTCGGTAGTAGGTGATGCCGTTTCCGCATGCTTTCGCTTTCTTAATGGCGGGGGGAGGGTTGGTGGACAGGGCGCTTCCGGTATTTGGATCTGGCGGCGTTGGGTCGAGGGTGGTCTTGCAGGGGTTGTCATTGGCGCCCACCGGGACCATGGGGGTGGAGGGGGCGCGTGCGGCTGGCCTGACGAGGATGAGCTAACCGAACTGGACGAAGGCGTTATGTGCATTGGTACTGGAACAGCATAGGGGGGTATGGGACCTGGCAATGGAGAGGCATAGTGTTGATGGCTTGGCGCCCTGGGAGTACCGTTTGCGGGGAGAACATCCGGCTGGCCGGGCTGGAACCTGACGAGTTCAAGATGTATTGGAGGAGTATATGGTGCGGGAAGCCTTCTGTAGATAATGTCTTTGCTGAATGTATCTAACATCGCCTTGGTGTTTACAAAGAAATCAGGACCCGGAGACTCTGGCGCTGAATGGATATTAGATCAAGAATTGTTAGATCAAGGCAACGAGCGTACACATGAATTGTACCCTCACTTCGGTGTGGGGATAGTTCTTGCTCTTCCGCACGCAGCATAGAGGGCAAGTGAATTGTCGTGGAACATTGGGATTAACGGGGAAGTTAACGCAAACGCCATGATATTTCTTATTGCAACTGTCACATTCAACTGATGGCACATTAAGCAGTTCTGTTCGAGTTCCTCGACAGACACAACGAGTATCGTCTCCCCAGTCCTGGTCCATATCCGGACCGAATGTAAACCGCGGTCTACGCCTTTTCTTTGTTCTCGGTGGAGCAGGACGACCTGCAAGAATCCGGTGTAGCCCAGCTAGGTCAAGACCGAAGGATATATCGGGGTGAGGCGAGACTGCAAATTGTATCTTGTATAATTTTCTCATGTAATGTCGGACTTGATGGATGTACTCCGGCTTTTGATTCGCTGGTTGGGACGCAAAATGCAGAAATTGGCCAATGACGTTAGACAGGCGATCAAGACGATGTACCATTATCTCAATCTGCTTCCAGTCTGGTGAGTAGATCCTGGTGATATCTTGTGCTCGCTGGAGTAAAGTAGTGAGATGGCAAAAGTGCCAAGTTCGCTCCTTGCGAATTGCACCGTTCCAATGATGATGATCGCAGAACGGACAAGAACCGCCGGTCTTGGCACACTCCCCGTGGAATCTAGCATAACAATGATCACATTGTACTGCATCTGAAACCACACCTTGAGGCGGAGGACGAACGGGCGTGTTGCATATGCAGGTGAAATATTCGTCGTTTGGAGGGAAATCGTCCTCCAAGCGAGTGCACTCGATGATGTCGTCTAGAATTTTCTGTCCATCAAGCCGATGATGGTGAGAGGAATACCAAGGTATCTGTCTTAGCCAGAAGAGGTGATCGTTCACCTGCTTCTCAAATGCGTCGAAAGTGGGAAGCGTAAAGATTCCGAGGTGTTCTTTCGCATACCCTATCCATTGGCTGAACGTGTCAAACGGATCTTCGGTGTCCTTCTCATGCCGATATCGGTGTTTCAACACCGCGTCGCACCGTTTTTCTAGGTCGATAGCAATCCCTGCAATATGTTTCAACTCCTTGACGGCGATTATGCTAAAATCCTTCTCTGCGCGATTGACGAGGCGCATTATGTCTTGGGGTCTGCCTTTCGCCTGCTCTGAATCAGGATGAAGCCATGCAAGTGCTTGCTTCTCGTAATCCTTGGCCTTGGCCCTGGCAGCTGTCACACGATCCAAAATGGTCGGATCATATGGAATCGTTGGATTAGAAGAAGCTAAGTCTTCCAATTCGGCAATGGTTTTCACCGGCTTCGCAAGAATACTCTTTGCACGCTCTTCCCAAGCTTCACCAACCTGTTCCCGTGCCTTTAACAATTGCATATGCTTGTTGTTGGGAGGCAGAACGCAAGTACGAGCGCGAGAGATAAGTTGACGGATTTCCTCTAGTGTCAGTGTAGCGTCAGCGTCTTCGAGTTTTTCTTCCAGTTCTCGCACTAGTTCAACCCTGTCCACGATCTTCTCGACCTCTGTTAGCTCCTCCAAGGAAACATTCAGAGATGAGCCTTCCAGAAGAATCTTCCTACATTCCTGAATAAATTCTTCGCCTTCTTGAGGGTACGTCTCTGGAACGAGTAACAACCGTATATCTTTCCGGAGATTGTCAACTTTATCCCATAGTTGTTTGAGCGATCCTATCTCAGGGCAGTCAAAACCTAATTCCTCTACTTGGCCAAGAACCTGATTTAAATCATCTAGATCACGTTCTGGTTTATCGCCTTGCTCATCGCCCATGTTCGTGGACATCTCATTGAGCGATAATCGGCCTCGAGTACGACGGGGACGCTTGCGGCTTGGCTTGCGGGTTAAAAAGTAGTTGGCGGATTCGACCCATTCATTCCCTTTGATAACGCATCTGCGCAACAGCACCATTTCAGGAAGTTCGATATTGTTGCGTTCACCCTCCGCAAGGAGAGCACGCAAACTACGCAGCTGCGGCCGCCCAGTTTCAGCGAGCAGTCTGTTGAATTTAGCGCGCCAAGCTGAAGGTATAGCAGCACGTTCAGCAACCTTGGCCTGAGTCTCCAATAATTCTGCATCAGAGAATCTCTTCCTCAAGGTTAAACAGTGATTTGGACGGTCCGAGTCGCACAAAAGATTTGCGTGGTCCACGCAGGCGACTCTTGTGGTACACGAACACACGATTTGCGAGAGATAGCAGAAAACCTTGCAAATGACACACTGATATTGCTCCTCAGGCCGATCTTCTGCTTCCAACGTTTCGGCATAATTCCGAGAACGAACCTTTCGGCGGTCATGCATCTCTCGCTCTACCATTTCTTGAAGACTATCGACCAACCTAACCCATTGTCATGCTCTACGCCTTCCATGCTGAACACGGCACGTACCACATTGCCGTCTTAATGGACTGCGTTTGTTGCGTAATAGTTATTAATAGCTCATCGTGAGAAAATACCGGCAATTTCCTGTGTTCCCGATATCGATGGACACATTCTCTACCGTAAGGTAACCAGTCAGGCAATGCGAAATTGACAGCCTCATTAAAATTCAGCTGCATGTTTCGTTAGTAGAGGGCCATTCAGGCTTCAAATAATACTTACGCCGTGATTGAATCCGGCATGGTATGCTTTCGGAAAGGTGATAACGAACTCACCCGCTCGTTGATTACAGGCATAGACGCGTACTCCGGCCTCTGAGACACGCTGCGGATTCATGAGGGTGACAAGCTGAAACAATAGATCAGGTTGGGCTTCGAAAAGCTCGGGGGCCTCGTATTTAATGGCAGCTTCGAATTTTTCCGCGTCTTCCCCAGGTATCCCGTACCAAGTCTTTGTCTCGCCCCAATGCACTACTCAGATGTTAGCAACTCTTCAGCTTGCCTCATAGAAAAAATTCAACGGACTGAAATTGATGCTATATGTGTAATGGTCCTGAAAAATAACGATCACGTAAGTCCAGTATTAGACCAAGCATAGCGTATACAGACTTCGTTATGCCAACAAAAAGTAGAAAATGCCATTCCCACATAAATCCATGGCACGGTCATGCCGGATATATCCGACTTGATGTAGCGCAGCAGAGATTCCGACAAAATGGGCATGTTGTTGAGATTCCATGGGTCCTTAGAATATGCATTCAAAGGATGCGTTTCCAATGTAGGCATTGCGCTAGTAAAATTGCGTCCGTCGAGCTGCTATCAAAAAATGCCGTATACCTTACCTGCCGTGCGTAGTTGAATGGACATCAGCGCCATATTCTATTTCGACCGTCTCAGTCTGAGACTGAACAAGGCGCCAAAATTCTTGTTCCAAGTCGTATTCTGAAATCATCACGTTACCTATACGATTATTCATGGGATGGTCCTTCAATCTCGTTGAGCGGAGTAGGACTGGGTGGATGAGACGTGAACCACATTCGCCGAAATTCAAGGTCTCTGACTCGGAAGCTAGATAGGCTGTGCTCTTCTCCCTCGTCAAAACCAAAATCTCCCCCCGTTCCAGCGAGGCATGTAAAACAAAACCATTGCTCTTTTGGGATCGCATCCAAAGGCGGATCAAGACAGAACATGTGGAATCCTAGATTGGAAGGATTCGGGTCAAGTTTTCGAATACACAGAATGACCCTTGTTACCACAATCACAGCCGTCACAGAGTAACATCTCTTCACCGCGATCCTGCTTGTGACAAACTTCGCAGCTTTGCTACGCATATCCATAAATATCAACAAGGGGCCTAAGTCAAAATTAGCCATTTTCTCACCTCCGATGTCCCTTTTGTCTCGGGTTTATCATAGAACACGGGCAGAGGTACGACTGGCGTTGCTGGCGACCGTGGGACATTTGCCTGAAGATCTGCTTTTATTTTCATTATTTTTTAAACCCAAAATGTAACAAGAAAAACGCTCCAAAAGCCCTACCTATAGATCGATCTTGTGACATCCTAGTGCTCCGACGTGTCTTGAGAGTTTTGACCCCGTTAACTTCTTTGGCTTCGTTGTCATCGGGAGGTTCGGAAAGGGGGCTGGAACTCGCAGTCAGAGGGCTGGAAGGTGGACTTGATGCGTCTGCGGCAATGACTGTGGTACTCAACCGAGAATTCTTTGCAGCAAATCCACCTTTCAGTGCGGGTGATAGTGCCGGCGAGTTTCGAGCTCGCTCGCAGAAGTGCTCGTACGGAAGAATAACCCGACTATATGAATTCCTAAGCTGTGTAGACAACCCAGGAATGCCACGATAACCGAGAATTCTTCCTAGATCGGACCATTTCTTGTTCTTAGTAACCTAACAAACAAACGAGTCAGCTTTTCTAGACAGCACGTTAGTGAGAAGGGTCTACCGCATCATAGCCACCCATCTTCTGAACTTCTTTTCTCAGAAGCCAAAGATCGACAGGCTTATGATTGATTGTAGGGACTGCAACTCGTGGGTTGCCCTGTTGTCTGTGGAAACGATATAACTGTTCCAAAAAATTTACTTTAGCTCTCGATGACGCCTCAATTGAGTTCAGTTGCTGTACACGAGTTTTGAATCGAAAAGTCTGTCCACCATCACAATAGGTTAGCGATGATGTATCTCGGTAAGGTTAACCACAACCTCTGTGTCCGTTACGAATGGCATCTTCCAGCTATTAGGAGGGACAATTTTGCAAATGCCGTAATGCTTCGCATGGTCAGAAATCGATTTGATATAAGCCATCGGGTCTCGAAATTCGTCGGGCGTAGGATAATATTCAGGACAATCTTCGAGTCCAAAAGGGCGGGGCACAACACGAGGAATATTGTCACTTCGAGGACTATTTGTCTTGACTGACGAGAAGTCCAAGGCGGGAGAGACAGGTATTGGTCGTGAGTCACGATACATAGAAGTCGAATCGTTATGAGCGTCGTTATCGTCCGGACCTACAGAAGATGACCTCCTATGGTTGTTAAGAGCCACTAAAGCATCAGTCTTTGACTTGCGAGGCGCCCGCTTCGATTCTGTTAGTGGCACTTGTTCGGATATTGCAGACCTCGCGCCCTGCATAAAATCGGTCTGAATAGGCACGGCACCTTCAACTCGAATGTGAAGAGATGATGTAAAAGTAGCATTCGGATTATTAGTGTAGTTTGGAGGTATGCAGCTTGTGCCGGCCTGAGAAGTGCCTTCACTCGAGAATCGGGGAGATTTTCCCCTCCGAGAAGGGCTTCCACGAGAGATACTGGCAGAGGGACTGCTGCGCATGGTTTCTGGGCCACTTGCTTGTTTTTCCGCGCAGTTTTGCCTCTGCGTCCAACGTTTCGCGGCGTAACAATGCCAGGAGAGTAAGTGGCGGAGTTCCAATATGCGGTATAGTGAATTGATTCGGCGTGGGTAAAGTCTGGCACAAATTAAGCCACTTTCCTGGGCATCTGAGATTCGCCTCCTGGTGTTTCGTTACTCTTATTACATTACTAACGTGTGGTTGATGGAAATAAATAGATTTCTCCTTCCAACAGTCATGAAGTGCGAAATGGGCGCCCTTGCCACATTGGCGAACGACATTTGCAGCTGAGATCGACGACGGGCCATGCACTACCATTGGTTACACATTATGCATTATGATTGGACCTGAGGTGGCTGCAGGAATGCGTGGGCAGAAACAACCTAAGCGTAAGATAAGAGTGTCCTGGACGGAATGTGCCGCTAAGTCTATTATACTTTAGCGCGATGATGTAAATTCGCGTCTTGATTCGACTCCATCCCATCTCGGGAATATGTTCTGAAGACAGAGCATATGGAATGCCTTTAGTGAGCCGATAACTATGTCATGCGCGACATCCATATGTTCCCCGCTTGTTAAGTTTAGTCGCGGCCCTGCATCAATGCCTTTTAGAGTCCTGAACCGGAAACACCGCCGGCATTTTGCCTGTACTTGCAGGCAAAGACTACGTTATAAACTCCGCAGCAGATAGGAGAACGAAACTACATATATTTATGGCAGAACGCTAACCAACTTTGGGCGAAAGGATATTACAGGTTAGTGTATCTTTAGCTGCTTTTGGCCACTTCTCGTCATGAACTACCGCTGAATTAAATCTCAAGTTCAGCGGACTCCTAGATATGTCCTGCCTACTCGTGCGACTACTATGACCGTAAAGGCAGCACTGGCACCGTTGAATACGTCGTAAGTTCTTCTAGATCCGATGAGAAATGCCGTCAGCGACACTACCGCCAATGACCACCGCACAGAAACTTTCGTCTCTAGGCTGTAATTGCAGAGGTGGGTTATCAATGTTTATTTACAATATTTTATGCGCACCCATGTTTAATGAACAGAGGTCCAGACGTCCACGACGCGAAATCGACGAGGATAAGGAATGGTGCAACAACGAAGAAATTATGATCGCCATCAAATGGAGTTGTATACCCAGCTGTGGCGAGCGTTCTGACCCACACAGCAAGGACTGGTGCTGTCAAAGGGAGTAACCATGTCATGACTAATAGCAGATGCCAATTGTGCCTGTCATTGTTGATCTGCTCCAAAAGAGGTCGTTGCTGTTCCGACCGGGCCTGCTTCGTTTGTGAATGAACGCCCTCCGTTCGTCCATTAACAAGCGCCAATGGAAATGCTGTCTCTTCAGGAGGGCGGAGGTGATCATTCCTCACTCGAGATAATGCGCAGGTATACAGGTGAATCATCCATGCGCCCAGGAATGCAACCTGCCAAGGTATCAATAGAAATATGGACAGAAAGAGTATGCCCATGGATACAATGGTCATCCTGCGCATTCCTGGCTCTTCTCGGCGTCGTCTCGAACCACCTTAGCCAATGATGTTGCTCCACGATAATAAGGCTCACCTGCGATAGAAAAGTATACCAATCCTGCCAACCAACCAGGCAAGGCTGGTCAACAGCCACCAGCTAATACACACCAGTCCGCTTGACACGACAAGTAACAGAGGTGCAATCATTAAAAATGAAACATCTCCGGCGTTCCCAAGAAAATAGCGTGACGGTAGTGGCAAGATAGACACAACGACGGAACAAAGCATCAGGCCTGGAAGGTCACAACGGATATAATTCGCTAGAGATTCTTGAACAGTTGGTACAACTGCCTATGGTCAATGAATCAAATACTTGGCATGATTCTACACTCACCTCTAGTTTTATCCGTAATGCCCCAGGCGTTGAACATGAGCAACGCAGTGATGCCGGTAGCCCATATGACAACTGTAGTCGGGTACCTGCAAACCCAACGGCCAACCGTCGCTGACCAGTCGATCTCGATCTCAAGTACTAGAGGTCCACAACTCTGTTTCATTGCCGAATAAACGGTGAAGTGAAGCCCAACGTTCGCAGTCACGGGCGGTGCATCAATGAACGGCGCTGGTGAGTGGCTATGGAGTAGAATTCGACGGTCTGGAGAGTGGTGAAGTGGAAAATAGTGCGCTTCGATTGGATGTGGTGCATGTAAGATCAACGGAGAGAGAAGAGTGCCTATCAGTGACAAGGATCAGGACTTGGATTATTGAAATGAATAGCATAAACGAGCGGACCAGAACACGCCACAAGAGGGTAGCTGGGAATCATTCTATAGACGATCAGCGCATGCTGTTTTACCTTACGCATGGTGACACTCGTGCTTAGTGCATTGCTATTCAATGTCAGCTTGGGCCTCGCCCCAAGTAGGATCGCTAGATGACGCGGTGAGTTCAGTAAACCAGCGAAGGGTTAATCCTTACACGTAAGACTAGTTTCTGAGTCGAATACATACTCGTGGCCAAATCCACCAACCACCCAGCCACGCCCATCACCATTCTCAATTTTGATTCCCACCATGTCGTCACCCCTAGAAAAGTCGGCAACGTCTGCCTCATATACGACGACACCCTCGGATTCATCTGAGCCTTCCCCAGGTAAAGGAAATGCTTGTCCATGAATTGGATTCGGAATAAGCCTTAAAGTAGTAGGCCTGAGTGAGTTACAATCAAGAATACCGGGACCTGGGAAGGTGCAGGTATGAATAGAAATGTCAAGGGGGAAGGGATTCTGAGGCGATACAGGTCCAATGGATCCTTGAGATACGAATAGGACAAACTTTTTGGACCTTTTTGCGGTGGCATTCGGAGGAATCGGCAATAGGTATGTCCTTGATTGTGTCGGATGTTCTATCGTAAGTTGCGAACCCATCGGTAGGATTTCATATGCTAATTCGGTTGAAAGGATATTCCCTGTACCGCCGTTTTCAAGTTCTGGGGGAAGTGTGTGCCCGTCGCGTAACCATTTGCCTAACACGAGACCCCGGTGTTTTGGGGTACTAGCCATGCCAAGTTCTAAAGCAGCCCTAGCAATGCGCCATCGGACTTGATGACACCACACTATTTCTCGATGACCTACACCCGTCCATGCACCCTCCAATGCAGACGTGAAGACTGTCTTGCGATAGAGGTCACCGACAACAGAAGGCAATATGCAAGATTCAGAAGGAATCATCATGTCTGTGGCGCCTCCACATAGTGATAGAATTGGGGTTGGGTCGTAGAATAGCATCTGCATGTTTTTCTGGTATATTTCCTCGATACGCGCGTCGAAGCGTGCTGGAGGTAGCATATGTGGAGCCGACATGGTAATTATTGCAGAAATGCGTTCAGAGGGGAGCAAAGATATCGCAACAATACCCCCCATAGAGTGGCCCATGACGATTATTGAGGTATTAGAAGGATACAGGGATAAAATGTAATCAATTGCGCTGGAGGTGTACTCGATTTGTGACTTGAGAGTCGATCCATGAAAAGCAGAGAGGTCTTCGTTGAATTCGACTGTCAGAAAAGCATCAGGACAAGGTTCATGTCCGCCGGAAATGAAAGATTGCAGAATAATGCATAGGGAAAGTCGTCGTACCAGCGAAGAAGTCAAGCGGCTTGAGAGGCCGTGATACAAATTCAGGTGACATAATGCGAGGGGATGAATAGAACTGTCGCGTGGCGGAGGATGCTATAGAACGTATCTGGTGGGATGAACCAGCGTTTCCCGGAATGAAGAGTACCGGTGTACTGTCCCTTGTGATCTATCATAGTTCGCGTCACCGGTGAGCTAACAACTTGCTTCACTAAACTCACCTGATTAGTATCCCATCCAACCTCTCTGTAAAGCCACAAAGAGTATCTGCTACCCAAAGGTGTGCGCGAGCTGTTGAATTGAGACTGCAGAACGTAGGATGGAGACATCCATGACATTCGACATCCTTGAGGCGACAGCTGTTGCGAAACATCAGAATACGTCGAGTAGAATACTGCCAATACTAGGAGGGAAAATAAGCCAAGATTGATTGGCCACAAAAGCGTGAGCATGGCGCTCACATGAAGGAAGAGGGGAACGATAGGTGACAGGTTTACGGCAGTCTCACATGCGGTGCCCTCAAGGTTCGCGGTCAAAGGCAGTGCGCAAAATCTCAATCGCATTCAAGAAATAAGTTATAAGCCTTAGGACACCCAAAGAGAATGCGAGGACATTTCGCGTCTGGCTACTTATAATAACGGAGATGCGAGAGTAAGTGCGACGAAATATGTACGGTGGGATAATGCAGGTGATGGTAAGTAGGGAGACGATAATATTAAAACACAGCAAATTTACTCGTCAGCGGCGTCGCCGCCCTCGTCCTTGGCATCTGTGGGTTTATCGGCTAAGTCACAATCAGCATCCTTTGACATCAACGGCACAGATAAACTAACCTGCGTCTTGCATATCTGAAGTCCAAAGAGTCAAGTTATCCCTGAGTAATTGCATAATCAATGTCGAGTCCTTGTAACTCTCCTCCGAAAGTGTGTCGAGTTCAGCAATGGCGTCGTCGAACGCTTGCTTAGCCAGGTGGCAAGCGCGATCAGGGCTGTTGAGAATTTCGTAGTAAAATACTGAAAAGTTAAGAGCAAGGCCAAGTCGGATAGGATGTGTGGGGGGAAGCTCAGTAACAGCAACATCCGAAGCTGCTTTGTATGCCTCCAACGATTTGTCGGCACTATCCTTACGTTTGTCACCAGTAGCGAATTCAGCAAGATAGCGGTGGTAGTCACCCATCCTGCATAATGATGAGTTGAAAAACATATAAATGCCATGGTGTTCGGACATACATCTTGTGATAAAAGACCTTAGATTCTCCCGAGGCAGCAGAGGGGATAAGATGCTTTTCGAGAACGGCAAGGATATCCTCGCAAATCTTTGCGAGTTCGCTCTCAATCTTTTCCCTGTATCCCTTAATCATCTGCACCTGGGCCTCGTTGCCCTTCGACTCTTCCTTCTGTTCGATTGAGGACACGATACGCCAAGATGCGCGTCGAGCACCAATCACGTTCTTGTATGCAACTGAGAGCAAGTTACGTTCCTCGACGGTGAGCTCTTGGTCGGACGAGGCAACAAGCTTCATGTTCTCAACCATTTCTATAGCAGTCCCTTTAGCTGAAAAGAATATATGATGTTAAACAATACTCGCCTTCATAACGCTCGGCTTGCTCGGCTAGCTTGGCGAGGTAGACACAGTCTTCACGGGACTCGGGCATCTGGGACACATATCAGGTGCCTTCGCGCACCCGACGCGTCGCGGAACTTACATTTATCAAAATAAAGACTGTAGAATGGCACAATGAGGTACAGTCGCGGATGGGAGAGCAACGAGCGCGATACTCACATCGGGTAAAGTGTGACGGTGATAGAAGTGGAGAGTTGTCGGTGGGCAGAAAGTGATACAAAAAATCTGCCTGAATTAAAGGAACTTGGGCAGAGGGTTAAACGGCACGTGACATTACACCAGGGCGTAGGGTTCCGCATCACATTATGTAAGTTTCCGGTGGAATATTCCGTTGGTCCGCAGAGCTAATGCCATGTCTGCCAACCCTCGGCGGCGTTAAGGTGCAGAAGTAATAATGTCGAGCCCATTGCGGCACGCCTACTTATGTCTATTTCCACGGCTACGTATGCTTCGTGCGGGGTTTTTCCTTTGACTCTCAAACATCATCAAAACCTCTGATATGTTTTAAGATAAGACCCAAAATGGTCTTTGCGTTACTTTTGCGATGGAAAGAGAACGCCGAGACTTGTCCGATTGTTCCTGATAGCGCTCGTCCAATTATTGGTTCTACGTTCTCGGAGTTCTTAGCAAACACGAATCCAGTACGCGCATTACTTCCTGGAACGTATGATAAGGGACAGACTCAAAAAAAGGGTCCCTCCAATTCTTATTTGGCATGCACACGGCATATTATCGTCATGTCCGTTTCAGGCGTAAAGCAGGCTACTTTGCTAGACGTTCGACACCATGATCCGTCACTATCAAGCAAAGCACGCGGCTATCCTTTCTTGTCATCTATGGACAAGACCGATTCATAAATGCTTGCTGGCTGGAGCAGGTGCGCACGAGACTGATTCGGGAAGGAATTAAACGCACTTGTATAAATGGCGAAGGGATAACCAATGCATGCAGGGCAAAATTATGTATATTTATAACGTCTATAGGTCTCCAAGAAAAGTCTACTCTGATGACTTGCCCTGGAAGTATCCTGCGTCAGCTTCACCTAGCAGATGACTGAATTTGCTTGCCTTGACCAATGACACGCAACCATACACTGTCAAAAACATTCCGACAGTGAAAATTGAACCAAATGTGCCTAGATGCATTAACTGTAAGTGCGAAGGAGTGGATGAAACAGCCACTGACCGACATAGAGCTTTGACCGCGGCAAACGCAACATAATGGGTCTTGGGTCGTTCTACGATGCCAACCATGTTAGTCTCCCTGCTGGGAATACAGACGGAACGTCATACTTGATAGATCCTCTGTCTTTCAACAATGTTGTTGGGTTCTAAGTGCCATTAATCACAGCCTTGAGGAAGCGCAATAACTACGCTTACTATTGTAGAGCGGGCTGAGAAAAATCATGTTTATGTTGGTTGAAAAATACGTGAAAGTAATCTCTCTGAACAGTGAGCGGGAGGTCACGGAGTTTGGTGTTGTTTCTCTGCGCCTTGGCGATGTCAAACAGCGACCGTGTTCGCGTCCGAGTCCGTCGACGATGCTTTTCATTTCCGTTGCTTTAGTAACTCTTTTTTCTGTATAGGGATTGACAATACACAGACCTGTTATCTATGGTAACACTGCCCGTCTACTGACCGCTGAAGAAAAGAAAGCTGCGCCGCAAGATCATACACATAGGTGGACAGTTGCTGTTCGAAGTGCTGCTTCTGTCCCCGATTCTGACATAGTCGGGGGCGCTGATGATATAAGTTACTTCATCAAGAGAGTGACATTCAAGCTACATGATACTTATCCAAATCCGACACGAAGTGTGTGGATCGGCTTTTTAGTGCGCCGCCATGTTTGACGTGCACTTCTCCCAGCTGTGGAGAAACACCCATTTGAAGTGACAGAAACAGGGTATATTCTTTCATGTCAATAACATCTCATGATTTAGGCTATTGTTCAGTTGGGGCGAGTTTGAAGTCCAGATTCGCATTACATTCGTACAAGAGGCTGGGGAAAAGAATCTGACTCTGTATCATCATATCAAACTACATCCATGGACTGTCACGCCTCCAGTAGGGGAGCAAGCCGAAAATCCACCCGCTAATACACTTGACGAACCTGTGCATTCATGGCAGTACGACGAAATTGTCTTTCACGACCCTTACCAGAATTTTTTGAACATTTTAACGCAACATCCACCTACATCACTGCCAAAGGTCAAAACCAAGCCTATACCATTTCACCTATCCAATCCGGGCTCGCTGGAAGCATCCAAAGGTGGTGTACCTGAATTTACAGTTGCGATGGAAAAAGAGGAGTACGGCCGGTTAGAAGAGGCGAAGAAGTCTATCATGGTTGAACAAGGTCGATGGAAAGATATTCTTCTCGAGAAGGAGAAGGAACTGGAACAACTCCAAAAACAAGTATCCTAATTATCATGTACGCCTTTGCATGACTAATTCAGTTGCTCGTATCTAATGCCAGGGTGCCCAGCCTGGATACATTTTCGCCTGCAATGTGAGACTCAGTATGACGAGGACTTAGTAGATGAAGTAACTCGCCAAATTTGCCAAATCGGTTGCTTCCTGAATGAGAATCTGAACTAGGGTGCTAGTCGAGCACTCCTTCTCTACTTTCTCTTTGTTCGTCATATGAATGCCCTTAAGTTTCTTTTCAATGGGGTTCAGTGCATTGCGCGCTAGCATCCCCAGGTCGACAGAAGCTTTAACCTGATTCCGTTTCGTCGGCTCCCGCTCCTGTAGAGTTCTCATCAATCACGCCTTCTTGATTGTGAAAAGAAGGAATGCTTACTAGCTTTCGTTTTTCGTCCTCCCACTCAACTAGCGGATCGTGGATGAAGGCGTCAAGGACGTTCATCAATGAATCTTTGTTGTCGCGCAGTAACTGAAGTGTCACTTCACAAGCGATTCGGAAGACTCCTATTTGGAAGAAGTCATCAGCCACAAGAACAAGAATGCCAAGGTCGCGACCTGTTCGCGACATACCCTCAATACCTGTCACTCCGCACCCGACGACCATATTTTGTGACAGCCGGAACGGGACACGTTCAGGGGTCTCTAGTGTCTTTCCCTACATATACCCGTTGATGTACATCTTTCTCGACAGTGACGAACTTGCCTTCTCAAATAAGCAATTAAAATCCACGTGTACAACATCTCCCGTATTCACATCAAGCAAAATGTTTTCACAATGCCTATCTCCAAGCCTGCCATATGCAGTTAGTCATGAGTTAGAGAGGAGCCGACATGATGTACCCCAAAATGAATCCAACCATGGACATGACAGCGGCCGTACGGCTATAGGTCAACCTGCTTGTGAACCATGCACTCGGTTCGGGGAACGTTTCAATAAACCACTCATGAAAGACGGGTGGAAACCTATGTCGAATCAGTCATAATCATGAGCGTGGTCAAATCGACCAACATGGGCAAGATTTGTTCAGAAAACAGTCTCCCAGCTTCTTTATCGCCAGCATCCTTTATTTTTCTGAAGATATCGTTCATTTCGCCCGACTGCAACAAAACTGAGATCCGAGCTACATGAAGACTAAAATGAGCTCACCCAACTTCGAATCCGCTTCGCATCGTAATATTTAAGCAGCACGGGTCTGATAGGAAGCGTGTTAGGTACCCATTGAATAAAGCCGCATTCTTCATTGAGGGTAACAACACCATATGTCCTTATATCTATGTCCTACATAAGAAAACATGTTATCTTGTTGTTAATTATGTACGACGTACGTAGTTGCCTTCGACGGGACTCGGAGTTCGCTTTCAACAGTTTGTTGACTATTGAGTTGAAGTCCATGATCCGAGCATCTTTCCTTAAATCGTCTTTCGGTTTTCCGAGGAACATATATATCTGGCCATTGCTGCCCCTTATAGTGATCTTTCGTGGCTTTGCTAGAGAACGCATGATATCAATTTCGTCGGAGAACTCTTGCGTTGTGGGATTAAGTCGAAACGATACCCTATGAAAGACACGGACGGACCTTCAAAAGTGGGTGCATCTGATGAAAAAGGTTGGTGACTATATTCTAAGGCGGACGTTGGAGGTAGATTCGCAGTGAGAGATTCTTGCAAGGGAATTATAAGTTCTGATCGGCCAAGCGCCGCTAGTCTGGGGAAATCTTTGTTCATCGATAACTGCTTCTTGTCGTCATCAACACGACAATCGCACAGCGCCAGCAGTTCATTGGTCATTATGATACTCTGATTAATCAGTTTCGATAGATATGGTCTTGCGTTGCTTGGATTATTCTTGAGCCAAGTCAGCACTTTGCCAGCCAAAATAAAATACCACGAGCGTACACGAAGTCGATCCAATATACGTCTGCCACGCTCTGCACGATTATCCTTCGCCGACTTGATGACCGAGGTGAAGAGCCACAATGATTGTTTCGGATATTCTTCAATGACTCTACTTATGAGGTTGCTGAGATGCTTATATGCGTCATCATTACTTATCCCAACCCGCGAAACAATTTGGCGAAAGGCCGTATACCACTGCAGAAAGATTAACACGATAGGCCCATCCGTGTCAATATCGTACCTTGTACACTGGAGAGTCCTTGATAACTTTGGCAACAATGTCGTTCACTTTCTTGAACAACGCTTCTCGCTCTCGGGCCTCCTTAGCCTGTGCGTCCGATACTCCCTCTTTGCCATCGTTAGCCTGCCTCTCCGCGAGATCCAACCAAATGGTGAGAACTCGAGGGACCGTCTGGTAAACGTACTTTGATCCCACTTTGATCGCCTTGGCATATGATCTGACAGTAGACAGGTTCATTTTCAAGCCCCTGAAAATTTTAAATCGAACGACAATTGAAGGAAAGGATAATCTTCACCGATTTAATTTGTCGACAGGCGAAAGTGCTTTGTAACATTCGTCATGGAATTGTCCAAGGCGGAAATGGCCACTCTCCCATCTGTGTTTATGGGTCAATATTGGAGTTGGTCGAGGCGCGATAACCTTACGCCGGCAAGGTTTGTTCGGCTTCTGAAAACATTTTATGGACATGAGACAGCCCAAATCTATCCGACTCGTACATCCAGCGTGCTCTTAAGACCTGAGCCTGGGGGAGTTCTATGTAACCTGCAAGCTAGGTATGCAATACAGACCTTTGCTTTAATGACATTTGATTCTTCATCATCCACTGTCAAATCTAAGACGTCGGCGCCATCTGGGATGTACCCGATGAGACGCATCGCGTTTTCTAGCTCCCGGAGAGCTTGCTGGCTTTCACCCCGCGCCTTCACAAGTTTGGCGCTTTCCACGAAGGAGAGATCCAAGCCACCTTGTTGAGCCTGTAGCATGGCACTGTACGCAGTCTGCCATTGATTCGCCTTCCGTGCGATTTTGGCGCTAGCAATCCAGGAGCGACCAACTTCGCGAGCAAGCATATGTCTTGGGAGAAGACTGACAGTGAGATGTTCAGTGCAAGAATATTCAACTTATTAAAAGTATACCGACGTCAAAGCAAAGGCAGTCCTACGCATACTTAGTATGGGCTCACGTGTGCGGAAGGTCGGAAGCGTTGCGTCGAGACGTGCAGTCAGATTCAAGGAGAGCTTTCCCAATATCTCTCGCCTCTGTAACTGAGAGCGTGGCTGGGAGCCTGTTGGAAATGCGGCGATAACGTCGTAGATTTTCTCTAGCTCGTGCATCTGATGGAGGTTGAGGACAGCATCGTAGGCTCTTCGATATCCAGTCGCTCCAGCAGCGACAATTGGAGCACCTAGGATGGTCCGAGCTATTCGTAATGCTTCCGATGTTGTGTTTGGATCTCCAGATCGCATTGCAAGCAGGGCGCGGGCCATGGCAACATGTTCTGTCTGGATAGTTGCACGTTCGGCCATGACTTTGACGTCATCCCAAGCACCAACCATCCAGGCGCTTTCTAACTCATACCCAATCAAAGTGCTTTCCCATTCAGGGTTGCGTGTGAGTATGCCTCTCACATGTGTACGTAACGAATCTTTGAAATAATAATCCATTCTTTCCGGCGCTTAACAATCGTAAGGCTTACCATAATGACCTAAATTTCTAAGACAGCGCAATAGACCTAGATGATAGCCGATGTTGTCGGGTGACTGTCGCAATTTCAATTCCCAGCAACTTTGTGCAGATGTCCAGCGCCCAGTGTTTTCATGTTGCCGTATTTGGTGCTCTAGGGATGGAGCTAGTATGAGGGTAGAAACGCCTTCCATTCCGTCCGGTTCGTCGAGATGTGCATATATCTCATGCATTTTTTCGTAGTAATTAGGGAGATCTTTGTTCGGGGGTATTCGTTGAACCATTAAGATTTGACTTTCGTAATTCATGAGAGATCTTGCGTATGCCTTACACTGAAATGCAGCTCTTGCCATGAGGTGCTGGTCAATGCTCGATAGCATGGAGTCGACTCGAAGTAAGTTGTTCTTCTGCGTGACTATAAACTTGATTTGCACGCGCCCTCTTGTTTTCGCTCTTCTTGGAGTTAATTTCTTGCCTGATGATGCGGACCCACTTGCTTAGGTGGTCTAACAGCATGAAGACAACCTGATCTACTTCAGTATATGGCAGGAAAACACAAGGGCAGAACTTACCTGCGCGCTCAAGACTTTCTTGTCAAAGGAAGAATCACTTGTCGAATCAACTTGATCTTCTAGTACAGCAAGAAATTCCGAGCGGATGGTCTGTACATCGTCTTCATTGCCTGAGATCAGAACATTTAACACAAGATGGGGAAGGATGTGGTGGGAGACAACAACGTCCTTGTAGCGAACAATGGAACGGAGGATGCCGAATATCTTCTGGGCGGTCTCCCCGGCAACCTTGTTTATGAGGTGAAACGTCCAGGTCTGGATCCAGTCGCGGTATGTCGACTGTCGCGGGTAGACTGGTAGTTGTATCTCAGGATGATTTTGCTGGAGAGATGTATAACGAGCCTCGAGAAGAGGTGACACAGTTTCTAAGACACGCTTTGGAAGCTGATTCCAACGGTTGCGGACCTTCAGGGGAACGGAGCCTCCGGAATTCCCAACGGCAACAAGCGCTGGAGTAAACTGGCAGAATTTTAAGAGCTCTTGGATCACATATGCCAATCGCGTTTGATAAGCCATATCGCTCGTAGAGCGGAAGGCGCCAACTAGGAGATCACTAATCAGGTGTAATGCGAAGCGCATTGATTCATTCTCATCCGTGAAATTGCTCAACACTATCATTGTGGGATCGTCAACAGCAATTTCGCATCTATCTGGGTCTACCGCTCCGAGGATGCCGATGCATTCAAATGCTAGTAACCTCAGCTGCTGCGTTGCATCACCATCGCGACAGGCAATAGAGAAAAGAACTTCCAAGATTTTGCCAGTCATCGGATCGAAGATGTCGCCAGAAGTGAGTTCAATCATGACGTCGTGTTGTTCTAATAGCATGAATACCTTCAGTTCCGCAAGTGACTGTGTCGAAACCGTGAGGTTATCGCTTTTGCATTGATGCAGGATACGTCGTAACTTCTGCCGCGAAGTCCAATTATTACGTAGTCCTTGGATGTAGTCCTGAATATATTTTAGATCTTCGATTTGGGATAGGTCAGCGATTTCATCAAGTTGCGGGCCAAGCTCAGCACCCAGGCCCAAGACGATGTTAGCAAGAGCTTGCACAGCTAGGTCGCGAGCACGGGGATTCAAGTAATGCCAAGAAGTAACGAAAGCGGCGCTGGTAGGCCCAACATGTGGACCGAGGTCTGCAGGACCTAGAACTGATAGAAATTGGTGCCAGCTTCTCTATCGTGGGTTCAGAGAGTTCTGGGATGCTTATCATGGTTTGAAATATTGCCATAACCTAATTGAAAAAATAGATGTCGCTATTGTTCTATGCATGGTGAAAAAATACCTGAGGAGCCACGCTACTGACGGAACCGCCAATGAAGGTTACTAGTGACCCGATACTTCGGACAATTTTCCTCTTAACATCAAGACTTTTCTTCCCTTGAACACCTTGCAGCATGTCGTTAATACCAGGAGAGGATACCCAGAATGTGATTCTTGAGAAAAGCCCCAAGATCCGGAAGAGGTAGAGAGCGCCCCTTCCCCACGTTCGGCATGAGATATCGCTGTACTTCCTGAAGAGCACGTTTAGTCTATGAATATGTCATGATGAGTCGGAATATGAAAAAGACGTTCAAACAAACCATTTCAACACTGTCCAATCTATCATCTCCCAGATTGACCACAAGTTCTGCCAACAATGGCAAGAGGCAACTTTTGATTACGCTGACAATATCAATTGATGCATCATGGGAGTTGGCCACAAGAGTTGTCAGAATGAAGTTGACAGCTTTTTTCGTTTGACCCGTTTGTAGAAAAGCATGAGCCAGAATCTTGTGAGAGTGCTTCAGGAATAGGCTCGATATTTTCGTTCTGAGCTCTTTCGACACAGACTCGAGAACAGCTTTCTCACAGTCCACGAAAAGCTGCGGTAAGGCACGAGATAGATTGGACACGATAAATTGGCTGGGTGGAATTCCCATGGCACGGCAAGCTTCGTGAAATAGCGCGGGCTGAGAATACATCCGACAAATGAGAAATGGGGCAATCTGATCCAAATAAGGTTGAATAATGGAGTAGGGTGTCTTGTTATGCCATTTCACTATGGCAAGGAACTGTAGACAAACGAATTCCATGAATTCATGTAAATATCAGAGCCTGGAGTGCATATACCTTCACACATGCCAATCCTCGAATTACAGGGTTTGGCCGCCCCAACTGCGCAATGAGGAGGCAAAGTACTTGACCTAGCAACATCGAGTTTCGTGTTCTTACAACTTCAGGACACCAGATTAAAAAGTGCATGAACTCACTCTCCACAGTTCCCCATTGCGATAATAATAGTTTCATTGATAGGCATTTTCGCAGTCTCCAACACTTGGTATAGGTAGCTGAGTATTTGAGATGTTACCTCGTTACTTTCACTATTAGAGCTGGAGGCTTCCAAAAGTACGTTCAAAGCTCCTCTGATAGCTATATTCGGTCATCATTTTCCTCGCAGGGAACTGAACCTTACCCAGCGGCTAGCCTGACACTTCTATCCTTGTCGACGATACCTTTCATAACTGTATGGCTAGCGCGATTCCATTCTACTGGGCTGGCTCCGTCAGCATAATGCCTGATCCCATGACTTAGGATGTGGTACATCTGCTGATGGACAGCATTTGTAACCTGATCAGCGGTACCTCGAACTATCAGATCCAAAATGTCAAGAAGTGCAGAGACGTCAATATATTGTGTCTTTCCATTACAACGAATATTATCGCAGCGCGTCAAAACGCAGATGAGGTTTGACACTTTTGCAACAACCTCGTCTTTGGTTGTTGGAGATTCTTTGGAGTGTTTCCTAGTAACACAATTAGCCGTTGCCCACCACGCAGCAAAACGACGTACCCCTCAAAGTAATCCCTAATCTGATACAAATTGAACTGAGCATACTGCCTGTCTGTCACGTCATCACCGTCAATTTCCATCCAAGAATAATGGTGCTTGTTGACAATAGCCTCAGCCGCCACCCGTACTCGTTGGCGCCAGTGAGTCGATGCTGCTTGTGATAATACTTGCTGTGGTATAGTATCCTTTACTTGTTCGTCAGCCATGGCTCTTGCGTCACATTGATCCACTTCGATAAGTAGTTCTTCGTGGCGAAGTTTTCAGGTTATTATCATCCGACGAAGCTTGCTTGATTTTGCAACGTAGCCTTTCACTCGCGCAAGGCAGTATTGCTCTGAGATAGGCGACTAGAAGGTCCTGCGCAGTTTCAGTAAGGACGCAGTAAACGCTTGAATGAAACTAACAGATAGTTGCTCGGATGGTCCAGCGCACAAAAGTCGGATAACTTCATTTGCATCTGATTCGCTTACAGGTACATTTCCATGAAGCTCGTTTGCCTTCAGGACAATTTGATCAAACTCAATACATTCTATGTCTTGTAGGGTACGGAACTGCAAGAGGCGGAATGCCATGTGGGAAAAATGGTCTGCATAGGTAGAATGTTTGCATAGTATGATGACGGACGACATCAGACTTGAAAGGACTTTGGCACGTGCCGCTATGCCCAAGGAACAGTTGGTAGAAAGTAGATGGTTGAAGACCGAACCGAACACTTTATGCAGCCCGAAAGTTGCGTCAGAGAGGAACCATTGCGAAACAACAGGAGGATAAAGCGCATGGGTTACGACATCGACCAACAACACCAACAGTGCCGCCAATTGCGAGGGAGTTGTGACAGATAATTCTACTGGCTTGCCTCGGAGGTCCTTCGGTGTGTGTGCTAAGCGCATGCAAATATGTATACCACGACAAATCTTACAGTATCAAAGACTGACGGTGGTTTGGTTTGAACCCTAGGTGTTTGGAAAGGTATGACAGTAATGGGCAATACTGACTGGCGCGGTGCTGGAAAGAAGGTCTGCAAGAATAAGTGTAGAGTATGCCTTGCAGATGAACGCAACACACCAAAGACCAGTTGGACGAATTCATTGAGTAGATGACGTAGGACTTTCCAACGGGGCTCCTTCCGACTGTCTGATTCTTACAACGTTGCCCCCAAAATACCGAAGAAGCGCAATAAGTGCCTTAAAGGATTTATCCCTCAGCTCGATTGGAAGAGGTAGGCCATCCTCGACCTCCACGTCACGGTCGAGCCAGACATCAAGTGCATTGCAGAGATTCACTAAACGCGCACAGAGATTGCACGCTGCATCATGTTGTCCGGAGAAAAGCCCATCCACCTGCTGCGCTGCTCGATGAATGATCTCCAGGGCAGAATCAAGAAGGATGAGTTTTTCTTTCATAGCATTCCATGGGATTGAGCCGGGCAGAAGGAAAGACGCGAAGAAATTGTCGGAAAGACCGAGAATAAGGGTATCCCAGTCCCCGTCGGTATGACGAATGCGATTCGGGGGTATCATCGCTGAGGAATTGTGTTAAAAGATTCCGCAAATACTGAAGGAATTGCTCTGGTGTCGTGCCTGCTCCTGTCATATTGTCATGTTTGGAATTAGACAGCTGCATCGGTGGTACTTGTTCTGCATTCATAGTGTCAGAAAGTCGACAAGGCGTGCAGGTAATCAAGTCATGGGTCGCGTACGCGTCACGCTATGTGTCACGGCTATCTACGTCCCGCACGCCTCTTTTCTTTCAATTTCTCCCTCTCCATGGCCTTCTCTTCCGCTCGTTCACCCTCCATCGAACCAAATACGCGCTTCATACGCTCATTGTAAGCTCTATCCTTGTCCAATTGCTTCTGCAATGTCACGCTAGCAAGGAAACGAGCATCTTTCCGAAGCTCTCGTATTGCCCCCTTCCGCTCTTGTTTGTATTGGCGCCGTAACTTCGCTGCCTCGTTTCGCTCACGATCAGGATCTTTGTTACGCATGTACGACGAGGACGATGTGTCAAATTTGGGAATATAGGTTGGTATTGGGATCGGCTTGTGGGATTGCAGTTGCAGGGGTTTCCGTGACTGACGAGCAAATTTCAATAATCGACTAAGCATGTCCTGTAATGAATCTATGCACGACTATACAAATAAAATGAGCGCACCAATCGCAATAGACTGATCACCTTACCTGCAGCCCTTTCAGCTCTTGAGCTTGGATATGCCGCACAATCTCTAAGATTGGCTCGTAGAGATCAATGAAACCTTCCAGTTCTTTGTACATATCAGCGAAAACTTCCCAGAAGGTTGAGCGCCAAGGCCAGCAGATCTACTTTTGCCTGCTCCGCAGAGCCCTGCGTGGCGAGTAGAGTGGGTAAGTCAGCCGTCCGAGGATGGATCACATCGCCTGGTTTTGATCTTATCCGGAGTTTTTGACACAGCTCAGAACGGAAGTCCGGTGATGGGAAACAGCCAGGTATAGCAGCAGCAGATTCATAGCCTTGGGGAGCCAAATGAAGAACGGCATTGATCATAAAGTTGATTGCCTCCGGCACAAACCGTTTGGACAGTGATTCGTACTGAAGAAACAAGGTGCACAAAAAGAGACCACTTGTCAAGTCAGCAATTGATCTCACTCTACACAGACCGAGGTAGGAACCCATCAGAAGGCGAGCGGGTGAAACGACAGCGTGATTCAGATCACTAGTTGACCAAAGAACACCAATGATGCGTAAAAGCGCGAGTTCAGACAGGCCTGGCCAAGTTTTACTTTCGGGGTTTGAAGGACCTTGAGATAAGCCATGTTTCAGGTTCTTCTGCATAAGCACTAATTTCTTGATGAAATGTGCGGCTGACTGAGTAGGATATGCTTCAGTAAGAGAAGCTAGATGTGATGAAAGGCTGGAGAGGAGGTTTAACCGAGGATGTGGGCTAACAGTGATATGAAGGACATGATCGATCAGCACTGCTGTCAGCGCCTGGTAATGGAGAATCAATTGTTATTGAAAAAGAAAGAAAGAAAAAACAGCCTGGACATACCTGCAATTTGAACTTATTATCTACTGCCAAACTGGTATGATGCAGGGCTCTGATGCGCTGAATGACGGTGTGGATATCATTATCATCAACGCCCTCAATAACCTCCAGGAATTCGTCGTGAGTCTCGGGACACGAGAACGTATACGGAAGCTCTTGCGTTGAACTGAAAGTTTGCTTGTCCTTAGCCTTTCCCTTCCTCTTGGAAGTCGCAAGCTCTTCCTGCTCTCCTGCCTCATCTTCCGACTCCCAGTTGAAATATTGTTCTTCATCACCCTCTTCCTCCACTTCTTCGTCATGGCTTCTCTCGTCACCCATAGCCGAATCTCCAAGTCCAGCGCCCAGACCGCCCCATGCTTCACCTTCAAATTCGAAATCATCCTCAAGGTCGTCCCCTCCACGCTTCCTCTTCCTACCCTTCCCTTCTTCCTCGCTTTCGCTCTCATCCGATCCCAACATCCGCTTCCGTCGTCCGCGCTCAGCCTTCTCCAAAGCTTCCTTCTGCTCCAAAGCTAACTCTTCCTCAGTCTTTGTCCTATCCTTCGGCTTCGCTCGCTTGTCAAAAGCAAGTTCTCGAACATGTTGATCATAATCCTGGTCTTGGGAGGCAAGTAATAACTGATCCTCTGGGGTTTTTAGATCGGGACTTTTCGAAGGGTCGGACGCATCCGGCCGCATAGAACTGTTGTCAGACAATAGACTATCGCCGGTCGTACGCGTCGCATATAGCAACTCTCGCAGGGCGTCAAAGTCCTTATCTAATTTTTGACGAATGGTATCTCCCTTCTCCCTCTCGACCTGTCTGAGTAACTAGAGTGTGGTTATTAATGTTGAAGTGATGTGGAAGATTAAGACGTACTTTGTGCTCTTTGCTTTTGGCTATGACTTCAGCCATGACTTCAGCTTTTGTTTTTTTCCTAGCAGGCTGTAACATGTTGAGTAACCAAAAGCGTTATTATAATCGTCATACTTCTTCATCTTGGCCCTTCTCACTTTCGTCCTCAAAACCTCCGAAATGTGTTTTTTGAACAATCTCCTTGTTGATTTCGCCTGAGACTATAGTCAGAGTGAACCATAGAAAAATGGACATCCACATACCACCGTCCTCTTCCTCGTGTTCATCCAGCATCAAGCCGACATCGTCAAAATCGTCCAAATTTGACAGGCTCTGCCCATAATGAGTAAGTTCGTCCTCGTCGTCCAGGTTGAATGCAGAGCCTTTTGCAGCTCTCTGTCTCTCCCTTGTGAAACGTTCCAACATCCGTTCCTCAAGGCTTATAGTAGGGTCATTCTCACCGAACCGCCGGTCAAGAATACCGCCTGCTCGATTTCTCTCCTCGTACTCTTTCAGTAACGTCTTTTTTCTCTACGATGACGCGTAAAAAATGCGCTGCTGTAGTTCGTGATTGGCACGGACCTGTTCAATCCCGGCCATCCTGCTCTGTGCAGGTTTTCCGACCACACCTTTAATCTTGCGGCCCCCGACATCATGCTTGAGTCGTGTGACTTTGACATCGAACGGATTCAACGTCCTGTGGATCTCGTCAAGCTTTGCTGCCTTGTCCTTCTCTGCAAGAACAGCGGAACGCTTCCTCTTGTTCCCTTTGCCTTGACTGCCAGTGATGCCGGCGTGGGACAGAGCAGCTTTCAGCTGCGAAAGCTGTGATCCTTTGGGCATGTCAATGGATTTGGTGATGATAGTCACGGTGTGACCTGTGCTAACTGAGCGCAGGAGATAAGCTTAGCAATATCTAATTGATGTCGTCTGCGTGTCGGGTGCAGCCGCAGCATTCCTGCGCGTCGAAAGCCTGCGGCCCGCAATCCTGCTAACACGAACAATCACTTCGCGTGGCTTGCCATCGACTGAACACCAATTGTTTCATAACCTCATCTGGATTATGCAGCTTACAGAACACGCCGGGGCCCCGCCTGCGGCGAGCGAATGACGCTCGTGGAGTAGCCTTTTGTGGTCACGTGCGCAAAATAGCCCGGACGGCTCTCGGTTGCCAACAATTGCTTTATCGTCATCACAAGCAGAGGTCGAGCAGGACCCTCCGTCGGCCTCCATGTCTTCTCCGCTCATTGCCCCCGCCCCCCAAGATGTCCCAGAACCAAACTACCATAATCTCCATTTAATTTCCATGCGGGCAACAGCTCTCGAGGTCTGCTATTCTGTCTATGGCGAGAATGCAACTGCTATTGATGCTGTCGACCGTTTCTACGAATCTAATGCTAGTGAGTCCATGGGCCGCCTTGAATACACCCATGTCATCCTGACGATCATTTGACATCCATAGTGTGAGTTTTCCAACTGTTCTGCTCCTGACATCGCCAACATGCCCTCAAGTTATGAGAATCCACTTGTTACAGCAACTTCTCGATCAATCATCTCCGATATTCACCGCCTTGCACGTCAACTCAGCTCTATCGATGTCCCACGTCCCCTGGCCATGATCTTCACGTTATTTGGACTTTCCATTCCAAACGACGAATTAGATGAACCGCTATTTCAAGCATTACGCGTATGGAATGAGATTGGTGACATATGTGAATGTGAATCCTTCGGTAAGCCTTTTAGTGCCTTCTCACCTCTTATGGAAGCCTCACTCTCTTGCAGATGGTCATCGAAAAACAATCGTGGAACACACGCTTAACATATTGCTTCTGCCAGGCATACACCACGATGGTCTCAATCGTCACCAGACGAATGGTTCAACAGATTCTCTCGTGAATGCCACCACTGGGTCACCTGTCCCGTCTATCCCTCATTTCGCGCTTCCTTCGCTGCCTGTTCCAGGGACTTCATTGTCTGTACCATCTCCGCTCCATTTCAAATTACGAATTTTGACACGCCTATCCTTCAACGAGCAAGGATGCGTAACTCACCATCGTGATTTTTGGGATGTGAAAGACCTTATGGGACTACTACCCGGTGTCTCCCTTGTTCAATGGATCACGTCAAGATTGGCTGCAACAGGCCTATCTTACGCCGCCAGATTGTTGCCGAGGAGAAAATGTCAAACTTACACTTCACACGTTCCCGAGGATAGACGTCCAGTATTAGGAAGTGACCTTTCACCTTCCATCCGGTTGGGTGTTCCCCTCTCGAACGCCCTGGGGCTACAGAATTTGTGACATTCTCCTCATGATATGCGACGATCTGATTGGATTACTGCTAATAAACACTTAGCGCATGAAGAGGGATTCGGGGCACGCAGACGTGCTGTCCTTGTTGCAGAAAGTCCGGCGTGATCCCATGACCATATGGATGACACCCTTCACAATGATACCAGTAACGATTACGCAATCGGCTCTCCGAGCGAAAGCATATTTCGTTGACGTTCCCATATGGTCGAATATCCATTTGGTAGTCCCCTTAGCATTGGAGTTCGTTGGTAGTAGGCATAATTTACTCAATAGATACCCTACTTTGTTGGCCCATTATAGAGATGATGACGCAAGTTTATAATTGACAGGGGCAGATAATGAAGTTTCGAGTTGATTCTATGACACTTTTGCAGGGAGGATCTGGCTTGGAGCTTCAAGTTTGAAAGTTGGACAATGTGCAGCGATGGGCAGGCCTCCGAGGAACCCGTTGCTTGTAGCGACAACTGGCAAACATGTCAGGCAAGGCTAGAGAATTAGGATGAGTCTGACTCTAATTCAGTGAATATAGGTGTCACGGGTCCACCAAGTTATATGCCCTTTTAAACCCGGCGCTCTTGTCTAGTTCTTAACGTCTAGACAAAAAGAGCTATAATGAGTGCCATATCGACGGTGGATTATTGGTTCCCCGCCGAAGAAGACCTTAACAAGCACGAAACGGAGTTGCAGAATGAGGACGTATACAATATGCCGTACGACGACCGCGGACGCGGAAAACACTTTCAGAATGGTTCAGGTTCGATCTTAACCCTGAAATTCACCAGGTTCCAGGATACCTGAGAGAGATAAAATTGGATGGGGACCGAGGAACTCTGGAAAGAGTATGACTTGAACGACACGCGGCCGCACCAGAAGCATCTAGTAACGTCCAAGTAGCGTCATCGATATCGGGTGTA
Source organism: Amanita exitialis (assembly GCA_023014455.1). NCBI lineage: Eukaryota > Fungi > Basidiomycota > Agaricomycetes > Agaricales > Amanitaceae > Amanita > Amanita exitialis. Next base: position 751,374 of record JAEBUR010000004.1, on the reverse strand, counting down.
TATCTGACAACGTGAAAGTGACATGGAATGAAAAGCTGAAAAATTTCCTTGCGCTAATTCCTCGAACTGGCGGAGGTATTAAGTCGGAACATTGATGTGAAATGACCGACGCCTAAAATCGGATCGTCATATCGATTGTGCGCAGTGCGGGCATTCGGCGAAGTGGAGCCTTGCGGACTGTCTAGGAAATTGCGTACGTGGTGGTCGCCCACTTGTATTCATGTTCCAATTTCCTGCGCGCATTTCTAGGGCTTGGACCCCAGGCATGAATGTGTCTTGCAATCGTACACGTGCGAAAAAAGAAGGAAAAAAAAAAAAAACAGAAAGTGCAGAGCGTGCTCTGTGCCTCGACGCATGTCACGGTTGCTTTTGGGCTCCCTGTCAGAACATAACCGCCGTCCGGCATCAATTGTGGCCGGTTGTCAGCAAGAGTACATGCAGGGCGTCACGCTCGCCTACACTCCACATTCGCCTCATGACTCGATTTTACCAATCTGTATTTCAGATCTCCGTGGCACAAGTCCTACAGTCTCAGTGTACCCTTCCACAACCCTTGACATGATTAAGAGAATACCCCGTGAACGTCGGTAATCGCTCATGGAATGTCACAATCAAGCAAAGTCAGCAAACCGTCGTCTGCCGTCTGCCACGATGGTTCTCATTCCTGTCTGTGCTTCGTGCACCGCATGTATAGCTGATTCCGCGACCAAGGCGGGCCTTCGATAGCTTCGTTGAAAGGATTGCATCGCATTGGCCCCATGAAACATTGTCGAAGCAGGTGCCGGCGCCGGAATCGCATTACTAAGATGACATGACTTTACACAAACAGAATTTGGTACCCACGCGTCATTTCATTCCTAGCCCAAACGTATAAATTTGTGTTTTCGTCATGTGAGATATATCGTAACCAGCGTATGCTGGGCTCGCAAGGTCCGTGCAGGCTGTCCAGATGCGTCCATAGTAGTAGAATGAAAGTATGTTCCGTTGTCATTCGGGTACGATTATTCGGGTACCACGTCGTATGGAGCATTATCGGTACCGTGACATGTTTTTTCCCGATGGTTTGGCCACAGCCAATGTCGGACCCCGTCTCTTTTTCGCAGTCTGGGGTCAAGTGACGACAGGAGGAATGTCCCACCCCAAATGTCCAAAATTGGTTAATCGTTCAGCCACAAGAACAACATCAAGGTGGGCGTTCTCCTGTCAGGACTGTCGTTACACTAGAAAGATTGCATCTCTATGTTGGGTATTTGAAATATGTAAAACGTGGGTAAGTATTGACGTCTGCATGATCCATCATCTGCTTCGCATCACTAGCGCCAGTTGCAACAACTCGGTCAATTAAGAATCATGAAGGACACTCCGACATTTGTATTGGATTTGTTTCTTGAAGCCGAGTACACCGAGACTGTCACTAGCAGGACTGTTAGCGCTGGCCGCAAGTAATTCAACCTATATATTACTTCTCAAACTCAAGGCACTCGTGATTTAACAAGGGAGAAAAACTTGAACAAGTTAATTAATGGGCACTAGGATCCGCAAGCACGTTTTGCGGTAGATTAGCCCGACGGGTAGGACGGGCTCGGTTGCCACATTGACTACCTTTATCTTTCCACGCCTTTCGAATTTCTGGAAGACACTGAATTCCTTGCGACCTAGCCAAAAGAGACGTCCGCGTACCTAGGCACCGCGTCCGGCAAAATTACCTGTTGAAAAAGAGTCTAATCAGCTTCATGTGCACATGACATGATTTTTTACATCTCTAGACGTAAGATCGTAAGATAACGAAATCATTTGAGATCTGAGGGTATGCATTCTTCTCCCAAAATAAGGCCGTATGCTTATTTTGCTTACTTACTAGTGCGCTTCACTTCACATTTGTCGGTAGCGAATAAGATGGGTTTTCACGTACGCACAAAAGGACTATCGAACATGGTCCAACAATCACTACAAATTTATGAATATGAAAATCGATGATCTTACGGAGCAACGAGTGCAACCCGACACTAATTGCCGTTTTTCCGGCCAAATGTGCAAAAGTCAAACACGACCGAGATAATTCAATAGACTCACTTGTCAAACACATATCTAAATCTCATGTACATGCTACGACAAAGACGATCGGTGGCGCAATTCTGGTCGGCCATCTCGCGACTTGCAATCGCAATATGTGACATTGCGCTCCCTGCCGCAGCCGATCATTCCCACGTCAATCAGTCAAAGTGGGTCCTTCAGGTAGCCTTTCAAACCCAGCCTTGCTGGGGCACTGCCCACCGAGGGTTACAGACGCACACGTAACGGCAGTATGGCAATTGAGACGGTCCGCACTGCTCGCGCTAAACGACAGGTGCATTGCCGCACGCCGTGACATAGAGGTATTCGAGAAAGTTTTCGGGTCCACATGATCATTCCGGTTTAATGGTTGATCCGTCAAGGCTGTTCGGGTTTGGCCTCTCCTTCTCACCAAAGCATCCTCCTCTGATCATACTATTGCATGCGCGAGTGAGTCGTCTGCGGCCCCTTGAAGCGCTGACCTCTGAATGCACCGCTCTACATATCATACGGGCAAGTCGGTCTGCTAGCCCTGACGTAGATCACCAAGCAAAGGACAACGCGACCCAAGAATCGCGTCATATCATTGAAGCATTATCGATAGGCACCTTGAACGAATTCGATCATGCATACCATGCGGTAGGGTATAGGATGGCCCAGATAATATCTGCGAATTGTTGACGACAACATGGGCAACTACCGGTACTTGTTGTTGAGACCGGTGGAGGAGAAGGAACGCAGGGGATTGATATCCCCTGAGTTTAGACTGAAACGCTTGAAAGTCGATTATCGTGCATCAAGGGAACATGTGTACGCAGTCGTAAGGGGGAAGGTCGTATGTTATGATCGGATGGAGACGCTGATCCGTTATGTGTTCGGCAGTGGTCATGGCCTGTATCTCTCGCTCTCGCGGCGCAAGTTCGTGTAAAAGATGCTCCATGAAGGCCGAGAAGAGGGTGCTGCACGTTTGGGAGTTATGCTGATCATCGGCATCTGGCACCATCGTAGGAGTTTGCTCGCAGATGGAAGGCTGCCAGGGGGGATCTTTCTTCTGAATGCTATCTCCGCAAAAGTTATTACGAATAAGGAGGTTATCATAAATACGATAAGCTTCTTGATGCGCTGTCGCGCTAGGCGAGCATTTAGAACTTGTAAAGCTCGGAGTTTTACGTTACTGGGGACCTTACGACCATCGCGCGCTGTCTTTCTCGTCAGTTACATTCTGTTGGAGGAATGAAACGAAACCGACTTTCGCTATCGGCATTGGAAATGAGATATCACCCGTCGTTATCGAGTGCAGCGAGCATGTGCTGCGGGGAGGCATTGAAACCCGAAGTTCGTTCTTGGTAACGCTAAATGGGGGAAACTCCACTTTCGGAACCGCAAAAAAGTACACCAAGCCTCGGAATATCTGCGGAGAGTGGTCATAGGGTCGCCTGCACCTGTTTTGCCAGCTACGTGTGCATGGGAACCACTACTTCCTGGACGATGCTCCGGGGCGATGCCAGGCTGACACATTTGGCGTCAATAGGGGCTTAAGCGCGTGAGTTACGCGCAAGGACCGTGTGCGGGGCAACCCACGCACGTCCTAGAATGGAATCGAGTGGAGATAGAAGGGAAATGTGTTTTAGCTGGTCGGAGTCGAGAATGGAATCGACGTCGCCGCTAGACGTCATCTTTGCTGATTTGCTATCTCACGACGAATGTACAGCGGAAACTGCGCGTGGCTCTTTGCACTAGGCCAAAGGCAGTGAGCGTTTGCCTACCTAACGGCGCCCAGCCAATCATAACCATTATTACAGCACCGAGTAAAATCCTCGCCTGTGATAGCATTATTGAAGCGGCTGCTGATATAATGTCTTTTCCGTCCCGCTTAAAATCCCATCGAACGTTCTGTAAACCAGCCGATGCGTGCGGGGTAACGTATTCTGTCATCCCCCCGACACAAGTATGGTTAAGAGATTTATATTTATTGTTAGTACACAAAAGTAACTAGACAAATTGAACTGATAACTGTGATCTAGATGTAATTTGAAGCGCGCATGATGGTACACTACATTGACTTAGCCGATAATAAGTATTTTCAAAAGGGTATCGCACGGCACTGGAAGTATGAATAACCGACGTGAACTGTTCAATCCAAGAAAACAAGAGAGGGATGGGCAGTTCTTGGTGGCTTGTTCCCAATCAGGTCTTTTGCGATACAGGTTTCCGAGCGGTACAATAACTGTCACTTGACGAAATTAAACGAGAAGAGATCAAACTGAGGCATAGACGGCGGCTAATACCGCCGATTCACCCTTCATGAGGCAACAGCTGTAGGTAGTGGTGCCTGCAAGGTCAACGCGCCAGAACTAGTTTCCTCGACGAGCTTGCCATTCACAGCCAAGCCTTGCCATGCTAGCTCCTGCGTTTGTGGTTGTCCGTTTCCTGCCGAGGACGGAGGAGAGTAGTAAGGCGCGTTGACAGGGGGCGTAGACTGCTGCGTCGGCGCAGCAGGTTTGGACTGTAGCGAAGCAATGTCGCTCAGTGGGGCGTTCGGGAGACGGATGCCATCCCGAGGCGGAGACTGTGAAGCGTCGCGTGAAAGAGGGAAAGTGTTGACGCTTGGCGAGTTGTAGGACGTTGCGGAGGCAGAACCGGACGAGTAGACCGATACTGGATAAGTGCGTTGTCAAGTTGTGTGCGCCTGTAGCGGAGACTTGAACATACCATTATCATCCCAGTCGCTGCTACCGTTGCTTGAATGTACAGAGGAAGAAGACGAAACTGAATCGCGCCTGGTTATACCATTATATTCTCGCGGTTCTTTTTTAACGACGGTGGTTTTGGTTTTGGGACTTGCGGTGCCCTTGGACTGCTTTCTCGCCTTGTTCCCAGCGCGCAGCTCGTCAAAACGGAGTGGACGCGGACGCAGGTGGGTGCGCTCGTAAAGACCACACTTATTGCAGACAATTTTTCCGGGATTGAGGGTCGACCTGCGCCAAGATGGTGGCTCAGTCGTGTGACAGTTGAAACACCGCCGACGAAGATATTGGGTTTCCTTGGATGCAGCGTCATCCGTATGATGAACAGGATGACCGGTCGGCAAATAAGTGACACCGAGAGTGTGACAAGTGGAGGGCATGCATCTGTAAGACGCGACCATCATGGGGGCCGCAGGACCATCCTCCAGCTTAATATTGGCGTTTTCGTCAAAATTACGAAAACCAGCATGGGGAGACGAGTTCATTGGGGGTATCATATGGTTTGCGGACAAATGCGACGATTCGGAAGGATGCGGCAGATGTTCGGTATAATAGGTATCTTGACGCGGATAGTGGGCGGGGGCCATGGGACCATCCTGGGGCAAAAAAGGAGGATAGTGAAGTGGCATGGCATGTTCTTGATCATGTCTGGTAATAGGATAGGTTGCGCGACGGACGGGGTGGTAATCGTGGGGACGAGAATGAGGAAGCTGAGACCAGGAGTCATAGGCGGGCGACTGTTGGTGGTGGTCATGATCGTAGAACTCCTGGAGGGAAAGATGGGAAGGAGGGAAGTCATAGTTGGCAGAATGACCGTGGTGGGACCAGGAGGGATTAGCGGGGACGGCGGGGTCGTCTCGAGCGTCGAAAATGTTGCAGACGGGCGGGTCGACGTGCTTAAAAGCGGGATAATGGGGGTCGTCATGGGGAGAGGGCGTCCTTGGCGCAGAGGAGTCTGAATAGGAAGTGTAGCCGTCGAAAGCGAGAGAATCCATTGGGAGACGATGAAGGGACGGGGCGTTGAATCGAAGCGAATCTGCGTTTTGAACTAAACAATACTGCACAGGGTCCATTTCCATATGTGGCGGGGCTCTATCAGCCCACCGGGGTTATCTGTTTTAGCTGCCCCCCCTGCCACCCAGGGTCCCCATACCGCTCTTCTGGCTCATCGGACTTGCCCCCAGAAAACCGCCTCACCCGTGCACAGCTCTATGGCCCTGCATCCCACGCGCTGCTCTTCCCATCTGCCCTCTCTCCCGCTCTTGCCTTCCTGGGCTCCTCCCCCCGCCATCTGTTCGCTCGCAATTGCCCGAACTGCATCCCCATCTCACTTATGTCATCGCTCCAATCCCTCACCCACTGCTCGAGAGCAGTCGCTGCTCTTCCTTTGCTGACTTATCCTCCTGTCCGCGTGCTCGCCATCAGGGTCTCAACCCAGCTATTAAAACCCACGATCGATTTTTAGCCGCTGTTCTACGCACGCTTCGCCAGTGTATTGTCTACCGCTATAAGTATCTCAGAGAGCTCGCTTTTTTGTCATCTCGCCCGCCCTCTGCCGGCGCCTCTTGTGCATTTGACCCATATAGCGACGAACCTCGCTATCACAGCCACAAGCACACACCGCCACCGCTCGCTGCCGTCCGCGCATTCACGTGGACTCTTTCTTGCAACAAGGGTCATCTCAATAGGACATTCGTTCATGTGTGCATTTAGCAGTCACACTCAGTCTCACCACTTGTTCTGTAGCGCGTCGGGCCACTCGGGGGCAATTGCAATTGCCCATCGACATTCAAAAATAGCACAAGGGCGGCGCGAGCTAAATACGACAATTAACCATTTATGGCAAAATTCTCTTATGGCAGCCCTCGGCCGGCAGCACCACATGGCGCCCGACACGTGTTATGAGCAAAATTGCTAGTGCCTTGAAAACTTTATTCACCATAGTCAAATTGGACAGCTGACGAGACCAGTGGTTTTTTTGCATGATTACGCCATAGAATATTATCGCCAATTTTCAAAACACGTCTGCAAGGGAGGGACGGCCGGATAATCTACAGGGATGCTCGGCGGGCAGCTCTAATATATATCCGACCCGTAAACGACGTGTCAATGTTTCGCATGACCTGCCTGCCTGCCTCACGCCGACGGCCTGCGCGCGTTACATAACGGTCCAATGTTTTTTTTTCCCCAATATCTACTCCACTCCTGTCGGAACATACCAATTCTGTGCTGCCCGACATATGGCTTTCACGTGGAGCATAACGCACATGCGATTGTCACCACCTTGCGTCTTCTGAACAAACCACTTTTAGTTCAATAGGAACGTACGTCCATTCGACATGATGTCAACGGGCGGCGCGCGGGGGTCAATTGTCGCAATATAACCCTGCGAGCTTCCTTTTCATCCTGTGTTAGGATCATTCTCCTGCCTGAGTAAGATATTTAATGGACACAGCAGCGCAGAAGAAGTCCTTGCATATAATCGTTATCTGTTGGCAGCCGGTGAGAACGGCCTTTTCCCTTGGCGGACAGAGATTGAAGAATATGGATGTTGGTCCCACTCATTCAAATAAACTCATACAGAACACAGCAGTGAAATATCTCGAGACGCCTGCTGATAATAAAAATGCACTTCGAGCCTGTCTAACGCCAACCTTGTCTTCTAGTCTAGGGCCTTATTAATAATAATTCGTAAAGCCAGCGATACGTGTTGTAATCACTTTCTCCACTCCATGGCGGTCCCGCGACCGCTTGGAGTTACTTGCTCATTTTAGATCGATGCCTGCACATGACACCTTCAATTCCGTTATTACTGGAGGCTGTAGAAGACACTTACGTCGTCGTACATTATTTGGTACCCTGACGTACTTGCACGTTCTGGGCCGCGTGTTATAAGCACCGTCTTCTACACTTCATTTGGAACATCTGAAAATGGACCATCTCTAGTCGTATGCTTACCCATTTGTCAGTCCGGGTACAGCGCCCTTCCCGGCGTGGCTGAGAATCACAAGCGCTTGCCAGTATAGCCATGAGCTGTCATAAGGACATTTTTCCGCAAAAGGCACGCAAGCCTCTACGATGCCAGGAGCCTTGAAATTGAGAATGGAAAAAACACCCTCTAGTGGGATCAGTCAATTTGCAGGTCTTGAGCAGTATTATCGCGTGCAGGTCCGCGATATGAAGGACATGGGATCGCAACTAGGCCCGGTTTCCGTCATCATCCAAGATAGAAGCCAGTCATACGATCAAGCAGACAGCTGCCTTGCCATACATGTTCGAACCTTGTAGATCTTCAGACATCGTACTTTTCCGGACCGCCGAAAAGGAAAGGGGACTAGGGGATTTAGGGTACTAGGGCAGTCTCTAATTAAAGGCTTGCTATAATGGCTTTCTGGTTAGTCAGGTTGGACACCTCCCGTGAACCGTAAGCACTTACTAGATCAGTACACCTCATGTCCGCTCGCGGCCGCGCGGCAGTGTCGACACTTGTAAGTGGCGTAGCGTGCTAGTACTCCAAAAGTATGTGCCAGAATGGGTAGATAACAAGTTTGAAAGCTTCAAGTTTTCAACCCACAGAGCAAAGAAGGGACTCGATTTAGATATACGTCGGAGCCATTGGCCGGTTTTGCACATGTCCATTCTCCGAGTCGCCATTGCAATTCCTCTCCTCAGGAAACGTCAAACACACGGGTACATTGTTGTAATTGAGGCAGGGAAGGGAAATGTTACATGTCGCTGAATTGGTTCAATTGGTCGGGCCGGACCAGCAAGATGTCCATTGCTTGACCGAATTCCCGAAGGAACGTTCTAACGCTCTGTCCTGACAGTCCGCCAGTAGAGACCCTGAGCCTTGAGGCGAGTCCTGATTTATTCTGGGCAGCCTCGCTTATTGTGCGCGGACTCTGGGAATAGCCATGTGACACGTCACGTAACGTCATACTGACTACCCTGGCAAGGTAGTCCGTTCTTGACCGACGCGCGCATCGTCGAGCGAGCATGTCTTTCGAGCATGCGCTGGTGACAAAAGGTACACTTCGATGCTATTCAGTCTAGCGCTCGTTTGATCGCCGTTACACAGGATTAATGGTCAGCAGCGCCATCTCCTCCATTCTCGTCGGGCTGTTCGACGTCAAGCACTATTTCCATTTGCAAGTATGTGGTGGATCTTCATGGAGAAGGCTGTATGCTGACAATCAAACTAATTAGTTTGTGCCTCACATCAGCCGACACCATCAGGTGACACTGGTTTAGTAGCATTTCCGCGGAGTGCTCAAACCTTCTTCCTCAGTATTGGAGACTGTTCTTGCATCACCTGGCGTTTTCGAATTCGACAGATCTCTTCATCGCAGAGATCCTTTTCTTTAACGTTGGCGTGCCAGTGGAGAGACAGTTTGGAAGCGTCAAATATGCGGTATGTCCCTGGTCACACGTCTCTCACTAGCACCTCGTTGACATCGCACAGTCTTTTGCGATAATTACCGTTCTACTAGGGACTATCTTTGAATTCATGTCTTTAATTCTGTTCCACCGATTCAGCTTGAATCACATAGCTTTGGGCCCTTCAATATTACTATTCAGTATATTATACCAATATTCTCGTATCGTCCCTGCGGCGTACAAATTCCGTATATTTGGCATCCCGCTAAGTAACAAGAACATGCCATACCTTCTTGCGTCACAGGTGAGCGCTGTGTCTTATACGGTCTTACTCTTCTTACCATATTTACGTAGCTTGCCATAAGTCGATTACCGGGCTCCACTGCTGTAGCTATCATTGGGATTCTGACAGGCCAACTTTACCGATCTGACTTGGCGAACCTCAAGTCATATCGGATACCACCGTCTGTTGTTGAATTCGCCGCCCATTACATTCTTCCGCTGCTCGGCAATACCCGTCCTCCCCATCGGTCTAACCGTGCAATACCCGACGAGAGGTCGGCAGGCAGGGCTAATTGGCCCCCACCAAACAACTGAAGTCATTACTACCGCACGAAACGCGTCGGCAAGGCCTCGTTTTGAGGATGAAGGCAATCCTCGAAGATCGTCTGTCATGCGACAGTGGGTTGACGAACTGTCAGGTCGTGCTGAACAGAACAACGCCGTTCGGATAGCCACGGAAGAACAAATTAATACAATGATAACCTTGTTCCCTGAAGTGCCGCGAGAAATCATAATCAATGCACTGCAGGAAAAGTGAGTCGCGCTGAGTTGCAAATGTGAGCACGGCTGATCTCGATGCTGTTAGTCGTACACCCGAAGAGATCGCTGATTCACTGCTCGCGGCAAGGGAAGCATCCTGATCGTTTGAACATCCGCATGCGCAAATCTGACTGATACTGCCATTCATATATTATGCACCTGCTTCCTGCTCATCATCTGCCACGTCGGCCTCTTCTTCTTCCTCGGCTTGGAAGGTTCCCGGCGGAACAGCGTAGAGACGGATCACAGGCTAATAATAGGATAACTTAGCAAGTAATAGCCTCTGTGATTTGCTAGCGCACCCTGTTTGGATCCTTCACTAGAACATACTTGCCCTCGGGCATTTTTAGGCAGAGATCTGTAACTGTCCTGACAATTCCCCATCCATTAGCAAGTGAGACGTTCAGTTGTGCAGCGAAATCGGTAGGACGCATCGACGCAGTACTGAGGATAACATGACGTGCATTGTCCCGCGGGGCTATGCGTGAAATATACCTGCAGAAGCACTAAGTTCAATGCAGCGGAGATAACCGGGATGAACACATGCCCAATTTTCATGAGATCTGCACCAGCAAGAATGCTTTGAACTGCCCACTTGGCTAATTTACAGCTGTTGTTCTTCATTTCAGTCGCAACCACGGCTCCACGTTGAGAATCGAGCTTGGTCCTCCAATCAGGCGCTCCGCCAGCACCCGGAGCCCGCGTATCAAACTCGTTGAGAGCACGGATAGTGACCAAACCATGACCTTCTTGGGGATTGCCCGCACCAGAAGCGAAGGCATCCACCTCCGTTCTAACGCAAAGTTTGATATCCTCCTCTTCCGTCACGCTGAGATCAAAAAGTCGATAGCGATAGCCGCACGAAGCCAATGGCTCGGTTTCCTCCGGACCGTAGAATGGGTTTGGTTTTGGGAAATTGACAGGAGGGTGAGGTCCAGTTTCAGTTGCGGTTTGGAAGCTGAAGTTTTGATTGATATAAGTGGCCTCTAGGGATAGTGATGTGGCTGAGTTGATGGATGGCGGGTCCTGGATTGCATTCTTATCCGCTGCATTAGCCTGATTCGGGGCGGGAGTGTCTTGTGGAGGATCGGCAGCATTCTCGTTTACGGTGACTGCGTCGAAAGGACCGCCATCACGCTTGTCGAGGAACAGCGTATTTCCTTCGCGGTTAATGACGATATCCCACGGATAGACTGACCTCGGAGCGCACATGAGGGCGCTGAGAATGACATCCGTAGTATACACCGTTGCAACGCCTTTGCTCGCGTACTAGCAGATTTTAGTTTGAGGAGTTAATCCTTTGATATACATACCTGTTGTATGATGGGATCATCAGAGGTCGTCGTATTGTATTTAATGCGATCGGTGGCCTGTAGTGACCGCTCGGTTTTAGTCGTGATACGATCGTATGATTTGTCATAAGCAAAGATTCGTCCGTACATGTCCCTAACGATATTAAGGCATACTTGAGAGAGGAGATTCGGGAAGCTCACAGGTTTTCTGGTTCATCAACGTCCAGTCTTAACTTGGAAAGACGGAGGAAATCAATTTCCTCAAGCATACCCCACTGAGGGGAAATGACAACCGACGATTCGCGTGTGCGATTAGCCTAGTCGCTGTAAAAATACCAAATGATGCAAAATGCTTTAAACACGTCACCTTGTCCCAATCTCTCCATCCACGCCTACCGATGTTCCGTTGATTCAAGGTGTTTCTACCCATGGCTCCACCCCGTCCCGTGCGAGCACCTCCTCTGGTATTGTATGCACCACCGCCTCTTGTATTTCCCCTTCCCCTTGCGAATGCACCGCCTCTGCGAGGTGGCGCAGCTTTGTTGTCCACGAGTGAGAATGACGATTCATCTTCGACATGGAAATAAGTAAAAGCGCTCGCCGTTCCACTTCCGAATGTCGGTGCCCCATCTCTACGACGGCCGACGGGACCTGTACGAGTACTCTGGGTAATTGTTGCCCCTGTGGCCGATTGTCTTGTGTCTGATGTAGTCTCATTCCAGTCTGCGAATCGGCCGAGTTTGTCTGATTTTGAATAAGGAGCATATGGGATATCTTTGAATTTGAACTGTTCAGGTAGATTGGCAGCAGATGGGCCCCATCCACCATCCGGATTGTCGACGATGTGAGGGAGTGAAAATGACGCCATGATCTGTTCTACTATTGAATATTGAATATGGATCTTACGAAAATTGTGAAAGGGACGCGTGGGAAATCCGCTCCAGCAGCCAATCCTCCATGAAGTACGTTCGAATAATGCAATATAATCCAAGTCTAATCCATATTTCTACAGTGTTGTCAAAGAGATCAATAGAATAAACCTGCGGGAACTTGAACTTGGATCCAGCGGAGCTTCCTGGCATGATGAATATAAGAGCTCAGCCTATATTTTCATTGGAGGCCTGCATTATGACTTGACAGAGGGGGACGTGATTACAATATTCTCACAGTAAGAATGTTTCAACTACTTCAAATCCAGTCTGATGGCCTATTAGGTATGGGGAAGTCATGGACGTTAATCTTCCGCGAGACAAAGAAACGGGGAAAACCAAGGGTTTTGGTTTTCTGATGTACGAAGATCAACGTTCTACTGTATTGGCAGTGGACAACCTCAACGGTGCCACGGTTTTGGACAGAACACTGCGAGTAGACCACGTGAAGCATTATAAGCAGCCAAAAGTAAAAGGGGACGATGGAGAATGGGCAGAGCCTGAGGAACAGAGTTTCAACGCGAAACCAGAAGTCATTCACGGTCTGTTTCAATGCAAGCTACCCGGATGGTCTTTTGACTAAGTGTCCTAGATGAAGGTGATGCCTCCGATTCTTCAGACACATCTGCTATGTCTATTGATCCGGAGGATCCTATGCGCGACTATCTCCTGGCAAAGAGAAAAGAAGAAAAGGCTTTGAAAAAGAAAAAGAAGTCCAAATCAAAGGGAAAACACAAAGATGAGACGCCGGAAGAGCGGGCAGCAAGAAAAGCGCGCAAAAAGACAAAGAAAGAGAAAAGAGAGCAGAAAATGAAATCGGAGGGGGTCAGGGGAGTCGAAGAACTATTAAAATCTCTTGACCACCGTCGACCTGCATATGCACGAAATGATAGCAGGGAACATAATCATTCTTTGAGGAATAGCAAGCGTTCACGTTCTCTTGATCGGTCTTCAAGAAATCTTCACAGGGCACGCTCACGCAGCCAAACGCCCACTTACGATCCAACCGACCGATTCTCTGACCGGCATTTAAAGGCTCTGCATCACAGCAGGTCTCAGGAACGATCTCGCTCCCCGGGCAACGGTCTGTATGTCCGTCAAAGACATCGAAGCTGTAGTCGATCTCCTGACTTTGATGAGCGCTCGCGCCGACGAAGTCACACCCCGCTTGTACCAGAGGAGGTCAATGACAGAAGTTCGCGGAAGTACTAAACGCGTATCATAAGCTATAGTACGTATTTTGAATATGTCATTTGCACTATCCTAGATTTGTGTACTCCGTTCAGTCGCCACCGATGGTTATTTTGGAAGCGACAAGGCAAGGCACTGATCGCTTTCTTGCGTGCTCATCTTTACCTTATGGATCATGACCGTCTCACGTCTGAGGTCACAGAATCTGAGATCTTTGTGAACAGAGCGGCATATCCATATACTCTCTTCCCTGTAGCTAGGGTAACGGGTGTTTAGAAAATGCCAACCTGGTAGGTGCAATAATGTCATCGCGCTGCGACTCGCCATGCAATGTACATGGGAAATTTAAACGAAATGACAATGTTGTTTTTGTTCATCTTGGACACAAGTGGCATGACGTGGAAGAAAAGCATCTACTACATGTTTCAAGTTTTTGGGCCCAAATGATTGGCGCCGTCAACGCAGAGTATGCGGCTCGGCGATAAATTTGGCTCGCATTCTCTCAGAGACTTATTATAGGGAAGCAGATAACATGGGAGAGCGACCGCAGTAATACCTCACCTCTCTCATGCTAGTCCTTACCGCTTCGTTGGATAACCTTTATCGAGTAAACTTGGCGGGAACGATGCCGTGGAAAGAGCTGGTATGTCGAATTCCGAAGCAGGGTTGAAAGAATTCAGTTGCATTTACCGTTCTATAACAATACATGGATTTTATACGACCGGCGGCATCGGTGTCCCAATTCCATGCAGCACTCGCCCTTTCATCGTTTGCCATTTGTGCGCAAAGGGAGGGGGCTGTTAGGGTAAGAATATGGCTAGCTTATGATTCGCCGTAAGAAAACTACAATTGCTTGATCAAACATGTTGATAAGACCCGGACAGTTATTAATAAGTTATTATTGACTTTGACAATGCGACTTAAGCATTGTAGGCAGTGCAAGAGCGCAGTAAACCTCTCACTGTCCTGCTTCTCACTTCTAAACCCGGAGCTTTCCTTTCCCCAATTCTTCCTCTTTTGCTCGCTGGCATGAGCGTATTATTCCACGAGAGGCTGCGCCTCGGGTAGGGGATTTCATTGTGTAACTGACATTTACTGACTTGGCGCAGGTTTTATGGACGACCCTTGCTCCCTTCACGGGATGCGTCAGACTGCGAGCCGCCTGATCCCGCTAATACAATTACGGATCGCCTCAACGTTCGGTTGAACTCCTCTGGTCCTGGATACGTATTACGGCTATGTCCTGGAGAGCGATACATAATACAAACACCAATCTTTTTTGCTGCTCCAGATCAAGAAATTAGTACTCTAGGGTATCCTACTGGAGACCAACGCGCAACTCTGGTGGTTAATGGCCCGGTTTCCAACGGAACAGGTCATACTACGGCAATTGATGGTACTTGTGCCACATGCTCTGGTGTAGCGATACGAAACATCCAGGTATTGTTTCATTAATTTGATGACAAAATACCTCATTTTCATACCATTCAAGATTGATGGTGCTCGCAATGGCGCAGCGCATACCCGAGGTGGCGGTAACATCGAAATGGGAGGTCCAAACTCGAATCAGGTAATTGAATACGTGCGTTCGTACGACCCTAGAGGTTGGACGTGCTTGCATATCGATGAAGGGCCTTTGAACTGTACCAACGTCACTGTCCAGAACAATGATGTAGGCCCATGTGGATCGGACAGTTTTCGGCAGTGGGCGGATGGGATCAGCGTTAGTTGTCGCAACAGCGTTGTCAAGAACAATATGGTACAGAATCCTACAGATGGGGGGATCGTTTTGTTTGGTTCGCCTGGAACCCAAGTCTACAACAACACTATATGGATATTGAATGTGAGTGTTTGAGCAACTTGGATATGCATGTCCTTATCCAAAATTTCCAACACTTAGCAAACATTACTCGGAGGCATCAACCTTGTAGACTACGAGCCGTTCGGGGGGGATTATACAGGCACTGTTGTTCGAGATAATCTTATTCTTGGTGGGTTTGCTACAAACGCAGAACAACCAGGGGAGGTCAAAGGTATCAATCAGGGTGATGCTATAATAAAGTAACTTTCATCACTCGATCGGTTTCATCGTTGCTTATGATCCATCATCATAGAATTGGCATTGCTGTTGGTCCACATATATGGTTTGGGAACCATTACGGTAATAACGTATCGCGGTCAGGTACCGTGGTAAACAACAGGTTCTCTGGCGCATTTAGCTTTGCGATGGCGGTCACCTCTGCTCAAAACTTCACTATCCAAGGTAATTCACTGATAGGCAACACGAGCTTCATCGGGGTCCGGGGTCCAAACTGCAGCAGTTCTCGTGTGGTTCCCAATCCTTCAGCATTTGTTCTAGACACCAACTTAACGCAAGAACTAAATCTACAATCCAATTTCCAGAAGATTCCTGATGGAGACTCCCTGACTTGTGTAGTACCACCATCTGGTGGGGATTATTGGCCTTTCCTCGGGAATTTGGCAGGCAGTGGTAGTCGCGGTCTTTCCAGAACCACGGCAGTTGCGGTGGCTTTGGGGCTCATAAGCGGATTCATCGCAATTGCAATCATTTCCTGGTATATTCGAAGATGGGCGCAGCGGCGTGCAATTCAACAACGCCGTGTACAACAGAAGGCGGAGTCTCGCCAATAATACTTGACTATCTTGGACACATACAATATAGTTCTCTATACCCTATTTCAGCATTGTCCTATACATCACAATAGTTGTAGACAATACATTCTTGACTCGCGTGACAGGAAGCATTGTCAACTGCTTAGTCATCGAAGGCAAACGCTTTCAGGACCTGCAACCAGCAACTCAATTATCGTCCCTGGTCGCCAGTCTTATTGTCCTTGGGCGATTTATTCCGGTGTAGGTTCGTATAGAATACGAGCTCGATGATGGTCAACGAGAAGGGGTGCGTGTTGTACCTCAGTGGTGGTTTCTAACTGCTCACTCAATGCCAGCTACTTGGGTGTCACTCCACCCATCGCAATTTCCGAGTCGACTGAACGTGAAAAAGAGGTCACCCAAACACTGATGGAAGAACTCAGAAGACAAAACTCTTTTGAGTCCGAGGAGGAATCCAGAAAAAGGTTAGTGTCCCTCTCACAGCAGGCATTGCATTCCCGAAGTTCTTCGTCGCCAATTCCGCTCGCACGAACTACGTTTCGGAATACGTCTGGAATGCAGGGTGCACGAGCTCAAATTGTGTGAGCGATTGTGAATCGGACTCGGAGAACCATACTTTGCTGTGTTATGGACCTTCGGATCGGTTGCACAAGCCTTGCTGTCGATGACTCACTCAAGACAGAGAAGGCTGATACTAACTTACGCGGTTGCTGCTATACCTAGGGAGATTGTTCTTGGCCGTGTGGCTGCTTTGGTCAAAATTTTCGTTTCTCGTGTGTCACTTTCTCGGGGCCTATCGGACGCTGCGGCACAAGCTGCAGGGGGAAAGATATATACATTTGGCTCATATCGTTTGGGCGTGCATGGTCCAGGTTCAGATATTGACACGCTATGTGTTGTACCGAAACATGTGTCCCGTGAAGATTTCTTCGATGTCTTCGAACCTATGTTAAGGGAGATGGAAGGAAGTACTGAGGTTGCAGTGAGTCGCTATTCTGGCACGTCTAAACCATCGCCGATTATGGTCATAACAGGGTGTACCAGAGGCCTATGTTCCCATCATTGGGGCCAAGATAGAAGGCATTTCTATTGATTTTCTTATGACACGTCTAGCGCTATCCTCGATACCGGATGATTTATCATTACAAGACGATAATCTTCTCCGTAATCTAGATGAACGATGCATTCGCAGCTTGAACGGTGCGACTTTCAGTTCTAGGACAGATTTTTTGTTCATAGGCTTGAGTCACTAGGTTCTAGAGTAACAGATGAGATACTGCGGCTGGTCCCTAATGTCCAAGTTTTTCGTGACGCGCTTAGATGCATAAAGCTATGGGCACAGCGTACGTTGACATAGGTATCATGAGTAGAGATACTCACGTGTGTTCAGGGCGAGCAATATACTCCAATGTAAATGGTTTTCTTGGTGGTGTTGCCTGGACTATGTTGGTGGCTCGGATATGCCAACTTTATCCTAATGCTATAGCTGGTGCCATCGTCAGCAGATTCTTTATCATAATTTACCAGTGGTACGTGTTTCAAGTTGCCATTGCAATCTCATGCTATAATCACATTAGGTCATGGCCACAACCTGTGCTATTGAGGCAAATTGAAGAAGGGCCTTTGCAGGTCCGAGTGTGGAACCCAAAGGTTGCTATTTCGTTATCTACGCTTTTGTAATGATTCAGCTAAGTTTCTTCAGCTATATCCGGCCGATCGGTCACATCGGATGCCGATCATAACTCCCGCCTATCCGGCAATGTGTGCTACTCACAATGTAACAGCTTCTACACAGATGGTCATGACTGAAGAGTTCAAGAAAGGTCGGATAGTATACAATCTTAGGAGATGCCTTCACTCATGCATTTAAAGGTGCTGAGATCGTCGACAGGATCATCGTTGGGACTGCATCTTGGTCGGAACTATTTGCTAAGCATGACTTTTTCCACAAATACAAGTATTATTTGCAAGTGATAGCTTCCACGGCGAGCGCAGACACCCAAATCAAATGGTACGTGCACATGGCCTTTGGCTGCTAACGTATTTTGTCAATCTAAATGGCAGGGCTGGTACGGTGGAGTCACGACTACGTCAATTAGTGATGAAGCTGGAATATGTTGATTCGTTGACATTGGCCCACCCTTTCGTCAAAGGTTTTGATCAAGTCTCGTATTGTCTGAACGAGGAAGAGGTTCATGCGATAGCACAAGGCGAGGTTACTGAAGCTATCGCAGGGCGTAAAAAGGAAGACATTGAGGGAAAGGAAGGTGCCTATCCAGTTTACACCACCACTTTCTACATTGGACTTGCGATCGAACCAAAACAACGTAGGTGATATTCTCTATGTGCCTTGGAAACAAACTAATGGCCAAGAAGCTGGTTTGGCGGGGCCCAGGCGCCTTGACATATCTTATCCCACAACTGAATTCACCAAGTTGGTGAAGCTGTGGGACAAGTACGACGGTGCAACGATGGGTATTGTTGTGCGGCATATCAAGAGGTTTGACTGATCGACTATCTAGTTTTTGAGCTTTTTCTAACGATTCGCAAGTTCGAGCTTGCCCGATTATGTATTTGACCATGGCGAGCGCCCAGCAAAGGGTGCTCAAAAGCGCTCCAAAGTATGTCCTTATATCATAATAGAACCGTGCAGCTAATTTTGTCCATTCCCCCTCTTGCAAGGCTCCGAGCAAGACGAGCGGAACATCGCTAGATCTGCCGAACAAGCGACCACGGTTGGTTTATTGACGACAAGTTTTTGCCACAGTATCGATTCCTCCTCTCTGTTCTCAGGTCCTCGTATACCTTATCGGAAACCTCTCAGAAACCCACGGAGAATGCGGCAAGTACATTGCTTTCAAGCGCCTCGGCAGTTGAGACGTCACCATATATTGCAAAAGAAATCAAGTCGCCTCAACTGACATTCATTGAAAGCCTCATAACCGGAACTGTTAGTGCTCAATAGAAGACGACTCAAGGACATCCTTGCTATATGTTTCTTGAACTGCCCCGTCTGGGTCACTTGTTTATTTATCAATCAATCTTTACAGGAACTCAGTTGCCTCGGGCAGCATCCGGAGCCATGAGGGTACAGTGCTGTTCTATATTTCGATCAGGAGGCCGTCGTTTTGTTCTCACTTCTACGTCCCGTCTAGTAGCATTCATGTACCCTTTATTAAAGTGTAATTTACATAAATAAATACCGTATAAAGCTATCTGATAATTGGTTTGCGCTTGTGACTCATGGCATCGCAACAAAGGTTCAGAACAAAGGCCGTGTTAGTAAATCCTTCTACATGCCTACAAACCTCCGGTCTTCAGCGCCCAACACGCCCAATAAACCCAGAGCTATCAGCGTAGCGCCAGGAAGTACACCGACGCGCAAGGCACCGCACTGCAGGAAGTGCAAAAGACCGAAGGCTGGACATCCACGCTCCGGGTGTCCGTATGTCAACAACAATGATCCCGCACCGACTAGAGAGGCGACGGCGGAACCGTCTAACCTCATTGCGCATGCATTGAGTTCTCTCCATATTACGCCTCTTCTAGACAACGATATCGGCGACAAGGAGAATGCGGAACCACGGAGTATGCAGCACAACAACATGCGCAGAACTGGCGCGACGCGTCTTTCACTATCTACAACAGCGGGAGAAGTTTTTGAAAGGCTCAGACGTTCTGAGCAGAATCAACCTCCGCTGCACGATGCTGCGCGTCGCCAAAGCAAGATTGCAAGAATTGAAGCATGGCAGTGCTCTGTAGCAGCTGCCATTGCTTCTGAAAGTGATACAAATAGCTCGGGACAAGTGAGCAGAGAAAGCACGCAGGAAGTGTTGTCCTCGAATCCGAGCCTGAAGTGTTCTCCGCCTAGCATAAGGAGAAGTGGCTCGTTGGTTTCGTCTCATGCCGGAAGTGCTGCTGCCAGACGACTTGTCCGTTCCATGAGCATGGAGGAACGGGAGGCATTTTTGGAGAGCCTGACTCGCGCGTCCGACGCGACTGTGTACGTCGTGCCCAAGGCGGACATCTTTGACGTGCGGGCATCAGCAGTCAAACTCGGCTTTTGTGCGCGAATTGTAATGAATGAAGAAGACAAAAACGATCTACAAGCTTTGCTGATCTTGGCCCGGGATGAAGATGTTGTTGAATGGTTAACTGGGAAGATTGAGAAGGAGGATCGGGAGGTGACCATGGCCACGAAGCGCGGACCTCGTTCAGGACGCGCCATCGGTCTTGTAGCGGGTGGGGCCGTTATTGGCGTCGTGGGCGCTTGGGCCGGGTTGGCATTTTCTTAATCAATCGATCACTCCTTGCATCACTCCTTTCAGGCGAGTTCTATAGCCACTCAATGACGCTGTTTGGATACATCTTACCTGATCAAGCTACCAGGAAATACGAACTACATACAATTCAGTTAGAAAGTAGTGCTTCAGGTTATCATTTTCACCGATATCTACAACGACTGATTATTGAATAGTTATCCACCCTGTTGAATAATTCGTTCTATCATTGTCCGCGCAGTTTGGGCATTGGCCCGACCACGGCTATCCTTCATGACGCGCCCGATGATTCTGTTTAGCACGTTCACATTTCCTTTCCGGAATGATTCAACTTCGGCAGGAAGTGTCTCTATGGCCTGCATGCAGAGCTCTTCTAAAAGACCATGCTTCCCGCTGTCGATATTTGTTTGTGCGGAACCGTCAGAGAAGGCCAATAGCTTGAGCTCTTGAGCAGTTTCAAGGACGGTGGCTTGTGTAGGATTATTGAGCAGGTGTCGAAGTAGAAGTTTTCCTGTCGTTCCTGGCATCAGTGCGAGCGAGGTGAGGACTTGTCAATACTGGAGCTTTCGGACGACGAACGAGTGATGGTTCCTTCGTCAACTAGGTCAATGAGCTGCCCAAGCTGGGAAGCCGAGACCCTGTTATCTTTGAAAGACTCTTTGCGTGCCGAGAGCTTGCCAATCAGTTCGTGTATCATCCTAAGATACCAAATCAGTGACGAAATTTTAATTCGCTCGAAACGGTACCAATTAGCAACGACCTTGGGGTGCCTTCGCTGCGCACAAACGTTATCAAAGTAAGCGACCGCACCAACTTCTGAGTCATTCAGGTCGGTCGTATTTTTGCCATCAAAAGGTATTTCACGTTCGCTGTCAATGATCAGTAGTATCTCGATGTCCCGGTCGGGAAGTCCGTATTGCTGCTTCAATCGTTGCTGAGCCTCGTGAGGTAGTTCGGGTAAGCAGTAACGGATGTCATCCACACGTTTCTACAGGTAGTGATAAGTGACGCGTGAAACTCACGAAGGTGAACATACCTTACTGAGCACAAGCATGCCCAGGTTCGGATCTGGCATATATCTGTAGTCTGGGGCATCCTCTTTGCTGCGAAGACGGTAGGTCTCGAAGCGATGCTCGTCAAAGCCTCGTGTTTCTTGGAGCACTGAGGCAGTTTCTTGGTCTGAAGCAGATTCAAGGATACCTCTCTGCCGGTGAATTTCATGAACTACCGAAAAAACTATCAGTCCAAATACGACAAAGCGGTAGACTTGTGAAACAGACTGATAGCGGCCATCATAAATCTTATGCTGTTGAGATTTTTTATTTCGCAACGAGTACCCAGAGGTTTTCCTATGCGATTGATCGATATGTTGACGTCGCATCTCAGTGACCCCTGGTATGATTAATCAGCACCCAAGAGGCATTAAGTAGTTGAGAACTGACTTCATCCATATTTCCATCACTTGCACCAATTGCTCGGAGGATGGCCTGCAGAGTACGGACATAGGCTCCTGCCTCTTCGGGCGACCTTTTCGCGAAGGGGATGAATGGGAAGGCCACTGGACCGAAGCAAATACCTCATGTCTGGTTCTGTTATAATTTCCATGAGTCCGACCCCTGCTCTATTGAGATCTATTTGTGATGTGAGACTGCGTGGATTCAACGTGGACTTTGCAGTGTCCTAGGTTACTGATAAGCTGCGGATGGTCGGGCATGACAAAAGTCATACCTGCTCAAGTTGTATTTGTTTTATACGGACGAGAAAGCTCGATGGATGACACATCACGTCAATTTTTCCATTGAGAGCGAGAGGTGCTACATATGAAGTGAGGCAAGAGAATCTGAAGTCTCCGGAGCACGCACCATAGTGCTGTGTTATTTGGTAGCCAGAAGGTAGGTCCGGATAGAAGTAATGCTTCCTATCGAATGCTGATTTCATTTGGACGTCACAGCCGAGAGCATGGGACGTTCGAATTGCCAAATCAACACATGTAGCATTCAATCTCTGGTTTTGTCATCAGCACGCGTGCGTCGATATAATGTGTCCACCAACGGGCAAGGTCCCTGGAAACGCAGCATCAAATGGGGTCGCATAGGTATTGGGAACCTCCCCCAGGACAGCGTTGTGAGCGTCTGTCGAGATTAGTGGAAATTTAGTGTTGAGTGCCACGCGTACTTGAGAACAGTTTCTGGCGCGACTTGATCTGGGCGTGTGTCTCAATTCCGATGATTACCTGCCAGCCAGGCCACCTTGGGTCTTCCCTGTGCTCGCGTACATGATGAACGCGGCGACGAAAGAGCAGCGACGACACTCCGCGTCGCATACCTGGGTTTCTATTTTGGTATCGGCTTTCTGATGTAATCAGTCACGTGACTCAACGCCGCTATCCAGCACTGACTGCTTGTCTGTTCTGTCAGTGAGCTTGTCCTCATCGTCGTGAACGATGAGCTCCATGCTCGGTCTACCTCGCTCCCTCAAATTCTTTCTTTTTCTTTTGATTCTTCCGGGCGCTTTTGCAGATCCGGCCACCCTCAACTTCACCACCTGCTCAGAACAGTCCTCCAACGTCACTCAGCAGCTCAATATCACCAATGTCTATGCCCAGGCTTTGCCGAATGACGTGGGGGGCAAGTATTTGAATCTGACAGTAATAGGAGATAGCTCGCAAAAAATTATCGGCTTTTCCAACGCAAGTAATAGTCTAAGTATGCTCTCCTCCTCACATGTGGTCGCTCTCCTGACCGTCAACTCAGCAACGCTTTTCACAACTACATCGATTTTGACCTTGAATGCATGGTCAAATGGCACGTATCTATGCACAACGCTCCGCCCCCCATCGCCTCTTCCGGATTTGGCCAGCAATGCTTCCACTTACTGTCCCATAGACCTGGGACCCTTTGCCTTTTCTCTCACCGTGCCTTTGGGTAATCACCGGGCTCTTACCACACTTGCCACTCAAGTGCGCGCCGTGGATCCGTTTGCCAACAATCTGTTCTGTTTAGACGTTGCTACTACCCTTCTTGATCCAACTCCTGATTCTCCCTACGGGCAAGCGAGGTCTATATTTTGGACAACAGTTGCACTTACTATCGGTTATTGGATTGTCGTCGGTATCGCCAGAATTATCTCGGCATGGGGTCGTGGGATCACTGAGAAGGGGCTTTGGGCTAGAGCGCGCAGCGCAGGGTTTATCCTCGCAAGTGCCATCAGTGGCGAACGGCTTGCAGCCTCACCTGCATTGATGAGGTTTTGTACGTGATTACCTTTGATGATCAAATGTCCAGAAATAAATCTAATCTATTTATGTGACTTTAGGCACGCCGTCCATGCGAGATGTGATATTCCATATACAATGGTGTTCAGCTCTAGCTATGGTCGCGGTACAATGGCCTGCCTTTGTCTGTACGCACGTTGCCATGTTGTCCCATGTGGATTAGTATCTCACTCGCGATATAGACCCCATACTTAGCCAAACAGCTTGGTCAAGTCTTATCTACAGTGAGTATCCTCCAATTGAGGAAATCCGGCGGCCAAGCTCATTTCATGTAGACATTACGTTGATTCCAGGATCAGGGAATCACCATTGGAATCCGCTTACCACCATTCCTTTCTCCCCACCGCAAAATTTTGCGGACCAACTCGCTGATCCGACCTCCCCACTATTTGTGGATCCATCAGCGCCAAACCTTCTTTTTACGCTTCCCGAGAACGCCACTCTTGGGATATCTAACTTTGCATATTCAGTGGGACTGCGACCAGAAGACCTCTTTGCCAACTGTCTAATCTTGTTCCTCGGTATTATTGCTGCTACGATTACTATATCTGTCATTGTATGGTTTGTTGACCATGTGGCGAATACTGCCTTCGGATCAAACAATGATTCGCCCTATCCAGGCCTTCATACTGTTGGAAGGTATGATGACTCGAAAAGTGCTGCGGAAGCTGCTGGGGCTCAGATGACATCTATGGAAGAAACTAAATCGCAGAATGGACATTTGACAAGTTTATTCAGACCAAGCTCTCGATTCAACTTATCAAGCATCGCAAGCACGGGCGAGCGAGGGAGCCCGCATAGGGCATGGTGGCGAATCAGATCCGATATCAACTCTTTCCACGGCAGCGTCTTGCACGGCAACCTCGTGCGTATCCTCGTTCTTTTCCACCTCCCTGTAACGATTTTCTCGTGCTACCATATGACGTTGTCGCGTGATCGTGTCTCGCTGACTTCCATCGCACTTGCTGCATTGTCATTCACCTTCTTTTCTGTCCTCATACCCGCGCATCTCGTCCTTCGTGTCACATTCACCTCAACCAACAAACTCTACGACGAAACACGGACGCTTTTGAATTACGGAGCTTTGTACAACCATTACCGTCATGGTTCGCAAATGTTTGCCAGTTTACTGTTTGCCACCAACATAGTATTTGGCGTGACTATCGGAGTAGGACAAAAAAGTGGTACAACCCAGGCGATCATCATACTCGTGGTCGAGGTCATTTCGGCGCTTGTCACAAGTATATGGCTTCCTTGGGGAAGCGGTGCTAGTATGGGCTTGATTAGCTTCCTCTTTTGTGTTGCACGCATAGTAATGGCAGTGTTGCTGGTCATCCTAACTCCGACGGTAAGGGCGCCATTTGGCAACTGGAATGGCAATGTGTTGACCGATTTCTGTGTCAGATTTCAATTGGTTCTGGACCTGCCGGTTGGGTGGCATATGGAATCCTAATTATAATGGCACTTATATTCCTCGCCCTTGGCCTCATGTTGCTTGTTAAGCTACTTGAGGCTGCCGTTCGCATTGTAGGAAGGATAGATTTTGACCAAAGCAGGCACGTCATGGACAGCGGGCTCGTTGGCGTCTTAGGTCTGCTAGGTTACTGTGGCTCATCCCCAGGCGGCCGCAGGCACCGACATTCTAAAACTCGACGCGCGGAGAAGACGAGCAATAGGTTCCGAGTGTCGGATTCGTCTGAGATGCCCCCTCTCAATCCTCGTGCTACCTATGAGCCTCCACGTACAGAATCACCCTTCCTGGATTCTGCTTTACGAAAAAGTTCGGCAAATTCAGGACCACCGCCGTCTGTTCTCCGTCCAGAGCATGCGCTGTTACCATACAGAGAAGATAGTGACGATGAAGGTTATATCATGGGAGCCTGGAAGCCTTTTGCGTCCCAACGACCAGGGTATTCTCCCGTTGCTGAAGGCGCACACAATACCGGTGCATCCAGTCCTTCTCAGAAACAATCTTCATCTGGATTTTCTCGGGTTGGAGGCGGCAAGGCACACATAGATTCTCCTTATTCCATCTCGCATGGAGGCCGCGCATCGGCTGGCTCTATACATACATTCCCATCCGTTGGAGAAAAGCATAGCCCAATGGGTCCTGGTCCTTCTAGTCTCTCAAATCCCGTCTTTTATGACGAAGATGAATCTCCGCCACCATCCCTATCCAACGTTTCTAATATTGGGGCAAGCGGGCTTCCACCAGGTGCAATGCAACCGTCGCACGTCAGAACAAAGTCGCAAACAGCTATTATTGAGGATGCCGGATGGATGCTGCCCATCATGGCTTCACCGCCTGGCCAGTCTGCATTGCAAGCGGAAAACTCTGGAAGTGATGGTGTTGCATCCTTTTTACGGCCACGATTAACGAGTTGCATTGGGAACACTGGAAACAATGGATCAGCATCTCAGATTGTTCCTGCTGCCATTCGCGCAGACATACTTTACTCGCCCTCCGATGATGACGATTCAGAGAGGCAGCCACGCAGAAAGAAGCCCTGGTATTTCCTAAAGCGACATCGACCCCACACCAGCGACGACTCTTACATGGGCCCTCCAGCACCACCAGAACCTGAATTTGGCGGACCCGATCTGTCAACGTCCAGCAACCAACCTGGCCGATCGTTCGTTGTCATTAGAAAGAATCAGACCACGGGGCAGGCAGGACCTTCAAACAGTGAGAAGCGAGTGAGTGCACCAAGCGAACTGAAAACGGGGACAGCAAACTTTTAGTCGATTCAGGCCGAGAGGAGCCCACATATTAATCATTTATTGATTCCCTAGCGGCATGCACAGTTTTCCTACTTAATCAATCTTGGGTCTAGTCTCGGACTGGTTTTGAGTACACCATAATTTGTCTATGCTTTTAACCTATTATTCAATTGTATGCGAATAGAAAAGAACATTGTCGGGTGACGGTCGTGTAGTGTGGAAAATCCCTTGTTTCATAGTATAATAACACTGTTGTACACTACTCGAGCATGACAGGATAGAAAGGTATCCCACCAGGGTCGAAAAGAGAAATTTAATATCAATGCTCAAAATTTAATATTTATTAATGCTCAGGTCCTCGCCGATGGATGCAGTGCCCCCAATCCAGAAAACGCGCCAATCCTGTAAATCCTTGCACCACCAGCCATATACACCTTCCTGTTTCTTGAGCTTGGCCAGCATCTCTTCTGAACCATAACTATTGATCGAAGTCGTTGAGAGGTCGCTAGTGCTCGAATGGCGGGAAAGCTGGTCCGTAGCGCTACTCTCCACAAACTCGTCCCAGTGCCCTCCTTTACAGAGAAAGCCCACGGGCCCCCCGAGATCTTCGAGTGCTTGAGAAGGTTCAAGCGTGCGTCCTTTTCCCTTCCCCGCTCCTTGCCCTAATAGGCTAATAGGAACCTCCTGTACCTCAACGCCGCCCTCGCCAAAGGCCAGGATCTGGAGAAACGGAAGCCTATCATCATCGTCCGTTGCAGAGTTGTATATCCTGCCCAACACGTGCGTCGGCGATGATTTCCAGAGTGCTGTCCACAAGGGAGTAACAGTAGCGTAGTTTGCAGGAAGTGGACACGGAACAACTTGTGTTTGCTTGCCTCGCGTGATGAATAGGACTTGGCTGGGCGTTGGAGATACCCCTGGCTCAAACGGCAAGTCACATTTGATGACGGGCGCACCCCACTTGTTTGCAGCATACATCTCGATGGAATGGCGTATGCGACGGACAGCGCCCGTGGGCGAGTTGATGGCCTCCTTGTGTGTATCTCGGCCTACAGCATGATGGGCGTAACTGGCTGGAAGGCCGAATTGAGCGGGTGACGATGACAAGCCGCCGTCATCAAAAAGGGACATTTCGCCAACTGCGGAATCGGCTATGCGGATCCAAGTCGCTTTCTTGTCAAAGGCGACGAAAAGACTGAGGTGGTTTCCGTAATCTTGGAGAGTAGAAGGGACGTAGCTAGAACGTTGACTGTTGCTGGCCCCACTGCGAACGGTCATTGAACTGTCTGTTCGTTTGTGACCTCGTCCAGATTCCTGCTGAACCTGGACGTTCTGATGAAAGAATGCCACGTTACGTGGTTGAAATGGTGTGTAGAAATCCTGGCTGAAGTTCAGATGCATAAATGATGTAACTCTGAGAGACGGACCTTAACAAAACGAAAGGCGCGTTCACCCTTGGGGGTTTCATACAAGAGAATGTTATTCTTTGTTGCCACAGCTAATAATTGACCACCCCTACTCTTGCGGTTCTCATCGCACCGAAATGCGTATGAGAGAATATTTTGGTTAACCAGGCGCGAGCCTGGAGAAGCAAGAGGTACATAATCATTTGCCCAACGCAACGGGAGGTTCTCAAAGTCAACTAATTCCCATTGAGAATCTGGGGATGATTCGGCTTTTCCCTTGTCAGAAATCGATGGAGCGATTGGTGACGTTGGCCTCAGGTAGCTCAATGCAGAGTCGGGAACGTGCGATTTTGACTGCGGTGAGCAGGAAATCTCCGGTCCAGGGCCTCGAAGAGGACTTTCATACGGCTCCATGAATTGCTTGAAGCTTCTGGCGATGCTACTCTGGTGTCTATGCTTTTTGTTCGGTGTCTGTAGCGCACTGGTATTATTGCTTTTGTACAAGTCGAGCGGATGTGCACCCTATCTTCGGATAAGACCATTGACAATAAGGCAATTCCATGTTTTGTTTACCTTGGTTGAAATTGCCCATTTTGCAAGGCTAATAAGGCTAGCGAGATTATACATGCGCAAAGTTCGAGGAGATTCGACATCTTTGGCATATCCAAGCTCTGGTCCAATAAGAGCAAGGACAATGCCATGCGGGGTACCTTCGCCAGTGTTTTCGACCTCCAGTATCGTCATCTGATGCACACTGGAGCAATTTGAATCACAGGCCATTCACGCAAACAGAGATATACCTTTCCCCAATCCATATTTGCCGCGCTATGGCCTCCGAAGGACCTTTGTTGATGAGAAATTCGGAGTCGTTCCATTCCTGAGGGAACATGTCAAGAACGGACAAACCCTCATCGTGACCAATGAGCAAATATCTATTACCCATTAAGGGCAATAGACATCGTATTTGAGACGTTGCATGGGGCAGAAAGCGTGAACCAAACTGGCAAATTTTCAAGTGTGAAGAAGGCACTCTTTCAAGACCAAAAGGTAGCGGCTGGATACCAAGCGTCGCTTTACCAGGAACAAGTGTGGATTCATCGCTGTTAAGGGTAAGATTGCTCGTCTGTATATGCAAAGGGACTGCAGAGGGCTTTGATGGGAGAAGAGTAGTTGATGGTGGGGATTCGCTAGGACCCTAAGCGGACAGGCATCAATGTTGTCGGATTTGAATTGTGTCGTGCGCACCAGATCCCAGCCCCGAGAGCGTCGTCGTTCAAAGTCTTCGGGGGTCAGGTCTGCATATCGTTCACGAGCTCTGGGAATCAATGATTAGGCATAACCGTGTCTATGACGATGACGTTTAGCGAACCTCTTCTCTATCCAGCCCCGCCAGCGTCCAAACCTGTTCCGACTTGCATCAATGATAAGATGGCATTATGTGATGATCAGCAACATGCCTTGAATTTGGGCCGTTGTGAGCCGCTAATTCGTCGTAAGAGGGTAGGTCATTTGGGCCTCTGAAGGTATCCTGCTCTGCAAATGTGAGCTTATCTGACGACATGAGTAGGGAAAGTGTGAAGAGCGGTGCATCAGGGCGTAAAGCAGTGCATGCCTCGTTATGGCCGTGTTGCCGTACTCGACAGCTATAAGACGCTAGTATGTGTCCACCAGAGTCAACAATGGGCTCCTCTTCTTCAACCATCTCATCATCCAAATCCACGCGCGTGCACGCAAGATACGCGCCGAGAGATCCACCTCCCCCATATGTCGAGTCGCCCTCTTCAGATTCTCATCCAAGTGGTCTGTCCTTCACAGTGTCACACAAAGCGCCGCTGATTCCCAAGGTCCGGCAGAGGATGTCCTGCAAGTTCTGGCAAAGGTTAATACGGTATTCATCATGGACGACTCCAGCTCCATGCAAGGGGAACGCTGGGAGGAGGTAATGCCCAGTCGTCGGTTACGCCACTCTCACGTTATAGTTTCTTCCTTAGGCTAAGAATGCAATGGCCACCCTTGCAGAACTGGCCAGCAAATATTGTACGGATGGCATTGATGTCCACTTTTTGAACCACGAACAAGTCGGACGCGGCATCACGGTCTGCCTGCCTCTTTGGCGTGCGGCACTCCTCTGACCATGCCTCAGAATCCCAGAGACATCATCAGGCTTTTCCAAGGCCTCACCCCTAAGGGTGCAACGATGATTGGGAACAAACTGGAAGAACTTCTGATGGAGTATTTTTCCATCATCGAGCCGCTTTACAGTAAGCCCGCTGAGCTCAAGAAAATCAAGTCCATAAATTTCTTGATTATCACGGATGGCGAACCGAGTACGTGTCGATCAATTCAGGCTCGGTTGGCCATTTCTCATTCATTTAATATAGCCGATGATCCCGAGGCGGTCATCGTACAGGCTGCGAAGAGACTGGACGAGAAGTACCTGCCGATATCGCAGGTATATATACTTACAACGAATTGATTTGTGCGCTAAATGTCTCTCTAGATAGGTATACAATTCGTACAGATAGGCAACGAAATTTCCGCAACGGAGTACCTGCAGCAACTTGACGATGGACTGTCAAATAAGCATAAAATAAGAGTTGGTCTTCCTTTACAGGTCTTTGAGGATTTGTTTGATGTTCGTGATAGGATATGGTGGATACGACCCTGTACACTGGTCCGCTTGATGGAAGAACTCTTCTGAAGATACTCCTTGGTGGCATCAATCGTCGAGTTGATGCTCGAGGCTCCGACGCATTCCGGCAATGATTTTCTATGGGTGCAATGCTTGTTAAAAGCCTGTTGTTATGCCTTTGTCATGTATCATTAGCGCCAGTGTATACTACCTTATAATGCAGTCGTAATGTGTTTGCACATGGCAATGTCTTCCAATCATCTGGAACGTCGTCCAGCATCCAGCGCGTCATACCGTTCCTCTTCTTCGGCATCAATCCAGCGGCCATCCTCAAGTCTTTCTGCGCGTCCTAGATCCAATTCTGGCGTTTCAACGTCCCGTCCTCAGTCTCGCATCTCCCGCCGTCCCAGTTCGCGTCATGGTCATCGCACGCAACTACAGCCATTTGCCCAGGCGCTCGTTACCCAGATAATGGGCTTACGCGAAGAGGGCGTACCCGACGATCCCGATGGCCAAAAGTTCAAAGACACGGTCGAGTTTGTGCTCAAGAGCGTCGAGTCGACGACACTGAACAAGGCTGCCGTTAGCACAGATATGCACGCCGTAGACCAGCAGATTCATGGGTAACGTGAACCGCTCAATAATATGCGTGTCGTACCAATGGCCGTTTAGACATGCCTTTAAAGCGCGTATAAACTCCCATGACGCGCTGAGCGAAGCACTTCAGATGTCATATCAAAGAATCCTTGATTCTGTCGCTAAAAACGAGGATATCGACCAGGGCATCAAGGTGAGGCGGAAACCATGTCAGACGTGCATATATGCTGATAAATTCACTAGTTGTACCGTCTTCCCGACCATCTCCAGTTTCTAGTGAGCCAAAATATCCCTCTCCCTTGCGTATCGTTGTAAAGGTGCAGATCAAAGGTCAACCTCTCTCAACCACCCTCGGCGTCAACGCTGGACTATGCGGAGGAGTTGGTATATGCCCTCAAGAACCCTCCTCCTCCTCCTAAACCCTTGACCTGGGCAGACATCCTCGCAGAGGAGCCATTTGAGGGTGAGCACTGGGAAGGTGTCTATGGATTACCTCCAGGAAGCATACATGGGCTTTCACAGGACACAACGCGTGACTGGGATAGCACGCCTTCCTTGTCCCCCCTTCAGTCGGACCTGGAATTTGACGGTGATGATACCGATGCGTTTTCGATCGTTGGATCCGGCAAACAACCAACGCTATCGGAGAAGCATGAAACTATGATCAAGTCCGGTGAAACTAGCAAGATGGTTCCATCATACACCACGGCTCATTATCAATCCCTCGAGAATATCAAGCCGAAACAATACTGGAGGGAGAACTGGAAGAGTGATGTTGATTTGGGAAAGGAGTTTGATGTGAAGGATGTTTCTACTCTTGGTCTGTATATCCAGCACGAGGTGAAATGTGGACTGAACTTGCTTGTTAATTAGGGCCTACATTATATCGAATTCTAGGCAATGATAGAAGAAACCATGTACAAAGCCCCGAAGTAAGTGAATTCGCATCACCATCGTCCCGTATAACAATAGAAATCAGAGATACATAAACGAGTATGATGCTGTGCGGGAAGTCCTTATGGCTTTTCAAGGCCGGCAAAATCTGTTATATTCGTGGAAAGATGACGCATACACGGTATGGTCTAAAAGGATAAATATTATTCCACTTGACAAGAAAGTTAATTTCATAGACTACCGCAGGAACCCCGCGCCTCGCGCATCTATCTGTTAAATCACAAAACTCCATCTTGGTATCTCTGGCGTCACTTGCGTCGACGGTCCAAAATCTGCGCATCTTTTGTTCAAGTGTACTGGCTCATTCCCAGCAGCGTATCTCCAACCATGATATTGATCGAAATTTATCTTCTGCAATAATCTCACGCACGGTTGAAGCATTTGCAGATGCTGTGGACGCCGAATCACGTATCTTTGATCACTGGTGTGGTGCAAGGGAAGAAGACATGTGCCGTGCCCTAAGTGGGGTATACTCTGACGATGAAAGCTCACCTGGACTCATTGTCAGTTTACTCAACACCGAAAAGGCCGTGCGGGATAGGTTTGGTCTGGCATTTGGCGTGCTGCTCGAAGTCGTGCGAAGCGTTGTACCCGAGCTGGTCAACTCGTCTCAGGCGAATGATCGACAGACCTCGCTGCGGGTACGGGCGAGACCTCCGTCAGTCGTAGTGGCTGCGTTGATGGATACCCTTTTCGCCCGGGCTCAAGAACATATCGAGCGAGGGGAAGAAGGCGACACATTCACGGGCGGTGTGCTTATGAGGGTCTTCGTCCATGCAGCAGAACCCATTTGGAGTATGACCGGAGATTGGCTGAGAGATGGCATGGGAATTGGGATTGGGACGGGAAATCAAGACGAGGCGAAACTCGAAGATGAATTCTTCATTGAGAGTACTGGTCTTGGGCTTGGAATGATGGGGTCTGGTCTCTTGGATCCGGATTTCTGGAAGGAAGGGTATTCGTTAAGGGAAGGTGTCGAACGCGCTTCTAGTGAGACAATTGCGCAAGGGAGCCAAACTCGAGCCATCCCCATGTTCTTGGAACATGTTGCGGAGCCCGTCTTGGGTGCCGGAAAAGCCGTTGGCCTCCTTCGAGCTCTTGGGATATTGCCACCAACCAACAGTCAAGATCAATGGACATCATTTGGTGCACTTGTGAGCTCAAACAAGTCGTACTCTGGTGCTGGGCGCAGTAGTGGCATGAATCATGATCAAACAGAAAAGCTTTTTGCGGTATCTGTTGACACGCTGTCAAGGCTGATTTACGACGGGCTGACTCCACGCTGTGAAGCTGCAGGAGCACTTTTGACGAGGGTGCTGGTCGAAGAGTGTGACCTTTGGGACCATTTAAAGGCTATTGAGGATCTGTATTTCATGAGAAGGGGTGATGCAATGAGCCATTTTACAGATCTGGTCTTTGCCAAGGTGAAAATACCTCCAGTCTTGTCAGTTTATTTCAACTGATGTTGAGCTATCTCTAGATGGATGCACAGCTGCCTTGGGGGGATTTCCACTTTCTAAATACCGCCTTTGCCGATGTCGTTGCCGCGAGCATCAGCACTGGTCAACAAACTCAATGGATTCGGCCTTTTCTCGTTCGGTTTTCATACCGAAACAACGGTAGTCGGGACAAGGACCGTAGCATTGATGTGACGGTTGGAGCACTTGACGGTTTGTCGGTGGACTATGCTGTTCCGTTCCCGCTAGCATATATTCTCCATCCTCGTGTGGTGCAGATATATGGCGAATTGTTCGTCTTTCTGTTGCAAACAAAGCGGGCGAAAAGTGTCCTTGAAAGGATACTCGTGCGTGGGGCGGCCGCTAGGCACGAGTTGAAGCCGTTTTATGCCGTCCGTGGTCGGCTGAGTTGGTTTGTCAAGTAAGTTTTTCTAGCAGTGTCTTGATGCCGAAACCTGAGCACAGTCCAAGTACACTGTTGAACTTCTTGACAACAAATGTGAGACCATGCCTGCTCCGAAACGGCCCAAAGCTACAATCAGTTATTGCTTTCAGGTGATTCATACCCAAGTCCTCAAGTTTCATGAAAAGTTTCGAGTAGCCAAGTCGCTGGACGAGGGGATCCAGTTGCATGATGAACAGTGAGTTCCTCTCCCCTGCATATACTCTAATTAAGATGTCATATCTCTAGCATCAACATGATACGCAGCCAATGCTTTCTCGAAGCCCACACGTCAAATTTACACAAGGCAATCTTGTCAATTCTAGACGTGTGTCTACACTTTAGCCACATTTTCGTTGCGTTTGCGGGAGAGACAACGACGCATGATGTTTCAAGGCAGTCAATATCGATGAGGAGACATCGAAGTCGACGGCTGAGACGACAGCGTCGCAACATCATTGGATTTACTCAAATTCTACGTGAACAAGCAGAGTCGAGCTCTAGTAGCGATGATGACGAAAATTTTGCAGGGTCTAGGAACGTGCCCGAAACGTCGTTCTCAATGGCTTCATTGTCCATTTCAATAACGGATATTAATTCAAGTGAGCATTTGGACAAGTTGTCTAAAGAGTTGGACGAGCTGGTTAGATTTGTGAGAAGGGGAGTTGAGAGTTTAGCTAATGCGGCCGACAACACATCCTCCACTTTTAAGATTTTGGCATTTGCATTAGAGGACTGGGATCTGTGATGTGTGTAGAATAGACAAGTAAAAAATGCCACGTAAATGTTTCCAGGAACTATTCTTGATAAGGATAGCTCAACTTGGGTTGGTCTTTGCGGCGCCATAGCTTTTTCCTGGTAGATGGCGACTTGTGAACTGATGGACGAAAAGTTGACTGGAGCCAACGTACTTTTTCTTGGTCGGCAAATGTTCTGCAAACACTTCGATGCAGTGCTGTCCTTTGAATTCACGAATGAAGCGGGGGTCCCTTAGACACTGGTATGCGTTTAGGAGACTCGGACATGTAGCCAAGCACATACCATAGTTCGCTAGCTACGCCGAGATCCTTGCTGCACCGCATCAGCGCGTTGCTTTTACACCCCTCCGTTGCAGTAGGGATACCGGAAGGATCAAAGTACTTCCTGTTCGCCTCTCGCAATAGCTACCAACCTGCGCTTCTAGTCAGCCCGGCGCGGTACGGAGACGCGCGTGCAGAACTTGCCTGCCTTGACAGACGAGTGCGTATTCCCGGCTGACGATCTTGGGGCCGACGTTGGTCTCTCCGCGGGGGGCGAGGCCCCAGCCGCCGGGGCCGAACGCCTTGTTGAGGATCCGGCGGTACTTGATTTCGGGCAGGTACAGGAGCCCGTCTGTGGTCTCGACTTGGTCAGGGGGGAGACTGGCAGGGGTGTGTACGTTACCTGGCTTGATTTCAATGTCGAGCGGGTCGATGGACGCGAGCAAAATGTCTGCGATTTCGCGCGAGAAGGCTTGGGTGCTGAGACCGTAGTAACTTCGTGACCAGTCGTACATGCCCTCTCCGTTCCCATTCCCGTTCCCGACTGCGAATTCGGGCAAGGGTGGGGGAGAGCTTTCGGGCTGGTGTTCGCGTATGGAATTGCTGCTTGGTGCTGTTGTTGCTGGTCGGGGCTGGGGGAAGGGGTGGTGTTGTCGGAACTGTTCAGAGCGCGTAGTGAGGCGCGTACGGGGGGTCTGGGGGCCGTGAACTGCCTGGTTGCGGCTGAAAAGAGGCGTTGGCGGACGAGGGTGGCCATGGTGGTTGTTCCAGTCACACTCGCACACACGGCACAACAACACACACACACGATGGCGACAAAGAGATCGCAGGCAGATGTCCCTACTTCGACGACAAGAGAGTACAAGTATACCCAGGAAATCTCACAGATGGCGCGTAGCGTCCGGAGCACGAGCACACACCGCACAGCTGACATGTCGCACGCAGATGTTCGTGTTTGGAGAAGTGCAGGACCCTTACCCAGAGACCGGTCAACCTCGTTGAAGACATTGTCCGTGGGCAACTGATAGAGCTGGTTTGTCCGTTCTGCTCGTTCTAGACATGACCGTACATTACCTGCAGATCGTCCAAGCGCGTGCGCTGGCCACACGGCGCGGAGCTCGGTTCCTTTCTGCTGAAGATCTCATCTTTCTCGTCCGCCACGACAGGGAAAAGGTCAATCGCCTCCGCACATATCTGTCGTGGAAGGAAGTACGCAAGCATGCCAAAGACCCGGGAGGAGACGCAGGTGGTGCGGCCGAAGTGGAGGCCCTGGAGGACGGTGCGGACGGTACGTATGGTGCATGAATGCGATGACCGGTTGATGCTGATGGAATGGTAGACAAGCTTACGGCGAAAGCTCAGAAAATCATGATTAAAATGCCTTGGGAGATCACGACTATTTACTCTGGAGTGTTGAGGCAGAGCGGACACCAGTCCGACGACGAAGAGGACGAAGACGACATTGAAGCCCATGAGGCGTCGATTCAACGACTCAAGGTGAGATGAACGCATCTTGCTGCATCGTCCATGCTGACGGTCGCCGTAGGAAGCGGACGACGCGACTCGTCAAATGACGAGAGAAGAGTACCAGCACTACTCAGACTGCCGACAAGCGACATTCACCTACCGCAAAGGTCCGTCCTCGTCTCACCCCTTGTTCCCTATCGTCAACCCGTCTCGACAGCCAAGCGCTTTCGCGAATTCCTCAATCTCCCCATCCACCTCGACCTCCGCGCGAGCGACGATACGGTCGACATTGTCGGCTTCCTCGCTTTCGAGATGGTTCGGTCGCTCACACTCGCCGGGCTGGCCGTGAAAAAGTCTCTGGAGGAGTCTTACGTGCGGGAGGAATACACGTCGCCGTCGGTGGGCAAGCGCAAGGCCGCCTTGGGTCTCGGTGGTCCGCCGGAGAAGAGGAGACGGGAAGAGACGCCGGATGAGGAGTACACGTTGCCGTTCAATGCACTGTTCTTGCCGCCCCCCGAGGCGAGGACGCCGTTGCGGCCAGAACACATGCAGGATGCGTTTGCAAGAATGCAGGCTGAATGGTCGCATCGTCGGTCTGCGGGCGTGCATAATTGGAGAGGTGGGCTGGTGCGTACAAGAGTCAGTCTGATTTGACTTGTTCCTCCACTTTTTCCCATGGCTGCTCGTCTCTTTTTTTTCGTCTTCACTTCATCTCTCATGTCTCCTAGCATAGCCTTGTATCAAATAGCAATTGATAAACATCTCCAGTATTATGTCCTTAATGGACTTTTGTCTTTTCTGCATTGTGTTCCACTTCAGCCTCAGCACGGAGACCCTCCTTCTCCATCTCCTCGATCAACATGAGTTCCACCTCCCTCTGTTTTTCAACCGAGGCGTTCTTCAGGCTATCTTTGGCAGCCTTGAGCCGCGCCTTGTATTGAATGTACTTGTCGTCGGTGCCAAAAATGCGGTCCCACCAGCGGAAAGAGGTGGAGTAGTTGTTTGTGAAAGCCATGTGGTGAAAGTCGTGGTGGTCAGCACCAGACCAGAAGGGGAGGATGTGCTGGAGGGACCAGGGAAAGTCTGTCGATAATGAGAAGCTGTGAAATGAAGCCGCAAAACAACTAACCGTAACCGCTATGTGCGTCGATGGCTTGGAAGAGACGGAGCGTTATCCAGATGTAAACAGTGAGGATATGCAGGTTGTGCGTAATGTAGCAGTAGAGAATCGGACCCGCAATCGTTCCCGTGCCAAGGATGAAAACCTCGGCAGGGTGCGCATACTCAGCAGCAAGGCCAAAAGGCGCCGAGTACTTGTGGTGGAGCTTGTGAATGTGCTTATAGAGTACGGGTGTGTGTAGTGCCTGATGAGCTGGACGCAAGGGGATAAGCACATGGTTCGGTCGATCAACGAGGCCACGAACCCAAAAAGTGGAAAAAGTCCTCGAAAAAGAAAAAGAAGGCAATTTGGGGAGCCATTGTCGTCCACGACGGGAAGGGGACCTGATAAGTCTGCATGCCGAGAGCCTCTGCCAGTGGGTGGAACAACCAAATCTGACAAGCATATCAGTTTATTTGTTTTTCGACCGTGAGTCGCTGTGAACGGACCGCGGGCAACTCGATGGTAAAATGCGAGAATAAGACCTGCTTGGTGCATTCCCATTGCTCTTGGGACGTAGACACCTTGTTGGGCTGCAGCTTCCACTTGCGGAAGTAGGGGATGGCGTCGATGATGATCCACGGCACGCAACGACCGAAATACACGGCCTGGGTAGCGTTGGCAGTGGACAGAAACTGAGGGCGGGCAACGAACCTCGTGCAAAATGAAACTCATCAAGCCGGTGGCAATGATGGGATTTGCGAGCCAAATATACCAAGCGACCCACTGCTTTTCAAACCAGTTGAGCGACGCGAAATCCATGCTTGGGTAGAGCGCGTCCTGCATGGTCGCGTTGAAGGGCATGGCGGGAGGATAACCAAGGGCATGGCGGGAGATGCGTACTTTTTATACGAGGGATGGTACGATTCTCACACGCAATTATCGTACAACATTTGGTTAGCATTTCAGAATAGCATCGACGCCGCTATGTCCACATTCCCGCCCGCAGCGTCCAGCACCCGAGCAGCCATCTCTCGTGTCGCTCCCAACCCCATCAGAGTTTGGATGTGCTCCGACGACGACTGCGTTTGTGTCTGTCCCGCTGGCAATTCGTCGTGCGGCATGGGATCGCGCGCCTTTACCGGCAGCTCATGCTCGCTCAAAAACTTGACTTCGCGGCCTTGGATCCGAAGCACGTTCTTTTCCAGGTCAATGCACGCCCGGTGCCCTTTGAGCATGTCTAGGCCCAGTAACAGGTCGACGTCGCGTCCCTGCGTATACGTCAATTACAAGACAGTGTGCAAGCTCGACCCCCCACCTCCATGATGGTGAATGAACATGGAAGATACAGGTCGGCCAGTTTGAGCTGAGCGCTGTGTACCCTGCCAAGAATGTTGGCGGTACCAACGCCCCGTGCTATTCCAGCAAACCGCTTGTCTACCAGTCGCATGATGCTACACTTGGGCTGAGGATAAAAGTCGGACGATACAAGGTCTTGCACTCACCCACACGCTTCCGCACATTCGGGGCTCACTTGGACGCCATCTTAGCCAGCCATTGACAGAGCCAGGCAATACGTACTGATCGTTTGTTGCGCGCCGCTATCCACAAACGCCTTGACGGGATGTCCATTGACCTCGACAGGCACGCTTGGCCGAATCCAAATCAAATCAGTCGTCTACGCCTGGACACGAGAGAAACTCACTAGAGCATCGTCACCCTTCCAAAGCTCTCGGGCGAATACTCTATCGGCGTGTTCCATGTTCTCTAAAACGGCCTGCTGCCGTATCGCCTCCTCGATCCTCCCCTGCGCCTCGACATCAAACGGGTCTGCATTGAGCAACACGATCTCTCTCTGACGGGCCAACTCGAGATCGTCCTGCCGTGCCCGCATCTGGCGCAATAGCTCTGCAAACCGGCGGGGTTCCGATATCACCGCAGCGGCCAGATCTGGTTGGGTCTGTGGGTGTGAGGATGCGGCAGACATGCAATGGGTATACAATATAGTAGCACCATACCTCCTGTAGTTGTCTCATAAGATTCGGGTCTCCTAAAATCTGCAATCGCATCATTTCTGCGTCTTGTTCTATTGATCTAAGTCCTTGGAATCAGCCCGCCCCGTCCGCGTTTCTGGTGATGTGAAGCCAACGCACCGCCCAGCCACCGTCACTTTTCTCCGCAGAAGAAGCATGGCATTGTGCGATACGCCGAGCTGGCGCAAGGTCGCCTTGGGGTCGCTCAGCTCCCTTCCGTCATGGCTGATGCTCTGTTCTGCAACGGGGATGCCAGACTGGCTCGAGATCAGGCACAAGGACGCACGCGCGCATTCGGCGCCTCACCTCAGCCTCGAGCAGCGCCATGACGTTCTCGAGCTCCATGCTGGGATCGATATCGATGGTAAACGTCTGACCCAAGTCGTTCACAAAGGTCAGTTCCATGGTCGTTTGGTTCAAAGGTGGGAATGTTTGATATCTCGCATCAACTACACTACACCTACACCATGCTGAAATATCCCCAGAATTAAATTTTGTGGTAGAAAAAGCTGTAACTGAAAGGTTAAAGAATCCATTTCAGCCACATTTTCTGCTCTAAATTCACAGTGACTTAATTAGGTAAGTTTGGATTTATATCTGCTATCTACCAGCCTTTTATTTGACAGAGAGTAATTCAGATTGACTGATGCACCATCTGAATTATGGTACATCAGAAATCCTTGAGTCAACTACACAGTGCTGCATAGTGCCATGAAGGCCTCATTGGAGGCCTGCTGAGTGAGGAGAAGGTGGTGGTGTGAGGGAGAGCCTTGTTGGTCCGAGGCCAGTTGAGCGACATACATAGTCTTCCAGTGTAACAATTGCAATGAACATTGAGCTTACAATTCATTCTAATGGGTTTGCAGACAGAATCAGACCATTGGATAATCCATCAATCATGGCCATTATTGTGCTAGATTGGACTGCTCTGGGTGGATGCTTCATCAGTGATTGAAATTGACCAGCCTCTGGTCTGGTCCCTGATCACTCCCCATGTCTTCCCCAAGGGCTCTGATCTGCACTCACTGTCAAAAAAAGAGCATTGAATTGAAGAAGCAGGTCACACTTGATACTGACACCTTCACTTGTCCTACTTGCTCTCCACATTGTTGTTGACAGACACTCCATACTCAGCTAGTTGTCATGACTTCTCACATCCAATTTCCATCCTCATACAATGAAGAAAACTGTTAGGAGCTACCCAAACACAACCTCAAGCCTCGTCAACGAGGAGAAAAGAAAGGAGACGAAACCAAACACAAACTAGATTGAGTCCCGGGTAGGGAAACTATCCAGAGTCTTAGGGACTCGCTACTACAAGAGCTACTACTTATATACCCAGTCCCTGGTCTGTGCGCAGCAAACCCTAAGCCCTAAGGCTGTGGTGCGCAGCAACAGACCCAGACCGCTCCATGCCTCATGTTACTCCGGTCCCCTGTCCAGACCGATCTAGCCCCTGGCCATACTGTCGGTCGACCCTAACCCCAAGGCTCTTGCAGCCGCTCGCTGACTAACCCTTGGGCGTCCTAACATAGGGGTGGTAACGTCCTGCCTTAAGTAGTATCTCCCCGTAGAGGCCCCAGACAAATAAGTAAAAATATGGAAAAAGAAGAGAAAAAGAAACTGAGTCCATAGGATCGTAACATATCCCTCCCATTAAGACTTCGCGTCCCGAGAAGTCGACGCTATGGGAAAGACTTCCTTGATGCCTGTGTTCAAAACTTTCTTCGGGGAATCAAGCGTGGGTTCAACCGGCCCACCGCGCTCAAGATCTCTTGAGAACGCCCCGTCCGTATCATCGTCTTCGGCGTTAGCCTCCTTGCGGTTTCCTTTCCACCGCGACCAATTTCGTTCCAATCGCTCCAGGTAATCTCGTTCAAAACGACCATCTTCCCAACCAAACAGACGTTTGGGCGCCGTTGTCTGTGTGAAATTTTCATAGGGGCGATAGATCATCCCCCTTGCTTTTCGTGGTGCTCCGGGATTGCGCTTGTGGAATTTCTTTATCTCATCCTGTGCATTGGACAAGTTTTCCACTGGTTCCCAAGTCGATTCTTCCACAGGATAGTTCTTCCATTTCACCAGATATTCAAGATGACCGCTGCCTCGTCCACTGACACGACTGTCCATAACCTCTTCAACTTCGTACTCGTCATCCTGAGATTCCTCCGTCATCTGTGCTTCCTTTCGGTTGGCGGCTTTTTCCTTTTGACGCGGGAAAACAGGTTCTTTATAGGGTTTCAGGAGTACCTCGTTGAAGACATTATACACCTTCCAAGACGTGGGGATTTTCAGCTTGTATGCTGATTCGCCAACCTTCTCCAGGACTTCCAGAGGACCAACAAACTTCCCATCTAGCTTCTTGGTGGCGCGGATCGTTGGTAGATGCTCCGTGCTTAGATAGACCTTGTCACCAGGTTGATACTCTCGTGCAGGTTGTTTATTTAAGTCCCACCGTTTCTTCATTGTAGCCGCAGCTTTTTCCAGTGCTGCTTTTGCCTTTTCGTGGACGTCTTCCACTTGTTTCGCCAGTTCTTCAACAGCCACCACCTTTGGCTGGTGCGTGGGGTTGAGTCCTTTATTAGGATGACGTCCGTAGTTCATGAAGAAGGGTGAGAACCCTGTCGCTGAGTGAGTTCGATCGTTGTGGCAGAATTGTGCTACTGCCAGCCAGTCGCTCCAGTTGTCTTGTCTGTGATTGACAAACATAGTCAGGAACTCCTTGACTTCCTGGTTGACTCGCTCCGTCTGTCCGTCCGTCTGAGGGTGGTATGCCGTCGATCGGTTGGGCTGAATTCCGAGCATCCCATAAAGATCGTCCATGAACCTGGATGCAAACTGAGGTCCCCGGTCACTGATGACTTTCTTGGGTAAGCCATGTTCTCTGAAGATATTGTCTCGGAACAGGACTGCAACTCCTTGCGACGTGATTGACGATGTTGTCGGTAAGAAGTAGGATTTTTTGGTAAAGCGATCCACTACAACCATGATCATGTCGTTGCCCTTTGATTCTGGCAGTGGTCCCATCAGATCGACTGAGACAACTTCCCATGGTGCGTCTGGTACTTCGTTGGGGACAAGTGGTGCCGCCCTAGCCTGTCTGTCCGGCTTGGTGCGCTGGCAAGTCTCGCATCCCGGGATGTACAGCTCGATGTCCTTCTTCATGTTAGGCCACCAGAAGTCTCGTGTGATCAGTTCAAGAGTCTTGGCTACTCCTGGATGTCCCCAGGAGTGATGGATCTCGATAACGTTTTCTCGTAGTTCTGTGACCGCCGGTACATAGACACGTCCCTTCCACGTAACAACTCCGTCCTTTCGTTGGAACTCCGGGTTTCCTTCGGCCAATCCCTTTTTGACCTGCGTGTCCTGGTACCGTGCTGCTGCCTTGGAGATGTCTCTAATAATATCTTCGATGGCCCTATCATCATCGTAGACCTGCACAAACAGTTCGTCTTTGAGTAAGATAACTCCTTCATTGTCGTTGGTTCCCCGTTCATGCCCTGCTCTCCTTGAGAGGATGTTGGCTTTGGAGTTGGACTTTCCTGATCGGTGTTTAATGACAAAATTGTAATCCTGGAGGTCTGTGACCCATCGTGCCTGTTGTCTGTTTAAGTTTTGTGCCTTCCGGAAGTATGTTAAGTTCTGGTGATCCGTCAGCACTTCTACCGTCTGCTTGGCGCCCTTAAGATAATGCGACCATTCGTAAAATGCATGCATGACTGCCAGCATTTCTTTGTCATATATCTCGTAGTTTCGTTCGGCGTCATTGAGCGACCTAGAAATGAATGCTACTGGCTTCCAGACTTCATCCCCTCCTTGTTGTGACAGGATTCCGCCAATTGCAAAATCTGATGCGTCCACTTCAATCCAGAATTGACCGTCGTCGTCTGGGATCTTGAGAACAACCTCCCTCCCCACAAGGTCTTTCAGTCCCTGAAACGCCTCGGATTGCATCTGCGTCCAGTTCCATTCCTCCTTGCCAGTTAATTTGGTTAGGGGTTTAGCGATTTTGGCAAATCCCTCCACAAAGCGTCGGTAGAAATTTATGAACCCCAAGAACTGTTGAAGTTCTCGCTTATTCGTGGGTTCTGGCCATTCCGTGATCGCCTTAATCTTTCCGGGTTCCATGCTAATGGAGTCGTGACTGATGACAAGTCCCAAAAAATCGATTTCTGTTTTGTCAAACCAACACTTTTCCGGTTTGAGCGACAGCTTGTGCATCTCCAGTTTCGCCAGGATACGGTTCACATGGTTCTTGTGTTCTTCCATTGTCTTTGAGAACA
The DNA here is from genome assembly GCA_023014455.1 of Amanita exitialis. NCBI lineage: Eukaryota > Fungi > Basidiomycota > Agaricomycetes > Agaricales > Amanitaceae > Amanita > Amanita exitialis. Next base: position 707,666 of record JAEBUR010000004.1, on the reverse strand, counting down.
CCAAGATATCGTCCATATATATAACGACCCATCCTTCTGCAATTTCCACCCTGAAGATGTCGTTCATCATCGTTTGAAATGTCGCCGGTGAATTAGTTAATCCGAAGAACATGACCAGTGGTTCAAACAGCCCTCTATTCGTCCTGAAAGCTGCCTTCCATTCGTCACCCTCCTTGATCCGGACGTTGTTGTATCCCCAGCGGATGTCCATTTTGGAAAATACCTTTGCCTGTGACAACTGATCTACCAACTCTCCAATCAGCGGTAGTGGGTACCGGTTTTTGATTGTCATTTCGTTTAGTCGGCGGTAGTCCTGGACCGGTCGTAACTTTCCGTCTTTTTTCTTGACAAAAAAGAATGGTGACGCCATTGGGGATTTACTAGGTTGGATTCGTCCCGTGTCTAGGTTCTCTTTCAAGAACTCATCCAACTGCTCTTGTTCGCTCCGGTTCAGCGGGTAGATTTTGCAATCTACCGGGTTCGATCCTGGGATTAACTCAATCGCGTGGTCCCAAGGGCGTCTCGGCGGTAATTCGTCGAAGGTCTCTTTGGTGAAGACCTTCTTGTGTCCCAGATAGTGCTCCGGCACTATCTCCTCTAATGTCCTTTTTGTGGCCTTTTCATTTTCCTTGGCCGCAATGTCCGTTGCCACTGATCGCAACTTAAACTCTGGCTCCCCGATGTGGATGGCCAGTAATCTGTCACCCTCCTCTAGAGGTTCCATGCTATTGACCTCATCCTCAGGTTCTGCGACGTCCGACTGTGTCCAACATGTTCCTGGACAGCGATTGAACTTTAGCTCTTTCTTCTTCCAGTCAATTGACGGGTTGTGGTGTTGTAACCAATCATGTCCCAAAAACAAGTTTGTTTTTCCTAGTCGTGCAACTCCACACTCGATAATCTCTTCATGATCCCCAATCCGTAATTTGAATTGTGTCATGTACTCGAGATTCCCCATTGAGTTCCGGGATCCGTCGGCATTGTACACCGGTACTGGTCGTACCAACCTTCGTTTGTTGAGTTTGTGTTTTTCTACAAACTCGTCATTCACACAAGACTGTGTGCATCCGCTATCTACCAGTGCCGCTACATTGATGGTAGCTCCGGTATCCATAGATGTAATAACTCCTTTTACATCCATTTCGTTTCGCCCAAACGTTTTGACCATCGTTTGTCGCAGGTGCGCTAAGTTCCATAGCGCCTCTTGTTCAGTCATTGCGTTTAACTCTTTTAAGAGATCTTTGGTGATCTCTCGTTCCCGTGCATTATGCGCCCAAAAGTGCAAACATTCCAAGGCAGTTTTTTCATCTTGCTGCCAAATCCTCCTCACTACCCACTCTGGGGTCCAGGTTCTGAGTTTTGGTTTTGTTGCACTCATAGTAACATTCCTTAGACGGTGAACTTGGTTCGAGCATTCGTATAATAATTCAGGTACTTTGATTCCAGAATCATTAGATACAAGTTCATTGTCCTTAGCATTGTTACAGGCCAGTAGAGCTGAGCGCTCGTCTACTGGCTTTCACCAAAACCCTTCTCCTTTCCGTACTCCTTCCATTCGGCCTCCATAATGTCCTCTATCCGAACTTCTCGGATCTGTCTACCTTTGCCTTTCCCTGAAGGCTTTCGTGGTTCCGGACACTGTCGTGAGAAGTGTCCTGGTTTTCCGCAGTTATAGCAACTGCCGTATGGTTTCCTGGACTTGTCAATGTCCATGGCATTAGGGTCTGGGGTCGAGGTTGACGCCGCTGGTGGTGTGCTGAACTGATACTGAGTTGGCTTGGTATCTTTCGGCACTTTTTCTTTGTAGCTATCCGTTCGACGTTCCGATCCGTAGGCTTCTTGAGCCTGACGATATGCGCGTGCTAATTGTATTGCGCGCTCCTGGATTTTAATCAGGGATGCGTCTTCCTCTAGATTTCCATGTCGGATTAGGTCTCGTCCGAGCGCCGGATTGATGTGAGCCAAGAATTGAGCTACTAAAGCCGCATCATTCCATTCGACCAAAGGTGACAAAGCGTTGAACCGAATACAATAGTCTTCGATCGGCGAATTCCCTTGTTTTAATGCAATGAGAGAATCGATCGCCTTCTGTTTGGTCTCTGTTGACATGAAGAATTCATGCATCTGGTCTTTAAAGTCCTGCCACGTTTTGAATGGGAATTTCTTAGTCAGGGGTTCCCTGAGCCAGTTCATGTCGTCGTCAAGCCGACCCTCGTTTAAATCTTTCCACGAGATGTCTCGGGACCATGCCTCTTCAGTCTGTTTTTCCTCGTACTCACGCTGAGCATCCTGTACAGCTCGGAGTTTTACACCGGCCCAGTCTCCAGCACGGTTGTCCTTCCCTTTTCGGATACGGTATAAACAGATTGAGATTTTCCGATCTAGGGTTGTTTCCCGTGACAGCGTGAAGTAAGTCTCCATTTGCCGTACCCATGCATCCACCATGCGCGGATCCCCCTCATAGTGATCTGGGAGTTCCAGCTTCGTCGTGGGAGCCTGGACTATTGGATTGGCTCGGTGGTACTCATTGATGACATCGGAGATTGATTGTGCAATGGCGGTAGAGGCTTCTACCCGTCGTTGTCCCTGTCGATAGATCTGGTCCTCTCGGTGTGCTCGTTGAGTTGGAGTCCCTTCTGTATCTCCCATAGGTTGGTGGGTTTCCTCTTGGAAGGTTTGGTACCCTAGGAGTGCATGTGTGATATGAGAGATCATATCTGCCGTTGCCCAGAAGGCTCTCGCGCCGACCCGGTGATGTCCATAGCCTTTGCGCATCATTAAGCGGATCTGCTTCCATCCGCGGATGTGTCCTTCATTCTCCACGTGCCATACTCGTGTGCCATCCTTGGGCGATCTAAGATTAACCCGTGCGCTGTTATTGCGCAATCGTTCGTCAAAGTCCCAGAGGTCCTGGACTGTTGGATACGCAGGCCATGTGTATTTTGACCATAACTCCTGTTTGATTAATCGGAGATAGCAATATCCAGCCATCGTCGGGTGTGGGACTTGAACCCAGGTAAACGCTTTCTCAATTTGGGTTTGTTCCTCATGGCTCCCATTGCCATTTTGCGCATGCATCAGCGCATTCCAGTCTGCCGGTTCGATGACCATGCCTTCATTGGCATATAGTTCCGTGACAGCTGCAACGTGGCTGTCTAACCGCTTATCCTCACGGTAATTCTTGTATCGGCAGATGGTGTCCTTTGTTTTGTAGCACCACATGAGCCACTGATTGTATTTTGACGCCGCCAACGCCTGATACATTCGATCGTTTTTGTTGCCTTTGTAGACAACCTCCAGAAGGTTTTCCAGGACCTTCCAATCCTTTTCCGCTCGGTTCAGCGCCCGTTGCGCCCGAGTGGCCGCTCGACGCATTTGTCGTAATTCTAAGAGTTCGGCCCATGCCGCCTCTTGTTCCTGGATTTGCCGGCGCTCCATATCGTCTAAGAGCCGCTGGACTTCTCTGTGTTGCTGCCGTTCCTCGCGCCGGCAGTGGCGCCTCCAAAGTCTGACATGGTTGTCAAACTTTTTAATGTAACCATCACCGGTGATCGTCGGCGTGCGTGTGATAGTGGTAATGTTGGCTGCCCACTCCACGTTGAAGATCGATCCGATCTCCTCCAGTGTCGCGTGAGCGTGTGGTAAAACGTAGATAAATTCGCACTGCATGGCGATCGTTGTGTGATGGTGTATAGATTGTTCTTCAACCGGTTCCATTCTATTTCCAACGGCAATCGGTCCGTTCGCTCGGCAGTCACCTAGTTCCCTGCGCAGTTGCACAGGTTTGTTGCCTATTCGCTCGTCTGCTCGTGCTTTCCGTCGCACGAGGTTTGTTCGATTGGGTCAATAACGCACCCCAACTCGAATGTTCGATTTAAATTCCACCAACTGCCAATTCAAAACTAAAGTGCCTGGGAATTCACCCTACAGATCGATGTGATCTGAAACGGGACTTTCGGCCCCTTGATACACTCGTAATGAATCGGTTGTTTCACCCGTTCCGTGGGTTTTTCCGCAAGTATCGGTACAGCTAGCTCGCCAGTGCCTGCCCGCACTTTCAACGACGCTCAGACTGTTCTCGTCCGATTCCTGTTTTGTAGCCAGAGGGGATGAATTACCCCGTAGTCAGTAATAACGATTACTGAGACTATCTGCTGTCGTAGTCGATGTCGCCTAGCTCCTCGAGGCTGTTCGTGGCCACGTGTCGTGACGTGCATGAAGTCAGACGATTATCGAAGTCGAAATTGAAACTCGCTTCGCCGCCGTGAGCTGCAACGAGTAAGACGTACTCGGTGCTGTGGCGAACAACGAAGGGCAAGGTTGCAAAGACTCTGGATTATGTTAGGAGCTACCCAAACACAACCTCAAGCCTCGTCAACGAGGAGAAAAGAAAGGAGACGAAACCAAACACAAACTAGATTGAGTCCCGGGTAGGGAAACTATCCAGAGTCTTAGGGACTCGCTACTACAAGAGCTACTACTTATATACCCAGTCCCTGGTCTGTGCGCAGCAAACCCTAAGCCCTAAGGCTGTGGTGCGCAGCAACAGACCCAGACCGCTCCATGCCTCATGTTACTCCGGTCCCCTGTCCAGACCGATCTAGCCCCTGGCCATACTGTCGGTCGACCCTAACCCCAAGGCTCTTGCAGCCGCTCGCTGACTAACCCTTGGGCGTCCTAACATAGGGGTGGTAACGTCCTGCCTTAAGTAGTATCTCCCCGTAGAGGCCCCAGACAAATAAGTAAAAATATGGAAAAAGAAGAGAAAAAGAAACTGAGTCCATAGGATCGTAACAAAAACACAGACTTGGATGGAGAGGATGACAGTCCAATTGCAAAAAGAGAAAAGTATTCAGGTCTAGGTCTTGGTTGCCCACCACCTCCCCTACCTTGAGAGGATCTCCCTGCCCATACTCATTTTCCCCAAAGCAGCAGTGGATCTTTTTTAAGCAGTAGTGATTCTGTGTCTATTGTACATTGCATTTTTCAACACTTGTCATTCAAAGTAAACCACTGCTTTAGGTCCTGCCCTCAACATCTGCTCTCAGAACATCCCCTCTTTGAATTTGTCCTCAGTCTCAAGCTTGAGCACTGTGTCACCTACAATACATCCACATCCATCCTGCAGGACTGGTACAAAATGCACAGCTTGGTCCTTTGTCCTTGGCTCAACAAGGTCATCAATACATCCAGTTAAGAAAGACCAGGTCACTTCAAATGTGACTTTGATGAGATTGATGAGCTGGGAAGTGTGAATTTGGCAAGGTATGATTGAAGAAAGCTTGTACATGATTGTCACATCCCAGTCATGATATGGACCACCACACAGACTTCTGAACTCCACAGTACACTGGATGTGACATACATATTCATTTAGTTCATAAACAAATGTGGCAGGGTGCTAGGGGATGGATTTGTCTTGCAAATGGTGGGCACCAGGTGGTAATGGGTCATTGACAAGGGCAGTGTTTGGCAATTTATTTGTTTGGTTCATAAACAAATGTGGTGGGGTGGGATGGGTGAGGACTGTGATTGAGATGTCAAAATTTGCAGGGCACCAGGCTCCTTGATTCAGCAAGGAATTGTCAAAGCCAGGGGAATGTGGTCTGTGGCAAAAAATGGCAGAGCAAGTAAGTAATACCTGTAAAAAGAAAATAAGAATAAAAATTGACCAGGGTTGCCAGCAGAAATGGGCACATCATGTGGGAAAGCCAGTGCTGGTACAGCAAGAGGTTGTAATGTCCTAAATGAAAGTTACACGAGGGGTTGGAGTTGAGAAAACAGACATGGTGTCAAAATGGATGTGTTGTCACTACTGGAAAAATTTCCAGCCAGCATTGAGTTGGGTGTGCTGCCTGAAATAATGGGTGCTGGTCAAGCAAACAGTTGTAACATTGTAAATTAATGTGTTTGAGCTGACCAAAAACAGTACTGGTGTCAAAACACATTTCCAGTATGCCAGGTTGGGTGCACTGCCTGAAATAGCAAGCACTGTGTGAAGTATCATCCATGAATGTTGAAACGAGGGTGGTTGTTGAAACGAACGTTGACGAATGTCTTTCGTATCGTGGGAAAACATCTCGGATCTATCCGATCTCAATCCATATCATATCTTATCAGTATTATCTAATAATCTATGATTATATAATGTTCATTGTATTTATATCTAGACAGATATTATAGAGTTCGATGAGACAGAACTCTGAACAATAAAGCTGCCTCATGTATTCACATGGCGACTGTGCAAAGCTGTGCTTCACACAGCTTTCCACACAGCAATGACTGCGCATTGCTATGCTCAATACATTTGCTCAGTCATGCTATACAAATGCTCAGTCAGCGTATCATAATAACGCTGACACAGACACAGTAGATAGACGTATAAATACTCTGTAGTTTCTCCGTCAATCTATATTCTCTTCTCTGCTATCAACCAGTTGAGCCCTAGCTCCTGAGTGACCTACAGCTACCCAAGTAAGTGTTTCACTTACTTAGCTCTACTATTCCGCTGCGCCCGTCGTCGTGCTACTTCGACAGGTTATGGGCCCCGTCTGCTCGCAGACCTGATGGGCGATCGCCTCGATACCGCAGGAGATAAGCGGCTCGACAATGTAGCTGTCGCCGTCGAGGGGACTTCGTCGATCGCTATTTGGTAATGACCAAATAAGGTAATCGGGTTTGTTAGTAGCGCCCTAGTGGCTGTAGATGACTGTATACACCGTTTATGTCCACTAACGTAACCCGGGGAGCTCACCCGAAATATGAGCATGTCCGATCTTGACAGAGATCTGGGCACCACCTGGAGAGGTGTGAAAATAATACTTAGTGTGGCAAACTTGTCCAGCCCCCGGTTTCTGCGTTACCCGGGTATATAATAAAACCATAATCTAAGATCCATCGATCGTCTCGATCGGATCTGGACCAGTTTGTGGATACTGGTTTATCAACATCCTCCGGATTAAGGGCCATCTTTTGATGGATAAAGATCGGATCGGGTTCTGTCCCGTCCCCCGATCAAAAGGCTTGTCGCCCCCCTTTTGGCCGTGAATAATTAAGCGCATATACCAATTTCGGGTTTTCGTCCCGCATTCTCATTTATTAAATAATTATGTAATATTCCGTATAAAGATAGTGCTACAGGGACATTGTTCCCTGTCTACGCATATCAGTGGCAGGCACGAGCTTAGCTTCCTGCTTAGTAATAGGACTGCTCCTTAGCAGCAATAGTACGTTTTAAAAATAGTTACATAATGATGGGATATTTACCGCTGTTGGGGAATTTGTTGGAGCCCCAAAGCACTCCTGGAAGGCTGGATCCCTTTCTGGCGATGAAACCGAGAAACCAAAAGCGATCCACGAGTCCCTGTCCCGGGATCCATCTGTTGCGTCCATAACCGGAAGTATCGATGATTAGCGCTAGCATCTATCGTTCCTTAAAAACGATGAGCTAACGTATTTTTCAAAGATCTTCAAACCAATCCAAACCAACCTCTCCTCGAATTTATTTTTTGAATTTTCAAATAAATAAATAAATATTTTGATAAAAATGTCTTACAACAACTCTGCCGCTTCCTCCGCCTCCGCCTCCTCTTCCTCCGGATCTTCCTCCGGAAAATCCTATTCCGGCTCCGCTGCCGGAAAAGCAGCTTCCTCTTCCGGTTCGTCCGGAAACAATCAAGCCGGCCCTTCTAAGGGTCGCAAAATTACCTATTTTGATCTCCTCCCTGAGGAAGCTCAGGGAAAGGAACAAGCTCAATATGAGCTTAAATCGGATGAAGAATCCGATAAACGTGCTTTGTTTGGCCTTGCGGCCAAATACAAAGGCAAACAGGTAATTGCCCAATTTAAATTGGGACAAATTAAAAATTCTAAATTAATTAAAAAGCGCGAAATGGGCGAATCCGCCGACATCATGCGCTCTCCCCGCTCAAATAAAGCGGGATCAAAATCGGCATCACCGATTACTAAAGTGAGGACCCCATCCTCGCTACCCTCCTTACGCACAATCTCTGACTCATCGCACCCGCGATCCCCCCCTGTTCAGGTAAAACAGGAGAGGATCACTCCTCCCCTTGATGGTGCAGGGATGTTCATCCCTGTTTCATACAAGAAGCGTGCCGGCAAGGCACGAGTTACCGGTTCTGGGCCATCGGCCTCGATCGATTCTAAGCTTGCTGACGAACTTCGTCGGCAAGATCAAGAAACGATCGCCCAGCACCGGGCTAAAGTGGAGGAGGCCAAACAGAAGGCCATACTTGAGGCGCGCATTCATCGGCGCACTCAAGAATATAAAAGGAAAATGGCCAGGGAACGCGGACACACGGTCCGCCACGATGAAGCTGTCCGGGCTAAATATAGAAAGCCCAATGCCGTTCCAATCAACGATTGGAACAAAGTCAGGGATAATTATCCCAAGTTGCCGATGGAAGGTGCGCGGCAATTAATTGCCGACCTTAATAATGGCACTTACCGGCCATCAACCCCCTTCCCTCGATTAGGCAACGAGGAAAACAGGACGCCGATCCCTGTTCCTGGCCCCTCCTCAGGACCGAATTACGCCGCTGTTGCCAAAAACGGTGTGAAGAATGTGCGTGGTCCCCTTAGCCTCCAAAAAAGGAATGACCCTAATCAGGCATATTCCTTATCTGTCAAAGAACAAGACAGACGCCACGAACAGTGGCTCAAAACATTTGGAGCGAGGGTTGTTGCCGAAGCGTCGAAGTGGGAGATTGACCCGCTTCCGGTACAATCCTCTGGGGGAGACCAGAAAGGACAAAAGACGCAGGAGGAAGGTGACAAATGGTCACGAGGGGAAATAAATGAGTGGCGAAAAATAGCCACTGCATTTATGAAATTGGGTGCATTACCCAATAAAATACGTGTAATTAAACAGAGAAGGAGCGATTCCCTTCTCCAAAATAAAAAATTACATGACCTCTATCAAGCGAATGAATTGGTAGAAGACGCCAAAATCATGGTTGCTAGCCATCAACAAAATATAGCTGAGATTTCACAAACAGTGAAAGGAGTTATACAAAACTCCAACACCTTAATCGATAATAATGATCGATTACGCGATGATCTAGATGCAGCTTTAGATCATCTAGGTCAATCTCAGCAGGCTAGACGAAATGAGAATGATACTTATTTCAAAAACCAGAGAGAAATGGCGCGTGAGATTGGTCATCTCAAATTAGAATTAAAGGGAGCAGAGACACGCGCAATAAATGCGGAGTCTTGGCTAGATTCTGACAAAATAAAGTTGGCTCAAGAAAAGAAAAGAGCCAAAAAGCTGCGTCAGAAACAAAATCGGCTAGATAAAAAAGAAGCCGATAAGATTAACTTCACCGCTCGCTCCAAAGAGCCTAGAACTCGCATACCTAAACATGACGAGTTAAAAGAGCTTGGAAATACTGATTTCCAAGATCTCTTATATGGCTCTGAAAATTCCCATTGGGAATTATCAGACGATGAAAATGATACATACATACAAGCTCAAGTTGGTACCCCAATTGAGCATGGTGAAATCATTCCTGTGAAAACAAATAAAAGAAATTTTAAACACACACGAGAGCATCCAGTCTGGAAAAAACCCGGACTCTGCTATTTGGTAGCAATCAAAGATAGAGCGCTATCCAAATATGTGTGGCAGACATATCCTACAGTTAAGGATTTGTCACAATTGAGCCATAAACTCCGAAAGGAGATTGGCTTCAAAATTCACAGGGAAAGCAAAGCAAGCTTTCACATCGAGCCTGTAGAGGGTTATAGTTATGGCTGGGCCGATATAGATAAATTAGCCAAAGGCCTTAATGGAAACCTTCCAGTAGGAGCGAACAAAAGTGGTGATATCACCATTCCTACCTTACAAGGTAGAAGCAACTGGGCCACATGGTCCAGGTTGGTTAAAGCTACACTCCAGTCAAAAAGTGTATGGCAGTACGTTGAGGGTACTATTACACACAACCCTTGGCTACCCAGCTACCAAGATGAAATGGGTAGCACAACTGTCACAGCTGGTCGAGTCCAGGCACTCAACCAAATTTGGAAATTACACCAAGAATTTCTAGAAAATGATGGAAAGGCAAGGGGAATAATAACCCTAAATCTGCCTAAGTCTTTGGGTCATCATATCCAAAACACATCAAAAGAAACTTGGGATGGCCTAACTGAGGCATTTTCCAAAGCTGGAGCTGTAGCAATATTTAACGTCTATAAAAAGACGAAAACTTGGGAATTCCCCAAAAACAAAAATCCTGCAGAATCAGTCCAAGAGTTAATGGAACTTTGGGCTGAAATGGCTGCAAATGGCAAATCCTTTGACGACGATTTCCAATTAATGGAAGTCATTGACAGGATGCCAGCTTCCTGGGACTCATTTAAAACCTACATCCTTCTAAAAATGGAAGTAGGAACAACCAAACTTAAAGATCTCCTACCAGAGATCGAAAATGAGTACCAACGTCGCAAAGGCGACAAGGAAGAGCAGTCTGCCAATTTTGTAGCAAGGGGGAGCAAAAACTATAAAGGCAAAAAACCATTTAATTCTGGGTTTAAACCTAGAGTTAATTTGCCTAAAGGGAAAAATACCCAGCCAAATGCACAGGCAGGTCCTAGTAATAGACCAGCCTATGTACCCCCCTGGCAACAAAACAGGATCAAATTGGGAGCGTAATAAGAAAAATCGCGCTAATAAGCTAAAAAAATTAAATCTTTTGGCTAAAGCTGCGAATGCTCCTGGGGACCTCTCAAGGAAAGAAAGAGCGGATCTTAAGAAATTCGCTAATATGGCTATAACAGAAAGCCATAAAATGGATGTGGATGTCCCTCAAAATTCTTCTTCACTCGCTGATAGAATCAGCCCAAACAAAGTCGATCCTGAGACATTAAAAATTATGAACAGGATCAAAGATCTTAAAGGAAAAGGAAAAGATCTTATCAAAGAAGACTTTGTTACCTGGAAAAATAATCCAATGGATATTCCAGAAGCTCGTATTGATGACAAGAAAGCTCAAATAGAGCTACAAGAAGAAATACATGAGGAACATGTAGAAACAGGTTACTGGGACAACAGATCGTATGTAAATTTCACTAAAAAATATCCAAATACTGATTATAAATCAGTGACGATGATAACATCGGAGGATACCAAGAAGAATATTATGATAATGACTTCTTCGCAGATGATGGAATGTAACCATCAGAAGAAGGCTTATCATGATATTGGTAAGTCCGTAGATAGCAGATGTAAAAATAGCATATTAGCTATTAGTTTAAATAAATCTGCATCGACTCTTAAAAGTGAAAAAATACGTGAGGATTACTGGATAATAGACTCAGGTGCATCTGTGCACATTACAAACGACAAGTCTGACTTTGTAGAGTATAATCCATATCCTGAACCAGAAGAAATCAAAACAGCCGATTCAAAATCAGCTGCAAAGATACTTGGACAAGGGACTATAGTCCTTGAGTTTGAAAACTTAAAGGGACTTAAACATATCGCTAAATTGGAAGTTTGTTACATGCCAAAGGCTTCTCACAAACTTATTTCATCTGGACAATTAAAAATTGGTGGTTACGTTGAGACATCAAACAGTGAACATACAGTGTTTTTGTTCAAAGGAAATGATGTTATAGTTGCTAAACCCAAAAATTGCTTTGAACCGATACACTGGGCTAAAGTAACAATAAAACATAAATTAAACAAATTAGTGAATCTCGTAGATTTCACTACATGGCATAATAGGATGGCACATGCAAATAAAAATGTAATAAAAAACATGAGCCAACATACAGAAGGTTTTGATGATAAAATCAAAATACCATCTGATAATCCTATTTGTTCTGGATGTGCACAAGGAAAGATGCATAATAAATCTTATCCTATATCACAAACACGTGCAAAACAACCATTAGAGTTGTTACATGCTGACTTGCTAGAATTCCCACAAGAATCTTATCACCGTAAAAAATGGTGTTTAATGATTATTGATGACTATTCTTCATATGCCTTTATGGCATTCCTACGAACTAAATCAGAAACGTTTGAAAATTTCAAAAACTTTATTACACTGTTTGAAAACCAAACAGGAAGAAAAGTTAAACGCTTCAGATCAGATCGAGGGGGAGAATTTAAGTCTGGTGAATTTGATCAATTCTTAAAACAAAAAGGCATATTACGTGAACAAAGTGCACCATACATCCATCAACAAAATGGACGTGCAGAAAGATTGAATAATACAATCTTAGAAAAAGCAGAAAGTATGCGACTCCATGCCCAATGTCCAAAATCATGGTGGGAATTTGCTATGAAAAATGCTATTCACACCTATAACCGCACACCATTAAGAAGAACAAAATGGATGACGCCATATGAAAATTTGTATAATAAAAAACCTGATGTTCATTACTTTAAAACATTTGGTTGTCTAGCTTGGGTTTTTGTACCAAAAGAAATTAGACAAAATAAGCTTACTCCAAAAGCAGAGGCCATGACATTCATAGGATATGAAGATGGCTCTAAAGCTTATCAATTCATGAAAAATGATAACTCTATATTTGTTGGAGTTCAATCATTATTTGATGAAACCAAATTTCCTAGAGCAAAAACAGAAGGCTTAGAAAATAGACTATTTAATAGTCCACCAGGTATAGAAACAAGGGAGAAAAATAATGGACACGTATCTGATTCCAATTCCCACATGGATCATGGTCATCACACCTATGATAGTGATAGTGATGATGATACTCCCCACAAAAAGAAAAGATATCCAGAAAATCATGATACTACAGATAACGATTATAGCGGATCGTTTCATGATAAGGATAATCAAGGCCTAGAGGATTCTTACATAAATCCTGACAGAAATCAGGATATAGAACCTAATGTTAATCGTTCAATAACACCTCCTGAACGACCAAACATCTCCATGAGACGACTTGGAGATAAACGTCCTGAAAAAGGAAAGGACAAACGAGATGAAAAATATGACACATATCTCAGAAGGACTTCACGCCTCAAAAAACCGAGACTCATGCCTGACAATGCATATGGTCAGAAAGCCCCTCTTGAAATAGAAAAAGATATACAAAGTACTAGAGAGTGGAGCAAAAGAGTCTTTGGTAAAGGCAAAGGGAAAGCAAAACCTACCCTTAGTCCAACTTCTTCACGAAAAGCTTTACAAAATCCGTTACAACAAATTGAAATGGATAAAGAAATGGAAGAAATATCAGAATCAGAAACAGAGTCAGAACAATATAAAACACCATCTGCCTCAGAATCTGAACGATCATCCATTAAAGAAACAAGACCAGTTTCTGGTGGAGAATCTATTCCAGATTTGAATAGACAATCATCCTCTGATAATGAAACCGATCCATTTAATGAATCAAGTGAAGAAGAAGTAAATAGAGATTTACAGTCTAAATCACCTAGTGATGATCTCGTATACTTCTTAGAAAAACTACTCAAAGAAGGAGGTAACAGATTTGTTAACTACCTTCTATGCAAAGCCATAAGTCCAAACTACTCCAAAAGTGTAGATCAATGGACATATAAAGATGCTTACAAATTAAAAGCTTCTAATCCCAAAGAATGGGAATTATGGCAAAATGCAATGAAAGAAGAAGTACAGGCCTTAGAAGACCGTGATGTATGGGAATTAGTACCATGTCCAAAAGACCGTAAACCTGTAAAGTGTAGATGGGTTTATGCGGTCAAAAGCGATGGCCGAAAACGTGCTCGACTAGTCGCTAAAGGATTTTCACAAATACCTGGAGTAGATTATGATGATACATTCTCACCAGTTGCACGATTTGAAACTGTGAGACTCCTTATGGCTACAGCAGTGCTAGAAGATTGGGAAATCGAAGCGCTAGATGTAAAGACAGCGTTCCTTTATGGAGACTTAGAAGAAAATATATATATGGAACAGCCAGAAGGATTTATTATCAAAGGACAAGAGCACAAAGTCTATAAACTTAAAAAAGCCTTATATGGACTTAAACAAGCTTCATTAGCTTGGAATAAGAAAGCAAATCAAAGTCTACAAGAATTAGGCTTTGGACGGTGTCTTACAGACACTGGAGTTTATGTTTGCTATAAACAAAAATCAACTATAGTAGCTATATTATATGTTGATGATGTGTTATTCATGGGAAACAATAAAAAGTTACTCATGGAACTAAAACACAAATTTATGAAAAAATGGGAATGTAGAGATCTAGGACCCATTAAAGAATATCTTGGAATGACAATTGTCCGAGATAGGAAAAAGAAATTGATTATTCTTGATCAAATTAACTATGCAAAGAAGGTAGTTAAACGCTTTGGTCAAGAAGATTCAAAACCTGTTCGTACTCCTTTACCAGCAGGATATACACCTGTGGAGAACGAAGGTACTGCAACTCCTCAAGAAAGGAGTTATTACCAATCAATTATTGGATCTCTACTATATCTTACTCTTGGCACGAGATATGATATTACCCAAGCAGTAATCATGATGTCACAATTCATGGTTAATCCATCTAGAGAACACATAGCAAAAGCCTTATATATTATAAAATATGTCAATTCTTCCATAAATGGAAAATTGGTATATGATGGCTTTAACAAAGATGGAATGCATGCTTACTCTGATGCGGATTGGGCTGGTGATCCAGTCACAAGAAAATCTGTAACGGGTAATCTAGTTCTATTGGCAGGATCTCCAATAAGTTGGATTTCCAGAAAACAGAAAACTGTTGCATTGTCATCCACAGAAGCTGAGTACATGAGTCTTTCAGACTGCTCACGCCAAATCATGTGGATAAAATCCCTATTCAAAGAACTGGGATATGACATTGGAGCTGTTGATCTTCATGTTGACAACAGAGGATCAATATTCTTAGCAAAGAATCCAGCTCAAGAACATAGAACAAAACATATTGATATTCGTTATCATTATGTTAGAGAACGTGTTGAGAACAAAGATATTAACATATCATATGTTCCCACAAATGAACAACTAGCTGATATCTTAACAAAAAATTTAACTTGGCAAAAGTTTAAAGAGTTAAGAAATGAAATTGGCATTGAGATCCTCAATGAGGGGGAGTGTTGAAACGAACGTTGACGAATGTCTTTCGTATCGTGGGAAAACATCTCGGATCTATCCGATCTCAATCCATATCATATCTTATCAGTATTATCTAATAATCTATGATTATATAATGTTCATTGTATTTATATCTAGACAGATATTATAGAGTTCGATGAGACAGAACTCTGAACAATAAAGCTGCCTCATGTATTCACATGGCGACTGTGCAAAGCTGTGCTTCACACAGCTTTCCACACAGCAATGACTGCGCATTGCTATGCTCAATACATTTGCTCAGTCATGCTATACAAATGCTCAGTCAGCGTATCATAATAACGCTGACACAGACACAGTAGATAGACGTATAAATACTCTGTAGTTTCTCCGTCAATCTATATTCTCTTCTCTGCTATCAACCAGTTGAGCCCTAGCTCCTGAGTGACCTACAGCTACCCAAGTAAGTGTTTCACTTACTTAGCTCTACTATTCCGCTGCGCCCGTCGTCGTGCTACTTCGACAGTGGTGGCAGCTGTTGGATGGCATTAAGACAATAGTAAAAAATTTCAACTTGAGGCAAAGTCATCAGCTGGCAATGTTGGTGGTCAATCTCCCAAAAAGGCCTGTGATCATCACCATTTAATGAGCTAATTCCTGGCACTGCAGGAGACAGGCCAGAGGGGAATCATGTGGGCAGGTCCTGGGATTTGCCCCAACATCAGTGGGTGCTGGTGATGGTGATGGTGATGGTGGCTGCATGTTAAGAGCTATGCTCAAACAACACAACACTCAAGCTTGCTGCAAGTGAGTGAAGAGAAGAAAAGAGAAAAGAGAGTGAATTGGTTTGAAAACTAGGTAGTTGTTATGATCTCATGGACTCAGTTTATTTTTCTCTTCATTTTCCATATTTTTACTTATTTGTCTGGGGCCTCTATGCGGAGATACTACTTAAGGCTGGATGTTACCACCCGTATGTTAGGACACCCAAGGGTTAGTCAGCAAGTGGCTGCAAGTGCCTTGGGGTTAGGGTTGACCAATAGGATGGCCAGGGGCTAGATTGGTCTGGACAGGGGGCTGGGGTAACATGAGGTCTGGAGTGGTCCAGATCTGTTGCTGTGCACCACAGCCTTAGGGCTTAGGGTTGCTGCACACAGACCAGGGACTGGGTATATAAGTAGTAGCTGTTGTAGTAGCAAGTCCCTAAGACTCTGGATAGTTTCCCTACCCAGGACAACAATCTAGTTTGTGTTGTGTTTTGTCTCCTTTCTTCTCTCCTCATTGAGGAGGCCTAAGGTTGTGTTTGGGTAGCTCCTAACATAATCCAGAGTCTTTACAACCTTGCCCTTCATTGTTCACCACAGCACCAAGTATGTCTTACTCGCTGCAGCTCACAGTGATGAAGCAAGTCTCTTACTTTTTGACTTTGACATTCATCTGACTCTGTGCATGTAACAACACATGCCACAGACAGCCTTGAGGAGCTAGGTGACTACAAATTCAACAGCAGATAGTCTTAGTAACCATTGTTATTGACTACAGGGTAATTCATCCCCTCTGGCTACAAAACAGGAATTGGACAAGAACAGTCTGAGCATTGTTGAAAGTGCAGGCAGGCACTGGCAAGCTAGCTGTACTGATACTTGTGGAAAAACCCATGGAATGGGTGAAACAACTGGTTCACTGTGAGTGTATCAAGGGGCCAAAAGTCCTGTTTCAGATCACATTGATCTGTAGGGTGAAATCCCAGGCACTTTAGCTTTGAATTGGCAGTTGTTGGAATTAAATTGAAGATTCAAGTTGGGGTGTGTTATTGACCCAATTGAACCAACCCTGTGTGAAGGAAAGCACAGAGAGATGAGTGAACAGGTGACAAACCTGTACAACTGTTCAGGGAACTAGGTGACTGCCAAACAAACAGATCGATTGCTGTTGGAGATAGAATGGAACCAGTTGAAGATAAAACCACCACCATCACATGATGATTGCCATGCAGTGTGAATTCAGCTATGTTTTACCCTTGCCTACGTGACACTGGCAGAGATCGGATTGATCTTGGATGCAGAGTGGGCAACTGACATCACTATTATCACATGCATGCCAATGATCACTGGTGATGGATACATAAGGAAGTTTGACAACCATGTCAGACTTTGGAGATGCCACTGCCAGTGTGAAGAATGGTGGCAACATCAAGATGTCAAAGGCTTCTGGACAATATGGAATGCCAGCAGATCCAGGAACAGGAGGCAGCATGGGCTGACTTGTTGGAATTACAACACATGCACTGAGTGGCAACTTGGGTGCAGCAGGTGCTGAACTGTGTGGAAAAGGATTGGAAGGTCCTGGAAAACCTTCTAGAAGTTGTCTACAAGGGCAATGAGAATGATCAGATGTACCAGGCACTGGCGGCATCTAAATACAACCAATGGCTAATGTGGTGTTACAAAACCAAGGATGCCATTTGCTGATACAAGAATTACCATGAGGACAAGCAGATGAATACACATGTCATGGCTATTATGGAACTCTATGCTAACAAAGGCATGGTGATTGAACAACAACTAGATTGTCCCAGGTAGGGAAACTATCCAGAGTCTTAGGGACTTGCTACTACAAGAACTACTACTTATATACCCAGTCCCTGGCCTGTGCACAGCAACCCTAAGCCCTAAGGCTGTGGTGTGCAGCAATGGACCCAGACCACTCCAGGTCTCATGTTACCCCAGTCCCCTGTCCAGACCAATCTAGCCCCTGGCCATACTGTCAGTCAACCCTAACCCCAAGGTCCCTCACAGCTGCTCACTGACTAACCCGTGGGCATCCTAACATAGGGGTGGTAATGTCCTGCCTTAAGTAGTATCTCCCCATAGAGGCCCCAGACAAATAAGTAAAAATATGGAAAATAAAGAGAAAAAGAAACTGAGTCCATGAGATCGTAACATATCCCTCCCATTAAAACTTCACATCCCAAGAAGTCGATGCTATGGGAAAGACTTCTTTTACACTGGTGTTCAAAACTTTCTTTGGGGAATCAAGTGTGGGTACAACTGGCCCACCATGCTCAAGATCCCTTGAGAATGCCCCATCCATATCATTGTCCTCAGCGTTAGCCTCCTTGCAGTTCCCTTTCCACTGCGACCAATTTCTTTCCAACCATTCCAGGTAATCTCACTCAAAGCAACCATCTTCCCAACCAAACAAGCACTTTGGTGCCATCATCTGTGTGAAATTCTCATAAGGGTGATAGATCATGCCCCTAGCCCTTTGAGGTGCTCCTGGGTTGTGCTTGTGGAACTTTTTAATCTCATCCTGTGTGTTGGACAGGTTTTCCATGGGTTCCCAAGTTGATTCCTCTACTGGGTAGTTTTTCCATTTCACCAGATATTTGAGATGACCACTGCCTTGTCCACTGATGTGACTGTCCATAACTTCCTCAACTTCATACTTGTCATCTTGTGACTCCTCAGTCATCTGCACTTCCTTGCAGTTTGCAGCTTTTTCCTTTTGTTGAGGGAACACAGGTTCTTTGTAGGGTTTCAAAAGTGCTTCATTGAAGACATTGTAGACCTTCCAGGACATGGGGATTTTCAGCTTGTAGGCTGACTCACCGACTTTTTCCAAGACCTCTAGAGGACTGACAAATTTCCCATCAAGCTTTTTGGTAGTGCAAATGGTGGGTAGATGCTCCATACTTACAGTAGGCAACAAAACTGTAGCAATGTTTGGCAATTTCAGAGTGATTGGTGTCCAGTGTGACATGTAAAATAGAGACAAATAAGACAAAATATGTACAGGATAGCCCTACTTTTCAGCTTTAATTTGGTACCCCATCTTACTTGTTTAGTTATGTATATGTTGAGATATAAATAGATCTTTGAGGAGATACCATTGCTACAGTTTTGTTGCCAACAGGGAGGGAACACAAATTGCTATATGGGAATCATGTGACCTGGCTTATGGTCATGTGACATTGTTGAGGAAGTTAAATATGTACCAAATAGACCATAACAATTCTTGGAACTGACCATGAAGGCACTCTCTGCTGCTCAACAATCCCACATCATCTCCCTCCTTAATGCTGGCCATTCTGCTCATGAGACCTCATCTATCACTGGTGTACACCACACTACCATCTCCAGACTTCATAAACAACACTCCCCCTACCTGCACAAGTCATCTGGAGGTTGTCCTACCAAGCTTTCTGACAGAAATGTCAATCATGCTATTTGACTCATCTGTTCTGGTAAGGCTGACACAGCTGTGGATGTCACCAGGGCCCTCCAGGATGTCATCAGTCAACCTCTCTCAGCACAGACCACTAGGAGATACTTGAGGAGGGCAGGGATGAAGGCAGTGGTGAAGAAAAAGAAGCCCCTTCTCACTGCCAGACACAAGAGGGAAAGGATAGATTTTGCATTGGCACACAAGGACTATACTGTGGAGGACTGGAAGAGGGTGGTATGGTCAGATGAGACAAAAATCAACATGTTAGGGTCAGATGGAATGAAATGGGGATGGAAGAAGGCAGGGGAGGGCCTCAGTGACAGGCTAGTGAGTGGCACAGTGAAGTTTGGTGGAGGATCAGTTATGGTCTAGGGGTGTATGATGTGGGATGGGCCTGGATATGCTTGCAAGATTGATGGAAGGATGGATGGGGACCTTTTTGTGTCCATATTGGAGGAGGATCTTCAAAATATTACAACAGAAATCCAGAGGATATCATCTTCCAGCAGGACAATGACCCCAAACACACCTGCAAAAAGGCTAAGCAATGGTTCCAGGACAATGGGATTGAGGTTCTACTGTGGCCAGCACATCTCCAGACCTCAATCCAATTGAACAACTCTGGACACACATCAAGAGAAGACTGGCAGACTATGAAACATGACCTAGTGGAATCATAGATTTGTGGGAGAGGATTGAGGCAGAGTGGAACAAGATTGAAGCAAAGGTGTGTCAGGATTTAATTGAGAGTATGCCTAGGAGAATACAGGCAGTGATAGAGGCAAAGGGGGACTATACAAAGTACTAGAATGTACCAATATTCAATATGAATATGTCAGCAACAAAACTGTAGCAATGGTATCTCCTTAAAGTATTTATATCTCAACATATACATAACCAAACAAGTAAGATGGGCATCAAATTAAAACTGAGAAGTAGGGCTATCCTGTTCATATTTTGTCTTATTTGTTTCTATTTTACATGTCGCACTGGACACCAATCACTCTGAAATTGCCAAACATTGCTACGGTTTTGTTGCCTACTGTAAGTACACCTTGTCTCCTGGTTGGTATTCTCAAGCTGGCTGCTTGTTCAAGTCCCATCACTTCTTCATTGTGGACACAGCTTTTTCCAGTGCTGCTTTTGCCTTTTTGTGGACATCCTCTACTTGTTTAGCTAGTTCCTCAACTGCCACCACACTTTGGCTGGTGTGTGGGATTGAGTCCCTTGTTGGGATGTCATCCATAGTTCATGAAGAAGGGCAAGAACCCTGTCGCTGAGTGGGTCTGATCATTGTGGCAGAATTGCACTACTGCCAGCCAATCGCTCCAGTTGTCCTGTTGGTGGTTGACGAACATGGTCAAGAATTCTTTGACTTCCTGATTAACATGCTCTGTTTGTCCATCAGTCTGAGGGTGATATGCCGTGGATTGGTTGGGTTGGATTCCAAGCATCCCATACAAGTCATCCATGAACTTGGATGTGAACTGCAGCCCTCAGTCACTGATCACCTTTTTAGGCAAGCTGTGCTCCCAGAAGATGTTGTCCCTGAACAAGACTGCTACTCCTTGCGATGTGATGGACAATGTTGTTGGTAGGAAGTAGGATTTCTTGGTGAAACAATCTACTACAACCATGATCATATCATTGCCTTTGGATTCTGGCAATGGTCCCATTAAATCAACTGAGATGACTTCCCATGGCATGTCCAGCACCTTGTTTGGAACTAGTGGTGATGTTGCCTAGCTCCTCGAGGCTGTTCATGGCCATGTGTTGTTATGTGCATGAAGTCAGATGATTATTGATGTCGAAAAGAAACTTGCTTTGCCACTGTGAGCTGCAACAAGTAAGACATACTTGGTGCTGTGGTGAATGACAAAGGGCAAGGTTGTAAAGACTCTGGATTATGTTAGGAGCTACCCAAACACAACCTCAAGCCTTGTCAATGAGGAGAAGAGAGAAAGGAGACAAAACCAAACAACTAAGATTGAGTCCCAGGTAGGGAAACTATCCAGAGTCTTAGGGACTTGCTACTACAAGAGCTACTACTTATATACCCAGTCCCTGGTCTGTGTGCAGCAACCCTAAGTCCTAAGGCTGTGGTGCACAGCAATGGACCCAGACTGCTCCAGGCCTCATGTTACCCCAGTCCCCTGTCCAGACCAATCTAGCCCCTGGGCATACTGTCAGTCAACCCTAACCCCAAGGTCCCTTGCAGCCACTTGCTGACTAACCCTTGGGCATCCTAACATAGGGGCAGTAATGTCCTGCCTTAAGTAGTATTTCCCCATAGAGGCCCCAGACAAATAAGTAAAAATATGGAAAATGAAGAGAAAAAGAAACTGAGTCCATTGGATTGTAACACCTTCATTCTGTCATACTGATGTTGCTATGACCTCACTCATGATGTGTTATGATGTCTACTATCATTACATCATACCTATGATGTTCTTTACCTTTTACAGACAGTAGGTTTACATATAAATAGCAGAGTTTGTTGTAGGTCAAACCTTAAGTTTGACTTAGCTGTATAAACCTTATAACTCACTGCAAAGCTTGTTATTAAGCACAAGTTAATCTCTGGCAACCTTAACCAGTTGTGGTGAGAACTCAAGTTGTAGTTCATGTGCTCTCACCTAGAAACCTCTTCTCAAACCTGAGTCTCACCTTCTAGGCTCAGCGCTGTTTACCCACTCATGTTCACCAAGCTCACTTCATTGCTATCATCTTGGATGATCCTCGTAGCATTACATCATTGGGTAGATTGACAGATGACTCGATCATCATAACACATAGTATTGCCCACATAGTTCCAGTCTTTGTCTCAGTCTCAATCTCCATATCTCCATCATGCCTCATTTATCAATAAAACACTTGTTTTCCTATCTCCCCTGGCTTTGCCTAGTGCCTAGTTGCCTCTCTGCCATATCCCATCATGAAACCCATGGCATTTTGCTCATCTCTGGACTTTTCACCTTGCGCCCCAGACTTTCTAACTTTCACCCCAGACTTTTGTCAGGCCACCCAGACTTTCTGCCTTTCACCCCGGCCTTTCCACATTTCACCCCAGACTTTTTCCAGGCCACCTGGATCTTCCACATCCACCCCAGACTTTCATCATAGATGCCCAAACTCCCCTCACACAACCCCATACATGCCCAGACTTCCATTGTATGCACTGGGCTTTCATTGAGAAGACAGGAATTTTCAAGAACCTGCCATGTTCCTTCCATTAGCCTAAAACTTCATTGGGCTGGAAGTTGACTTATCAACAGCCCTTAATCTGGAGGATGTTGATAAACCAGTGTCCACAAACTGGTCCAGATCTGATCTGTTACAATCTCATGGACTCAGTTTCTTTTTCTCTTTATTTTCCATATTTTTACTTATTTGTCTGGGGCCTCTATGGGGAGATACTACTTAAGGCAGGATGTTACCACCCCTATGTTAGGATGCCCAAGGGTTAGTCAGCAAGTGGCTGCAAGGGACCTTGGGGTTAGGGTTGACCAACAGTATGGCCAGGGGCTAGATTGGTCTGGACAGGGGACTGGGGTAACATGAGACCTGGAGCAGTCTGGGTCCATTGCTGCACACCATTCTCAGATCAGGGACTGGGTATATACATAAGTAGTAGTTCTTGTAGTAGCGAGTCCCTAAGACTCTGGATAATTTCCCTACCTGGGACAATCTAGTTGTTGTTGGGTTTTGTCTCTCTTCTCTCTTCTCCTCATTGACAAGGCTTAAGGTTGTGTTTGGGTAGCTCCTAACATAATCCAGAGTCTTTACAACCTTGCCCTTCATTGTTCACCACAGTGCTGAGTATGTCTTACTTGTTGCAGCTCACAGCAGTGAAGCAAGTTTCTTTTTGACACCAATAATTGTCTGACTTCATGCATGTAACAACACGTGGCCATGAACAGCCTCGAGGAGCTAGGCGACATCAACTAGGACTCAGTTTCTTTTTCTCTTCATTTTCCATATTTTTACTTATTTGTCTGGGGCCTCTATGGGGAGTTACTACTTAAGGAAGGCCGTTACCACCCCTATGTTAGGATGCCCAAGGGTTAGTCAGCGAGCAGTTGCAAGAGCCTTGGGGTTAGGGTTGACCAATAGGATGGCCAGGGGACTGGGGTAACATGAGGCATGGAGTGGTCCAGATCTGTTGCTGTGCACCACAGCCTTAGGGCTTAGGGTTGCTGTGCACAGACCAGGGGCTGGGTATATAAGTAGTAGCTGTTGTAGTAGCGAGTCCCTAAGACTCTGGATAGTTTCCCTACCCAGGACAACAATCTAGTTGTGTTTGGTTTCATCTCCATTCTCTTTCTCCTCATTGACAAGGCTTGAGGTTGTGTTTGGGTAGCTCCTAACATAATCCAGAGTCTTTACAACCTTGCCCTTCATCATTCGCCACAGCACCGAGTACGTCTTACTCATTGCAGCTCACGGTGACAAAGTGAGTTTTGTTTTTTGACATCAACATTTGTCTGACTCTGTGCACATAACAACATGCGACCACAGACAGCCTCAAGGAGCTAGGCGACTACAAATTTGACAACAGATAGACTCAGTAATTGTAATTACTGACTATGGGGTAATTCATCCCCTCTGGCTACAAAACAGGAATTGGATGAGAACAGTCTGAGCGTCGTTGAAAGTGCGGGCAGGCACTGGCAAGCAGGCTGTACCAATACTTGCGGAAAAACCCAAGGAATGGGTGAAACAACCAGTTCATTATGAGTGTATCAAGGGGCCGAAAGTCCTGTTTCAGATCACATCGATCTGTAGGGTGAATTCCCAGGCACTTTAGTTTTGAATTGGCATTTGGAGGAATTAAATCGAACATCCAAGTTGGGGTGCATTATTGACCCAATTGGACAAACCTCGTGCAACGGAAAGTATGAGCAGACGAGCAAATAGGCAACAAACCTGTGCAACTGCACAGGGAACTAGGCGACTGCCGAGGGAACGGACCAATTGCCATTGGAGATAGAACGGAACCAGTTGAAGATAAATCATACCACCATCACACGACGATTGCCATGCAGTGCGAATTCAACTACATCTTACCACATGCCCATGCGACACTGGTGGAGATCGGATTGATCTTCAATGCGGAATGGGCATTTGACATTACTATTATCACATGCACGCTGACGATCACCAGTGATGGATATATATGGAAGTTTGACAACCATGTCAGACTTTGGAGGTGCCACTGCCAGCGCGAGGAACAGCAGCAACATCGAGATGTCCAGTGACTCCTAGATGACATGGAGCACTGACAAATCCAGGAGCATGAGGTGGCATGGGCTGAACTCCTAGAATTACGACACATGCGCCGAGCAGCTACTTGGGTGCAGCGGGCACTAAATCGTGCAGAAAAGGATTGGAAGGTCCTGGAAAACCTTCTTGAAGTTGTCTACAAAGGCAACACAAACGATCGGATGTACCAAGCACTGGCAGCATCCAAGTACAATCAATGGCTCATGTGGTGTTACAAGACCAAGGACACCATTTGACGATATGAGAATTACCACAAAGATAAGCAGTTGGACAGCCATGTTACAGCTGCCATGGAATTATATGCCAATGAAGGCATGGTTATAGAACTGGCGGACTGGAATGTGCTAATGCATGCACAAAATGGCAATGGGAGCCAGGAAGAACAAACCCAAATCGAGAAGGCCTTTACCTGGGTTCAAGTCCCACACCCAACAATGGCTGGATATTGTTATCTCCAATTGATCAAACCGGAGTTATGGTCAAAATACACATGGCCCACATATCCAACAGTCCAGGACCTCTGGGACTTCGATGAACAATTGCGTAATAATAGCGCACAGGTTAATCTCAGATCACCCAAAGATGGCATGCGTGTATGGCACGTCGAGAACCAAGGACATGTCCACGGATGGAAACGGATCTGCCTCATGATGCAAAAAGGCTATGGACATCACCGGGTCAGTGCTAGGATTTTCCGAGCAACAGCAGATATGGTTGCACACATTACACAGGCACTCTTGGGATACCAGACGTTCCAAGAAGAGACTTACCAGTCTATGGGAGATACAGAAGGAACTCCAACTCAACGAGCACATCGGGAAGATCAGATCTATTGACAAGGACAACACTGAGTAGAAGCCTCTCCCTGATCATTATGAGGGAGATCCACAGATGGTAGATGCATGGGTTTGCCAAATGGAAACGTACTTTACGCTCACACAGGAAACGACTTTGGATCAGAAAATCTCGATTTGCCTATACTGTATCCGGAAAGGAAAAGATAACCAAGCAGGAGATTGGGCCGGTGTGAAACTCTGAGCTGTACAGGATGCTCAGCGGGAATACGAAGAAAAGCAAACTGAGGAAGCATGGTCCAGAGACATTTCCTGGAAGGACCTAAACGAAGGTCGACTCGACAATGATATGAACTGGCTTAGAGAACCCCTGACTAGGAAATTCCCGTTTAAAACATGGCAGGACTTCAAAGATCAGATGCATGAATTTTTCATGTCCACAGAAACCAAGCAGAAGGCGATTGATTCCCTCATTGCACTCAAACAAGGGAACTCGCCAATTGAGGACTATTGTATCAGGTTCAATGCTCTGTCACCCCTAGTTGAATGGAATGATGCAGCCTTAATTGCTCAGTTCATGGCACATATCAATCCAGCACTCGGTCGGGATCTAATCCATCATGGAAACCTAGAAGAAGATGCATCTCTGATGAAGATCCAGGAGTGTGCAATACAATTGGCATGTGCATACCGTCAGGCACAGGAAGCCTACAGATCGGAACGCCGAATGGACAGTTACAAAGAGAAAGTGCCGAAAGATATTAAACCAACTCAGTATCAATTCAGTGCACCACCGGCAGCTTCGACCTCAAACCAGGACCCGAACGTGATGGATGTCGATAAGTCCAGAAAACCATATGGCAGTTGCTATAACTGCAGAAGACTGGGACACTTCTCATGACAATGTCCAGAACCACGAAAGCCTTCTGGAAAAGGCAAAGGAAGACAGATCTGAGAGATGCGAGTAGAGAGCATCACAGAGGATCAATGGAAGGAGTACAGAAAAGAGAAGGGTTTTGGTGAAAGCCAGTAGATGAGCGCTCAGCTCTACTGGCCTGTAACAGTATCAAAGACAATGGACCTGTACATAGCAATTCTGGAATTCAATTGCCTGAATTATTGTATGAATGTTCAAACCAAGTCCACTGTCTGAGAAATGTTACTATGAGTGCAACTAAACCAAAACTCAGAGTATGGACCCCGGAATGGGTTGTGCGGAGAATATGGCAGCAGGATGAAAAAACTGCCTTAGAGTGTTTACACTTTTGGGTGCACAATGCGCGAGAGGGAGAGATCACCAAGGATCTCTTAAAAGAATTAAATGCAATGACCAAACAAGAGGCGCTATGGAATCTAGTGCACCTGCGACAAACAATGGTCAAAACATTTGGATGAAATGAGATGGATGTGAAGGGAGTTATCACATCAATGGACACTGGAACCACCATCAACGTAGCAGCACTAGTGGATAGTGGATGCACACAATCATGTGTGAACAATGAGTTTGTAGAAAAACACAAACTCAACAAACGAAAGCTAGTACGACCAGTACCAGTGTACAATGCAGATGGAACACGGAACTCAATGGGCAATCTTGAATATATGATGCAATTCAAGTTACGAATTGGCGATCATGAAGAAATCATTGAGTGTGGAATAACACGGCTAGGGAAGACCAACCTGTTCCTGGGACATGACTGGTTACAACACCATAACCCATCGATCGACTGGAAACACAAGGAACTAAAATTCAATCGATGCCCAGGGATGTGTTGGACGCAATCAGAAGTTGCGGAACCTGAGGATGAGGTAGACAGTATGGAACCTCTAGCAGAGGGGGAGAAATTATTGGCAATTCACATCAGAGAGCCCGAATTTAAGTTGCAATCAGTAGCAACAGATATAGCAGCAAAGGAAAGTGAAACGGCCAAGAAACAGACACTAGAAGAGATAGTACCAGCGCACTATCTGGGACACAAGAAGGTCTTTACAAAAGAGACCTTTGATGAATTACCACCATGACGCCCTTGGGATCATGCAATTGAACTGATCCCTGGATCGAACCCAGTAGATTGCAAAATCTACCCTCTGAACCGGAACAAACAGGAGCAGTTGGATGAATTCCTGAAAGAGAACTTGGACACGGGGCGGATCCAACTTAGCAAGTCTCCAATGGCATCACCATTCTTCTTCGTTAAAAAGAAGGATGGGAAGTTGAGACCTGTTCAGGACTATCATCAGTTAAACGAGATGACAATAAAGAACCGCTACCCACTGCCCCTTATTGGAGAATTGGTGGATCAACTCTCTCAGGCCAAAGTGTTTTCCAAAATGGACATTTGTTGGGGATACAATAATGTCCGAATCAAGGAAGGTGATGAATGGAAGGTGGCATTCAGAACGAATCGAGGACTGTTCAAACCACTAGTGATGTTCTTCGGTTTAACTAATTCACCGGTGACATTTCAGACAATGATGAATGACATCTTCAGGGTGGAAATCGCAGAAGGATGGGTCGTCATTTACATGGATGACATCTTGGTATTCTCAAAGACAATGGAGGAACATAAGGGGCATGTCAATCGTATTCTAGCAAAGCTGGAAACACACAAATTGTCCCTTAAACCTGAAAAATGCTGGTTCGATAAGGAGGAGATCGACTTCCTAGGACTGGTAATCAGTCACGACTCCATCAGTATGGAACCTGGAAAGATCAAAGCGATAACAGAGTGGCCAGAACCCCAGAATAAAAGAGAACTACAACAGTTCCTAGGGTTCATTAATTTCTATCGGCGCTTTGTGGAAGGATTCACCAAAATCGCAAAACCCTTGACCAAGCTAACGGGCAAAGAGGAATGGAACTGGACGCAGATGCAATCTGAGGCATTTCAGGGACTGAAAGACCTTGTGGGGAGGGAGGTTGTCCTCAAAATCCTGGACGACGATGGCCATTTCAAATTGAAGTGGATGCATCAGATTTTGCAATCGGTGGAATTCTATCGCAGCAGGGAAAAGACGAAGTATGGAAACTGGTCGACAGCATATCACCCACAGACAGATGGACAGATGGAATGGGTCAATCAAGAAGTCAAAGAATTCCTGACCATGTTTGTCAATCACTGACAGGACAACTGGAGCGATTGGCTGGCAGTAGCGCAGTTCTGCCACAATGATCGAACTCACTCAGCTACGGGGTTCTCCCCCTTCTTCATGAATTATGGGCATCATCCCAATAAAGGGCTCAACCCTACACACCAACCAAAGGTGGTAGCGGTTGAGGAACTGGCTAAACAAGTGGAAGACATCCATGAAAAAGCTAAGGCAGCATTGGAAAAGGCTGCTACTACCATGAAGAAACGATGGGACTTAAACAAGCAACCTGCACGAGAGTACCAACCCAGTGACAAGGTTTATTTAAGCACGGAGCATCTACCTACAATCCATGCTACCAAGAAACTGGATGGGAAATTTGTTGGTCCTTTAGAAGTCCTGGAGAAGGTTGGAGAATCAGCATACAAGCTGAAAATCCCTGTGTCCTGGAAGGTCTACAACGTCTTCAATGAAGTGCTCCTAAAACCGTGTAAGGAGCCAGTCTTCCCTCGTCAAAAGGAAAAAGCTGCGAACTGCAAGGAAGTGCAGATGACAGAGGAGTCGCAGGATGATGAGTATGAAGTTGAAGAAGTCATGGACAGTCATGTCAGTGGACAAGGCAGTGGTCGTCTCAAGTACTTGGTGAAATGGAAGAATTACCCTGTGGAAGAGTCGACTTGGGAGCCGGTGGAAAACTTGTCCAATGCACAGGATGAGATAAAGAAATTTCACAAGCGCAATCCTGGGGCACCACAGAAGGCAAGGGGCATGATCTATCGCCCCTACGAGAATTTCACATGGACGACAGCGCCAAAACACCTGTTTGGCTGGGAGGATGGTCACTTTGAGCGAGATTACCTGGAGCGGTTAGAATGGAATTGGTCGCGGTGGAAAGGAAACCGCAAGGAGGCTAACGCCAAAGAAGATGATACAGATGGGGCGTTCTCAAGAGATCTTGAGCACGGTGGGCCGGTTGTACCCATGCTTGATTCCCCACAGAAAGTTTTGAACACTGGTGTAAAAGAGGTCTTCCCCATAGCA
This sequence comes from Amanita exitialis, assembly GCA_023014455.1. NCBI lineage: Eukaryota > Fungi > Basidiomycota > Agaricomycetes > Agaricales > Amanitaceae > Amanita > Amanita exitialis. Next base: position 678,154 of record JAEBUR010000004.1, on the reverse strand, counting down.
TCAACTTCTCGGGATGTGAAGTCTTAATGGGAGGGATATGTTACGATCTCACAGACTCAGTTTCTTTTTCTCTTCATTTTCCATATTTTTACTTATTTGTCTGGGGCCTCTACAGGGAGTTACTACTTAAGGAAGGCCGTTACCACCCCTATGTTAGGATGCCCAAGGGTTAGTCAGCGAGCAGTTGCAAGAGCCTTGGGGTTAGGGTTGACCAATAGGATGGCCAGGGGCTAGATTGGTCTGGACAGGGGACCAGGGTAACATGAGGCATGGAGTGGTCCAGATCTGTTGCTGCGCACCACAGCCTTAGGGCTTAGGGTTGCTGCGCACAGACCAGGGGCTGGGTATATAAGTAGTAGCTGTTGTAGTAGCGAGTCCCTAAGACTCTGGATAGTTTCCCTACCCAGGACAACAATCTAGTTGTGTTTGGTTTCATCTCCATTCTCTTTCTCCTCATTGACAAGGCTTGAGGTTGTGTTTGGGTAGCTCCTAACATGGAGACTGGGCTGGTGTAAAACTCCAAGCAGTCCAGGATGCTCAATGGGAATACGAGGAAAAACAGGCTGAAGACACATGGTCCAGAGACATCTCATGGAAGGACTTGAATGAGGGCCAACTTGACAATGACATGAACTGGCTCAGAGAACCTCTAACCAAGAAATTTCCATTCAAAACATGGCAGGATTTCAAAGACCAGATGCACAAATTCTTCATGTCCACAGAAACTAAACAGAAGGTGATCAACTCCCTTATCATGCTAAAGCAAGGGAACTCACCCATTGAGGACTACTGCATCCAGTTTAATGCCTTGTCACCACTGGTTGAATGGAACAATGCAGCGCTAGCAGCTCAGTTCTTAGCACATATCAACCCAGCACTTGGACGAGACCTAATCTGGCATGGGAATCTAGATGAGGACACATCCCTGATAAAAATCCAAGAACAGGCAATCCAATTGGCATGAGCATATTGACAAGTGCAGGAAGCCTATGGATTGGATCAACAGTCTGACAACTACAAGGAAAAAATACCTAAGGACATTAAACCAATGCAATACCAGTTTAGTGCACCACCGGCAGCATCAACCTTGACTAAGGATCCAAATGCTATGGACGTTGATAAGTCCAGGAAATCATATGGCAGTTGCTACAACTGCGGAAAGCCAGGACACAACAATCATAATTGTTGACTATGGGGTAATTCATCCCCTCTGACTACAAAACAGGTATTGGATGAGAACAGTCTGAGCATTGTTGAAAGTGTGGGCAGGCACTGGTGAGCTAGCTGTACTGATACTTGCAGAAAAACGAGGTCTTTACACTCCCCCACTCATTGTTGAAATTGGTGATAACACATGATACAAACATGCCACAATACATACAAACATGCCAAACTGTAGATATGATACCATAGATCAACTTTGGTTAATAGTAGTTACCTTAGTTTGCTATATTTCTCCTTCTATTCCTTAAAGTTCGCTCCAAATTGCTTCCTATGTCTGGGGCGCGATATAGTGGACACCAAAACTCACGCCTCGGTGTAGGCTTTGTCTATGGACCACCATACAGCCCTATTTTACTAATATGTATGGGGGAACCCATACAAGCATCGGTTATTAGACTTTTGCTACAAAATAGACAACTATTATCAACGTCTACTGTCCAAGCATTGTCTAAACGAGGGTTATAACTGTATCTGACTGGTGTTACATCAGTAGTCAGTTATCCAGTCCTTTGGCACCTTCTAACAGGTTATGGGCCCCGGCCTTCAACTGATACAAGAATTGTTATTGGACTTGGGGATCTTGCTGGTCTTTTTGTAGACCATTCACTTGATTTATTGGCAACTTTTGGTCTACTCTAGACCATTGATATTCGATTGGGAGCTCCTTAGAGCTACACACTTGGCACACACATACCACTACAAATTTTAGGAGGCAGCCTAAAATGTCAGACCACCATGGGATTAAAATCAAGCCTCTCACAAATGATAATTATCAGGAGTGGGCAGGGGAGATGAAAGCATTGTTGATGAGAGGTGGATTATGGAGGGTGGTATCTGGGAAAGCCACAAAGCCATCTGAAGAAGAGGCATTGAACAAATGGGAGACCATGGCAGAGAAAGCAGCAGGTGAAATCTACCTGGCTGTTGAAAGTGACCAGAGGGTACACTTCAGAGGCAATGAAGACGATCCTAAAGTGATGTGGGACAGTCTTCAGAAGGTCCATTTGAACAAGAAGCCTGGAGCCAGATTCAATGCATATGACCAACTGTTCTCTATACACAAAAGTGATGATGAAAGTCTCACTAATGTGGCAACAAGGGTTGAAAAGGCAATGGCAAATATCAAAAATCTTCGTCCAACTGACTTCACTCTGGAGAAACTGGATGAAGAACTGGTATGCATGGCAATGATTCGTGCCTTGCCAGAGGAATATGCCAATTTGACATCAAACTTGTTGCTTGTGGAGAAGTTGGGGAAAGATGTAATCCTTCAAGCCTTCAAGGCAGAGGAGCTGAATCGCCAGCGACATGCAGATGTAGGAGAGAGGGCAAACAGGATGTATGCCTCTAGTGGAAATGGTGGCCAAAGGAGCAGATCAGCTTGCAATATTTGCAAGGAAGAGGGCCATTGGGCTAGGCATTGCCCAAAGCACAGGAAATATGGTGGAAACAATGCCAAAAAGGCAGAGGAGGTGAAAGAGGCAGAGCCTGCTGTTGAGAAGGCTGGAAATGCAAGTACCTTGGTTGACTATGCACTTGCCACATCTGCTGACCATCGATTTGATTGGAATACAGACTCAGGGGCCACTTCTCATATGACCCCACATAGACACTGGTTCAAATCTTATACCCCAATGAGGAAACCAGTCAAGTTGGCAGACCACACTGTCATATATTCAGAGGGCATAGTGTCTGTGCTTTTTAGACCAATTATAGATGGAAAGGTGGCTAGAGATATAGAATTTACAAAAGTGCTACATGTACCAGGCTTGCAAAATAATCTGTTCTCAGTACTATATTTGACACAGCATAAAGGCTTTAATGTACATATCTCTAAATCTGCAATGAAGTTTGTGCTAAATGGTCATATGCCCTTTGTTGGGAGAATTGGCAATGACAATGTTGGCTATCTTGATGGTGAAACAGTTGTAGATGTAGAGTATGTGAGATCTGCAGTAACATCGTCCACTCTGCCTCTGGATCTGACTCTGTGGCATAGGAGATTGGCCCACCACAATTATGAGAGTGTCAAGAATATGGCTCGTGACAGCATGGTTGAGGGACTGACCATGACTTCTCCTAACAAGCCTGATCCAATCTGTGAACCATGTTTGGCTGGAAAAATGCATGCCAATCCATTTCCATCATCTAGGAATCGTGCCACAAAGCTGTTAGAGCTCATTCACACTGATGTGCATAAAGTGGGAGTTGCTACACATTCTGGCTATCAATATTGGGTTACATTCATTGATGACTACTCTCGATTTCGTGTTGTATTCCCTATCAAGACCAAGGACATGGTCTTTGATGCATTTAAGAGATTCAAAGCATATGCTGAGAATCATCTGGGACAGTCAATCAAAACACTTCGTGATGACAAAGGAGGAGAATACATGTCAAGAGAGTTTCTAAAGTTTACAGATGAATGTGGGATTGTCAGGCAACACACAGTGCGGAATAGGCCACAACAGAATGGTGTGGCAGAGAGAGCTAATAGGACATTGTCAGAAAGGATCACAGCTATGTTGGAGGAGTCTGGTTTGGCAACCAAGTTTTGGGGAGAGTGTCTAGCAGCACTTGTCCATGTTTGGAATCGTTGTCCAACATCTGCATTGGAAAAGAAAACACCATTTGAATTATGGAATGGCAAAAAGCCAGATGTCAGTCATCTCAGAATCTGGGGATGCACAGCCTATGTGCATGTGCAGAGGGATAAACGTACTGCTTTGGGATCACATATGGAGAAATGCATTTTCATTGGATATCCTGATGGTTACAAGGGCTGGAAATTCTACAATCCAGTCACAAAGAAGTTGGTCATTTGTGAAAGGGCAGAGTTTGATGAACGCTACATGATGGGTTCACATTCTATTTCACACCCTCAGGTTATCAACAGACAACAGGCATCCCAGCAGCAGCAGTACTATATTCCAGCACCAGCTATCCCTATTGAAGCTGATGATGATGATGATGACACAGTGGCACCATTACCAAGAATAAATGAACCACAAAGGGAGGTAGCAGAGGAGGAACAGGCTCAGCCGGAGCAGCAAGTGCAGGGACCAGGACCTCAGATAGATCAGAATGGACCAGATGAGGAAATCAAAGTGGATGATGATGATGAACAGGACATCCAAGTTGAGGATGAGATTCATCAGAATCTACCACCAGCTCCAGTTACTCCACCACCTCATCCTTTACCAGAGCCAACTCTAGCTGCCAGGCGGCCAAGGCGAGATATTCGACCTCCTGGTGAATGGTGGAAAATTGGAGGAGCACACAAGCCATTGAAGTACACTGAATCATCTGATGAAGAGGAGTTTGAGGATGCAGATTATGTGCATGCAGCATCAATCTCATCATTTGAATCAGAACCAAGTACTTATGCTGAAGCAATGGCTGGTCCTAATGCACAGAAGTGGAAGGAGGCTGCCCTGGAAGAATTTAATGCACATCTAAGCAATGGTACTTGGGTGTTGGAAAAACTACCTCCTGGAAAGAAGGCAATTGGTTCCAAATGGGTGTTTAAAATCAAGAGGAATGCAGATGGCACATTGGAACGATACAAGGCTAGGATTGTAGCAAAGGGATACAATCAGAGGCCAGGATTTGATTACATGGAAATATTTGCCCCAACCATGCGTCAGGCCACTATTCGTCTTGTCCTAGCTCTGGCAGCCATAGATGACTTGCATTTACGCTCTGTTGATATCTCACATGCCTTCATTAATGGAGACATTGATGCAGAGGTATACATGGTACAACCTGCAGGATTCCAGGAATTAGGTCGAGACTATGTTTGCAGGCTGAACAAGTCTATCTATGGATTGAAACAGGCTGCCAGGCTATGGAATGAGAAGTTGCATGCTGCTCTGCTTGACATGGGATTCAAAAGAGTGCGATCAGACCCATCCATGTACATTTATGAAAGGGACAATGTACGGATCATAATGCCAGTATTTGTTGATGACATTACTCTTGCTTCAAAGTCACAGGCTGCATTAGACAAGGCAGTCAGTGATTTGGCCAAGCACTTCAAGCTTAGAGACTTGGGGGAGACATCATATTTATTGGGAGTGGCCATTAGAAGAGTCAGGTCACAAAGGAAGATCTTCTTGTCTCAGAAGCAGTACATTAAAGATGTCTTGAAGCGCTTTGGCATGGAGAACTGTCATACTGTGGACACACCCATGAATCCTGGTCTGAAATTGTCTCGAGAACAAAGCCCTACCACTGATGAGGAAAAGGAAGCTATGAAGGATATTCCTTACATTAGTGCTGTGGGCTCAGTCATGTACCTGGCAATGATGACAAGACCTGATATTGCATACACTGCAGGAGTGTTGGCCAGATTTAATTCAAATCCTGGCATGGCTCATTGGAAGGCAGTCAAGCATTTACTCAGGTACTTGTGTGGAACAATAGATATGGAACTGTGCCTAGGACCAGACCCAGAGACACATGAGCTCATTAGAGCTTATGCTGATGCAGACCATGGTGGTAACAGAGACAATGGGAAGTCTACAACTGGATATGTGATTAAAATGGGATCTGGAGCAGTCAGCTGGAGCAGCAAATTGCAACCCATTGTGACACTCTCTACCACAGAGGCAGAATATGTTGCAGCATGTGCTGCTGGAAGGGAGATTAGGTGGTTTCAGAAGTTGTTGGGAGAGATGGGATATCATGTTCCAAGGCCTTCAACCCTACACATGGACAATCAGTCAGCCATCAGTGTTGCAAAGAATCCAGAGCATCATGGGAGGATGAAGCATCTTGACTTGTGCTTCTATTGGCTTCGAGATAAAGTAGAAGAAGGGTTCATGCAGCCATCCTACTTGCAGACAGACCAGATGCCAGCAGACTTGTTGACCAAGGCTTTGCCTTGAATCAAAGTCATTCTGTTCAGGCAGCTGATGGGAGTCATTCATCATGAAGGCTTGTAGGATTAGGGGGAAGGTGTGGACCTGAAGCAACTAGCTTGGTAGTGCAGAGAAGGATTGGTTCAGGGGGAAGTCATTGATTGGCAGTTTTAGAGAGATGTGTCATCAGGGGGAAGTGTTGAAATTGGTGATAACACATGATACAAACATGCCACAATACATACAAACATGCCAAACTGTAGATATGATACCATAGATCAACTTTGGTTAATAGTAGTTACCTTAGTTTGCTATATTTCTCCTTCTATTCCTTAAAGTTCGCTCCAAATTGCTTCCTATGTCTGGGGCGCGATATAGTGGACACCAAAACTCACGCCTCGGTGTAGGCTTTGTCTATGGACCACCATACAGCCCTATTTTACTAATATGTATGGGGGAACCCGTACAAGCGATCGGTTATTAGACTTTTGCTACAAAATAGACAACTATTATCAACGTCTACTGTCCAAGCATTGTCTAAACGAGGGTTATAACTGTATCTGACTGGTGTTACATCAGTAGTCAGTTATCCAGTCCTTTGGCACCTTCTAACACTCATTCCATGTGGAGTCCTCATGGACTCCAGGCACTGTGCCTGGACTGTCCTTGCATTTTTACATATCTTGATTTGGCAGGGCACCCAGCCAAAATGGCTCTGGACTGGACCTGGACTGGACCTGGACTGTGCCTGGAATTCTGGTCATTTTGCAAGGACTAGTCCTGCTACTGCAGGGAGTCCTTGCACCTGGACTAGGCAGGAAGTGCCTGGAGTCCAGGCACTCCTAATAATGTGAGGTGCTCTATTGTTGAACATACTGTGTGTATCTTATGTTTGATGTTGTTTGTCAACTATTTCAAACTCAGCCATATTTCCCATATGTTATTTCATAATGTTGACTATTATTTGGATTTTCTGTTGGCTACTGTGTGCAACTATTGCATCCTGTATTAAAATATCAAATATCTCATGATCTAACAATGTCATTGATATTCTACCTTTGTACTCAGGGTCATAGCAATGTTTGCTGCATTTTCTATTTTGTTGACAATTATTTGGAGTTCCTGTGGGCTAGTGTGTGCAACTATTGCATCCTGTATTAAAATATCAAATATCTCATGATCTAATGATGCTGTGAGGTCTTTATGCATATGGCATCCACATCTCATTTACTCCCACCATTGTCCCATTCATATTCCCATCATGTTCCTGCATGACTGATGACATTCTCACCATATTCCCACACCACCTATCCAATTTCCCACCATGTTCCCATTTACCTGCCCATTTTCCCACCTGGCCCACATTCCCACCATGTTTCCACACTTCATCTTCACTTTCCCACCATATTTCCACACCTCATCTTCACTTTCCCACAATGTTTCCACACTTCATCTTCACTTTCCCACAATGTTTCCACACTTCATATTCACTTTCCCACCATGTTCTCACACAATTCCTACAATATTTTAACAATCATGCTTACATTCTCACTGTGTTCTACCCATTTCCTACCTCACCATATTCCCACAATGTTTCCACACTTCATGTTAATTTTCCCATGTTCACACATTACCTACTTTCTCACCATACTTTAGCCTCCTCCCTTTCACATGGAACACTGAGGATGTTACAATTATGCATTTTCCTTCTTTGGTCCTTATGCAATCCCTGCATCTTCTGTTATGTATATGCAATGTCACACATCACTTGTTAGGAGCTACCCAAACACAACCTCAAGCCTCGTCAATGAGGAGAACAAGAACGGAGATGAAACCAAACACAACTAGATTGTTGTCCCAGGTAGGGAAACTATCCAGAGTCTTAGGGACTCACTACTACAACAGCTACTACTTATATACCCCAGCCCATGGTCTGTGCACAGCAACCCTAAGCCCTAAGGCTGTGGTGTGCAGCAATGGACCCAGACCGCTCCAGACCTCATGTTACCCCAGCCCCCTGTCCAGACCGATCTAGTCCTTAGCCATCCTATTGGTCAACCCTAACCCCAAGGCTCTTGCAGCCACTCACTGACTAACCCTTGGGCGTCCTAACATAGGGGTGGTAATGGCCTTCCTTAAGTAGTAACTCCCCATAGAGGCCCCAGACAAATAAGTAAAAATATGGAAAATGAAGAGAAAAAGAAACTGAGTCCGTGAGATCGTAACATCACTTGCTGTGGCTATATTTTCATCCATGCCACATGCTTACCTTTTTTCATCATACTGATGTTGCTATGACTTCACTCATGATGTGTTATGACATCTATGCCTATTACATCATATCTATGAACTGAATGCATGGCTAGGTGGTTTTGAGTCAATTTTGTAGAGGACAAAATCTGGGAATTTCAACTGGTTCTTGCATACAATGCTGTTCTACCATACAGTTTAAGAGAAGGGGAGAGAGAAAGAGATGAGGATGAGGTTGGTGAAGATGATGGGAACCTGTAATCATAGTTGTATTTGATAGTTACAATGACAAAAATGTCAGGAGTCTACAATGTACACTCCACATAAGTCCTTTAGTTGGTTGCTTAGATATTGCTGTCCAAGCACATGCAAATCCTCAAATTGATGTTCACTAACTAGATTGAGCATTGGGAGAATGAAAAATGTGTCTAAACACTGTTTTATGCAAAATAAATACTCTACCTGGATTGGACCTGGACTCCACATAACCTCCACCATTATACCTGGACTTCACCTGGACAGTGCCTGGAGTGCAGGGACTTTACCTGGACTCCACAAGGACATGTGGGGGAGTGTAAAGTGCTGGGAAAAACCCATGGAACGGGTGAAACAACTGGTTCATTGTGAGTGTATCAAGGGGCCAAAAGTCCCATTTCAGATCTCATCAATCTGTAGGGTGAATTTCCAGGCACTTTAGCTGTGAATTGGCACTTGGTGGAATTAAATTGAACATTTGAGTAGGGGTGCATTATTGACCCAATTGGACAAACCTTGTGCGAAGGAAAGCACAAGCAGATGAGCAAACAGGCAACAAACCTGTGTAACTGTGCAGGGAACTAGGTGACTGCCAAACAAACAGACCAATTGCCATTGGAGATAGAATGGAACCGGTTGAAGAAAAATCTATATCACATCACATGACCATCACCATGCAGTGCGAATTCAGTTATATTTTACCACATGCCTACACAACACTGGTGGAGATCGGATTGATCTTCAATGCAGAGTGGGCAACCAACAAAGTTATCATCACATGCAGGCTGATTACAACTGGCGATGGTTACATTAGAAAGTTTGACAACCATGTCAGACTCTGGAGGCACCACTGCCAGTGTGAGGAACAGCAGCAACATTGGGATGTCCAATGGCTTCTGGATGATATGGAGCACTGACAGATTCAGGAACAAGAGGTGGTAGTGAGTATATTCCCAGCACTGATGGAGCACAGGCCAGATGGGAATTATGTTGGCAGGTCCTGGGATTTGCCCTGACATTGGTGGGCATGGAGTCGGCATTGGTGGGCACTGGTGACAGTGATGGTGATGTGGCTGTGTACAACTAAGCCATAGTGGAAGTGAAAGAAAATGAGCAAGGGAGCTGGAAATGAGGGTGAAATGAAGGATTAATCCATTCATTGGGGGTAAAATCGAAGTACCAGACTTTTCTTACAAATCCTACTAATGACTACATTAAGTCCTGCTTACCAAATCCTGTCCCAAAGTTGTGGATGCAGCATTGGCTCCAGCCAATGCTCATCATATCCCCCCCACTTAAAATTTTGACCATCCTTGGTCAACTCCCATGCAAAAACAAATCTGGGGTGGTCCATAAAAGTCCAAATGAATCCCAGAGACATCTAGCCCATGTCGAAAAAATTCCGTTGGTGTCAAAAAAAAATTCCGTTGGTGTTGAGAGGTGGTGGGCAATGTGCAGGGGCCATCATTGGGCTATTGACAAGTTGGGGCTGTCACAAACACAGCGAATGGCGGGGTATGGATGTCGATACACATAGTTGTCAAGGTAACAAAAGAAACTTGTAAAAAAATATGTTGGTACATCAGTGCTGTCAAAAACAGTAGTTGAAATTGGGGGTGTTATGGATCAACAGAAAATGTGCTGGCAGCCATAGTCATCATAAACACTGAGCAGGCGGCGGCTTTTGCGAGTTGGTAGTGGTGATGGGGGCCCGAGCATTGCTGCGCACACCAGTAACTGCAACAGGGTGGTGGGCAAATTGTTGGGGCAGCCAGAAAATGAACATGGGGGCAGCTAGGGGATGGCGTTGTCTTGCAAACGGTGGGTGCTGGGTGGTAACGGGTCATTGACAAGGGTGGCATTTGGCCATTTATTTGTTTTGTTTGTGAATGGATGTGGCGGGGTGCTAGGGACAGGTTCATCTTGTGAAAGGCAGGTGCCGGGCAAAACAACGAGGGCAGTGGTCAGAAAACCATTTGTTTCATTTGTAAACAAACGCGGTGGGGTGCGATTGGACAGGTTTGTCTTTGTGAAAGGCAGGTGCCAGTGAAATGGGTTGTTGACAGGGGGGGGGTCCATTCATTTTGTTTGTAAACAAACATGGCGGGGTGCTAGGGGACGGATTCGTCTTGCAAAAGGCAGGCACAGGGTGAAATGGGTCATTGATGGGGGCAGTCCATTTGTTTCGTTTGTAAATGAGTGTGGCGGGGTGGGATGGGTGAGGACTATGCTTGAGACATTAAAAATTGTGGAGCGCTGGGCTCCTTGATTCAGCAAGGGATTGTCGAAGCCAGTAGGATGCAGTCCATGGCAAAAAATGGCAGCACGAGTAAGTAAGACCTGTAAAATGAAAATAATAATTAAATTTGACTGGGGTTGCCAGCGGAAATGGGCATGTTGTGTGGGAAAACCAGTGCCAGTCCAGTAAGCAGTCGTAATGTCTTAACAAAAGTGTTGCGCAAGGGGTTGGAGTTGAGAAAACAGACGCGGCATCGAAACAGATGCATTGTTGTTACTGGAAAATTTTCCGGTCAGCGTCGTGTTGGGTGCACTGCCCAAAATACACAGGGGCTGTGTGAAGGATCGTCCATGAATGTTGAAAAGAGTGTGGTGGCGGCCATTTGATGGCATTAAAACAATATTAACAAAAAATCTACTTGAGGTGAAGTCGTCGGCTGGCAATGTTGGTGGTCAATCTCCCGAAAAGAGGCCCCTGCAGTGGTCACCATTTAATGAGTACATTCCTGGCACTGCAGGAGCACAGGCCAGAGGAGAATGTTGTTGGCAGGTCCTGGGATTTGCCCCAACATCGGTGGGCATGGAGTCAGCATCAGTGGGCGCTGGTGATGGTGATGGTGACATGGCTGTGTATAACTAAGCCATAGTGGAAGTGAAAGAAAACGAGTGAGGGAGCCAGAAATGAGGGTGAAATGAAGGATTAATCCATTCATTGGGGGTAAAATCGAAGTACCAGACTTTTCTTACAAATCCTACTAATGACTACATTAAGTCCTGCTTACCAAATCCTGTCCCAAAGTCATGGATGCAGCATGGGCTGAGCTCTTGGAATTATGACACATGTGCTGAGCAGCAACTCAGGTGCAATGGGCACTTAACTGCACAGAAAAGGATTGGAAGGTCCTGGAAAACCTTCTTGAAGTTGTCTACAAAGGCAACAAGAATGATTGCATGTACCAGGTGCTGGCAGCATCTAAATACAATCAATGGCTCATGTGGTGTTACAAGACCAAGGACGCTATTTGCCAATATGAGAATTACCATGAGGATAAGCGGTTGGACAACCATGTCATGGCTATTACGGAACTGTATGCCAATGAAGGCATGATGATTGAACCAGCAGACTGGAACACTTTGATGCATGCACAAAATGGTAATGGGAGCCAGGAAGAACAAACCCAAATTGAGGAAGCTTTTACCTGGGTTCAAGTCCCACACCTAACAATGGCCAGCTACTGTTATCTCCAACTAATCAAACAGGAGTTATGGTCAAAATACACATGGCCCACATATCTCACAGTCCAGGACCTCTGGGACTTTGATGAATGATCATGAGATAACAATGCACAAGTTAATCTCCACTCACCCCGAGATGGTACACATGTTTGGCATGTTGAAAATCAAGGTCATGTACATGGATGGAAGCAAATCTGGTTGATGATATGAAAGGGCTATGGACACCATCAAGTTGGGGCTAAGGTTTTTCAAGCTATGGCTGATATGGTCACACATATCACACAGGCACTCATGGGATACCAGAGCTTCCAAGAATAGACATACCAGTCCATGGGGGACACAGAAGGAACCCCAACCCAACAAGCACATCAGGAAGACCAGATTTATCGCCAAGGTCAACGCAGAGTAGAGGCAGCCACAGCAATGGCTCAATCTATTTCGGATATCATCAATGAGTACCGATGGGCAAATCCGATAGTCCAGGCTCCAACAACCAAATTAGAACTCCCAGATCACTATGAAGGAGATCCAAGAATGGTTGATGCATGGGTATGACAAATGGAAACATACTTCACGTTGGCATGAGAGACAACCTTGGATCAAAAAGTCTCAATCTGTCTGTACCACATTCAGAAAGGAAAAGACAACCAAGCCACAGATTGGGCCAGTGTGAAACTCCAAGCAGTCCAGGATGCCCAATGAGAATATGAGGAAAAACAAACCAAGGAAGTGTGGTCCAGAGATATCTCATGGAAAGACCTAAACAAGGGTTGACTCAATGACGACATGAACTGGCTCAGGGAGCCCTTGACCAAGAAATTTCCTTTTCAAACCTGGCAGGACTTTAAAGACCAAATGCACAAGTTTTTCATGTCCATGGAAACTAAGCAAAAGGTGATTGACTCCCTTATTGCACTAAAACAAGGGAACTCACCAATTGAGGATTACTGCATTCAGTTCAATGCCTTGTCACCTTTGGTCAAATGGAACGATGTGTCCTTGACAGTGCAATTCTTGGCTCACATCAACCCAGCGCTTGGATGAGACCTAATCTGGCATGGAAATCTAGATGAGGACAAAAGATACTAAGCCAACTCAGTATCAGTTCAGTGCACTGCCAATGGCTTCAACCTCAAATAAGGACCCAAATGCGATGGATGTTGACAAGTCCAGAAAACCATGGGGCAGTTGTTACAACTGCGGAAAACCCAGACACTTTGCATGGGAGTGTCCTGAACCAAGAAGACCTTCTGGGAAAGGCAAAGGCAGACAGATCCGAGAGATGCGAGTGGAGGAAATCACTGAGGATCAGTGGAAGGAATACAGAAAGGAGAAGGGTTTTGGCAAAAGGCAGTAGATGAGCACTCAGCTCTACTGGCTTGTAACAGTATCAAGGACAACAAACTTGTACATAGGGATTCTGGAATAAAAGTACCCAAATTATTATATGAATGTTCAAATCAAGTTCACCATCTAAGAAATGTTACCATGAGTGCAACAAAGCCAAAGCTCAGAACCTGGACCCCAGAATGGGTAGTGAGGAGGATCTGGCAGCAGGATGAAAAAACTGCCTTAGAATGTCTACGTTTCTGGGTGCACAATGCGTGGGAAGGTGAGATCACCAAGGATCTCTTAAAAGAATTAAACATGATGACTGAACAAGAAGCACTATGGAACTTAGCACACTTGCAACAAACAATGGTCAAAATGTTTGGATGAAATGAGATGGATGTGAAGGGAGTAATCACATCAATGGACACTGGAGCTACCATCAATGTAGCAGCACTAGTGGATAGCGGATGCACACAGTCCTGTGTGAACGATGAGTTTGTAGAAAAACACAAACTCAACAAGCAAAAACTAGTATGACCAGTACCAGTGTACAATGCAGATGGATCATGGAATTCAATGGGAAATCTTGACTACATGACACAATTCAAGCTACACATTGGGGATCACGAAGAGATTATTGAATGTGGAGTGGTGTGCCTGGGAAAGACAAACCTGTTTTTAGGGCACAACTGGTTGCAGCATCACAACCTGTTGATCAATTGGAAGAAGAAGGAACTAAAATTCAATCAATGTCCTGGAACATGCTGGACGCAGTCAGACATGACAGAACCTGAGGATGAAGTGGATAGTATGGAACCACTTGAGGAAGGAGAAAAACTGCTGGCCATCCACATTGGAGAGCCAGAGTTCAAATTACAATCAATGGCAACAGAGATTGTGGCTAAGGAACACGAAGCCACAAAGAAAAGGACATTAGAGGAGATAGTGCCAGGGCATTATCTGGGACACAAAAAGGTCTTCACAAAGGAGACCTTTGACAAATTACCACCATGGTGTCCTTGGGACCATGCCATAGAATTAATTCCAGGATCAAACCCAGTAGATTGCAAGATCTACCTGTTATGATGATCAAGTCGTCTGTCAATCTACCTGATGATGTAATGCCACGAGGATCGTCCGAGATGATGGCGATGAGATAAGCCTGGCAAACATGAGTGAGTAAACAGCGCTGAGCCTATAAGGCGAGACTCAGGTTTGAGAAGAGGGTTATAGGCGAGAGCATGTGAGCTACGACTTGAAATCTCACCACAACTGATTAAGGTTGCCAGAGACTAACTTGTGCTTACTAACAAGCTTTGCAGCGAGTTATAAGGTTTATACAAGCTAAGTTGAACTTAAGCGACAAACTCTGCTATTTATACATGAACCTACTGTCTGTAAAAGGTAAAGAACGTCATAGGCATAATGTAATGATAGTAGACATCATAACACGTCATGAGTGAGGTCATAGTGATGTCAGTATGACAGAACAAAGGTAGGCATATGGCATAAGTAAGAATAGAGTCACAACAGCATTTGTGTGACATTGCATAAGCATATGAAAATAGAAGAGATTGCATAAGCACCGAGAAAGGCAGGTGCTGACATAAAAAATGAAAAGTGCACATAATTGTAACACTAGCTCTTTGCTAGATTACTTGTCCACAAGTAATATTCTACACTATTAAAACAAAAGTACAGTGAGCACTCACTCAACGTTGTTGTGCTCGGTTTCTGTCCACCAATCGGGTTTTCCGAGGCAGAATTCATCATCTTCGTCATCAGGGCAATGTTGTCCTGCTAACCAGGCATGATGTTCTTCTTCGTTATTGAAGGTAATGGTCCCAGGGCAGGTTCCCTGCTGGAATCCTTGGCGGGTGCGATGAAGAGGGCAAGGGCATGTTGAAGGAGGGCATTGTGAGTGGTTTGATGGGCATGGTGATGTGCCAGGGGTAGACCCTGCATTCTCAATGCGTCTAGGTGTTGATTTTGGCAATGCAAGATGATGGTTAGGGTCGTGCTGCGACGTGATGTGTCCTTGGGAATTGCAGATGAGACAATGAGGACGTCAAGGTTGTTTTCGGGGTGCCTGAGGAGTGGCAGGTGTCGTCGCCTTACCGTTTCCTTTCTGTCTGGGTGGTGTCTTGGGGTTGACTGTTGAAAATGCGACAGGGGGATTTGAAGGTATCGTTGTTGAGGGTCGCGTTGATGGCTGAGGGTTCATCAATGCTGAAATCGGTATAGCCTTTCCTTTCGGGGCTGTCTGTTTGGCTGCTGAGGCCGACCCTTTGGGCTGTCTTGTGACAAGGGGCATTGTTGTCATCAAGGGTGTGGCTGAGTCTAATTTGGCGAGGGTGTGAATAACGACCTGGACTTCATCTCCATTAAGGATAGTGCGGGGTGATTTGGAAGGTCGAGGGGGGAACATGTTGTTGACGTAAATATGTGTCTCATTGACAGATTTGATTGCCTTCTCGACATGGGCGAGTATTCCTTCCATCTTATCATGAATTTCATCTGCTGCATTGAGGATCTCAAAGCGGTTTGGGACAATGTAAATGGGGTTAAATCAGTTGATCTTGATCAGGTTCCTGATGTCATTCTGCTGTACATAGATGCGCAGTTGTCCATTGCGTACTAGTTTGATGGCGTCAATGATGTATTGTTTGATATCGGCAATCAGGAGTCAGTGAAGAAGATCCAGGGCGAGTTGGTCCAGGTTTAGTTGAATAGAGTTGGTTAGTTCCCAGGCTAGATTAGTGATGTTAATAAATGTTTTGATGAGGTTAGTGCAGTCGAAATTGGCGTTTTCTATCACAATCTGTCTGATGGTGAGGGAGTGTGGTTGACTGGAAAGTATTCTCCAGACTTGTGCAAGACGAACAGGGATTGCTTGATCCAGTTCAATCTGGGCGAAAGCAATGGTTCTCCTAATCCGATTAAGTATTTGTGGATAGGTAGCACTAGCGTTAAATGCTCCTGAATATCCAGTAGTTCCATGAGCTGGAATGGTTTGTGGTTCTCCAGCCTTCTCTGAATATAGCATATGCGCTCTGCCACTGGGGGTAGCTTTGGGGCTATCTGTAATACCGTCTCTGGTGATTGTTTTGGTATCCATAAGAGCGTCCAATGAAAGGTGTCCCTGATTACTCTCAGGTACCACATGACAAGGGTATAGTCCCGAAGATCCTGTTGATATTTCTCCTTGGGAGGGGGTGGAGCAGTTTTGGGAGGTGGTGGTTTCGACAGTTTGTGACGTAAGGGGACCCTGAGGGTCATTGGTTGATGCGTGATGTGGCTCAGGCATGATGTCATTAGGGTCGAAGTCCGAGGGTGTGTCATCTTGAGGGTATACAAGCGCGGGGCATTCAGGGGTGCACTCAATGAGGCGAGGGTCAGTGGGTTGTCCTGAGTTATTGACTGAAAAGTATGCAGAGTAGACATGAGGGGGTGTTGAAACGAACGTTGACGAATGTCTTTCGTATCGTGGGAAAACATCTCGGATCTATCCGATCTCAATCGTTATCATATCTTATCAGTATTATCTAATAATCTATGATTATATAATGTTCATTGTATTTATATCTAGACAGATATTATAGAGTTTGATGGGACAGAACTCTGAACAATAAAGCCGCCTCATGTATTCACATGGCGACTGTGCAAAGCTGTGCTTCACACAGCTTTCCACACAGCAATGACTGCACATTGCTATGCTCAATACATTTGCTCAGTCATGCTATACAAATGCTCAGTCAGCATATCATAATAACGCTGACACAGACACAAGTAGATAGACGTATAAATACTCTGTAGTTTCTCCGTCAATCTACATTCTCTTCTCTGCTATCAACCAGTTGAGCCACAGCTCCTGAGTGACCTACAGCTACACAAGTAAGTGTTTCACTTACTTAGCTCTACTATTCCGCTGCGCCCGTCGTCGTGCTACTTCGACAGGTTATGGGCCCCGTCTGCTCGCAGACCTGATGGGTGATCGCCTCGATACCGCAGGAGATAAGCGGCTCGACGATGTAGCTGTCGCCGTCGAGGGGACTTCGTCGATCGCTATTTGGTAATGACCAAATAAGGTAATCGGGTTTGTTAGTAGTGCCCTAGTGGCTGTAGATGACTGTATACACCGTTTATGTCCACTAACGTAACCCGGGGAGCTCACCCGAAATATGAGCATGTCCAATCTTGACAGAGATCTGGGCACCACCTGGAGAGGTGTGAAAACAATACTTAGTGTGGCAAACTTGTCCAGCCCCCGGTTTCTGCGTTACCCGGGTATATAATAAAACCATAATCTAAGATCCATCGATCGTCTCGATCGGATCTGGACCAGTTTGTGGACACTGGTTTATCAACATCCTCCGGATTAAGGGCCATCTTATGATGGATAAAGATCGGATCGGGTTCTGTCCCATCCCCCGATCAAAAGGCTTCGCGCCCCCCTTTTGGCCGTGAATAATTAAGCGCATATACCAATTTCGGGTTTTCGTCCCACATTCTCATTAAATAAATAATTATGTAATATTCCGTATAAAGATAGTGCTACAGGGACATTGTTCCCTGTCTACGCATATCAGTGGCAGGCACGAGCTTAGCTTCCTGCTTAGTAATAGGACTGCTCCTTAGCAGCAATAGTACGTTTTAAAAATAGTTACATAATGATGGAATATTTACCGCTGTTGGGGAATTTGTTGGAGCCCCAAAGCACTCCTGAAAGGCTGGATCCCTTTCTGGCGATGAAACCGAGAAACCAAAAGCGATCCACGAGTCCCTGTCCCGGGATCCATCTGTTGCGTCCATAACTGGAAGTATCGATGATTAGCGCTAGCATCTATCGTTCCTTAAAACGATGAGCTAACGTATTTTTCAAAGATCTTCAAACCAATCCAAACCAACCTCTCCTCGAATTTATTTTTTGAATTTTCAAATAAATAAATAAATATTTTGATAAAAATGTCTTACAACAACTCTGCCGCTTCCTCCGCCTCCGCCTCCTCTTCCTCCGGATCTTCTTCCGGAAAATCCGCTTCCGGCTCCGCTGCCGGAAAAGCAACTTCCTCTTCCGGTTTGTCCGGAAACAACCAAGCCGGCCCCTCCAAGGGCCGCAAAATTACCTATTTCGATCTCCTCCCTGAGGAAGCTCAGGGAAAGGAACAAGCTCAATATGAGCTTAAATCGGATGAAGAATCCGATAAACATGCTTTGTTTGGCCTTGCAGCCAAATACAAAGGAAAACAGGTAATTGCCCAATTTAAATTGGGACAAATTAAAAATTCTAAATTAATTAAAAAGCGCGAAATGGGTGAATCCGCCGACATCATGCGCTCTCCCTGCTCAAATAAAGTGGGATCAAAACCGGCATCGCCGGTTACTAAAGTGAGGACCCCATCCTCGCTACCTTCATTACGCACAATCTCTGACTCATCGCACCTGCGATCCCCCCCTGTTCAGGTAAAACAGGAGAGGATCACTCCTCCCCTTGATGGTGCAGGGATGTTCATCCCTGTTTCATACAAAAAGCGTGCCAGCAAGGCACAAGTTACCGGTTCTGGGCCATCGGCCTCAATCGATTCCAAACTTGCTGACGATCTTCGTCGGCAAGATCAGGAAACGATTGCTCAGCACCGGGCAAAAGTGGAGGAGGCCAAACAGAAGGCCATACTTGAGGCGCGCATTCATCGGCGCACCCAAGAATATAAAAGGAAAATGGCCAGGGAACGCGGACACACGGTCCGCCACGATGAAGCTGTCCGGGCTAAATATAGAATGCCCAATGCTGTTCCAATCAACGATTGGAACAAAGTCAGGGATGATTATCCCAAGTTGCCGATGGAAGGTGCGCGGCAACTAATTGCCAACCTTAATAAAGGCACTTACCGGCCATCAACCCCCTTCCCTCGATTAGGCAACGAGGAAAACAGGACACCGATTCCTGTTCCTGGCCCTTCCTCAGGGCCAAATTACGCCGCCGTTGCTAAAAATGGCGTGAAAAATGTGCGTGGTCCCCTTCACCTCCAAAAAAGGAATGACCCTAATCAGGCATATTCCTTATCTGTCAAAGAACAAGACAGACGCCACGAACAGTGGCTTAAAACGTTTGGAGCGAGGGTTGTTGCCGAAGCGTTGAAGTGGGAGATTGACCCGCTTCTGGTACAATCCTCTGGGGGAGACCAGAAAGGACAAAAGACGCAGGAGGAAGGTGACAAATGGTCACGAGGGGAAATAAATGAGTGGCGAAAAATAGCCACTGCATTTATGAAATTGGGTGCATTACCCAATAAAATACGTGTAATTAAACAGAGAAGGAGCGATTCCCTTCTCCAAAATAAAAAATTACATGACCTCTATCAAGTGAATGAATTGGTAGAAGACGCCAAAATCATGGTTGCTAGCCATCAACAAAACATAGCTGAGATTTCACAAACAGTGAAAGGAGTTATACAAAATTCCAATACCTTAATCGATAATAATGATCGATTACGTGATGATCTAGATGCAGCATTAGATCATCTAGGTCAATCTCAGCAGGCTAGACGAAATGAGAATGATACTTATTTCAAAAACCAAAGAGAAATGGCGCGTGAGATTGGTCATCTCAAATTAGAGTTAAAAGGAGCAAAGACATGCGCAATAAATGCGGAGTCTTGGCTAGATTCTGACAAAATAAAGCTGGCTCAAGAAAAGAAAAGAGCCAAAAAGCTGCGTCAGAAACAAAATCGGCTAGATAAAAAAGAAGCCGATAAAATTAACTTCACCACTCGCTCCAAAGAGCCTAGGACTCGCATACCTAAACATGACGAGTTAAAAGAGCTTGGAAATACTGATTTCCAAGATCTCTTATATGGCTCTGAAAATTCCCATTGGGAATTATCAGACGATGAAAATGATACATACCTACAAGCTCAAGTTGGTACCCCAATTGAGCATGGTGAAATCATTCCTGTGAAAACAAATAAAAGAAATTTTAAACACACACGAGAGCATCCAGTCTGGAAAAAACCCGGACTCTGCTATTTGGTAGCAATCAAAGATAGAGCGCTATCCAAATATGTGTGGCCGACATATCCTACAGTTAAGGATTTGTCACAATTGAGCCATAAACTCCGAAAGGAGATTGGCTTCAAAATTCACAGGGAAAGCAAAGTGTTACGATTTGATCTTATCTAAAGATCTTATCTTATCTTATCTCTTATCTCATCAAGAAGCGATCTCTTATCGGGTTATCAGATATCTTATCTGAAAGATGACATAAGCAGGTCACGTGACAGGACAGGTGTTGCACATGAGGATGGACATGAGGGAACCAGGAGGAGTAGGTGAGGCTGGGGGTATATAGGTAGTATAGGAGCGTGTTGAGCCCCAGGCTCTTGATTGTCATTGTCGTAGACAGTGCAACAGAGTTTCTAGTTCCTTTCTGTCTTGTTTTCTGTCTGGTTGTGTCTCTGGTCTAACGACCTTTTTGACATAATCAAGAGCCTACAAGACCACCGACATAACAAAACGTTTAAAAGTAACAAGGAACGTTTCACAACCATGTCGACAATCGAGTTAGTAAAAAGAGGAGTTGTCTGTATCACGGACAAGGGCGTCGGGGCGAAAGATCAGACCGACGAAGGTACAAATTTCAGTTCGCAGAGCGGGACCACGCTGGCGACACAAGTGCACTCACCGAGAGCGCCTGACCTCCCCGGGATAGTGGGTCGGGGGTATTGGCAGGTGGTGCACCGGAAGACCCTGGGAAAACAGGGGAAGACAACTTTGAGAGAGCGGCAGGATGTCAAGGCCACGACAAGACCCATATGGGTGAAGCGCCAGGTCCTCACTCTCTCAGAGTCAAGGAAGACCGACAGCGGGAGATACCCGTCTAAGACGACCCCCTGGAAAGCTTCTTGCGCGAGGGTGCCGAGAGACCTCGGCAAGCAGGAGTTTTTGTTGCAGGGATTTATCGAGACTGAGCGAGAGCGCGCATCATATGCAAGGTGGCGGGAACAAGAGTATCGCCGGAAACAACAAGCGGCACAACAACAGATTCCGGCACAGCACAACATGCATGTGCTACGGTGGATGTTGTACACGGCTAAGGAGCGGAGACAAAAGCAGAGTGAGGAGACACGCCGTCTTCTCGCCGAGGCTGACCGCGTAGCACGTGAGGAACAAGAGGATGCCTGGATGGAACTCTTGAAACAAAGAGAAGCAGATCGCATAGTACGAGAGAAGGAGGAGATGCAAAAGACTGTGGAAGTCAAACGCGTCACACCTGTTCAAACCCCTGTTAGACAGGACAGAGTTAGGAATGTGGAGGAGAGAAAGTTCAGTGAAAACGAATTAACTGGACGATTACCGATCAAGAAATCTTGGTCAAAACAACGGAAAGCCGCAGTAGAACTGTACGAATACGTATATGGACGATATGACGAGTTAATCGATAAACTCGAATCTATGAAAGGAGTGCGGATCGAATATGAACCTAAGCGCATGTACAACAGAGTATTTGTCCAACAATGTAATAAAGAAATAAGAACACAGAGATCCAAGTGGGGACAAGCTGTGTTCATAAGCCTGGACAAGATCGGTGGCACGGGATTTGGCGATGGCCAAGATCTCGTACTGGAAATAGGAATTGATATTCCTGTTTTGGCAAGTTACGTTAGGAGGGCGTTTGACTGCACGCCGAGAGATCTGGAGCTAGTAGCTCGTCACTGGTGTCTGTCGCACGAGGCATGAAACAAACTTCAACATGCACTGAACGGCAACATAATGAAGCCGCAGCAGTATCGGAAGGACCGAAACTCCCCATATAGTCGAATAAAACCAACGGAGAAGGCGTTACCTACAACGCCTAAAGACTATGTTGGACGAGGAGTGCTGCACGGGTGTCAAGGCCTCAGCATGAGATCCTTTATTGAAGCGTGTGGAGAAGAGACGCTAAAACAACACGAGCGTAGAATCAGGAAATGGACTAAAGCGGTAGACTCACGATTACCAGGAAAACCCGGAGTCTACAAACGTACAGCAGCAGATCCATGGAGGGAAAAGGGGTACTGTTATATGTACCTTTTCCAACCACGATTCTACAATCGTTTTCAGTGGCCAGTGTACCCAACAGTAGAGCAGATCGCAGGGTGGGAGCGAGATCTCAGGAAGAATGATGCAAAGTTCATCCTGGAAGATGGAGACGGGGAAAAAGTGTATCATGTACACCCCCACAATGAGAAACCTGTAAGGATGCAGGATTTGGAAGAATACGATGTTGTCTATGAATGGGAACATATCGATGAAATCAAAGATTGGACCCAATGGAGAAATATCAAGTTTGGAGCACAGAAAGATGAGGAGGTGGTGTATCCACATAATCTCTTAACCACGACGCAACGGGTAACAAGGCGGATGACTACACAACAGTATGGTAGACCTCGCAGAGATTGGTTCACCGAACAAATCGCAGACCAGCTCAGAGACACGTCGAAGGCATATATCGACATGAATATCTGGGCGCGACAAGTAAGGCACGCAAACCAATCGGTATTACCGCCACCCGGATTCTCAAACTACAGTCCGGACACGCCAGGGTTATGTTATTTGTGGCTATTCAAACCCCGGTACTGGAACGCATTCGCGTGGCCCAGAAACCCGTCGTGGAAAGAAGTCGCAGAGTACGAACCGGAAATGCAAAACCCGGAGATTAGAGTAAGAGGGTCCCTAAACTGGGGACATATGAAATATCATGTGGAACAAGATGAAGAGGGACGGACCGCTGAGGACATATTCAAGGAAATGTCCAATGGAGCAGGACGACATGTACCAGTGGGGTACACAATAACAGATGCACTGATCTCAGCGTTTCTATTGTGTATCACAACGTGGTTGACATTGTTCGCACCAACGGACATAAACCAAAGATGGCACGCGGCCTCAGAGGAAGAAAGGAGGACGGCAGCGACCAATTTAGCGCACTTGGTAAACCCAATCATCGAGGCCATACGAGGTCCACGAGAGGAGAGAGCACCGGCAGTGAAGATAGATATGCCAGATTACTATGAAGGACAACCAGAACAGATCGCTAACTGGTTGAGAAATATGGCAATATATTTTCGACTGACGAAAATCAAGGACTCCACAAAGATGACGGTAATGGCGTTGCAACGTATAAGAGGAGGTTCAGCCAACCGAGCGAGCAACTGGGCTGGAGTAAAAATCCAACAAATACTGGATTATGCGACAGAGAAAGATCAGCGGAGGGCGGATGGAACCTACGCAGTAGGAACAACGAGGGAACAAGAAAGAGACGGAATTCCTCTCTTATTGACAGGAGCAGGAGATGGAGCAATGATGCAACAGCCGCTAATCCACCAATCCCCGTTCAGAGATTGGGCGGACTTCGAAGAACAAGCAAAGCAGTTCTTCCTGACGACGGAGACACGAGACGATGCGATCAGAAAAATACAACAGCTGTCGCAGGGAAAACGCAATGTAGAAGATTACATCATCGACTTCAGAGGACTAGCTCAACTAACGGGCTACAATGAGATAGCGCTTATCGCACAATTCAGGAGGGGACTAAATCCGAACTTAGGATTGAAAGTTGCAGAAGCAGGTCAACCAGGAGACGGCTCGACTGCAGGAGATTTAGAAAAATGGTATACAAAAGCGATGGAGTTGAACAAGGCATGGATGTTACGAGCTTGCACTCAGTGACACAAACCACAAGCCTCGCAGAGAAGATGTAGAGGAGGAGACGAAGCCATGCATTGACTATGCTAAGTGGTACCCTACATGAGTGTAAGATAAACCATCTTAAGTCTTGAGAGACTCAAGACATCGGACTAGCTTATATACCTATACTAAGGAGTCCCCTGCCACTGCCCAAGTCCCACCGGCACCTGCCTCATGCTTCCCATGCTGCACACCAATACCCTGTGCCCAGGTGTTGCCGTGGGTGCCGTGCTGCGCTCCCCATGCGGTTTCACACTGCCTTGTGTGCCCGGTTCCCATGGATGCCTCCAGCCTTGTCTGGGCTTTGCCTGGACCCTACCTAGATCTATTGTTGTATAATGCCCTGTGCCCAGACTGCTATATGCCGGCGCGCATTATGAATGTCCATGCGGCATATCCTTGTAACAGTCCCACGCCTGTCTGATGCGTGATGGCGATGATGGGCGATCTATTGATAGGTGCCAGGTACTGATCCCGAGCGCTGATGGCGATAGGGGTGTGTCCCTCCTTCCTAATATGTGTATCCTGGCTTATACAGCCTTCGTCCTGTCTTCCAGTGAGCGCCCTGGTGCGCTGACCCACGCGAAGTGTTCTCCTAGAGTCCTATGACAGTCCCAGACTGTATGGTAGCGATTGGAGTGGTCCCAGACCACGGAGAAATAAAATAAAAACATATGCTAGGATCGTGTTCCTAACAATGGAGAGACGCGAGAAAGTTTTATGGAGATGTAAGAGTTGGAAATCCAGGGCAAGGGCAGAACCAACAACGCGCATCGAATACGGGGACACAGAATACCCAAAACAAGGTGGCACAAAATTCTAGACCCCAAGGGAATGGAGCAACTTGAGGACCCCCACCCCAAGCAGCATCGGGATCGAGCGCGCGTGACCCCAACGCCATGGACGTAGATAGAAGGAAGGGACCAATCACCTGCTATAATTGTGGCAAAACAGGTCACATAGGCAGAGATTGTAAGGAAGCGAGAACAATAACCTGTTACAATTGTGGAAAGACAGGCCATACAAGCAAGGAGTGTAAGGAGCCAAGGAATTGGAAAGGGAAGACACGGATCAGAGAAGTAGGATGGAAGGAATATCTGGAGGACGTCACGGAGGAAGATAAGGAGGCCATAAGAGAGGCCATGGGTTTTTGAGAAGCTCGAAGGAAAACAGTTCCGATCCAACGAGCAAGGACTTCATTTCTACCGACCCCCCATGTAATTATGATACAAAAAATAATAATTCACGGGTTGAATTAAATCACATTGAGTACGAAATAAAGTCCAAGGAACAAAAACTACAATTCAGAAATCTACTGATAAGTGCGGTAGAACCTTGCTTGAAGGCCTGGCAGACTCCGTGGATGGTAAGACGGATATGGGAACGACCACTGGGACAAGCTCTAGAATCTCTACGGAGGTGGACTCACGAGTCACGACTGGAGGAGGTAACCGAAGAACTAGTAAAGAATTTAAATAGAGCGTCAGAAGGAGAAGCAATGTGGTACCTGAATCACTTGAAACGACAACCGAAATATGTCATAGGAACGGGAAAGAGACAAATGAATTTACCGTTGGTGGCAACTGACATGATGATGGGACAACGCATATCGGTGACAGCGTTGTTGGACTCGGGATGCACGGGGTCATGTGTAAACAGAGAATTCGTGCGGCGAAACAACTTGAACACTAGAAAACTCGCCCACCCCGTCCCTGTATATAATGCAGATGGATCCGAAAACATGGACGGTAAACTGTCAGAAATGGTTCAATTAAGAATCCAAGTAGGTACGCACAAGGAGACCTGGGAGTTTGGAGTATCGTCGCTCGGCAAAACAGACATATTCCTGGGACATGACTGGCTCAGATATCACAACCCGGATGTAGACTGGCGAAAAAACATACTGAGTTTCAGTCGGTGCCCTGGCACGTGCCAACAAGACACGACAGTAGATGAGCCCGAGGAAGAGAGTGAAGGGGAGGACTACGAGGAAAACAGGATGCATTGGGAGGAGGGAGACCGATTATTGGCGGTAACAAAGGAAGATGTGGACGTGGAATGGATACGAGCATACGAGTCAACGGCAATGAAAATAGCATCGGAGAATAAGAACAAGCGGACCCTAAGCGAGATAGTACCTGAACATTATCTAAAACACCGGAAGGTATTCGAGAAACAGACCTTTGACGAATTACCACCAAGGTGGCCATGGGATCACGCAATTGAACTTATTCCAGGATCGAAACCATTAGATTGTAAAATCTACCCACTGAGCAAAGGAGAACAAGAGAAATTGGAGGAATTTCTCCAAGAAAATCTAGATACAGGGAGGATTCGATCCAGCAAATCTCCGATGGCATCACCATTCTTCTTCGTAAAAAAGAAAGATGGATCGTTGAGACCCGTACAAGATTATCGGAAACTAAACGAGATGACGATAAAGAACCGATATCCATTACCATTAATATCAGAACTAGTGGACAAACTATCCCACGCAAAAGTATTCTCGAAGATGGACATCCGATGGGGATATAATAACATACGGATCAAAGAGGGAGACGAATGGAAAGCAGCATTCCGAACGAATAGAGGCTTATTCGAACCGTTGGTCATGTTCTTCGGATTGACAAATTCACCGGCTACTTTTCAAACCATGATGAACGATCTCTTCCGAGAAGAAATCGCAGAAGGATGGGTAGTCATCTATATGGATGATATTCTAGTATTTTCAACAGATCAGAAAAGTCACACAGAACATGTGAACAGAATATTAGCGAAACTAGAACAGCACAAGCTATCGCTAAAACCAGAAAAATGTTGGTTCGACAAGAAAACCATTGAGTTTCTAGGGATAATAATTTCACATGATTCAATCAGCATGGACAAAGCCAAAGTTAGAGCAATAACTGAATGGCCAACCCCACAATCCAAAAAACACGTACAACAGTTTTTAGGATTTGTGAACTTTTACAGAAGATTTGTGAGGGGATTTGCATCTGTGGCTAAACCGTTAACCAAGTTAACGGGGAAAGAAGAATGGAAGTGGACGGAGGAACAACAAGAAGCTTTTGAGGAGCTTAAAAGAAGAGTGGCAGAAGAGGTTGTACTGGCAATACCAGCAGATGAAGGACAATTCAGAGTAGAAGTCGATGCATCGGACTTCGCAATAGGGGGGATCTTGTCACAACAACAACAAGATAACACTTGGAGACCAGTCGCGTTTATTTCAAAATCTTTGAACCCAGCAGAACGGAATTATGAGATCTATGACAAGGAAATGCTTGCAATTATGCATGCATTTTATGAATGGTCTCATTACTTGAAGGGTACAAAAATAGCAGTGGAGGTTTTAACAGACCATCAAAACCTTACGTACTTTCGGAAACCCCAAAATATCAATCGACGACAAGCCAGATGGATATTAGACCTCCAGGAATATAATTTTACCATAAAACATAGATCAGGTAAATCAAATTCCAAGGCTGACATTCTGTCACGGAGGACAGACCATAAGGGGGAGGAGATTGACAACGAGGGAACAATACTGCTAAAGGAGGAACTGTTCATTAGGATATACGATGATGACGATGCTTTAATGGACATACAAAAGAAAATTGCGTAGACCAACAGTAGACAATGGGAACCGCAAGTAAAGGAAGGATTAAAAAGTGAAAGCAGAGAATGGAGACAAGAGAAGGGACTGGTGTACTGGAAAGAACGAATTTACATGCCAGTTGACCGAAGACTGAGAGAGAATCTCATCGAAATTCACCATGAATGGGGACATTATGGAGTGGACAAGACCATGGAAGTGATAACCAGAAACTACTGGTGGCCAAGAATGCAACGAGATGTCAAACTGTATGTAACAGGTTGCAGAACGTGCCAAACGGTTAAACCGGACTGGACGAAATGAACAAATCCCTTACGACCGTTAAGCGTACCGGCACAACCATGGCAAGACATTTCGGTAGACTTAATGGGACCATTTCCGGAGTCTATGGGATACGACACAGTAATGGTAGTGGTGGATAAATTCTCGAAGAAAGCGTTCTTTCTTCCCACAAACACTACAGTCACCTCCCTGGGAGTAGCAAGATTATTCCGCGACAATGTATTTCGAGAACATGGAATACCTCATCGAGTAATAAGTGATCGAGGGCCACAGTTCGTATCGCAATTCATGAAGGAACTATATCGGTTATTAGATATAGAAGGAAATCCATCCACAGCCTACCACCCACAAACAGATGGACAAACGGAACGGGTAAACCAAGAAGTCTGGGAGTTTTTATCCATGTACACCAATGACAAACAGGACGACTGGAGCGAGCACTTAGCTCTAGCTCAGTTTTGTCATAATGATCGAGAAAACTCCTCGACAGGACACACACCGTTCTTTTTAAATTACGGAAGACATCCAAGGAAGTGGTTTGATCCGACGAAGACAACAACAATCCCAAGTGTGGAGACATTTGTGGGAGGAATCAAAAAGGCATGGGACTCGGCAGCGGATAACCTGGAGAAAATGGCAGAACGAATGGCAAAGCAGTACGATAAAGGCAAACGACCCTCGAGGGAATACGAGATTGGTGATAAAGTATATGTAAATTCGGAACATTTACCACATGTACGAGCGTCCAAGAAACTGGACAACAAGTTTTATGGACCATACGAAATCATCGAGAAAATCGGGTCTGCCGCATACTGTTTGAAACTACCCGCGGCATGGAGGGTGTACAACGTCTTTAACGAAGTATTATTGAAGCCATATGTAGAACCGGTATTTCCAGGACAGAAGGAGAGGGATGCAGAATTGGAGGAAAGAAGGAAGGAGGAAGAGGGAAGGATTCAAGGAAAAGAATATGAGGTAGAGGAGATACTGGACAGTAGAACAAAGGGAAGGGGTATTCAATACCTGGTCAAGTGGAAAGGATACCCAGTCGAGGAGTCATCCTGGGAACCGGCTACAAATGTCACCAATGCTAGTGAACTGGTAAAGGAATTTCACAAGCAGAAACCGAACACACCCGCTCCTAGGAACATACCGCGTAATGCTTTTCAAAAATACGAGAATCTCACACGCCCACCAGTACCAAATCGTTTATTTGGCTGGGAGGATGGGCGGTTCGAGCGAGATTACTTGGACAAATTACAGCGGAACTGGCAACGATGGAAGGGAGACTGCAAATTAATATACGAGGAACCGGATACAAATGGGACTTTTACACGACAAGTCACTTAGGTTCTCGTGGACGCGAACCTTTAAGAGGGGGGTAATGTTACGATTTGATCTTATCTAAAGATCTTATCTTATCTTATCTCTTATCTCATCAAGAAGTGATCTCTTATCGGGTTATCAGATATCTTATCTGAAAGATGACATAAGCAGGTCACGTGACAGGACAGGTGTTGCACATGAGGATGGACATGAGGGAACCAGGAGGAGTAGGTGAGGCTGGGGGTATATAGGTAGTATAGGAGCGTGTTGAGCCCCAGGCTCTTGATTGTCATTGTCGTAGACAGTGCAACAGAGTTTCTAGTTCCTTTCTGTCTTGTTTTCTGTCTGGTTGTGTCTCTGGTCTAACGACCTTTTTGACACAAAGCAAGCTTTCACATCGAGCCTATAGAAGGTTATAGTTATGGCTGGGCTGATATAGATAAATTAGCCAAAGGCCTTAATTGTAATCTTCCAGTAGGGGCGAACAAAAGTGGTGATGTCACCATTCCTACCTTACAAGGTAGAAGCAACTGGGCCACATGGTCCAGATTGGTTAAAGCTACACTCCAGTCAAAAAGTGTATGGCAGTACGTTGAGGGTACTATTACACATAACCCTTGGCTACCCAGCTACCAAGCTGAGATGGTTAGCACAACTGTCACAGCTGGTCGAGTCCAAGCACTCAACCAAATTTGGAAATTACACCAAGAATTTCTTGAAAATGATGGAAAGGCAAGGGGAATAATAACCCTAAATTTGCCTAAGTCTTTGAGTCATCATATCAAAGACACATCAAAAGAAACTTGGGATGGCCTAACTGAGGCTTTTTCCAAAGCTGGAGCAGTAGCAATATTTAATGTCTATAAAAAGACAAAAACTTGGGAATTTCCCAAAAATAAAAATCCTGCAGAATTGGTCCAAGAGTTAATGGAACTCTGGGCTGAAATGGCTGCAAATGGCAAATCCTTTGATGACGATTTCCAATTAATGGAAGTCATTGACAGGATGCCAGCTTCTTGGGACTCATTTAAAACCTACATCCTTCTAAAAATGGAAGTAGGAACAACAAAACTTAAAGATCTCCTACCAGAGATCGAAAATGAGTACCAACGTCGCAAAGGCGACAAGGAAGAGCAGTCTGCCAATTTTGTAGCAAGGGGGAGCAAAAATTATAAAGGCAAAAAACCATTTAATTCTGGGTTTAAACCTAGAGTTAATTTGCCTAAAGGGAAAAATACCCAGCCAAATGCACAGGCAGGTCCTAGTAATAGACCAGCCTATGTACCCCCTGGCAACAGAACAGGATCAAATTGGGAGCGTAATAAAAAAAATCGCGCAAATAAGCTAAAGAAATTAAATCTTTTGGCTAAAGCAGCGAATGCTCCTGGGGACCTCTCAAGAAAAGAAAAAGCGGATCTTAAGAAATTCGCTAATATGGCTATAACAGAAAGCCATAAGATGGATGTGGATGTTCCTCAAAATTCTTCACTTGCTGATAGAATCAGCACAAACAAAGTTGATCCTGAAACATTAAAAATTATGAACAGGATCAAAGATCTTAAAGGAAAAGGAAAAGATCTTATCAAAGAAGACTTTGTCACCTGGAAAAATAATCCAATGGATATTCCAGAAGCTTGTATTGATGACGAGAAAGCTCAAATAGAGCTACAAGAAGAAATACATGAGGAACATGTAGAAACAGGTTACTGGGACAACAGATCGTATGTAAATTTCACTAAAAAATATCCAAATACTGATTATAAATCAGTGATGATGATAACATCAGAGGATACCAAGAAGAATATTATGATAATGACTTCTTCGCAGATGATGGAATGTAACCATCAGAAGAAGACTTATCATAATATTGGTAAGTCCATAGATAGCAGATGTAAAAATAGCATAATAGCTATTAGTTTAAATAAATCTGCATCGACTCTTAAAAGTGAAAAAATACGTGAGGATTATTGGATAATAGACTCAGGTGCATCTGTGCACATTACAAACAACAAATCTGACTTTGTAGAGTATAATCCATATCCTGAACCAGAAGAAATCAAAACAGCAGATTCAAAATCAGCTGCAATGATACTTGGACAAGGGACTATAGTCCTTGAGTTTGAAAACTTAAAGGGACTTAAACATATCGCTAAATTGGAAGTTTGTTACATGCCAAAGGCTTCTCACAAACTTATTTCATCTGGACAATTAAAAATTGGTGGTTACGTTGAGACATCAAACAGTGAACATACAGTGTTTTTGTTCAAAGGAAATGATGTTATAGTTGCTAAACCCAAAAATTGCTTTGAACTGATACACTGGGCTAAAGTAACAATAAAACAAAAATTAAACAAATTGGTGAATCTCGTAGATTTCACTACATGGCATAATAGGATGGCACATGCAAATAAAAATGTAATAAAAAATATGAGCCAACATACAGAAGGTTTTGATGATAAAATCAAAATACCATCTGATAATCCTATTTGTTCTGGATGTGCACAAGGAAAGATGCATAATAAATCTTATCCTATATCACAAACACGTGCAAAACAACCATTAGAGTTGTTACATGCTGACTTGCTAGAATTCCCACAAGAATCTTATCACCGTAAAAAATGGTGTTTAATGATTATTGATGACTACTCCTCATATGCCTTTATGGCATTCCTACGAACTAAATCAGAAACATTTGAAAATTTCAAAAACTTTATTACACTGTTTGAAAACCAAACAGGAAGAAAAGTTAAACGTTTCAGATCAGATCGAGGGGGGGAATTTAAGTCTGGTGAATTTGATCAATTCTTAAAACAAAAAGGCATATTACGTGAACATAGTGCACCATACATCCACCAACAAAATGGACGTGCAGAAAGATTGAATAATACAATCTTAGAAAAAGCAGAAAGTATGCGACTCCATGCCCAATGCCCAAAATCTTGGTGGGAGTTTGCTATGAAAAATGCTATTCACACCTATAACCGCACACCATTAAGAAGAACAAAATGGATGACGCCATATGAAAATTTGTACAATAAAAAACCTGATGTTCATTACTTTAAAACATTTGGTTGTCTAGCTTGGGTTTTTGTACCTAAAGAAATTAGACAAAATAAGCTTACTCCAAAAGCAGAAGCCATGACATTTATAGGATATGAAGATGGCTCTAAAGCTTATCAATTCATGAAAAATGATAACTCTATATTTGTTGGAGTTCAATCATTATTTGATGAAACCAAATTTCCTAGAGCAAAAACAGAAGGCTTAGAAAATAGACTCTTTAATAGTCCACCAGGTATAGAAACAAGGGAGAAAAATAATGGACACGTATCTGATTCCAATTCCCACATGGATCACGGTCATCACACCTATGATAGTGATAGTGATGATGATACTCCCCATAAAAAGAAAAGATATCCAGAAAATCATGATACTACAGACAACGATTATAGCGGATCGTTTCATGATAAGGATAATCAAGGCCTAGAGGATTCTTATATAAATCCTGATAGAAATCAGGATATAGAACCTAATGTTAATCGTTCAATAACACCTCCTGAACGACCAAACATCTCCATGAGACGACTTGGAGACAAACATCCTGAAAAAGGAAAGGACAAACGAGATGAAAAATATGACACATATCTCAGAAGGACTTCACACCTAAAAAAACCTAGACTCATGCCTGACAATGCATATGGTCAGAAAGCCCCTCTCAAAATAGAAAAAGATATACAAAGTACTAGAGAGTGGAGCAAAAGAGTCTTTGGTAAAGGCAAAGGGAAAGCAAAACCTACCCTTAGTCCAACTTCTTCACGAAAAGCTTTACAAAATCCGTTACAACAAATTGAAATGGATAAAGAAATGGAAGAAATATCAGAATCAGAAACAGAGTCAGAACAATATAAAACACCATCTGCCTCAGAATCTGAACGATCATCCATTAAAGAAACAAGACCAGTTTCTGGTGGAGAATCTATTCCAGATTTGAATAGACAATCATCCTCTGATAATGAAACTGATCCATTTAATGAATCAAGTGAAGAAGAAGTCAATAGAGATTTACAGTCTAAATCACCTAGTGATGATCTCGTATACTTCTTAGAAAAACTACTCAAAGAAGGAGGTAACAGATTTGTTAACTACCTTTTATGCAAAGCCATAAGTCCAAACTACTCTAAAAGTGTAGATCAATGGACGTACAAAGATGCTTATAAATTAAAAGCTTCTAATCCCAAAGAATGGGAATTATGGCAAAATACAATGAAAGAAGAAGTACAGGCCTTAGAAGACCGTGATGTATGGGAATTAGTACCATGTCCAAAAGACCATAAACCTGTAAAGTGTAGATGGGTTTATGCGGTCAAAAGCGATGGCTGAAAATGTGCTCGACTAGTCGCTAAAAGATTTTCACAAATACCTGGAGTAGATTATGATGATACATTCTCACCAGTTGCACGATTCGAAACTGTGAGACTCCTTATGGCTATAGCAGCGCTAGAAGATTGGGAAATCGAAGCGCTAGATGTAAAGACAGCGTTCCTTTATGGAGACTTAGAAGAAAACATATATATGGAACAGCCAGAAGGATTTATTATCAAAGGACAAGAGCACAAAGTCTATAAACTTAAAAAAGCCTTATATGGACTTAAACAAGCTTCATTAGCTTGGAATAAAAAAGCAAATCAAAGTCTACAAGAATTAGGCTTTGGACGGTGTCTTACAGACACTGGAGTCTATGTTTGCTATAAACAGAAATCAACTATAGTAGCTATATTATATGTTGATGATGTGTTATTCATGGGAAACAATAAAAAGTTACTCACGGAACTAAAACACAAATTTATGAAAAAATGGGAATGTAGAGATCTAGGACCCATTAAAGAATATCTTGGAATGACAATTGTCCGAGATAGGAAAAAGAAATTGATTATTCTTGATCAAATTAACTATGCAAAGAAAGTAGTTAAACGTTTTGGTCAAGAAGATTCAAAACCTGTTCGTACTCCTTTACCAGCAGGATATACACCTGTGGAGAACGAAGGTACTGCAACTCCTCAAGAAAGGAGTTATTATCAATCAATTATTGGATCTCTACTATATCTTACTCTTGGCACGAGATATGATATTACCCAAGCAGTAATCATGATGTCACAATTCATGGTTAATCCATCTAGAGAACACATAGCAAAAGCCTTATATATTGTAAAATATGTCAATTCTTCCATAAATGGAAAATTGGTGTATGATGGCTTTAACAAAGATGGAATGCATGCTTACTCTGATGCAGATTGGGCTGGTGATCCAGTCACAAGAAAATCTGTAACGGGTAATCTAGTTCTATTGGCAGGATCTCCAATAAGTTGGATTTCCAGAAAACAGAAAACTGTTGCATTGTCATCCACAGAAGCTGAGATATGAGTCTTTCAGACTGCTCTCGCCAAATCATGTGGATAAAATCCCTATTCAAAGAACTGGGATATGACATTGGAGCTGTTGATCTTCATGTTGATAACAGAGGATCAATATTCTTAGCAAAGAATCCAGCTCAAGAACATAGAACAAAACATATTGATATTCGTTATCATTATGTTAGAGAACGTGTTGAGAACAAAGATATTAACATATCATATGTTCCCACAAATGAACAATTAGCTGATATCTTAACAAAAAATTTAACTTGGCAAAAGTTTAAAGAGTTAAGAAATGAAATTGGCATTGAGATCCTCAATGAGGGGGAGTGTTGAAACGAACGTTGACGAATGTCTTTCGTATCGTGGGAAAACATCTCGGATCTATCCGATCTCAATCGTTATCATATCTTATCAGTATTATCTAATAATCTATGATTATATAATGTTCATTGTATTTATATCTAGACAGATATTATAGAGTTCGATGGGACAGAACTCTGAACAATAAAGCCGCCTCATGTATTCACATGGCGACTGTGCAAAGCTGTGCTTCACACAGCTTTCCACACAGCAATGACTGCGCATTGCTATGCTCAATACATTTGCTCAGTCATGCTATACAAATGCTCAGTCAGCATATCATAATAACGCTGACACAGACACAAGTAGATAGACGTATAAATACTCTGTAGTTTCTCCGTCAATCTACATTCTCTTCTCTGCTATCAACCAGTTGAGCCACAGCTCCTGAGTGACCTACAGCTACACAAGTAAGTGTTTCACTTACTTAGCTCTACTATTCTGCTGTGCCCGTCGTCGTGCTACTTCGACAGGGGGAACATGTTAGGAGCTACCCAAACACAACCTCAAGCCTCGTCAACGAGGAGAAAAGAAAGGAGACGAAACCAAACAACCACTAAGATTGAGTCCCGGGTAGGGAAACTATCCAGAGTCTTAGGGACTCGCTACTACAACAGCTACTACTTATATACTCAGTCCCTGGTCTGTGCGCAGCAACCCTAAGCCCTAAGGCTGTGGTGCGCAGCAACTGACCTGGACCGCTCCATGTCTCGTGTTACCCCGGTCCCCTGTCCAGACCGATCTAGCCCTTGGCCATCCTATCGGTCAACCCTAACCCCAAGGCTCCTGCAGCCGCTCGCTGACTAACCCTTGGGCATCCTAACATAGGGGTGGTAACATCCTGCCTTAAGTAGTATCTCCCTGTAGAGGCCCCAGACAAATAAGTAAAAATATGGAAAAAGAAGAGAAAAAGAAACTGAGTCCGTAGGATCGTAACATATCCCTCCCATTAAGACTTCGCGTCCCGAGAAGTTGACGCTATGGGAAAGACCTCTTTTACACCAGTGTTCAAAACTTTCTGTGGGGAATCAAGCGTGGGTACAACCAGCCCACCGCGCTCAAGATCTCTTGAGAATGCCCCATCCATGTCATTGTCTTCGGCGTTAGCCTCCTTGCGGTTTCCTTTCCACCGTGACCAATTCCGCTCCAACCGTTCCAGGTAGTCTTGCTCAAAGCGACCATCTTCCCAACCAAACAAGTGTTTTGGCGCCGTCGTCTGTGTGAAATTCTCGTAAGGGTGATAGATCATGCCCCTTGCCTTTCGTGGTGCCCCTGGGTTGCGCTTGTGGAACTTCTTTATCTTGTCCTGTGCATTAGACAAGTTTTCCACTGGCTCCCAGGTCGATTCCTCCACTGGGTAGTTTTTCCATTTCACCAAATATTCAAGACGACCGCTGCCTTGTCCACTGACACAACTGTCCATAACCTCTTCGACTTCGTACTCGTCATCCCGAGATTCCTCCGTCATTTGTGCTTCCTTCCAGTTTGCAGCTTTTTCCTTTTGGCGGGGGAATACAGGTTCTTTGTATGGTTTGAGGAGTACTTCATTGAAGACGTTATACACCTTCCAGGACACAGGGATCTTCAGCTTGTATGCTGATTCTCCGACTTTTTCCAAGACCTCTAGCAGACCGACAAACTTCCCATCCAGTTTCTTAGTGGCACGAATCGTAGGTAGGTGCTCCGTGCTTAGATAGACCTTGTCACCAGGCTGGTACTCTCGTGCCGGTTGTTTGTTGAGGTCCCAACGCTTCTTCATCGTGGAAGCAGCTTTTTCTAGTGCCACTTTTGCTTTCTCGTGGACGTCTTCCACTTGTTTAGCCAATTCCTCAACTGCCACCACCTTTGGCTGGTGTGTGGGGTTGAGCCTTTTATTCGGGTGATGTCCATAGTTCATGAAGAAGGGTGAGAACCCTGTCGCCGAGTGTGTCCGATCATTGTGGCCGAACTGCGCCACCGCCAACCAGTCGCTCCAGTTGTCCTGTCGGTGGTTGACAAACATGGTCAGGAATTCTCTGACTTCTTGATTGACGCGCTCTGTTTGTCCATCCATCTGAGGGTGGTATGCCGTTGACCGATTGGGCTGAATCCCAAGCATCCCATACAAGTCATCCATGAACTTTGATGCGAACTGCGGTCCTCAATCACTGATAACCTTCTTGGGTAGACTGTGCTCTCTGAAGATGTTGTCTCTAAACAAGACCGCGACTCCTTGTGACGTGATCGACGATGTTGTTGGCAGGAAGTATGATTTTTTGGTGAATCGATCCACCACTACCATGATCATGTCATTGCCTTTGGACTCCGGTAACGGCCCCATCAAGTCAACTGAGACAACCTCCCATGGTGCATCTGGTACCTCATTTGGAACTAGCGGTGCTGCTCTCGCCTGTCGGTCTGGTTTGGCACATTGGCACGTTGCACAGCCTGGGATATACAATTCGATGTCCTTCCTCATGTTTGGCCACCAGAAATCCCATGTGATTAATTCGAGCGTTTTGGCCACTCCTGGATGTCCCCAGGAATGGTGGATCTCAATGACGTTTTCCCTGAGTTCCGTAATTGCTGGTACGTAAACACGTCCTTTCCATGTGACAATTCCGTCCTTTCATTGGAACTCTGGGTTTCCTTCAGCTAATCCCTTTTTGACCTGCATGTCCTGGTGCCGTGTCGTCGCTTTGGAGATGTCCTTGATGATGTCCTCAATTGCTCTGTCATCATCATAGACCCGCACAAATAGTTCATCTTTGAGCAGGATAACTCCCTCATTGTCGTTGGTGCCTTGCTCATGTCCTGCTCTCCTAGAGAGGATATCCGCTTTTGAGTTTGACTTTCCTGATCGGTGTTTAATAACGAAGTTATAATCCTGGAGATCCGTCACCCATCGTGCCTGCCGTCGATTTAGATTTTGTGCCTTTCGGAAATACGTGAGGTTTTGGTGGTCCGTCAACACCTCTACTGTCTGCTTGGCACCTTTGAGATAATGTGACCATTCATAAAATGCGTGCATGACTGCCAACATTTCCTTGTCATATATCTCGTAGTTTCGTTCCGCATCATTGAGCGACCTAGAAATAAATGCTACTGGCTTCCAGACTTCGTCCTTTCCTTGTTGTGACAGGATCCCACCGATTGCAAAATCTGATGCGTCCACTTCGATCCGGAATTGGCCATCATCGTCTGGAATTTTGAGGACAACCTCCCTCCCCACAAGGTCTTTCAGTCCCTGGAAAGCCTCGGATTGCATTTGT
Source organism: Amanita exitialis (assembly GCA_023014455.1). Lineage (NCBI taxonomy): Eukaryota > Fungi > Basidiomycota > Agaricomycetes > Agaricales > Amanitaceae > Amanita > Amanita exitialis. Next base: position 639,786 of record JAEBUR010000004.1, on the reverse strand, counting down.
GTCCAATTCCATTCCTCTTTCCCTGTTAACTTGGTCAGAGGTTTGGCAATTTTCGCAAAACCTTCTACAAAACGCCGATAGAAATTGATAAAACCCAAGAATTGTTGTAATTCCCGCTTATTCGTGGGTTCCGGCCATTCCGTGATTGCCTTGATTTTCCCTGGCTCCATACTAATCGAGTCGTGGCTGATCACAAGTCCCAAGAAATCAATTTCTTCCTTATCGAACCAGCATTTCTCCGGTTTTAGTGACAACTTATGCGTTTCTAACTTGGCCAAGATGCAGTTGACATGCCTTTTATGTTCTTCCATCGTTTTGGAGAAGACCAGAATATCATCCATATAGATGACAACCCATCCTTCCGTGATTTCTACTCTGAATATATCATTCATCATAGTTTGGAAGGTTGCCGGTGAATTGGTCAACCCAAAGAACATGACTAATGGTTTGAACAGTCCTCGGTTTGTTCAAAACGCTGCTTTCCACTCGTCGCCTTCTTTAATTCGGACATTATTATATCCCCATCGGATATCCATCTTTGAGAAGACTTTTGCCTGTGATAGTTGGTCCACTAGTTCCCCAATGAGCGGCAGCAGATATCGATTCTTAATCGTCATTTCATTTAATCGACAATAATCTTGGACTGGTCTCAACTTTCCATCCTTCTTTTTAACAAAGAAGAATGGAGACGCCATTGGAGACTTGCTTGGTTGTATGCGCCCAGTGTCTAAGTTTTCCTTCAAGAACTCGTCCAACTGTTCCTGTTCATTACGGTTCAGTGGGTAGATCTTGCAATCTACTGGGTTCGAGCCGGGAATTAGCTCGATCGCGTGATCCCATGGGCGTCTTGGCGGTAATTCATCGAAGGTCTCCTTGGTAAAGACCTTCTTGTGTCCTAGATAGTGTTCTGGCACTATTTCCTCTAATGTCCTTTTTGTGGCCTTTTCGTTTTCCTTGGCTGCGATATCTGTTGCCATTGATCGTATCTTAAACTCTGGCTCCCCGATGTGAATGGCCAGTAATTTGTCACCCTCCTCCAGGGGTTCCATGCTGTCAACCTCATCCTCAGGTTCTGCAACCTCTGACTGCGTCCAACATGTCCCCGGACATCGATTGAATTTTAATTCTTTCTTTTTCCAGTCGATCGATGGGTTATGGTGTTGTAGCCAATCGTGTCCCAAGAACAAGTTTGTCTTTCCTAGACGTGCCACTCCACATTCAATGATCTCTTCATGATCCCCAATTCGTAACTTGAATTGTGTCATATACTCAAGATTTCCCATTGAGTTCCGTGATCCATCCGCATTGTATACTGGTACCGGTCGTACCAACTTTCGTTTGTTGAGTTTGTGTTTTTCCACAAACTCGTCATTCACACATGACTGTGTGCATCCGCTATCCACCAGCACCGCTACATTGATGGTAGCTCCAGTATCCATGGATGTGATAACCCCTTTCACATCCATCTCATTTCGTCCAAATGTTTTGACCATTGTCTGTCATAGGTGCGCTAGATTCCATAGCGCCTCCTGTTCGGTCATTGTGTTTAGCTCTTTTAAGAGATCCTTGGTGATCTCTTGTTCCCGTGCATTATGCACCCAAAAGCGCAAACATTCCAAAGCAGTTTTCTCGTCCTGCCATATCCGCCTCACTACCCACTCTGGGGTCCATACTCTAAGTCTTGGGTTTGTTGCACTCATGGTAACATTCCTCAGATGGTGAACTTGGTTTGAACATTCATATAACAATTCGGGTATTTTGATTCCAGAATCACTATGTACAAGTTTGTTGTCCTTGATACTGTTACAGGCCAGTAGAGCTGAGCGCTCATCTACTGGCTTTCGCCAAAACCCTTCTCCTTTCCATACTCCTTCCACTCTGCTTCTGTAATGTCCTCCATCCGAACTTCTCGGATCTGTCTCCCTTTGCCTTTTCCAGAAGGCTTTCGTGGTTCTGGACACTGTCATGAGAAGTGTCCTGGTCTTCCACAGTTGAAACAACTGCCATATGGCTTTCTGGACTTATCAACGTCCATTGCGTTAGGGTCTCGGGTCGAGGTTGAAGCCGCTGGTGGTGCGCTGAACTGATACTGCATTGGCTTAGTATCTTTTGGCACTTTTTCCTTGTAGCTATCCATTCGACGTTCCGATCCGTAGGCTTCTTGTGCCTGATGATATGCGCGTGCTAATTGTATTGCGTGCTCCTGGATCTTTGTCAAAGATGCATCGTCCTCAAGGTTTCCATGTTGGATTAGATCTCATCCGAGTGCCGGATTGATGTGAGCCAAGAATTGAGCTGTCAAGGCTGCGTCGTTCCATTCGACTAGTTGTGAGAGAGCATTGAACCGGATGCAGTAATCTTCGATTGGCGAGTTCCCTTGCTTTAGTGCGATAAGGGAATCAATCACCTTCTGCTTGGTCTCTGTTGACATGAAGAATTCATGCATCTGGTCCTTAAAGTCCTGCCATGTTTTAAATGGGAACTTCTTAGTCAAGGGCTCTCTGAGCCAGTTCATGTCGTCATCAAGTTGACCCTCATTTAGGTCTTTCCAAGGGATGTCCCTAGACCATGCCTCTTTGGCCTGCTTTTCTTCATATTCACATTGAGCGTCCTGGACGGCTCGGAGTTTCACACCGGCCCAGTCTCCAGCTCGGTTGTCTTTTCCTTTCCAAATGCGGTAGAGACAGATCGAGATCTTTCGATCCAACATCGTTTCCTGTGACAACGTGAAATAAGTCTCCATCTGGCATACCCAGGCATCAACCATGCGTGGATCTCCCTCATAGTGATCGGGGAGCTCTAGTTTGGTTGTGGGAGCCTGGACTATTGGATTGGCTTGGCGGTACTCGTTGATTACATCGGAGATGGACTGTGCAATTGCCGTAGAGGCTTCTACCCAGCGTTGTCCTTGCTGATAGATCTGGTCTTCCCGGTGTGCTCGCTGAGTTGGAGTTCCTTCCGTATCCCCCATAGACTGGTAAGTCTCTTCTTGGAACGTCTGATATCCCAAGAGTGCCTGTGTAATGTGTGCAACCATATCTGCCGTCGCTCGGAATATTCTAGCGCCAACCCAGTGATGTCCGTAGCCTTTGTGCATCATTAGGCGGATCTGTTTCCATCCGCGGACATGTCCTTCATTCTCCACGTGCCATACATGTGTGCCATCCTTGGGCGATCTGAGGTTGACTCGTGCGCTGTTATTGTGCAGCCATTCATCAAAGTCCCAGAGGTCCTGGACTGTCGGGTATGCGGGCCAAGTGTATTTAGACCATAGCTCCGGTTTGATCAATCGGAGGTAACAGTATCCGGCCATTGTCGGGTGTGGGACTTGAACCCAGGTAAACGCTTTTTCAATTTGGGTTTGTTCCTCATGGCTCCCATTGCCATTCTGTGCATGCATCAGCGCATTCCAATCCGCCGGTTCTATGACCATGCCTTCGTTGGCATATAATTCCGTGACAGCCGTAACATGGCTGTCTAACCGCTTATCCTCGCGGTAGTTCTCATATCGTCGAATGGCGTCCTTGGTTTTATAGCACCACATGAGCCATTGATTATATTTGGATGCTGCCAGTGCCTGGTACATCCGATCGTTTTTGTTGCCCTTGTAGACAACCTCCAGAAGGTTTTCCAGGACCTTCCAATCCTTTTCTGCACGGTTAAGTGCCCGCTGTGCCCGAGTGGCCGCTTGGCGCATGTGTCGTAATTCTAAGAGTTCAGCCCATGCCGCCTCTTGTTCCTGGATCTGTCGGCGCTCCATGTCGTCTAGGAGCTGCTGAACATCCCTGTGCTGCTGCCGTTCCTCGCGCTGGCAGTGGCGCCTCCAAAGTCTGATATGGTTGTCAAACTTTCATATATATCCATCGCCGGTGATCGTCGGCGTGCATGTGATGATAGTTGTGTCGGCTGCCCACTCCGCGTTGAAGATCGATCCAATCTCTTCCAGTGTCGTGTGGGCGTGTGGTAAAACATAGATAAATTCGCACTGCATGGCGATCGTTGTGTGATGGTGTGTGAGTTGGTCTTCAACCGGTTCTGTTCTATCTCCAACGGCAATCGGTCCGTTCGTTCAGCAGTTGCCTAGTTCCCTGCGCAGTTGCACAGGTTTGTTGCCTTTTCGCTCGTCTGCTCATGTTTTCTGTCACACGAGGTTTGTCCAATTGGGTCAATAACGCACCCCAACTTGGATGTTCGATTTAAATTCCACCAACTGCCAATTCAAAACTAAAGTGCCTGGGAATTCACCCTACAGATTGATGTGATCTGAAATGGGACTTTCGGCCCCTTGATACACTCGTAATGAACTGGTTGTTTCACCCGTTCCGTGGGTTTTTCCGCAAGTATCGGTACAGCTAGCTCGCCAGTGCCTGCCCGCACTTTCAACGACGCTCAGACTGTTCTCGTCCAATTCCTGTTTTGTAGCCAGAGGGGATGAATTACCCCGTAGTCAGTAATAACGATTACTGAGACTATCTGCTGTCGTAGTCGATGTCGCCTAGCTCCTCGAGGCTGTTCGTGGCCACGTGTCGCGACGTGCACAAAGTCAGACGATTATCGAAGTCGAAATTGAAACTCGCTTTGCCGCCGTGAGCTGCAACAAGTAAGACATACTCGGCGCTGTGGCGAACGACGAAGGGCAAGGTTATAAAGACTCTGGATTATGTTAGGAGCTACCCAAACACAACCTCAAGCCTCATCAACGAGGAGAAAAGAAAGGAGACGAAACCAAACAACCACTAAGATTGAGTCCCGGGTAGGGAAACTATCCAGAGTCTTAGGGACTCGCTACTACAACAGCTACTACTTATATACTCAGTCCCTGGTCTGTGCGCAGCAACCCTAAGCCCTAAGGCTGTGGTGCGCAGCAACTGACCTGGACCGCTCCATGTCTCGTGTTACCCCGGTCCCCTGTCCAGACCGATCTAGCCCTTGGCCATCCTATCGGTCAACCCTAACCCCAAGGCTCCTGCAGCCGCTCGCTGACTAACCCTTGGGCATCCTAACATAGGGGTGGTAACATCCTGCCTTAAGTAGTATCTCCCTGTAGAGGCCCCAGACAAATAAGTAAAAATATGGAAAAAGAAGAGAAAAAGAAACTGAGTCCGTAGGATCGTAACAGAACAGGGGAGGTAGACTTGGAAGACATAGACTGTGGTTAGATAGCGATGCAAAGATTGCTAGTCTTCAGTTGAGTTTTCTCCTGTTTTTATATCTGTCTAGGACTTCTTCCGCATTAGTCAAGTTGCGTTCGGGTTCCCAGGTGTTGTATGACGTATCATATTCTTTCCATTTGACAAGGTTTTGGTATGAGTTGCCTTTTTTGCGATGTGCTATTATTGCTTCGACTTCATACTCTTCCTGGCCTTCTATCAGATCAGGGGGAGGTCTCGTGTCATTTGGTCCATGTATGTCTGTTTCCTTATATGGTGTAAGGAGTGCTGTGTGGAATACTGGGTGAATGCGCCATTGGGTTGGCAACTTTAGTTTGTATGTTACTGGTCCTAGGACTTTCTCTATTTGGAATGGTCCTTCCCTTTTAGGTGCCAGTTTACGTGTTTCATATGGTATACGAAGGTTCTTCGACTCTAACCATACTTTATCTCCTTCCTTAAAGGGTTTAGAGTGACGGATGGTGCGTTTCATCATTTTTAGACGTGCTAACTCGTGTGCTGCAAGCGCTTCTTCTCTTGCTTTGTGGAGTTGCTTTAAATGTGCATCTGCTGCAGGTGCATCCATTCTTTTAACTACTTCTGGTAGTGCCACAGGGTCTGTTCCATACATGAGATGAAAAGGCAATTGTTTCAGCTCTTGATGAGTGTGTTGATTGTGTGCAAACTCGGCGATGGGTAAGACTCTGCTCCAGTTGGCTACATCATAAGCACAGAATATCTGGAGATAGATCTCTAGTTCCTGATTTAGACGTTCTGATTGTCCATCAGTTTGTGGATGAAAGGCGGTGCTCATTTGATGTTTTATGTTTAGCGTGGTGGTTATCTCCTTGAAGACTTTTGCTGCGAACTGTGGTCCTCAATCTGAGATCATGATATAAGGAAGTCCAAAGCGTTTGAATACTTCTTTGATATAGAGCGTTGCTGTTTGTTCAGCAGTGATTGTTTTGTGACAAGGTGATAGAATTACCCCCTTTGTAAGGCCTTGGTTGACCATGACAAGAATAGAATCATAACCATCAGAGATTGGTAGATTGGTGATGAAATCAATAGTTATCTGTTGAAACGGTCGTTGGGCCTGCGAAATGATCGGTGTTAGGGGTGCGGCAGTGGGATGAGTGTTTGGTTTCATCTGTTGGCAAGTTCCACAGCTGTTACAATTATGCGTACTTTTCATTTTTCTTATGTCAGCACCTGCCTTTCTCGGTGCTTATGCAATCTCTTCTATTTTCATATGCTTATGCAATGTCACACAAACGCTGTTGTGACTCTATTCTTACTTATGCCATATGCCTACCTTCATTCTGTCATACTGATGTCACTATGACCTCACTCATGACGCATTATGACGTTTACTATCATTACATCATGCCTATGATGTTCTTTACCTTTTACAGACAGTAGGTTCATGTATAAATAGCAGAGTTTGTCGTAGGTTGAACCTTAAGTTTGACTTAGCTTGTATAAACCTTATAACTTGCTGCAAAGCTTGTTAGTAAGCACAAGTTAGTCTCTGGCAACCTTAACCAGTTGTGGTGAGATTTCAAGTCATAGCTCACGCACTCTCACCTATAACCCTCTTCTCAAACCTGAGTCTCACCTTATAGGCTCAGCGCTGTTTACCCCCTCGTGTTCGCCAGGCTTACTTCATTGCCATCGTCTCGGACGATCCTCGTGGCATTACGTCATCGGGTAGATTGACAGATGACTCAATCATCATAACAATTTAAGTCGAACTTACCTAAACAGCTCGAGTATTAGCTCGTTAGTGCACAGACCATCGAACTTCCCGAGAGCTGGCCAGTAGGTTACCGGTGCCTGATCAAGATTTCCGGAATCTTCACACGAGGAGCTCCCCCACTGAACAAAGCAACCAGAGGACTTCGAAACACATATACGCTTCAAGGAGAAGTAATCTACAAAGATAGCCGACATCAGATCTGGAAATACAGACACTCTGATACCCCTGTCGAGCCATACCATTTTTGGATACCACAGTACAATAACCGCCCACCCAATGGAGCAGTTAGATTCCAAGGACTATACTATCTCGCAGGAGTAGAAGTTATCTTTGACACCAGTAAATCTTGCTGGACTTACTATCAAAATGACGAAGTACGTTGTGTAGAAGACGAAGCTTTTCAAGGACCAAACTACATTCCTGGAGGGATCAACAACCTCCCTGAGCACCTTAGATCACCTGAAGTAACCGGAGAATCTTAGCAGAAAGGGCAAATTCTGCGCACCTAGTGACTCAGATTCCAATTCTTCCCAAGAGGAGAATATGATTGAATCTAGTGACCTATTTGAGACTGCCCCATTCAAAGCATTTCAAGAGCTAGGAACAGCACGACCTAGCCCCTTACAGTTCACTTCCACATTAGGAAACACACCAAGACTGCTTTTATCTTTAGATCTTGCACAGATTAGTGGACCATCTTCAGACAAACAGCCAGAAGAAGAACCAACTTCTGAATCGCCTATACCTCCATTAAGAACCCCTACTCCACCGCCTCCCAGAACACCTACTCCACCACCACTGCCACCAGACAACGACCCTGATATCGAAATGGCTGACGCAAATGCCAATCAATGCATCAAGGGTCCCATGCCCACTAAATTCGAAGGGAACCGCAAATTAGCCGAGCTATTTATGAATGATTGCGAGATGTTCTTCGAGATCAATACCAGTTATAATACCGATAAAAAGAAAATCATCTTCGCACTCATGCACATTGGCGGAAATGCAGGCCAATGGAAGCTAGCTAAATTAAGCGACCTAAACGACGCAGCAGCATGGGGAACTTGGGCCGCATTTAAAGAGTCATTTGAGAGTAACTGGAAACAGGTGGTCAGCCCTGGAAGGGCCATGACAGAGCTATACAAAATAGTGCGACAATGAAAGAAGATGCCGATCCTACTATATATGGACAAGTTCAAGGAACTGATCAAAAAGTCCAAGATCAAGGAAGAAGCCGCCATCATTCCTCTATTTTCAGAAGGACTCCCCCCTGAAAGCGTCCAACAGATCCTTATGCAGAACCCAGCTGATCTACAGGGTTGGTATGACGCTGCACAAAGATATGCAAATGCCAAAAGCAGACTAGGCATTTTAGCAGGACTATCACATGCTGGAGGAGGAGGAAGACCATCACCGAGATACAGAGATCCTGATGCAATGGATATTGATGCGGTCATCATCAACGCATTATCTAAAGACGAGAGAGAGCGACATGTCAAGGAAGGATTGTGTTTCATATGTCACAAAGGGGGTCATCAATCACCGAGATGCCCCATGAGGAAACCAAACAGTGGAAACAAGAAGAAGCGTTTTGGGAAGGGAGTAAAGGAGTCACGACCCCACCGTCACATCAGAGTGACTTCCACATCTATGGAAGGTGATGAGGTTGAGGGATATGATGAAGAAGAGTCAGAAAACACTAGTGAGAATACAAGTATGACGGCCATCAGGGCTTTGATGGCGCACTTGTCTTCAGAAGATCATCTCAGTCTGCTTGCTGAACAGGATTTTTAAACAGGGATCGCACATCAGTGGATGCTGATCCTCAAACATCGGATTCTATCTATATTTGCAGTGTAACAGTAAAATCTTTAACCAATAAAAAGATTTCCATCCCCATTTCCATCGAATCTGATAAACCTGCTGAAACTGCTCTAGTCAACTGTGGAGCAGAAGGCCTGTTCATAGACACATCCATCGCCTCAAACTGGAAGCAAATACCCTTGATCCAACCCATCAAAGTCAAGAATGTTGATGGATCAGAGAATGAAGGAGGAGAGATCTTAGAAAGGTGTCTGATCACCTTTAACATAAACGGCAAAACTATGACGCACTGGTTCTGGGTGACGTCATTAGGCAATCAGAACTTTATTTTGGGGCTGCCTTGGCTCGAGGAGCATAACCCAATAATAGACTGGCGAGAAAAGACTCTGGAATTCCGTAATTCTGAAAAAGAAGATATCTGTGCATGCATACGGAATCTTTGGATCCAGGCAGATCTAGAAGATGTGACAGAATATGACGACACTCTAGCCAAACAATACACGATGTCACACAGTGGGATTGTTGCCCAGGCAGAGGTCAGCTTGCTGTATGTGGATGAGGACTCAATACCGGAAGTAGCGATTCGGAAAATCACTGCATCACAACAGATGGAGCACCGCTACAGAGGTCAGATAGAACCTGGATCTACTGAAGGATTAGAGGTACCTTCCGAGTATATGGAGTGGAACTCAGTATTCGAAAAAGAAGCCTCGGAGCGTTTCCCTGAGTCAAGACCCTGGGATCACGCCATCGAATTACGAGACAAGTTCATCCCTCGTAAATCAAAGATCTATAACCTATCACCATTAGAACAAAACTCGCTAGACAAATGGATCAAGGAACAACTAACAAAAGGATATATCCAACAATCAAAATCACCTCAAGCATCGCCCTTCTTCTTTGTTCCAAAGAAGGATAGTAACACCCTGAGACCCTGTCAGGACTACCGCTATCTTAATGAATGGACTAAGCCGAATTCATACCCCTTACCCTTAATCTCCAACCTGATGATCAAACTTAAAGGAGCACGCTACTTTACGAAGCTAGATCTCAGATGGGGATATAACAATGTAAGGATCAAAGAAGGCGATGAATGGAAGGCTGCTTTTGTCACCAACAGAGGACTATTTGAACCAACAGTCATGTTCTTTGGACTCCGGAATTCACCTGCGATGTTTCAAGCCATGATGGATGACTATTTTAGGGACATGATTGATGAAGGATGGATCGTCATTTATATGGATGACATCCTGATATGTGCACAAACAAAACAAGAACTCGAGTCACAAACTAAACGCGTTCTGGAATGCTTACAACATCACGACCTATATTTAAAATTAGAGAAATGCAAATTCGCCAAGGAAGAAGTGGAATTCCTCGGCATGATTGTTTCCCACAATACGATCAAAATGGACCCTATCAAACTAGCCAGAATTAGGGACTGGCCTGTACCAACTACAGTCAAACAAGTACGCTCGTTTTTAGGATTCAGAAATTATTACCACTGCTTTATTGTGCATTTTGCACACCTTGCAAAACCCCTTCATGATCTGACAAAGAAGAACAAAATTTGGGACTGGTCACCAGAATGCCAAGTCTCTTTTGATCTTCTGAAAGAGCAATTCATGACTGCCCCTGTATTAGCCATGCCCGATGTGACTAAACCCTTTATTCTAGAAAGTGACGCATCCAAATGGGCTGTAGGAGTGACTATACTCCAAGCGGACAGCAATGGCCAGCTGCATCCATGCGGATATCTCTCCCATGCCTTAACCCCTACTGAACGAAATTGGCAAATATATGACAGGGAACTCTATGCTATAATTTGCGCACTCAAAGAATGGAGATACCTGCTCTTAGGAGCACCTCACACCATCACTGTTTGATGTGATCATAAAAACTTAACCTATTATTGCGCACCTCAGCGCTTGACCACATGCCAAGCCCGCTGGTGGAATAATCTATCCAGATATAATTTACAACTAGTGCACACCCCTGGAGCTAAACTGACTCAAGCCGATGCTCTTTCCCGCCGCCCTGACCACGCTGAAGGAGAAGAAGATGACGAAACAGTCACTATGCTCCCACACTCTATATTTATCCAATTGCTATCATTAGACCTTCGCGAAAGGATTATTAATAGCAGCACCACTGATGCATTTGTTGAAAAAGTCAGACACTGCCTCGACAAAAATACCCCGCTTCCATTTAGAAGCACTATCTCCGACTGGAAGCTGGATAATGGACTATTATTATACAAAGGAACACCCTATGTTCCTGATAATCTAGATCTACACTGTGATATCATCAAAGAATACCATGAATCGCCAAGTGCAGGACACCCTGGATTCTTCAAAATGCTTGCTTTGCTCAAGACTTGTTATTGGTGGCCAGGAATGACTGTCTTACTAAAGAAATACATAGATGGCTGTTGTTATGATGATCGAGTCATCTGTCAATCTACCCGATGATGTAATGCCACGAGGATCGTCCAAGATGATGGCAATGAAGTAAGCCTGGCGAACACGAGGGGGTAAACAGCGCTGAGCCTATAAGGCGAGACTCAGGTTTGAGAAGAGGGTTATAGGTGAGAGCGCATGAACTATGACTTGAAATCTCACCACAACTGGTTAAGGTTGCCAGAGACTAACTTGTGCTTACTAACAAGCTTTGCAGTGAGTTATAAGGTTTATACAAGCTAAGTCGAACTTAAGGTTCGACCTACGACAAACTCTGCTATTTATACGTGAACCTACTGTCTGTAAAAGGTAAAGAATGTCATAGGCATGATGTAATGATAGTAGATGTCATAACGCGTCATGAGTGAGGTCATAGCAATGTCAGTATGACAGAACAAAGGTAGGCATATGGCATAAGTAAGAATAGAGTCACAACAGCGTTTGTGTGACATTGCATAAGCATATGAAAATAGAAGAGATTGCATAAGCACCGAGAAAGGCAGGTGCTGACATAAGAAAAATGAAAAGTATGCATAATTGTAACACTAGCTCTTTGCTAGATTACTTGTCCACAAGTAATATTCTACACTAATAAAACAAAAGTACAGTGAGCACTCACTCAACGTTGTTGTGCTCAGTTTCTGTCCACCAGTCGGGTTTTCCGAGGCAGAATTCGTCGTCTTCGTCATCAGGGCAGTGTTGTCCTGCTAACCAGGCACAATGTTCTTCTTCGTTATCGAAGGTAACGGTCCCAGGGCGGGTTCCTTGTTGGAATCCTTGGTGGGTGCGACGAAGGGGACGAGGGCACGTTGAAGGAGGGCGTTGCGAGCAGTTTAATAGGCGTGGTGATGCGCCAGGGGTAGACCCTGCATTCTCAATGCGTCTAGGTGTCGATTTCAGCAGTGCGAGATGATGGTTAGGGTCGTGCTGCGACGTGATGTGTCCTCGGGAATTGCAGATGAGACAATGAGGACGTTGAGGTTGTTTTCGGGGTGTGGCAGGTGTCGTCGCCTTACCCTTTCCTTTCTGTCTGGGTGGTGTCTCGGGGTTGACTGTCAAAAATGCGACAGGGGGATTTGAAGGTATTGTTGTCGAGGGTCGCGCTGATGGCAGAGGGTTCATCAATGCTGAAATCGGTATAGACTTTCCTTTCGGGGCTGTCTGTTTGGCTGCTGAGGCCGACCCTTTGGGCTGTCTTGTGACAAGGGGCATTGTTGTCATCAAGGGTGTGGCTGAGTCTAATTCGGCGAGGGTGTGAATAACGACCTGGACTTCGTCTCCATTAAGGATGGTGCGGGGTGATTTGGAAGGTTGAGGGGGGAACATGTCATTGACGTAAATAGCTGTCCATCGCATACTAATTTGATGGCATCAATGATGTATCATTTGATGTTGGCAATCAGGAGTCGGCGAAGAAGATCCAGGGTGAGTTGGTCCAGGTTTAGTTGAATAGAGTTGGTTAATTCCCAGGCTAGATTAGTGACGTTGATAAACGTTTCGATGAGGTTAGTGCAGTCAAAGTTGGCATTTTCTATCGCAATCTGTCTGATGGTGAGGGAGTGTGGTTGACTGGAAAGTATTCTCCAGACTTGTGCAAGACGAACAGGGATTGCTTGATCCAGTTCAATCTGGGCGAAAGCGATGGTTCTCCTAATCCGATTAAGTATTTGTGGATAGGTAGCACTAGCGTTAAACGCTCCTGAATATCCAGTAGTTCCGTGAGCTGGAATGGTTCGTGGTTCTCCAGCCTTCTCTGAATACAGCATATGCGCTCCGCCACTGGGGGTAGCTTTGGGGCTATCTGTAATACCATCTCTGGTGATTGTTTCAGTATCCATCGGAGTGTCCGATGAAAGGTGTCCCTGATTACTCTCAGGTACCACATGATGAGGGTATAGTCCTGAAGATCCTGTTGATATTTCTCCTCGGGAGGGGGTGGAGCGGTTTTGGGAGGTGGTGGTTTCGACGGTTTGTGATGTAAGGGGACCCTGAGGGTCATTGGTCGATGCGTGATGTGGCTCAGGCACGATGTCATTAGGGTCGAAGTCCGAGGGTGTGTCATCTTGAGGGTATACAAGCGCAGGGCATTCAGGGGTGCGCTTAATGAGGCGAGGGTCAGTGGGTTGTCCTGACTTATCAACTGAAAAGTATGCAGAGTAGACATGAGGGGGAACAGGGGAGGTAGACTTGGAAGACATAGACTGTGGTTAGATAGTGATGTGAAGATTGCTAGTCTTCAGTTGAGTTTTCTCCTGTTTTTATATCTGTCTAGGACTTCTTCCGCATTAGTCAAGTTGCGTTCGGGTTCCCAGGTGTTGTATGACGTATCATATCCTTTCCATTTGATGAGGTATTGGTATGAGTTGCCTTTTTTGCGATGTGCTATTATCGCTTTGACTTCATACTCTTCCTGGCCTTCTATTAGATCAGGGGGCGGTCTCGTGTCATTTGGTCCATGTATGTCCATTTCCTTGTATGGTGTAAGGAGAGTTGCATGGAATACTGGGTGAATGCACCATTGGGCTGGCAACTTTAGTTTGTATGTTACTGGTCCTAGGACTTTCTCAATTTGGAATGGTCCTTCCCTTTTAGGTGCCAGTTTACGTGTTTCATATGGTATTCGAAGGTTCTTCGACTCTAACCATACTTTGTCTCCTTCCTTAAAGGGTTTAGAGTGATGGATGGTGCACTTCATCATTTTTAGACATGCTAACTCGTGTGCTGCAAGCACTTCTTCTCTTGCTTTGTGACATGAGATGAAAAGGCGATTGTTTCAGCTCCTGATGAGTGTGTTGATTGTGTGCAAACTCGGCGATGGGTAAGACTCTGCTCCAGTTGGCTACATCATAAGCACAGAATATCCGTGTTACGAGCTTGCACTCAGTGACACAAACCACAAGCCTCGCAGAGAAGATGTAGAGGAGGAGACGAAGCCATGCATTGACTATGCTAAGTGGTACCCTACATGAGTGTAAGATAAACCATCTTAAGTCTTGAGAGACTCAAGACGTCGGACTAGCTTATATACCTATACTAAGGAGTCCCCTGCTACTGCCCAAGTCCCACCGGCACCTGCCTCATGCTTCCCATGCTGCACACCAATACCCTGTGCCCAGGTGTTGCCGTGGGCGCCGTGCTGCGCTTACCATGCGGTTCCACACTGCCTTGTGTGCCCGGTTCCCATGGATGCCTCCAGCCTTGTCTGGGCCTTGCCTGGACCCTACCTAGATCTATTGTTGTATAATACCCTGTGCCCAGACTGCTATATGCCGGCGTGCATTATGAATGTCCATGCGGCATATCCTTGTAACAGTCCCACGCCTGTCTGATGCGTGATGGCGATGATGGGCGATCTATTGATAGGTGCCAGGTACTGATCCCGAGCGCTGATGGCGATAGGGGTGTGTCCCTCCTTCCTAATATGTGTATCCTGGCTTATACAGCCTTCGTCCTGTCTTCCAGTGAGCGCCCTGGTGCGCTGACCCACGCGAAGTGTTCTCCTAGAGTCCTATGACAGTCCCAGACTGTATGGTAGCGATTGGAGCGGTCCCAGACCATGGAGAAATAAAATAAAAACATATGCTAGGATCATGTTCCTAACAATCCGGAGATAGATCTCTAATTCCTGATTTAGATGTTCTGATTGTCCATCAGTTTGCGGATGAAAGGCGCTGCTCATTCGATGTTTTATATTTAGCGTGGTGGTTATCTCCTTAAAGACTTTTGCTGCGAACTGTGGTCCTCAATCTGGGATCATGATATCAGGAAGTCCAAAGCGTTTGAATACTTCTTTGATATAGAGCGTTGCTGTTTGTTTGGCGGTGATTGTTTTGTGACAAGGCGATAGAATTACCCCCTTTGTAAGGCCTTGGTCGACCATGACAAGAATAGAATCATAACCATCAGAGATTGGTAGATCGGTGATGAAATCCATAGTTATCTGTTGAAATGGTCGTTGGGTGTGCAAAATGATCGGTGTTAGGGGTGCGGCAGTGGGATGAGTGTTTGGTTTCATCTGTTGGCAAGTTCCACAGCCATCTATGTATTTCTTTAGTAAGACAGTCATTCCTGGCCACCAATAACAAGTCTTGAGCAAAGCAAGCATTTTGAAGAATCCAGGGTGTCCTGCACTTGGCAATTCATGGTATTCTTTGATGATATCACAGTGTAGATCTAGATTATCAGGAACATAGGGTGTTCCTTTGTATAATAATAGTCCATTATCCAGCTTCCAGTCGGAGATAGTGCTTCTAAATGGAAGCGGGGTATTTTTGTCGAGGCAGTGTCTGACTTTTTCAACAAATGCATCAGTGGTGCTGCTATTAATAATCCTTTCGCGAAGGTCTAATGATAGCAATTGGATAAATATAGAGTGTGGGAGCATAGTGACTGTTTCGTCATCTTCTTCTCCTTCAGCGTGGTCAGGGCGGCGGGAAAGAGCATCGGCTTGAGTCAGTTTAGCTCCAGGGGTGTGCACTAGTTGTAAATTATATCTGGATAGATTATTCCACCAGCGGGCTTGGCATGTGGTCAAGCGCTGAGGTGCACAATAATAGGTTAAGTTTTTATGATCACATCAAACAGTGATGGTGTGAGGTGCTCCTAAGAGCAGGTATCTCCATTCTTTGAGTGCGCAAATTATAGCATAGAGTTCCCTGTCATATATTTGCCAATTTCGTTCAGTAGGGGTTAAGGCATGGGAGAGATATCTGCATGGATGCAGCTGGCCATTGCTGTCCACTTGGAGTATAGTCACTCCTACAGCCCATTTGGATGCGTCACTTTCTAGAATAAAGGGTTTAGTCACATTGGGCATGGCTAATACAGGGGCGGTCATGAATTGTTCTTTCAGAAGATCAAAAGAGACTTGGCATTCTGGTGACCAGTCCCAAATTTTGTTCTTCTTTGTCAGATCATGAAGGGGTTTTGCAAGGTGTGCAAAATGCACAATAAAGCGGTGGTAATAATTTCTGAATCCTAAAAATGAGTGTACTTGTTTGACTGTAGTTGGTACAGGCCAGTCCCTAATTCTGGCTAGTTTGATAGGGTCCATTTTGATTGTATTGTGGGAAATGATCATGCTGAGGAATTCCACTTTTTCCTTGGTGAATTTGCATTTCTCTAATTTTAAATATAGGTCGTGATGTCGTAAGCATTCCAGAACGCGTTTAGTTTGTGACTCGAGTTCTTGTTTTGTTTGTGCACATATCAGGATGTCATCCATATAAATGACGATCCATCCTTCATCAATCATGTCCCTAAAATAGTCATCCATCATGGCTTGAAACATCGCAGGTGAATTCCGGAGTCCAAAGAACATGACTGTTGGTTCAAACAATCCTCTGTTGGTGACAAAAGCAGCCTTCCATTCATCGCCTTCTTTGATCCTTACATTGTTATATCCCCATCTGAGATCTAGCTTCATAAAGTAGCATGCTCCTTTAAGTTTGATCATCAGGTCAGAGATTAAGGGTAAGGGGTATGAATTCGGCTTAGTCCATTTGTTAAGATAGCGGTAGTCCTGACAGGGTCTCAGGGTGTTACTATCCTTCTTTGGAACAAAGAAGAAGGGCGATGCTTGAGGTGATTTTGATTGTCAGATATATCCTTTTGTTAGTTGTTCCTTGATCCATTTGTCTAGCGAGTTTTGTTCTAATGGTGATAGGTTATAGATCTTTGATTTACGAGGGATGAACTCATCTCATAATTCGATGGCGTGATCCCAGGGTCTTGACTCAGGGAAACGCTCCGAGGCTTCTTTTCGAATACTGAGTTTCACTCCATATACTCGGAAGGTACCTCTAATCCTTCAGTAGATCCAGGTTCTACCTGACCTCTGTAGCAGTGCTCCATCTGTTGTGATGCGGTGATTTTCCGAATCGCTACTTCCGGTATCGAATCCTCATCCACATACAGCGAGCTGACCTCTGCCTGGGCAACAATCCCACTGTGTGACATCGTGTATTGTTTGGCTAGAGCGTCGTCATATTCTGTCACATCTTCTAGATCTGCCTGGATCCAAAGATTCCATATTCGTGCACAGATATCTTATTTTTCGGAATTACGGAATTCCAGAGTCTTTTCTCGCCAGTCTATTATTGGGTTATGCTCCTCGATCCAAGGCAGCCCCAAAATAAAGTTCTGATTGCCTAATGACATCACCCAGAACCAGTGCATCATAGTCTTGCCATTTATGTTAATGGTGATCAGACACCTTTCTAAGATCTCTCCTGCTTCATTCTCTGATCCATCAACATTCTTGACTTTGATGGGTTGGATAAAGGGTATTCACTTCCAGTTTGAGGCAATGGATGCGTCTATGAACAGGCCTTCTGCTCCACAGTCGACTAGAGCAGTTTCAGTGAGTTTATTGGATTTGATGGAAATGGGGATGGAAATCTTTTTATTGGTTAAAGATTTTACTGTTACACTGCAAATATAGATAGAATCCGATGTTTGAGGATCAGCATCCACGGATGTGTGATCCCTGTTTAAAAATCCTGTTCAGCAAGCAGACTGAGACGATCTTCTGAAGACAAGTGTGCCATCAAAGCCCTGATGGCCATCATACTTGTATTCTCACTAGCGTTTTCTGACTCTTCTTCATCATATCCCTCAACCTCATCACCTTCCATAGATGTGGAAGTCACTCTGATGTGATGGTGGGGTCATGACTCCTTTACTCCCTTCCCAAAACGCTTCTTCTTGTTTCCACTGTTTGGTTTCCTCATGGGGCATCTCGGTGATTGATGACCCCCTTTGTGACATATGAAACACAATCCTTCTTTGACATGTCGCTCTCTCTCGTCTTTAGATAATGCATTGATGATGACCGCATCAATATCCATTGCATCGGGATCTCTGTATCTCAGCAATGGTCTTCCTCCTCCTCCAGCGTGTGATAGTCCTGCTAAAACACCTAGTCTGCTTTTGGCATTTGCATATCTTTGTGCAGTGTCATACCAACCCTGTAGATCAGCTGGGTTCTGCATAAGGATCTGTTGGACGCTTTCAGGGGGGAGTCCTTCCGAAAATAGAGGAATGATGGTGGCTTCTTCCTTGATCTTGGACTTTTTTATTAGTTCCTTGAACTTGTCCATGTATAGTAGGATCAGCATCTTCTTTCGTTGTCACACTATTTTGTATAGCTCCATCATGGCCCTTCCAGGGCTGTCCACCTGTTTCCAGTTACTCTCAAATGACTCCTTAAATGCGGCCCAAGTTCCCCATGCTGCTGTGTCGTTTAGGTCACTTAATTTGGCTAGCTTCCATTGGCCTGCATTTCCACCAATGTGCATGAGTGCGAAGATGATCTTCTTCTTATTGGTATTATAACTGGTATTGATCTCAAAGAACATCTCACAGTCATTCATAAATAGCTCAGCTAGCTTGCGGTTCCCTTCGAATTTAGTGGGCATGGGACCCTTGATGCATTGATCGGCATTTGCGTCAGCCATTTCGATATCAGGGTCGTTGTCTGGTGGCGGTGGTGGTGGAGTAGGTGTTCTGGGAGGCAGTGGAGTAGGGGTTCTTAATGGAGGTATAGGTGATTCAGAAGTTGGTTCTTCTTCTGGCTGTTTGTCTGAAGATGGTCCACTAATCTGTGCAAGATCTAAAGATAGAAGCGGTCTTGGTGTGTTTCCTAATGTGGAAGTGAACTGTAAGGGGCTAGGTCGTGCTGTTCCTAGCTCTTGAAACACTTTGAATGGGGCAGTCTCAAATAGGTCACTAGATTCAATCGTATTCTCCTCTCAGGAAGAATTGGAATCTGAGTCACTAGGTGTGCAGAATTTGCCCTTTCTGCTAGAAGATTCTCCAGTTACTTCAGGTGATCTAAGGTGCTCAGGGATGTTGTTGATCCCTCCAGGAACGTAGTATGGTCCTTGAAAAGCTTCGTCTTCTACACAATGTACTTCATCGTTTTGATAGTAAGTCCAGCGAGATTTACTGGTGTCAAAGATAACTTCTACTCCTGCAAGATAGTATAGTCCTTGGAATCTAACTGCTCCATTGGGTGGGCGGTTATTGTACTGTGGTATCCAAAAATGGTATGGCTCGACAGGGGTATCAGAGTGTCTGTATTTCCAGATCTGATGTCGGCTATCTTTGTAGATTACTTCTCCTTGAAGCGTATATGTGTTTCGAAGTCCTCTGGTTGCTTTGTTCGGTGGGGGAGCTCCTCATGTGAAGATTCCGGAAATCTTGATCAGGCACTGGTAACCTACTGGCTGGCTCTTGGGAAGTTTGACGGTCTGTGCACTAATGAGCTAATACTCGAGCTGTTTAGGTAAGTTCGACTTAAATTGTTATGATGATCAAGTCGTCTGTCAATCTACCCAATGACGTAATGCCATGAGGATCGTCCAAGACGATGGCAATGAGATAAGCCTGGTGAACACGAGTGGGTAAACAGCGCTGAGCCTATAAGGCGAGACTCAGGTTTGAGAAGAGGGTTATAGGCGAGAGTGTGTGAGCTACGACTTGAAATCTCACCACAACCGATTAAGGTTGCCAGAGACTAACTTGTGCTTACTAACAAGCTTTGCAGCGAGTTATAAGGTTTATACAAGCTAAGTCGAACTTAAGGTTCGACCTATGACAAACTCTGCTATTTATACATGAACCTACTGTCTGTAAAAGGTAAAAAATGTCATAGGCATAATGTAATGATAGTAGACATCATAACGCGTCATGAGTGAGGTCATAGCAATGTCAGTATGACAGAACGAAGGTAGGCATATGGCATAAGTAAGAATAGAGTCACAACAGCGTTTGTGTGACATTGCATAAGCATATGAAAATAGAAGAGATTGCATAAGCACCGAGAAAGGCAGGTGCTGACGTAAAAAATGAAAAGTGCGCATAATTGTAACACTACCCCTTAAATAGGAATGAGCAGGAGCAGTTGGATGAGTTTTTAAAAGAAAACTTGGATACTGGACAAATCCAACCCAGTAAATCTCCAATGGCATCACCATTCTTCTTCATTAAAAAGAAGGATGGAAAGTTAAGGCTGGTCCAGGATTATCATTGATTGAATGAAATGATGATTAAGAATCGGTACCCACTCCCACTCATCAGAGAACTGGTAGATCAGCTGTCGCAAGCAAAGGTTTTTTCAAAGATGGACATTTGATGGGGGTACAACAACGTCCAGATCAAGGAAGGTGATGAGTGGAAAGCAGCCTTCAGGACTAATCAAGGACTCTTCGAATCACTAGTCATGTTCTTTGGACTTACCAACTTGCCAGCAATGTTCCAGACCATGATGAATGACATATTCAGAGTGGAAATTGCTGAAGGATGGGTCATCATCTACATGGACAATATTTTGGTGTTCTCAAAAACAATGGAAGAGCATAAGGGACACATTAATCATATTCTGGCAAAGCTGGAAACTCACAAGTTGTCCCTTAAGCCTGAAAAATGTTGGTTTGATAAGGAGGAGATTGATTTCCTAGGACTCGTAATCAGTCACAACTCCATTAGCATGGATCGAGGTCTTTACAGTGCCCCCCCTATTCCACACGGAATGGTGCGGAATCCACGGAAATTCCACGGAATCTGTATCACCAATGACACAGCTAAGCTGGCTGTGCCATTCCATGGCCATTCCGTGGTCATTCCGCAAGGAACATGGAAAGGCCGCGGAATAAGGCCGTGGAATGTTCCGCGTTGATGAGCACGCTCCACGGCTATCAGTGTAATCTGGCAACTCCGAGACATTTCCGAGGTATTCCAGAACAGACAGCAAAACTCCACTCCGGAGCATTTCCAGGCATCTCCAAGGTTTTCCGAGCATTTTCCGTGCATTGCCGAGCATTTCCGGACATTTCCAACATATTCTGAGCATTATCCGAGCATTACCGACGCATTTCCGAGCAAAACAGCAAAACTCCGATGCATTTCCGAGATATTCCGGAGCGGAATGCTTACCGATGCAAACTCCAGGTGACAACCATTCAGGAACTATGGTAGAATGCCGAGGAATTGTACCAACCAGCTATGGAACAAGGACGGGTGGCAATTCAATCACTAACGGCATGTGCACTAGTTGATCGACAACTAGCCGAGGCAGGGTGGCCTTTCAGTTCAAGTTGCCATATACGGAAAGGATCGCCAAACATGTTGAAAGTCGTCCAAGAGACTACTCAAGTAGCAGGAAGGTATAAAAAGGAGTTTTGGACTTAGTAGAAAAAAAAGACACCGTTACCCATAGTTACCATTATAGTGCCGTTTGTTTCCTCCGTGTTCTATCACTCTCGTTAATACATTCTCTTCGACGTGATCCAATTCCCTCTCATTTGCCGACATTGGACCAGCAACTCCGGACTTTCCCGCGCAACTCCGGGCTTCATTTAACACACTCCAGCCTTTCCTTTGCAACTCCGGACTTTGTTTGAACTGCTCCGGACTTTCCCACACTGCTCCGGACTTTGTTTGAACCGCTCCGGACTTTCCTTCGCAACTCCGGACTTTACCATGCAACTCCGGACTTTACCGCACCATTCCGGACTTTGTTTAAACCACTCTGGACTTTCCTTCGCAACTCCGGACTTTCCCGCACAACTCCGGACTTTCCCACACCGCTCCGGACTTTCCTGCACCGCTCCGGACTTTCCCGCGCAATGCCGGACTTTACTGCACCGCTCCGGACTTTGTTTCAACCACTCCGGACTTTCCTTCGCAACTCCGGACTTTCCCGCACAACTCCGGACTTTGTTTAAACCGCTCCGGACTTTCCTGCACTGCTCCTGACTTTCCCGCGCAGCTCCGGACTTTGTTAAATGCACCCCGGAGTTCCTTCACACACTCGGACTTTTGCTAGCGCACTCGGACTTATTGCAGCCATCTCTGGAGTTTATTGGGTTGGACGGGAATCTTCAGGACCTGCCACAAGCCTCTCCCACTTGCGTCTAACATCTCCGTTAGACAGGGAGTAGACATATCAGCGTGACTACATTCCTTCTATGGCAGTCACACTGAGAGACTGTGTAATACACATCGAGTTCAACGTCTAACTGTGACAGTCACACCTGTTAATCGCTCCCACCATGGTTCGCACTCGATCCCAGCCCACCCCCACCATCGCATCGCCCCCAAAGTCGAGAAGGGGACAAAAATGCGCCATATCGGAGGCGTCTGACCGATCAGTGAAGAAATGTGCCGTGAAATGGCATAGGAAGGAGCAGGAGGGAAGGGAGAGTGAGGGAGAGAAACCGAGCAGCAAAGGCACACAGTGCGTGGCCGCTCCATTCTGTTACAGTCTACTGACCCCCCCCTGGTGTAGGAAAACATTGGCGGTGCGTGCACGTGAGGATACCGTGGCCGAGTCGAGCTCGCAAACAGCAAAAGGGTGAGTAACCCTGTTTTTTATACTTCGTTCACTCATTGTTCCCCTGTCCACCTGCCTCCTGCCCATTTTCCAACACCCTGCATACCTGCTTCCCATTTCCCAACTCCCTGCTCACCTGCTGCCCAATTACCAACACCCTGCTCACCTGCTGCCCATTCCCCAACTCCCTGCTCACCTGCTTCCCATTTCCCAACTCCCTGCTCACCTGCTGCCCAATTACCAACTCCCTGCTCACCTGCTGCTCATTCCCCAACACCCTGCTCACCTGCTTCCCATTTTCCAACTCCCTCCACCATCTGCTGTCTGTCATGCATTCCCTAATTATTATATTTTTGTCTATTACCTGTACCTACTGTCTCTTAATTATTTATGTCCCAAAAAATGCATATTAATATAAATTTAAATCACACATTGATTAATTTTGTCACTGTTACCCTAACCAGTGCAGAAAAGGTTTAGATGAAAGTGGAATATATATTGCACCCCCTGAATATCAATGCTCAGCAACTATACCTCTACTCAGTACAAAACCTAAGCAACTGTTAGGGAGGCTGTGTCAGTCAAATGCTGAAGGTGAGGACTGTAACTGCAGTATGTCAAAGCAATTAACATTGACTGGAAAATAGCAAAGAATCAAGGAAGTTCTAAGAGTCATCACACCAGGAGCAAGAGTAGAAAACAGTGAGCATATTGGAATGTAACCCTGTACCTTGTAGTTTATATCTTTGTTTTATAGTGAAATTTATATGTTGATTCTCATGCTTCAAAATATCCAGACAATGCTTGGTATATTATGTCTCCTACTATTCTTGCCCCTGGTTTCAGCTGCACCAGTTGATGAAGGTCCATTTCCAAAGATATCTTTCAGGGAATTCAGCAAATTTATTGAGCAGAACTTTAGCTCATCAATTTCATTAACCAGTGTCCTGGTCATCTTGTTCAGTATGACAGAAAATGTGCAGTTGTTGAGTTTGCATGGTCGCCAGCAGCAGAAGAAGTTTAGGGGAGAAAGACCAACTGCTACAACATCATGGATAAAGGCTCTGGCTCGTCCTCTAAGACAAAGGCTTTTGGATGATGGTGACTGTCTCTTGAATCAGAATGATTCATCATATAGAGATGGTGATACTACAAATACAGTGGCCAAGATGCTTAACAACTTATCAAAGTTACTTGGCCTTTATCCATTTGATAATGCAGGAAATTTCACTGGAAGACTCAAACCTGTTTCACATAAGGACATACAGCCCATTCACATCATATGTCCTAATTCTGTTGTCTGTACCCAGAAATACAGAAGAAGAATAAACAATGAAATAAATGATGATCAATCAGATATTATAGGAATGGATGAAGCAAATCCTAGAACTTTGGAAGGGGAGTTAGTTGAAGAAAGTGAAGCACCTGTTAAGATGGTTGTTGTAGATGGAATTGTCATGGGTCACACCATATGTGCCTATCCAGAATGCACATCACAGCTAGCAAATGCAAGAGGAGGTGTATACTGTGCACTACATGAAAGCAACTATGGAATGATGTGTCATGTTGCCAACTGCACAAACATCAAGATTGATGACACATTGGCCTGCAATATCCACCAGGGAAAGTGGAACAGGTTTTTGAGAAATCACAGACGGAGGAATTTGGATGGATATAATAGAGCTCTTAGACATCCTGATGATAGTTGGCCATGGATGCAAAGAAATCAAGAGGTACAACAGCCACATGATGTGGATCATGTCATGAGCAGAAGCAATGATGCCTTTGTGCCATCCAGGGTTTATTGTGTAGAGACAATTTGTGCTCCTTGTGGTGTTGTGGTAGCATGGGCTAAATTTGCCAAGTCTGAGTCACCAACCAACATCCTACAGCTATTAGAGCATGTTTATCCATCTCAGCTCACAAGGCCTGACTATATCTGTATTGATAAGGCATGCCTTGTTCTGAGAAGTAGTATTGCCAATGGTAGTTGGGAAAGGTGGAAGGAGACAAGTCGGTTTATTGTTGATTCTTACCATTACACAAATCATCGTGCCACAGACTCTCTTTGCTGCAGATGGTGCAATCCTGCACCATTAAATGGTTCTGCCCCAAACTTGGTTGTTACAGGGAGAAGCAATAGTGGTCAATACTATCTGAAACATGCATTTAACACTCAGGCATGTGAACAGCTTAATGCATGGTTAGGTGGCTTTGAATCAATACTGAAAAGAATGACTCCTGGGAACTTTGATTGGTTGCTACATACAATGTTGTCCTACCATACTATTAAAGTGCTGGAAAGGCAGAAAAATAGCCAAGAATATGGTGATAGTAGTAGTAGTAGTAGTAGTAGTAGTAGTAGTAGTAGTAGTAGTAGTAGTGTTAGCAGCAGCAGTAACTGAAGGATATGTATGTGCTTTCTGCTTGTAATTGTGCATCAGTAGTATAGTCCACTCCTTTCACATTATTAAGTGGGATTAATAACAAATCTTTATGACTTTCTTTATCATTCCACACCATTCCATGGAATTCCATGGAATTCCACACCATTCCACGGAATTCCACACCATTCCACGGAATTCCACAGAATTCCACACCATTCCACACATTCCGCGGATTCCACACGGAATGGGGGGGGGGGACTGTAAAGTACTGCATGGATCCTGGAAAAATCAAAGCAATAACAGAATGGCCAGAACCCCAAAATAAGCGAGAACTACAGCAGTTCTTAGGGTTCATAAACTTTTATCAGCGTTTTGTGGAAGGATTTGTGAAAATGGCCAAACCTCTGACCAAGTTAACAGGGAAGGAGGAATGGAACTGGATGCAGATACAATCCGAGGCTTTCCAGGGACTGGAAGACCTTGTGGGGAGGGAGGTTGTCCTCAAGATCCCAGACAATGATGGTCAATTTTGAATTGAAGTTGATGCTTCTGATTTTGCAATTGGTGGAATCTTGTCGCAACAAGGGAAAGATGATCTTTGGAAACCAGTTGCATTCATTTCCAGGTTGCTCAATGACGCAGAATGGAATTATGAGATATATGATAAAGAAATGCTAGCAGTCATGCACGCATTTTATGAATGGTCACATTATCTCAAGGGTGCCAAGCAGACAGTGGAGGTGTTGACAGATCACCAAAAATTGACATACTTCTGAAAAGCACAGAACTTGAACAGATGCCAAGCATGATGGGTTACAGATCTTCAGGATTGCAACTTTGTCATCAAGCACCACTCCAGAAAGTCTAATTCTAAGGCAGACATCCTCTCTAGAAGAGCAGGACATGAGCGAGGGACCAATGACAACAAAGGGGTTATCTTACTAAAGGATGAACTGTCTGTACAAGTCTACGATGATGATCAGGCCATAGAAGATATCATCAAAGACATCTCCAAAGCAACAACACAGCATCAGGATACTCAGGTTCAGAAGGGATTAGCTCAAGGAAATCCAGAATTCCAATGAAAAGATGGCATTGTCACATGGAAGGGATGCATCTATGTACCTGTTATTACAGAACTTAGGGAAAACATCATCGAGATTCACCATTCCTGGGGACACCCAGGAGTAGCCAAGACGCTGGAACTGATCACATGGGACTTCTGGTGGCCCAATATGAAAAAGGATATTGAGCTGTACATTCCAGGATGTGAGACATGTCAGTGTCCCAAGCCAGCCAGACAGGCGAGAGCCACACCACTCATCCCCAATAAGGTACCAGCTGTACCATGGGAGGTTGTCTCTGTAGACTTGATGGGACCATTACCAGAATCCAAAGGAAATGACATGATCATGGTTGTGGTGGATGGCTTCACGAAAAAGTCCTTGCCAACAACATCATCTATCACATCACAAGGAGTTGCAGTTCTGTTCTGAGATAATATCTTTAGGGAACATGGTCTACCCAAGAAAGTCATTAGTGATTGGGGACCTCAGTTTGCATCCAAGTTCATGGATGATCTATATGGGATGCTTGGGATTCAACCCAACTGGTCAACAGCATACCACCCACAAACCAATGGACAAATGGAACAAGTCAATCAGGAAGTTAAGGAATTTTTGACCATGTTTGTCAACCATTGACAGGACAACTGGAGTGATTGGCTGGCGGTAGTGCAGTTCTGCCACAATGATCAGACTCACTTGGCAACAGAGTTTTCACCCTTCTTCATGAACTACGGGTGTCATCCCAATAAGGGGCTCAACCCTACACACCAGCCAAAGGTGGTAGCAGTTGAGGAACTAGCCAAACAGGTGGAAGATGTTCATGAGAAAGCCAAAGTGGCATTGGAAAAAGCTGCTATCACCATGAAGAAGTGATGGGACTTAAACAAACAACCAGCTCAGGAGTATCAACCCAGTGACAAGGTGTACTAGAAAGTCAGTGAATCTGCATACAAGTTAAAGATTCCCTTGTCCTGGAAGGTCTATAACATATTTAATGAAGTACTCCTGAAACTGTATAAAGAACCTGCATTCCCACATCAAAGGGAAAAGGCTGCGAACCAAAAGGAGGCACAGATGACAGAAGAATTGCAGGATGAGGAGTACGAAGTTGAGGAGGTCATGGACAGTCGCATCAGTGGATGAGGTAGTGGTTGTCTTGAATACTTGGTGAAATGGAAGAACTACCCAGTGGAAGAATCAACCTGGGAGCCAGTGGAGAACTTGTCCAATGCACAGGATGAGATTAAAAAGTTCCACAAGTGCAATCCTGGGGCACCTCAGAAGGCTAGGGCATGATCTATCACCCTTATGAGAATTTCACACAGACGATGGCACCTAAACACTTGATTGGCTGGGAAGATGGTCACTTTGAAAGGGATTACCTGGAGTGAAATTGGTCATGGTGGAAAGACAACTGCAAGGAGGCAAACACCGAAGATGATGATATGGATGGGGCATTCTCAAGAGATCTTGAGCACAGTGGGCCAGTTGTACCCATGCTTGATTCCCCAAAGAAAGTCTTGAACACTGGTGAAAAAGAGGTCTTTCCCATAGTGTCGACTTCTCAGGACATGAAGTCTTAATGGGAGGGATATGTTACAATCCAACAGACTCAGTTTCTTTTTCTCTTCATTTTCCATATTTTTACTTATTTGTCTGGGGCCTCTATGGGGAAATACTACTTAAGGCAGGACATTATTGCCCCTATGTTAGGATGCCCAAGGGTTAGTCAGCAAGTGGCTGCAAGGGACCTTGGGGTTAGGGTTGACTGACAGTATGGCCAGGGGCTAGATTGGTCTGGACAGGGGACTGGGGTAACATGAGGCCTGGAGTGGTCCAGGTCTGTTGCTGCACACCACAGCCTTAGGGCTTAGGGTTGCTGCACACAGACCAGGGACTGGGTATATAAGTAGTAGCTCTTGTAGTAGCAAGTCCCTAAGACTCTGGATAGTTTCCCTACCCAGGACTCAATCTTAGTTGTTTGGTTTCATCTCCTTTCTCTCTTCTCCTCATTGATGAGGCTTGAGGTTGTGTTTGGGTAGCTCCTAACAGAAGGTAGGCATATGGCATAGGTAAGAATAGAGTCACAGCAAATGTTGTGTGACATTGCATAAGCATATGAAGATAGAAGAGATTGCATAAGCACCAAAAGAGGCAGGTGCTGACATAAGAAAAATGAAAAGTATGTATAATTGTAACAGGTTTGACCTATGACAAACTCTGCTATTTATATGTAAACCTACTGTCTGTAAAAGGTAAGGAACATCATAGGTATGATGTAGTATGTATAGACGTCATAATGCGTCATGAGTGAGGTCATAGCAACATCAGTATGATGGAGCAAAGGTAGGCATATGGCATAGATGAGGATAGAGTCACAGCAGGTGTTGTGTGACATTGCATAAGCACCAAAAGAGGCAGGTGCTGACATAAGAAAATGAAAAGTACACATAATTGTAACAACAGGCTAATTGGAGCAATATTTGGCTCATTCTGTGCTTGTTCCATACATGGCAATCTTGGTGAAATGGGTTGTCCCAGTACCTGTCGTGTATCCCAAAGGGTGAACCATGCAAACATGTTCAGTCCCATCTTGGCAAATTCCAAGTACTCTGATGCAATTGTGGCTTACAATGTAGAATTGGAATATTTTTGGTCACTTTCCAAGGATGGCTCCACAACACTGGACAAGGCAAAATCAAAAGGTGGACTTGCATTTTGTCATGGACTGCTCATTTTCACTTTTTCACTTTTCGTTTCTAAGACATTTATATTCATTTTCTTTGTTTTGATCTAAGGTCACAGCCAAACATCGGAGATAAGATAACGATTATCTAATCAGCACAAAGATTAGATAACGATTAGATTAGATTAGATAACGGAGATGCGGCCTTGCTTATGTTTCTCTTATGACTCACTCGGATCACTGATCCACCTTATGCAATCCTTCTAGTACATTCCATGCTATTTATAGATAGGGTTACCCTAGGTAACTCCACAGCCTTTAGGGTTATGGGGTTTAGCGCACAGACCATGTACTTAGGTATATATACTGTGCAATGAACACCCAGAGACTCCATTCAAGTTCTCTTGGGGTTTCCCCTTGTCAACTCTAGTCTACTCTCTCTCCTCTCCTCAGTTCTATAGTGGGGCCCTAAGACGTCACGTCAAGGGTGTCCTGATACATTTCTTGGGTACTTCAAGTCATATCTGGCTCTTCAGGGCTTCTGGAAATCATGGTCATGGGCTGGGATCATCAAAGCTGCCAGTATTTTGCAAAAGCCAATAGATAGTGTTCCACACACAATGAACTGCCTGGAATCTTTCAATGGTCACATCAAACACAAATACTTTGCTGCTTACCAACATTCAGGATGATTTCCAAGACTAGATGCATGGGTAATTGGTACATGAGTTATACCAGATTTCTTTGCTGAATACAATGAACAGTGCAAAACTGAAGAATATTATGAAATGATGCACTTCACACCACCTGCCACTTCTCACTCATCTCCTGTGGAGGAGGCCAGTTCATCATCAAGTAGGTCCATCATACCATCTAGAAGTCAGCAAGAGAGGAACACTGTCATATCTTTGACTGATGAAATTGAAAATTCAATGCTTGAAGAACTTCAATCAGATGATAATTCAGAAGTGGTAGTCTGCAAGTGAAGAGGACTCACACCTGGAAGAAGACCATGCCTTGAAGGGTCTCGGATCTCATCTTGTCATTGAACCAGATGGGCAAGGTGTTATGAGCTTTCACTCAGTGAGACAAACCACAAGCCTCACAGAGAAGATGAGAGAGAGGAGATGAAGCCATGCATTGACTATGCTAAGTGGTACCCTACATGAGTGTAAGAGAAACCATCTTAAGTCTTGAGAGACTCGAGATGTTGGACTAGCATATATACCTATACTAAGTGTTGAAGTAGCACGATGACAGGTGCAGTGGAATAGTAGAGCTAAGCAAGTAAATACTTACTTGTGGTAGCTGTAGGTCACTCAGGAGCTAGGGCTCAACTGGTTGATAGCAGAGAAGAGAATGTAGATTGATGGAGAAACTACAGAGTATTTATATGTCTATCTACTATGTCTGTGTCAGCATTATTATGATACGCTGACTGAGCATTTGTATAGCATGACTGAGCAAATGTATTGAGCATAGCAATGCGCAGTCATTGCTGTGTGGAAAGCTGTGTGAAGCACAGCTTTGCACAGTCACCATGTGAATACATGAGGCAGCTTTATTGTTCAGAGTTCTGTCCCATCAAACTCTATAATATCTGTCTAGATATAAATACAATGAACTTATATAATCATAGATTATTAGATAATGCTGATAAGATATATTAACAATTGAGATCGGATAGATCCGAGATGTTTTCCCACAATACAAAAGACATTTCAACACTCCCCCTCATTGAGGATCTCAATGCCAATTTCATTTCTTAACTCTTTGAACTTTTGCCAAGTCAAATTTTTTGTTAAGATATCAGCTAGTTGTTCATTTGTGGGAACATATGATATGTTAATATCTTTGTTCTCAACATGTTCTCTAACATAATGATAATGAATATCAATATGTTTTGTTCTATGTTCTTGGGCTGGATTCTTTGCTAAGAATATTGATCCTCTGTTATCTACATGAAGATCAACAGCTCCAATGTCATATCCCAGTTCTTTGAATAGGGATTTAATCCACATGATTTGTCTTGAGCAGTCTGAAAGACTCATGTACTCAGCTTCTGTGGATAACAAAGCAACTGTTTTCTGTTTTCTGGAAATCCAACTAATTGGAGATCCTGCCAATAGAACTAGATTACCCATTACAGATTTTCTTGTGACTGGATCACCAGCCCAATCCGCATCAGAGTAAGCATGCATTCCATCTTTGTTAAAGCCATCATACACCAATTTTCCATTTATGGAAGAATTGACATATTTTATAATATATAGGGCTTTAGCTATATGTTCTCTAGATGGATTAACCATGAATTGTGACATCATGATTACTGCTTGGGTAATATCATATCTTGTGCCAAGAGTAAGATATAGTAGAGATCCAATAATTGATTGGTAATAACTCCTTTCTTGAGGAGTTGCAGTTCCTTCATTTTCCACAGGTGTATATCCTGCTGGTAAAGGAGTACAAACTGGTTTTGAATCTTCTTGACCAAATTGTTTAACTACTTTCTTTGCATAGTTAATTTGATCAAGAATAATCAATTTTCGTTTTCTATCTCAAACAATAGTCATTCCAAGATATTCTTTAATGGGTCCTAGATCTCTACATTCCCATTTTTTCATAAATTTGTGTTTTAATTCCATGAGTAACTTTTTGTTGTTTCCCATGAATAACACATCATCAACATATAATATAGCTACTATAGTTGATTTTTGTTTATAGCAAACATAGACTCCTGTGTCTGTAAGACACCTTCCAAAGCCTAATTCTTGTAGACTCTGATTTGCTTTCTTATTCCAAGCCAATGAAGCTTGTTTAAGTCCATATAAGGCTTTTTTAAGTTTATAGACTTTGTGCTCTTGTCCTTTGATAATAAATCCTTCTGGCTGTTCCATATATATGTTTTCTTCTAAGTCTCCATAAAGGAATGCTGTCTTTACATCTAGTGCTTCTATTTCCCTAATCTTCTAGCACTGCTGTAGCCATAAGGAGTCTCACAGTCTCAAATTGTGTGACTGGTGAGAATGTATCATCATAATCTACTCCAGGTATTTGTGAAAATCCTTTAGCGACTAGTCGAGCACATTTTCAGCCATCGCTTTTGACCACATAAACCCATCTACACTTTACAGGTTTATGGTCTTTTGGACATGGTACTAATTCCCATACATCA
The DNA here is from genome assembly GCA_023014455.1 of Amanita exitialis. Lineage (NCBI taxonomy): Eukaryota > Fungi > Basidiomycota > Agaricomycetes > Agaricales > Amanitaceae > Amanita > Amanita exitialis. The sequence goes on along the minus strand of JAEBUR010000004.1, from coordinate 607,944 downwards.
CAGTCTTCAAGGGCCTGTACTTCTTCTTTCATTGCATTTTGCCATAATTCCCATTCTTTGGGTTTAGAAGCTTTTAATTTATAAGCATCTTTATACGTCCATTGATCTACACTTTTAGAGTAGTTTGGACTTATGGCTTTGCATAGAAGGTAGTTAACAAACCTCCTTCTTTGAGTAGTTTTTCTAAGAAGTATATGAGATCATCACTAGGTGATTTAGACTGTAAATCTCTATTGACTTCTTCTTCACTTGATTCATTAAATGGATCAGTTTCATTATCAGAAGATGATTGTCTATTCAAGTCTGGAATAGATTCACCACCAGAAACTGGTCTTGTTTCTTTAGTGGATGATTGTTCAGATTCTGAGGCAGATGGTGTTTTATATTGTTCTGACTCTGTTTCTGATTCTGATATTTCTTCCATTTTTATCCATTTCAATTTGTTGTAATGGATTTTGTAAAGCTTTTTGTGAAGAAGTTGGACTAAGGGTAGGTTTGACTTTCCCTTTGCCTTTACCAAAGACTCTTTTGCTCCACTCTCTAGTACTTTGTATGTCTTTTTCTATTTCAAGAGGAGCTTTCTGACCATATGCATTGTCAGGCATGAGTCTAGGTTTCTTGAGGTGTGAAGTCCTTCTGAGATATGTGTCATATTTTTCATCTCATTTGTCCTTTCCTTTTTCAGGACGTTTGTCTCCAAGTCATCTCATGGAGATGTCTGGTCGTTCAGGAGGTGTTATTGAACAATTGACATTAGGTTCTATATCCCGATTTCTGTCAGGATTTATATAAGAATCCTCTAGGCCCTGATTATCCTTATCATGAAATGATCCACTATAATCGTTGTCTGTAGTATCATGATTTTCTGGATATCTTTTCTTTTTATGGGGAGTATCATCATCACTATCACTATCATAGTTGTGATGACCATGATCCATGTGGGAATTGGAATCAGATACGTGTCCATTATTTTTCTCCCTTATTTCTATACCTGGTGGACTATTAAATAGTCTATTTTCTAAGCCTTCTGTTTTTGCTCTAGGAAATTTGGTTTCATCAAATAATGATTGAACTCCAACAAATATAGAGTTATCATTTTTCATGAATTGATAAGCTTTAGAGCCATCTTCATATCCTATGAAGGTCATGGCTTCTGCTTTTGGAGTAAGCTTATTTTGTCTAATTTCTTTGGGTACAAAAACCCAAGCTAGACAACCAAATGTTTTAAAGTAGTGAACATCAGGTTTTTTATTATACAAATTTTCATATGCCGTCATCCATTTTGTTCTTCTTAATGGTGTGTGGTTATATGTAGGTGTGAATAGCATTTTTCATGGCAAACTCCCACCAAGTTTTTGGACATTGGGCATGGAGTCGCATACTTTCTGCTTTTTCTAAGATCGTATTATTCAATCTTTCTGCACATCCATTTTGTTGATGGATGTATGGTGCACTATGTTCACGTAATATGCCTTTTTGTTTTAAGAATTGATCAAATTCACCAGACTTAAATTCTCCCCCTCGATCTGATCTGAAACATTTAACTTTTCTTCCTGTTTGGTTTTCAAACAGTGTAATAAAGTTTTTGAAATTTTCAAACATTTCTGATTTAGTTCATAGGAATGCCATAAAGGCATATGAAGAATAGTCATCAATAATCATTAAGCACCATTTTTTATGGTGATAAGATTCTTGTGGGAATTCTAGAAAATCAGCATGTAACAACTCTAATGGTTGTTTTGCACGTGTTTGTGATGTAGGATAAGATTTATTATGCATCTTTCCTTGTGCACATCCAGAACAAATAGGATTATCAGAGGGTATTTTGATTTTATCATCAAAACCTTCTGTATGTTGGCTCATATTTTTTATTACATTTTTGTTTGCATGTGCCATCCTATTATGCCATATAGTGAAATCTATGAGATTCACCAATTTTTTTAATTTTTGTTTTATTGTTACTTTAGCCCAGTGTATCGGTTCAAAGCAATTTTTGGGTTTAGCAACTATAACATCATTTCCTTTGAACAAAAACACTGTATGATCACTGTTTGATGTCTCAATGTAACCACCAATTTTTAATTGTCCAGATGAAATAAGATTGTGAGAAGCCTTTGGCATGTAACAAACTTCCAATTTAGCAATATGTTTAAGTCCTTTTAAGTTTTCAAACTCAAGAACTATAGTCCCTTGTCCAAGTATCATTGCAGCTGATTTTGAATCAGCTGTTTTGATTTCCTCTGGTTCAGGATATGGATTATACTTTACAAAGTCAGATTTGTTGTTTGTAATGTGTACAGATGCACCTGAGTCTATTATCCAATAATCCTCACATATTTTTTCACTTTTAAATGATGACGCAGATTTATTTAAACTAATAGCTATTATGCTATTTTTACATCTGCTATCTACAGACTTACCAATACTATGATTGGGATTAATCTGATGGTTACATTGGTCTGTCTCCATCATCATAGTCATATTCATAGTATCCATCATAATATCCATCGACTTCATTGTCATCACTGATTTGTAATCAGTATTTGGATAATTTTTAGTGAAATTTACATACGTTCTGTCATCCCAGTAACCTGTTTCTACATGTTCCTCATGTATTTCTTCTTGTAGCTCTATTTGAGCTTTCTCATCATCAATACAAGCTTCTGGAATATCCATCGGATTATTTTTCCAGGTAACAAAGTCTTCTTTTATAAGATCTTTTCCTTTCCCTTTAAGATTTTTGATCCTGTTCATGATTTTTAATGTCTCAGGATTGACTTTGTTTGGGCTGATTCTTTCAGTGAGTGAAGAAGAATTTTGAGGGACATCCACATCCATCTTATGGCTTTCAGTTATAGCCATATTAGTGAATTTCTTAAGATCCACTCTTTCTTTTCTTGAGAGTTCCTCAGGAGCTTTCGCAGCTTTAGCCAAAAGATTTAAAATCTTTAGCTTATTTTCACAATTTTTCCTATTACACTCCCAATTTGATCCTGTTCTGTTGCCAGGGGGTACATAGGCTGGTCTATTACTGGGACCTGCCTGTGCATTTGGCTGGGTATATTTCCCTTTAGGCAAATTAACTCTGGGTTTAAATCCAGACTTAAACAGTTTTTTGCCTTTGTAGGGTTTGCTCCCCCTTGCTACAAAATTTGCAGATTGCTCTTCCTTGTCACTTTTGCAACATTGGTACTCATTTTCAATCTCTGGCAAGAGATCTTTAAGTTTTGTTTTTCCTACTTCCATTTTTAGAAGGATGTAGGTTTTGAATGAATCCCAGGAAGTTGGCATCCTGTCAATGACTTCCATTAATTGGAAATCATCATCAAAGGATTTACCATTTGCAGCCATCTCAGCCCAGAGTTCCATTAACTCTTGAACTGATTCTGCAGGATTTTTGTTTTTGGGGAATTCCCAAGTTTTTGTCTTTTTATAGACATTAAATATTGCTACTGCTCCAGCTTTGGAAAATGCCTCAGTTAGGCCATCCTCTTTTGATGTGTCTTTGATATGATGACCCAAAGACTTAGGCAGATTCAGGGTTATTATTCCCCTTGCCTTTCCATCATTTTCAAGAAACTCTTGATGTAATTTCCATATTTGGTTGAGTGCCTGGACTCAACCAGCTGTGACAGTTGTGCTACCCATTTCATCTTGGTAGCTAGGTAGCCAAGGGTTATGTGTAATAGTACCCTCAACATACTGCCATACACTTTTTGATTGGAGTGTAGCTTTAACCAATCTGGACCATGTGGCCCAGTTGCTTCTAGGAATGGTGATATCACCACTTTTGTTCGCTCCTACTGTAAGATTACAGTTAAGGCCTTTGGCTAATTTATCAATATCAACCCAGCCATAACTATATCCTTCTACAGGCTTGATGTGAAAGCTTGCTTTGCTTTCCCTGTGAATTTTGAAGCCAATCTCCTTTTGGAGTTTATGGCTCAATTGTGACAAATCCTTAACTGTAGGATATGTCTTCCACACATATTTTGATAGCGCTCTATCTTTGATTGCTACCAAATAGCAAAGTCCAGGTTTTTTCCAGACTGGATGCTCTCATGTGTGTTTAAAATTTCTTTTATTTGTTTTCACAGGAATGATTTCACCATGCTCAATTGGGGTACCAACTTGAGCTTGTAGGTATGTATCATTTTCATTGTCTGTTAATTCCCAATGGGAATTTTCAGAGCCATATAAGAGATCTTGGAAATCAGTATTTCCAAGCTCTTTTAACTTGTCATGTTTAGGTATGTGAGTTCTAGGCTCTTTGGAGCAAGCGGTGAAGTTAATTTTATCAGCTTCCTTTTTATCTAGCTGATTTTGTTTCTGACGTAGCTTTTTGGCTCTTTTCTTTTCTTGAGCCAGCTTTATCTTGTCAGAATCTAGCCAAGACTCTGCATTTATTGCACGTGTCTTTGCTCCCTTTAACTCTAATTTGAGATGTCCTATCTCACGTGCCATTTCTCTTTGGTTTTCGAAATAAGTATTGTTCTCATTTCGTCTAGCCTGCTGAGATTGACCTAGATGATCTAAAGCTGCATCTAGATCATCATGTAATTGATCATTATTATTGATTAAGGTGTTGGAGTTTTGTATAACTCCTTTCACTGTTTGTGAAATCTCAGCTATGTTTTGTTGATGGCTAGCAACCATGATTTTGGCATCTTCTACCAGTTTATTTGCTTGGTAGAGGTCATGTAATTTTTTATTTTGGAGAAGGGAATCGCTCCTTCTCTGTTTAATTACACGAATTTTATTGGGTAATGTACCCAATTTCATAAATGCAGTGGCTATCTTGCACCACTCATTTATTTCCCCTCGTGACCATTTGTCACCTTCCTCCTGCGTCTTTTGTCTTTTCTGGTCTCCCCCAGAGGATTGTACTGGAAGCAGGTCAATCTCCCACTTTGATGCTTCGGCAACAACCCTTGCTCCAAACATTTTAAGCCACTGTTCATGGCATCTGTCTTGTTCTTTGACAGACAAATAATAGGCCTGATTAGGGTCATTCTTCTTTTGGAGGTGAAGGGGACCACACACATTCTTCACGCCATTTTTAGCAACAGCGGCATAATTTGGCCCTGAGGAAGGGCCAGGAACAGGAATTGGTGTCCTGTTTTCCTCATTGCCTAATCGAGGGAAGGGGGTTGATGGCCAATAAGTGCCATTATTAAGGTTGGCAATTAATTGCCACACACCTTCCATCAGCAACTTGGGATAATCATCCCTGACTTTGTTCCAATTGTTGATTGGAACAGCATTTGGCTTTCTATATTTAGCCCAGACTGCTTCATTGTGACGGACTGTGTGTCCACATTCCCTGGCCATTTTCCTTTTATATTCTTGAGTGTGCCGATGAATGCGCTCCTCAAGTATGGCTTTTTGCTTGGCCTCCTCCACTTTTGCCCAGTGCTGGGCAATCGTTTCCTGATCTTGCCAACAAAGATCATCAGCAAGCTTGGAATCAATCGAGGCCAATTGCCCAGAACTGGTAACTCGTGCCTTGCCAGCACGCTTTTTGTATGAAACAGGGATAAACATCCCTGCACCATTAAGGGGAGGGGTGATCCTCTCCTGTTTAACCTGAACAGGGGGGGATTGTGGGCACAATGAGTCAGAGACTGTGCATAAAGAAGGCAGTGAGGATGGAGTCCTCACTTTATTAACCGGCAATGCCAGTTTTGATCCCACTTTATTGGAGTGGGGAGAGCGCATGATGTTGGCTGATTTGCCAACTTCGCGCTTTTTAATTAATTTAGAATTTTTAATTTGTCCCAATTTAAATTGAGCAATTACCTGTTTGCCCTTGTATTTGGCTGCTAGGCCAAACAAGGCACGTTTATCGGATTCTTGATCCGATTTGGCCTCATCCTGAGCTAGTTCAGGGATGAGATTGAAATAGGTAATTTTGCAACCCTTGGAAGGGCCAACTTGATTGTTTCCAGACAAACCAGAAGAGGAGGCTGCTTTTCCAGCAGCGGAGCCAGAATAGGATTTTCTGGAGGAGGATCCAGAAGAAGAGGAGGCAGAGGTGGAGGAAGCGGCAGCATTGTTGTAAGACATGTTTATCAAAATTTATTTATTTATTTGAAATTTCAAAAAATAAATTTGAGGATGGGTTGGTTTGGTTTGGTTTGAAGATCTTTGAAAAATACGTTAGCTCATTGTTTTAAGGAATGATAGATGCTAGCGCTAATCATTGATACTTCTGGTTATGGATGCAACAGATGGATCCAGGGACAGGGACTCGTGGATCGCTTTTGGTTTCTTGGTTTCATCGCCAGAAAGGGATCCAGCCTTTCAGGAGTGCTTTGGGGCTCCAACAAATTCCCCAACAGTGGTAAATATCCCATCATTATGTAACTATTTTAAATCATACTATTGCTGCTAAGGAGCAGTCCTATTACTAAGCAGGAAGCTAAGCTTGTGCCTGCCACTGATATGCATAGACAGGGAACAATGTCCCTGTAGCACTATCTTTATATGGAATATTACATATTTATTTATTTAAATGAGAAGTATGGGACAAAAACCCGAAATTGGTATATGCGCTGATAAGCCTACTCCAGCACTGCAGGAGCACAGGCCAAATGAGCAGCAAGCTGGGGCAGGTCCTGGAGAATTCCCAACACCTCCAGTGGGCGCGGCGATGTGTTTGGCAGGTGCTGTGTGACGCTGTGACGCTGTGACGATAGCTGGATGCCTGCAACGTAGTACAAAAGTCCAACCGAGACAAAAAGACACCCAGGAAGGCCAAAATGAAGGTGTTACAATTATGCACACTTTTCATTTTTCTTCTGTCAGCACCTGCCTTTCTCGGTGCTTATGCAATCTCTTCTCTTTTCATATGCTTATGCAATGTCACACAAATGCTGCTGTGACTCTATTCTTACTTATGCCATATGCCTACCTTCATTCTGTCATACTGATGTTGCTATGACCTCACTCATGACGCGTTATGACATCTACTATCATTACATCATGCCTATGACATTCTTTACCTTTTACAGACAGTAGGTTCACGTATAAATAGCAGAGTTTGTCATAGGTTGAACCTTAAGTTTGACTTAGCTTGTATAAACCTTATTACTCACTGCAAAGCTTGTAAGTAAGCACAAGTTAATCTCTGGCAACCTTAACAAAGGTTGTGGTGAGATCTCAAGTCATAGTTCACACGCTCTTGCCTATAATCCTCTTCTCAAACCTGAGTCTCGCCTTATAGGCTCAGCACTGTTTACCCACTCGTGTTTGCCAGGCTTACCTCATTGCCATCGTCTCAGACGATCCTCATGGCATTACGTCATCGGGTAGATTGACAGACGACTCAATCATCATAACAGAAGGGAATTATTGGGGGAGGAGTAGGGTATTGATTTCTCTAGTGACTACATGTGACAATGTAACTATCAACCAGCTGACTAAGCAGTGGCTATGCTATCTCCATCCAATGCTGAGCCAAAGCTCATCAGTGCTTAATTATTCACAGCCAAAAGGGGGGTGCAAAGCCTTTTGATCAGGGGACAGGACAGAACCCAATCCGATCTTTATCCATCAAAAGATGGCCCTTAATCTGGAGGATGTTGATAAACCAGTGTCCACAAACTGGTCCAGATCCGATCGAGACGATCAATGGATCTTAGATTATGGTTTTATTATATACCCAGGTAACGCAGAAACTGGGGGCTGGACAAGTTTGCCATACTAAGTATTATTTTCACACCTCTCCAGGTGGTGCCCAGATCTCTGTCAAGATCAGACATGCTCATATTTCAGGTGAGCTCCCCAGGTTACATTAGTGGACATAAACGGTGTATACAGTTTCCTATAGGTGCTACTAACAAACCTGATTACCTTATTTGGTTATTACCAAATAGCGATTGACGTAGTCCCCTCAACAGCAACAGCTACATCGTTGAGCTGCTTATCTCCTGCAGTATCAAGGTGATTGCCCATCAGGTCTGCGAGCAGACGGGGCCCATAACCTGTCGAAGTAGCACGACGATGGGCACAGCAGAATAGTAGAGCTAAGCAAGTATATACTTACTTGTGGTAGCTGTAGGTCACTCAGGAGCTAGGGCTCAACTGGTTGATAGCAGAGAAGAGAATGTAGATTGACAGAGAAACTACAGAGTATTTATACGTCTATCTACTATGTCTGTGTCAGCGTTATTATGATACACTGACTGAGCATTTGTATAGCATGACTGAGCAAATGTATTGAGCATAGCAATGCACAGTCATTGCTGTGTGGAAAGCTGTGTGAAGCACAGCTTTGCACAGTCGCCATGTGAATACATGAGGCAGCTTTATTGTTCAGAGTTCTGTCCCATCGAACTCTATAATATCTGTCTAGATATAAATACAATGAACTTATATAATCATAGATTATTAGATAATGCTGATAAGATATGATAACGATTGAGATTGGATAGATCCGAAATGTTTTCCCATGATACAAAAGACATTCATCAACATTTGTTTCAACACTAAGGAGTCCCCTGCCACTGCCTAAGTCCCACTGGCACCTGCCTCATGCTTCCCATGCTGCATCCAATACCCAGTGCCCATGTGTTGCTGTGGGTGCCATGCTGCATTCACCATGTGGTTCCACACTCCCTTGTGTGTCCAATTCCCATGGATCCTCCTGGCCTTGTCTGGGCCTTGCCTAGACTCTACCTAGACCCATTGCTGTATAGTGCCCTGTGCCCAGGCTGTTATATGCCAGCACACATTATGGATGTCCATGCAGCATATCCTTGTAACAGTCCCATGCCTGTCTGATGTGTGATGGCAATGATGGCTGATCTATTGATAGGTGCCAGGTACTGATCCCAAGTGCTGATGGTGATAGGGGTGTGTCCCTCCTTCCTAATATGTATGTCCTGGCTTATACAGCCTTCATCTTGTCTTCCAGTGAGTGCCCTGGTGTGCTAGCCCACGCGAAGTGTTCCCCTAGTGTCCTATGACAGTCCCAGACTGTATGGTAGCAATTGGAGTGGTCCCAGACCATGGAGAAATAAAATAAAAACATATGCTAGGATTGTGTTCCTAACACAAGGGAGTAGCTTCTCTACACTCGATGGACCTGATGCCTCAAATATTCTTGCTGAACTTGACATCAACCATGTTGGACTAGATGCTGCCACTGGGTTGCAAAAACTGGCATCAGACACTATTCTGCCATCAAACACAGAAGTTATTGCTTACCAGCAGGTCCTTGAAGCTGAGGACCATCTCCTGGAATCCATACGCACACTGCTCACCATCTCAAATTCTCCTGATATACAAATGGTCATCCTACCTCATCTCAGCCCTCGGATTCACTCCCAGCTCCCATCAACACTTCTCTTGAACTTGGAACACTTGGAAATAGGTATCAGCCAGCCTCAATCAAAGGAGAATGGTCCCAAGCACATACCCTTGATGCAACAGAAGAAAGAACATCAAAAACAATTGTATTCCATCTGTTGATTACTACTATAGTACTAATGTTCACATGTGTCTCTACATGGGAACATTATCTACTTGTACCATGCAGTCATCATGTTTGTACTGCTTTGCTTTACTACACATATGAGCTGGCAAAAAAATGCACACTGTCCACCAACCAAGATGCTACACCAGTCACTGAACAAAATATTACACTGGTCACCAACCAAAATGCTACACCAGTCACCACCAAAACACACACCAGTCGCTGGTCACTGCCAAAACACACACTGCAGTGTTGGAGTTGAAATATTCATTTTCCATGTTTGCCAGTGTTAGCACTTGCAGCTGGATTGATGGGTCCCCAAATGCCATTGGTGGATTGCCTCCTTCCACTCACTGTGGTCCAAGTCTGGAATGCCATAGACCCAGCCTGCTGGCTTGGACTCAGCTATTTTCACATTTGTGTGAGATTTGAAGTCTGGTTGTGGGAGTGTTCAGGGGATTGGTGTTAGGAACACAATCCTAGCATATGTTTTTATTTTATTTCTCTGTGGTCTGGGACCACTCCAATCACTACCATACAGTCTGGGACTGTCATAGGACACTAGGGGAACACTTCGCGTGGGCTAGCGCACCAGGGCGCTCACTGGAAGACAGGATGAAGGCTGTATAAGCCAGGACATACATATTAGGAAGGAGGGACACACCCCTATTGCCATCAGCACTCAGGATCAGTACCTGGCACCTATTAATAGATCAGCCATCATCACCATCATGCATCAGACAAGCATGGGACTGTTACAAGGAAATACCGCATAGACATTCATAATGCACACTGGCATATAGCAGCCTGGGCACAGGGCACTTGTTACAAATCAACCCCTAAGTTCGACGCTTTGATGCATTCGACGCCTTATCCAATGTCTCACTTATCTAAGAGAGCACTATCTATTTGCAACACAAGGCGTAGGGCGTATACTCACCAATGGAGGTTCAGTCAGTTATGTGCTACATGGAAGCCTTACTACAGGCAACAGTAACAGTGACAAGACAAGGCCATAAAGGATGCAACAGTTGCAGAGGCTATATCATGCATCATCATCAGTCTAGGATGCAGTACCAGAGATGGGACCAATGTACAGGTCATGATGGATACATTGGACAACTCGCAAAGCTTATCGGAAGGATAAGATCTTATCAAATGATCTTATCTTATCTTATCACTTATCACATCAGGATGGGATTCCTTATCGGTGTTATCAAGGATCTTATCATAGATAAGATAAGGAGGACATGAGGCTTAGCATGAGGATGCAGTATGGCAGAAGCACAGTAGGCACAGTCAGACATGAGGGAAGGGCAAGGAGGCTAGGTAGGGGTATATAAGGACTACTGTAGGTAGAGGTTACTCTAAGACTCGAGATAGTTTGTCTTGCTCAGGCAACTACCTAGTTTTCATCCAAATTCACTCTCTTTTCTTGTTCTTCTCTTCACTCACTTGCAGTGAGCTTGAGTGTTGTGTTGTTTGAGCGTAGCTCTTAACAGCACTATACAGCAATGGGTCTAGGTAGAGTCCAGACAAGGCCAGGAGGATCCATGGGAACCAGGCACACAAGGCAGTGTGGAACCGCATGGTGAGTGCAGCATGGCACCCACAGCAACCCATGGGCACAGGGTATTAGAAGGCAGCATGGGAAGCATGAGGCAGGTGCTGGTGGGACTTGGGCAGTGGCAGGGGACTCCTTAGTATAGGTATATAAGCTAGTCTGACATCTTGAGTCTCCCAAGACTTAAGATGGTTTCTCTTACACTCGTGTAGGGTACCACTTAGCATAGTCAATGCATGGCATCATCTCCTCCTCTCTCATCTTCTCTGTGAGGCTTGTGGTTTGTGTCACTGAGTGCAAGCTCATAACAATTGGGATCCAATGACATGAAGACTGTTGTTGTCATGGGGGGCCAGTGGCACCACTATGGTGTTCAATGGCATTGATAAGGCCTGGAGGGGGAGCAGCTTTGATGGCACTCAGTAGCACAGATCCCAGTGCCCCTGATATCAACCCATGTGATTCCATGTACTTCAGTGTTTACTCAATCACACTTGTTATTGTCTTGCATGATCCTTGTGGCATTGCATCATTGAGTAGTTTGGACAGTGACTTTGTCATTACAACAGTTAATGTCCTTCAAGTCCTGATGCATCATAGAAATGCCTAGTAATTAACAAGATATATTCTGATGTCCTCAAAAGATTATCATCCAATGTTATCATCTTAACAGAATGATTGAGCAAACTGATCATCTAGATCATGCATCAGCCAAAGCAAAATGTGCCAAAAGCCTGACACACAAGAAAACAATTTGTGATCAAATTCAAATGACATGCATTTTTATGGCATCTCACATCTCTTCATTACAGCTCCTGCACTCTACTTTAACACAAACAGGTCAGTCACAGTAGGCCTCAGCTAAAGAAATCAGCATTATTCTTGAGAAGTAGATAAGCAAGCTGATCAAAATGCTTAGCCATTCATGAACAAGTTACATAAGGCCAGGTTGTTACAGTTATGCACACTTTTATTTTTCTTATGTCAGCACCTGCCTCTTTCGGTGCTTATGCAATCTCTTCTATTTTCATATGCTTATGCAATGTCACACAATGTCTGTTGTGACTCTATTCTTACCTATGCCATATGCCTACCTTCGTTCTGTCATACTGACGTTGCTATGACCTCACTCATGACGCATTATGACGTCTACTATCATTACATCATACCTATGATGTTCTTTACCTTTTACAGACAGTAGGTTCACGTATAAATAGCAGAGTTTGTCGTAGGTCGAACCTTAAGTTTGACTTAGCTTGTATAAACCTTATAACCCGCTGCAAAGCTTGTTAGTAAGCACAAGTTAGTCTCTGGCAACCTTAATCGGTTGTGGTGAGATTTCAAGTCGTAGTTCACATGCCCTCACCTATAACTCTCTTCTCAAACCTGAGTCTCGCCTTATAGGCTCAGCGCTGTTTACCCACTCGTGTTCACCAGGCTTACTTCATTGCCATCGTCTCGGACGATCCTCGTGGCATTACATCATCGGGTAGATTGACAGACGACTCAATCATCATAACAATTTAAGTCAAACTTACCTAAACAGCTCGAGTATTAGCTCGTTAGTGCACAGACCGTTGAACTTCCCGAGAGCTGGCCGGTAGGTTACCGGTGCCTGATCAAGATTTCCGGAATCTTCACAAGAGGAGCTCCCCCACCAAACAAAGCAACCAGAGGACTTCGAAACACATATACGCTTCAAGGAGAAGTAATCTACAAAGATAGCCAAGATCAGATCTGGAAATACAGACACTCTGATACCCCTGTTGAGCCATACCATTTTTGGATACCACAGTACAATAACCACCCACCCAACGGAGCAGTTAGATTCCAAGGATTATACTATCTCACAGGAGTAGAAGTTATCTTTGACACCAGTAAATCTCGCTGGACTTACTATCAAAATGACGAAGTACGTTGTGTAGAAGACAAAGCTTTTCAAGGACCATACTATGTTCCTGGAGGGATCAACAATGTCCCTGAGCACCTTAGATCACCTGAAGTAACCAGAGAATCTTCTAGCAGAAAGGGCAAATTCCGCACACCCAGTGACTCAGATTCTGATTCTTCCCGAGAGGAGAATACGATTGAATCTAGTGACCTATTTGAGACTGCCCCATTCAAAGCATTTCAAGAGCTAGGAACAGCACGACCTAGCCCCTTACAGTTCACTTCCACATTAGGAAACACACCAAGACCGCTTTTATCTTTAGATCTTGCACAGACTAGCGGACCATCTTCGGACAAACAGCCAGAAGAAGAACCAACTTCTGAATCGCCTATACCTCCATTAAGAACCCCTACTCCACTGCCTCCCAGAACACCTACTCCACCACCACTGCCACCAGACAACGACCCTGATATCGAAATGGCTGATGCAAATGCCGATCAATGCATCAAGGGTCCCATGCCCACTAAATTCGAAGGGAACCGCAAATTAGCCGAGCTATTTATGAACGACTGCGAGATGTTCTTCGAGATCAATACCGGTTATAATACCAATAAAAAGAAGATCATCTTCGCACTCATGCACATTGGCGGAAATGCAGGCCAATGGAAGCTAGCTAAATTAAGCGACCTAAACGATGCAGCAGCATGGGGAACTTGGGCCACATTTAAAGAGTCATTTGAGAGTAACTGGAAACAGGTGGACAGCCCTGGAAGGGCCATGACGGAGCTATACAAAATAGTGCAACAATGAAAGAAGATGCCGATCCTACTATATATGGACAAGTTCAAGGAACTGATCAAAAAGTCCAAGATCAAGGAAGAAGCCGCCATCATTCCTCTATTTTCGGAGGGACTTCCCCCTGAAAGCGTCCAACAGATCCTTATGCAGAACCCAGCCGATCTACAGGGTTGGTATGATGCTGCACAAAGATATGCAAACGCCAAAAGCAGAATAGGCATTTTAGCAGGACTATCACACACTGGAGGAGGAGGAAGACCATCACCAAGATACAGAGATCCCAATGCAATGGATATTGATGCAGTTATCATCAATGCATTATCTAAAGATGAGAGAGAGCAACATGTCAAAGAAGGACTGTGTTTCATATGTCACAAAGGGGGTCATCAATCACCGAGATGCCCCATGAGGAAACCAAGCAGTGGAAACAAGAAGAAGCATTTTGGGAAGGGAGTAAAGGAGTCATGACCCCACTGTCATATCAGAGCGACTTCCACATCTATGGAAGGTGACGAGGTTGAGGGATATGATGAAGAAGAGTCAGAAAACGCTAGTGAGAATACAAGTATGATGGCCATCAGGGCTTTGATGGCGCACTTGTCTTCAGAAGATCGTCTCAGTCTGCTTGCTGAACAGGATTTTTAAACAGGGATCACACATCAGTGGATGCTGATCCTCAAACATCGGATTCTATCTATATTTGCAGTGTAACAGTAAAATCTTTAACCAATAAAAAGATTTCCATCCCCATTTCCATCGAATCCAATAAACCCACTGAAACTGCTCTTCTGTTGGCTACTGTGTGCAACTATTGCATCCTGTATTAAAATATCAAATATCTCATGATCTAACAATGTCATTGATATTCTACCTTTGCACTCAGGGTCATAGCAATGTTTGCTGCATTTTCTATTTTGTTGACAATTATTTGGAGTTCCTGTGGGCTAGTGTGTGCAACTATTGCATCCTGTATTAAAATATCAAATATCTCATGATCTAATGATGCTGTGAGGTCTTTATGCATATGGCATCCACATCTCATTTACTCCCACCATTGTCCCATTCATATTCCCATCATGTTCCTGCATGACTGATGACATTCTCACCATATTCCCACACCACATATCCAATTTCCCACCATGTTCTCACACAGTTTCTACAATGTTTTCACACTTATGCTTACATTTTCACTGTGTTCCCATTTACCTGCCCATTTTCCCACCTGGCCCACATTCCCACCATGTTTCCACACTTCATCTTCACTTTCCCACCATGTTTCCACACTTCATCTTCACTTTCCCACCATATTTCCACACTTTGTCTTCACTTTCCCACCATATTCCCACACCTCACCTTCACTTTCCCACTGTTTCCACACGTCATCTTCACTTTCCCACAATGTTTCCACACATCATCTTCACTTTCCCACAATGTTTCCACACTTCATATTCACTTTCCCACCATGTTCTCACACAATTTCTACAATATTTTAACAGTCATGCTTACATTCTCACTGTGTTCTACCCATTTCCCACCTCACCATATTCCTACAATGTTTCCATACTTCATGTTAATTTTCCCATGTTCACACATTACCTACTTTCTCACCATACTTTAGCCTCCTCTGGAACCCATATGTCATCTATTCCCCTCATTTATAACCTAGGGGACAAAAGAAAATACCAGGCACATGCTAACTAACCACTCACACTTAGATAATGCTTAGCTAAGATCAGTTAGCTTGAAATTCAGTAGCTCTTGATGTATTAACACTGAGGATGTTACAATTATGCATTTTCCTTCTTTGGTGCTTATGCAATCCCTGCATCTTCTGTTATGTTTATGCAATGTCACACATCACTTGCTGTGACTATATTTTCATCCATGCCACATGCTTACCTTTTTTCATCATACTGATGTTGCTATGACTTCACTCATGATGTATTATGACATCTATGCCTATTACATCATATCTATGAACTGAATGCACAGCTAGGTGGTTTTGAGTCAATTTTGAAGAGGGCAAATTCTGGGAATTTCAACTAGTTCTTGCATACAATGCTGTTCTACCATACAGTTTAAGAGAAGGACAGAGAGAAAGAGATGAGGATGAGGTTGGTGAAGATGATGGGAACCTGTAATCATAGTTGTATTTGATAGTTACAATGACAAAAATGTCAGGCATCTACAATGTACACTCCACATAAGTCCTTTAGTTGGTTGCTTAGATATTGCTGTCCAAGCACATGCAAATCCTCAAATTGATGTTCACTAACTAGATTGAGCATTGGGAGAATGAAAAATGTGTCTAAACACTGTTTTATGCATAATAAATACTCTACCTGGATTGGACCTGGACTCCACATAACATCCACCATTATACCTGGACTTCACCTGGACAGTGCCTGGAGTGCAGGGACTTTACCTGGACTCCACAAGGACATGTGGGGGAGTGTAAAGTGCTGGTATGTCAGTATGTTGTTTTCCAACTTCAAAATAAATAAAAATCCATGTCTGCCCATCAGATAGACAGAAATGGACCTCTGGAAGACTGTAAGGCAATGTTCAAGAGATGGAGTGAAGTAAGCAATGATGACTTACCTAGTGGACTTCAGTAGTGCAATTGTCTGACTAACAGCTTCAGGGATACAGGAAATCAAGCTCTGTTCGAGACTGGCATTTGGCTTCAACTAGGAATAGGCAACCATTTGCAATCTTGAATGCATCCCCTCTGGATCCACCAGGGGATAGTAAGCAGTCTGAGAAGGTTGTGAAGCAATTCTTGGAACAATGGTGTTTGATACGCTGACTTGCCCTTGTTGTCCATCACATTCTCATATTCAATGAACCGCATAGTCAACATGGCCGCTCAACCACAATTCATATCCCGAAACGGGGTGAGAAATTTGGACCCCATCACCTTGAGCAATCCTCATCTCAGGAAGAATGGCAATGTCTCTTTGTTAAGTTGAAGCAATTTTCCGCAACGCAAGAAGTACTGCGTCAAGAATCATGCGTCAAGAATCATGCGTGAACCTGGTTCATACTACAAACAGATAGTGATTTAGACAACCAAACACAAAGGTGATTCGCGCAAGACGCACATCCAGGTTAACGCACGCGTAGATCTCTTTTATTCTGGTGTGCAGATCCGGAATTTGAAAATCAGGCATCCGATGTCAGCCCCTTCATTAAGTCGGTTATTTTCGCGGGCACAAAAATGAGGCGTTTCCTCTTGATGCCAGCCTTCTTGAGGTCTTCCGATGAAACGGTTGAGAAAGTTACTCTCTAGAGCGTCATCAATAACAATAATAGCACATAACGTGAGGAGCAACATACTGTTTTCTTGACACCCTTTAGTATGTCCAGCGCAGTGACATGCTCCGACTCATTTTGGAGAGGTCGACAGTTGAGTCCTGCAGACTGCGCTTGCGCTTGTGAGCGCGCTCCGACATGGGTGGAACGTCAAGTGACAGGACAAGTGACAAGCCCACTTGCTCCCACGCACTCCGCTAGCTGGCCGCTATAACAGTGTCTATTTTAATAGATGCAATCTCAGGGGCATTTTTACGTTTTCATCATCGAGCCGTATAACCACTGCTAAATCATCAGCTCACCTTCTAAAAACAATCATGTCCACTCAGAAAGGTCACAAACGCAAGCGCAGTATCCAGGACACTCCGGTCGACCTGACGAAAATGCAGCAGGCCCGACAGCGACTCTCCGCATTACAGGAAGAGTTGAGCGGCATCGAAGAAACTGAGACTGAAATGGAAGAGATCATGAAGCACGTAGATGCGTTGCAGGGCATTCTTGGCAGTACCAAGAAGCTCGTGAGTTGAATCGGCAAAGCCTATTGTCTCTCTTGTCTCACGTACTCGCCAGAAAATTTCGTTTTCTTCGGTACAACGATCCGATCTCTCAAGCTTGGGATTGGAGCGAAAGCCTCTCCGGTTCAATGACGGTGCACTGGAGGCCCGCATCGCAGCTTCGGATATCGATTCGAAACACATAGAAGCTCTTTGCTTGCAGATCACTCGAATCCATCGTTCGACCAGTAAGAGAGTAAGTCCAACTCGGTCACACATGGAGCATGACGACGAGTAACGTTTGTGTGCAGTTCGAAGCAGGTGCCCGAATGATCCTCGATGCCGTTCTCCTGACGATCGCCGACATCTCTCTTGACGCGAAAGAAAAACTCCCTGTGGCAATATTCCCAGAGATGCGGGTCGCATCCGGCGACGGCGTGTTGGTGAAGAATGCCAAGAACCAGTTTGAAGTGTGGCTCGTCGGGAAGCGTTGATTATGGGATTTGCACTTACCAATACGAGGGAGATCGCAGTAGGGGCCATTTGGTTCTTATGTGCAACGTCGCCTGGATGATATTTTCCAGATACGGTGCTCCGATCTACGCTGGACGATCTTATGATCTATGCCAGAAACTGCACCATGTTAATCGAAGCGAAACGTGATAAGGACATGTTGAAGGATAGCATGCCGGAAGCTACTAGTCAGGCTATCGCTTTGAGCGAGGTAACCGGGTGTGCGTTCAATAACTTTGCCTTTGACATCTCTAATTACTGTGTATCTAGCAATAAGACTGTTCGGTATTGTTTGTCCGATGGAAACGAGTGGATGTTTCTGGTGTACACTTGCGACGACCAAGGACATCGTATCTCGTACGAAGGTCCAGTGCTCACGATGATGCAATCACACATCGCAGCCTGCGAGAAAGATGTCCGATGCCTCGTGGCGGTATTGTATCATTGGGTATGTCTGGCTCCAAATGCGGAATCATGATAATAACTGACTTGCTTTTAATGTCATTTGCAGCTAAGGACAGATGGCGATATCAAGAACGATCCCCTTTGCATGACTTAGTCATTGACTCTACATAGATAGCAATGAATGTCAGTGACTTGGTCGAGATATTCTTCTCTTTTTTGCTGGTCACGTCCCTGGGGTTCAAGTAGACAGCCCGGCCCCGGCTTGGGCTCGGCTCGAGACCAACCACAAAAGGCCGTCGTCGGCGTTTTGCCACTATGATGGTGGTGGTAAAAAATCAATGGTAATATTAATTCTGGGGATATTTATCTGCTATCTGAAATACCTCTGTGGTGCTAGCTTACTTACAGCGGCACACCACCTCCCCGACTTTTAGTCATCATCAGCCGACTGCGCGTAAACTGCGATCTAGAGTCTTGGTCAGTTTCACAGAAACTAAATCAACTCTGACATGCTCACAGCCGCGACCCGGTGCCCCGTATATTGGACAACAACGCACTCTCCAGCGCCGACGCCGACAAGCTGTCTGTGTGACACGCGTAATCAGCACACGCAATCTCGTCCGCAGTCAGCACTCACCGCTGAGATCGCTAAAACTGGACGTTTCCGATCCATGGTTGCTCCCTTGATCGCTCAGGCTCATGGGCGCGTACCGCCTGCCCGTGGCCACGCCAGAGGACACACTCGGAGGGCTGGACGACTTGGCGGGGGACATGTGGCGGCTGATGGGAGAGTGGGAGGAGGGCGAGGGGATGTCAGGTATCGAGCCCTGTGGCGAGCCTGCGCTGGACACGCTCAGACTCGTGCTGTTGCTCCGGCTCGACAGCCCGTCCTCCCGCTGGCGGTCGCCGGTCGCGAGTGCGTGCGGCGATGACGAGGGCAGCCACCGTCGGCCGCGTTCTGAGCCTTTGCGTTCCCTAGAGCTAACGAGCCCCAGCGCATCGTTGGTCATCATTTGCTGTAGCTCCTGCAGTTTGCGGTCTAGTGCTTCTTGTTCTTCCGCTTTCCGGTCTGCTTCTTCCTCTTTGAGAGCTTGTTCGTCTTCAGAGTCTGTGTCTTCGGAAGACGCGGGTGAGACAGGGCGAGGGATGGCGGGTTGCTTAGGTGCCTGGACGGTGATGGTAGATGAGGAGGCAGCCTTTTTGTGTCGCTGCGAGTTGCTGCCCAACGAGTTGAGCCGCGCGCGTACGCCTATCGGGCTGGGCAGCGTGGATGATTCTGCGAGGCGCAGACGCCCCGCCAACGACGGCACCACTACCGACGGCCGTTCCGTTTTCTGGCTGGCAGATGCAGGGCAGAGAGCACCAGAAATGTCCTTGAGACCTCGGATTTCCTCCTGGAACCGTGCGTTGACGCGGTAGAGGAGATACGGCAGCGGCACCTCCAAGTGAGCGGCGAGACCCTTCCAGTCGGCGCCGCCGCCGTCGATGGAACGCGAGCGCTCAATGACCTTCCAGAGAATGTCGGCCTTTTCAGACGTCCAGAGTATCTGCGGGGGGTCTGGGGGGGCGTTTGGAGGCCTGTTTGAGGGGATGCGGACGAGGACGCGGATGGGGGGAGCAGGCATGAGCCAAAACATGGACCCAGCGGTGGCCTCTGAAATCCAAGGTGCGCGTCCCGACCAGCGCTCGCCGTCGCTGACAGCGTCCAGCGCTGCAGGCCATCTACGGCGATGACGCCGTCGACATCTGGAACGACGCCGACCCCGTCCGCTACGCCGTCACCGTCCATCACCCCGTCGCCCTCTCCTTCCTCGTCTCCCTCCCGCCGTCTTATCCAGCAGCAGCCCCACCACAGCTCCAGCTCCTCTCCAAGTACATAGGACACTATGCTCCAGACGCCGCCCTCTTTGGCGCCATCCTGCGCACCTACATGTCCGTCAACGGCGTCCAGTGGTCCGCCGACACGCTGTGTGTGTTTGATGGGCTGCAGAACGCAATCGAGCGATGCACGGCGTGGTATGAGGACCGGCTGAGGGCAGACAGAGCGAGTGAGCTGCACAAGGTGGAGACGGACGAAACGCCCGTTGGCACGGCGAGCAAGGCAGCAGCAGACGATGGGCAGGACGGTCTCCCAGCCGGGATCGAAATGCACATGGCAGAGCCGATTGTGGATCGCAAGAGCGTGTTCGTAGGGGCGGGCGTGTCGCATCGCGGATGCCAGTCAAGTCCCACAAATCGTGTCGGCGCTGAGGTCGGACAAGCGGATAGCGCGAGCAGCGCACCCGACTATCTGGGCGTATCGCAGCCAAGCGGGAAACACGCTCTGCCAGGGTAAGTGGGCTACAGAGCTCGTCAACAACGCGTCGGCTGATGGCCGTGGCAGACAACGACGACGACGGAGAGACGGCTGCAGGCGGCCGCCTTGCTCATCTGCTACAGATAATGGTGGGCGCTTCGTCCATATCATCCCACCTCTTCTCACATCTCTCGCATCCAAAAGCAACTCGACAATGTCCTCGTCGTCGTCACCCGCTACTTTGGCGGCATCCATCTGGGCCCAGACAGGTTCAAACACATCAACAATGCAGCCCGCAATGCACTGGATGTCGCAGGACTTCTGGACTCTGTAGAGACGAAAAGACGGGGAAGGAAGTAGCTGGTTGTAGAGTGACTTGTATCAATACACTCATGCCTTTGCCTCTTCTCACCACCACCCGGGCTCCAGTCTTTCGTCGCCTTTCTCTCAGAATGGCCAGCACCAGCCTCAAGGACCCAGACCTGATCAGGTTCCAAGGCCTCATTGACGGACAGTGGGTCCACGCCAAGTCCGGGGACACAATCAAGGTCTTTAGTGAGCAGCAGCCATGCCTTTGCGCTCCCACAACCCCTCAACTCGACGTGCCCGCTCAGACCCCGCTACGAACGAAGAGCTCGGAACGGTCCCCGATATGGGGCTTGCAGAGACCAGTCAAGCCATCCAAGCTGCCCACCGTGCGTTCCCTTCCTGGAGCCGTCTGCCACCAAGAGTAAGCGTTCACCCCCCCCCCACCACGTCGCTTATTACGCCAACTCTGCCATAGAAACGACATGATATTTTGCTCAAGTTCTCTACCCTCATGAAAGAAAACTCGGATGACCTCGCTAGGCTCATCGTGAGTGCCGCTTTCACGCTCCATTTGGATCGTCTGTCATTTCTTTAGACGTTGGAAAACGGAAAGCCATTGCCAGAGGCCCTGGTGAGTGTCGTGCTAGAGGACAAATCAGACGTACCCACCACACAAGGGGGAACATAATTACAGTGCAGGCTTCATCGAGGTAATGCTGCTTCCTCCTCCCCGTACCGACATTGACATCATCTAGTGGTTTGGTTCGTGTCATTCGATTCGCAGCTGTGACGGCCGGCGTTGATATACTCCTTGATAGCCGAGGAAGCCGTTCGTATGTACGGAGGTACGGTACACATTGGCGCTTCCCATGTCCAACTAACGGGGCGCAGAATATATTCCGTCGCCCATCCCGGGCACACGAAACGTTGTCATCAAGCAGCCTGTCGGCGTTGTGTAAGCTGGTCACATCGATACGTCCCTCGTACGCGAGCCTGACGTGAGCAGGTCTATTCTCACCCCATGGAACTTTCCTTCAGCCATGATCACGCGTAAACTCGGACCAGCTCTAGCCGCAGGATGTGCCGTCGTCATCAAGCCTCCACCAGAGACACCATTTTCCGCGCTTGCACTGGCAGAGGTCAGTCCACCACCCATTTTGCCTCTCTCTCTGCCCTGGCTCAATGCCCCCTGCAGCTGTCCCGCCGCGCAGGTGTACCCGACGGCGTGATCAATATGGTCACCACGCAAAAGAACGTCTCACAAGTCGGCCGAGAAATGTGCGAAAACAAGATTGTGAAAAAGGTCAGCTTTACGGGATCCACTCCGGTCGCCAAGATTCTGTATGGATTGGCCTCGACGACGATGAAAAAGTCGGTGTTGAGTTCGCGCGTTGTGTCGTGCGGGGTGTGCTAACGATGACAGGGTGTCCATCGAAGCAGGAGGAAACGCGCCGTTTATCGTGTTTGACGATGCGAATGTGGACGAGGCTGTGGCTGCTGCTGTTGTGTGCAAGTTTAGAGGGAGCGGACAGACGTGTGTGTGCGCCAACAGGATCTACGTCCAGTCATCGGTCTATGCTGAGTTTGCATCTCGCCTGGCAGAAAAAGTGGCCGCTTTCAAGGTCGGCAATGGGCTCGAGGACGGAATGTGAGTCGTCTTTGTTGGTACCCTTGCGATGTTGGTGAACCCCCGGGGTAGAACACACGGACCTCTGATTCACGAACGTGCCGTTGAAAAGGTGCAACGACACTTGGACGATGTGGTTCAGCGGGGCGGTCAAGTTTTGGTTGGGGGCAAGATCGTTCCCGGAACGTCCTTCTTCCCTCCGACCGTCCTCTCCGACGTCCCTAGCGACGCGCTGTTGAACCGAGAAGAAACGTTTGGACCTCTCGCCGCGCTTGTCAAGTTTGAAACGGAAGAAGAGGTTATCACGCTCGCCAACAATACCGATTCTGGCCTCGCGGGCTACATTTTTTCGCGTGACGTTGGAAGGGTGTGGAGAGTGGCGGAGAGAATCGAGGTGGGTATGGTCGGTGCCAACACTGGGCTTATAAGCCAGGTGGAGATTCCGTTTGGAGGGATCAAGGAGAGCGGGCTGGGGAGAGAGGGTGGACATGGGATTGAAGAGTACGTGAATACAAAGTTGATCTCGTTTGGAGGTATCGGAACGTAATGCAATCTATTCGAGTTACAGTCCTGCTCCTCGCTCTTCTCTGACGTCATTGACAAGCGTACCAATCCCGTTGCCGAGCCACGTCAACATCCTGTCGCCGTGTTTCAAGTAAATCGCTGGCTTCCGGACGAACCCGACGCCTTTGGGTGTTCCGGTCAGGATGACGGCGCCTGGTTCGAGCGTCGTGCCCTGGGAGAGATGCGCAACGGTCTTGCGCACGGTGAATATTTGGTCGCTGCACCGATGTCGCCAAGTGAGATCGGACCAGGGGGGGAAAAAGAGAAAAAAGAAAAGAAAAAAGGGACGTACGATGTGTTGCCGTCTTGGAGAATGACGTTGTTGACGGTACATTTCAGTGGTATGGTTTGCGGGTCGGGGATGGCACTCGCTGAGACGATGCATGGACCGAACGGGTTGGTGTTGTCTCGTACTCGCAGTCAGCTTATCCCGGAGGAGCGCGAACGGTACTTGAAAACGGCATACCAAAGCTCTTGGAAAAACACCATTGGGAGACGGCCATTTGGTGTTTCCTAAACGACACCTTGCGCATTCAGGCCAGTGAACACAACGGCAAGGAGCAGAGAGCGGGGGCACACATACGTCGTTGGCACCGGTATATCCGAGGACGTGGTCCAGCGCGTCCTCTTCCGAGATGTCCTTTGCCGCCTTTCCGATGACGATGGCGAGTTCTACTTCATAGTCTGGTAGGTGCTCGTTCACGGGCTGGGCCACGCGCGGAATGACCACGGTTGCACCCGGTCCGATGAGCGCGGTAGCAGGTTTGTAGAACAGGATCGGGAAGCTTTGCAAAAAAAAAAAAAAAAAAAAAAGAGAAAAAAAAAGAAATGATGCTTTCCTTTTTTTGAGGAGGAGCTCACTCACTCGGGTTTCGCCATCTTGGCCTCTGCCTGCGAGAAAAAGGGAAAGCGGTCAACCCCACCATGTCACCAATGCAGTTGAAGAGGACGAACGGCATGATCAGAGTAGTTCAGGCCCAGGCATCTCACGACGCCGACTTGGTTCCGGGAGAGCGGGGAAAGCAGGGCTTTGACGGTGAGGACGTTATCCGTGACCTGCGCAGCGGGATCAAGCGCAGAACCGGTGATCTCGCGAACTTTGATTGGGTTGCCCAGGTGGGCGGCCAGACCGACTATTGAGGGACCCAATCGAGCGGTGCACAGCTCTGCCCAGATAAACACCCACCATCGAGATTCGCATCGATCGGTTGACCAATGTGCACGCGCGCCGTCTCTGCGGCGACGAAGCGAATGAGACGGGTCCATTGCCGCCCATGCGCGCGTTCTACACCGATCGCGGTACTTACGGTGCTGAGGGATGCCATGTCGAGTAAGGCGGCAGTAGTGCGGACAAGCGGGCCGAACGGGAACAGGGAACGCGGTCACGTGAGAAAGCAACGCCTACCCAATCCAACACGCGGAAATAGACGCCCACATAAGTTTGCGTTTAGAATTAGACAACGTGTTCGGCTGTCGTGCAGAATCGCCCATGGAAGATCGCCCGGACATGCAGTCCTGCATCCAGGATGCTCTCGACGAGGTGCCGTCTTCAAACTGCCCTATCACCGCCTGATATTGACTCGGGGTAGCTTCTGTCCCCTCGTTCTCAAGCTGATGCGAAAACGAACGCGTTGGAGGAGTTAGAACGCCATCTGGCGCTCGCGTGCTTAAATGACTCGCACAGTCTAAACCATTTCAAGTCACTACAACGATCGTTTGAATGCAACAGTACGTGTTGGGCATGTTCATTTTGCGCGGGCGAGGCTGACCACAACCTCAGTACCGTTACGCGTGCTGACATGGGTATCAATAACGACGCCCAGGTTGGATACATTGACAAACAAGGGTGTCATCGAGAGTATGCATGTGATCCATTGTTCGCGAAACAGACCCATTGAATGATTCCATCCGACAGAAGGACGTGAGAATGACGTGTTGAAAATGGTTTCCCAGCTATCGCTTGCCCTGTCAATAATACAAGGCACTGCTCTGATCCACGACGCCAGTAAGGTTTATCTAGGGCGAAAACACGCACTGGAGGTGAGTCGACAAGTCCGGCTGCGATGGGTCCTTGATCCGACCGCGTTTTGATCGCAGATACTTCTTGATCTGCTGCTGGTATCTCGACACGTCTCACATCGCCCACTCTCAGTCTATTGTGCTGGATACATTATTGTGCATCCTTGTTGATGCGCCCAACTCGCTACGGTCGTTTGAAAATGCGAATGGAGTGCAGTCGGTTGTCAAGATTCTGAAGCGAGCAGGGACGCCGCGTGAAGTAAGGTACGTTGCCGCCGCATGGTTCGTATGCATGTTGGAATGAATGACGACAGGATGAAATGCCTCGAGTTTTTGTACTTTTATCTACTGGACGAGACACCGCCGCCATCCGAGTCGGATACAGCGCCGGCTACACCTGTCAGGAAGAAGCCATATCTGTCGCCCAGGCCAATGTTGCCTTCGTCGAGACAGGTGTCGTCGTCGTCTGCAACGCTCGTTGGATCGCGGTCAGCGTCCAGCGAGTCTCTCATGTCGATGACGTCAGCGTCTACCGCACCGTCGTCCCTGGCTTCTTCCCCCGATAACACGTCCGTGATCGAGCCCGAAGTGTCGGTTGCGGTTCCGGCTGCGAGTCCACGGACACGCCATTCCCACATTTTGGTTGACTCGCCATTACTGGAGCCGCCCATATTACCCAAATCCGGCTATGCAATATCGCCCAAGCGTCGTCAAATCGGCCCGAAGCATGCTCCGAGTAAAAGCATGTCGGTAATACCCATGATCAAAATCGGAAATAAGCTGTACAAGTCCCGGAGCGAGGAACGGGAGCCACCAGCGGGGCTGAGGGGGTTGGGGCGGTTGACTCTGGCTGTAGGATCTGAAAAGACCAAGTCGACGGAGGAAAAGAAGGAGCTGTTGGGGACGATGCTGGGAAATGTGGATGCGCTCGTCGAGAGTGTCAGAAAGGCCGGGATCTGGGGTCTCGGTTGATCGGTGAGGTTGTCTCCATTGTCATTGTCGTGTTGTCATGCACTGCTATCTGTATCAACGCATTGTAATTGCTACAGTATTACTACGCGATGTATTACGGCCGCCGCTACGCGGACTTTGGATCCGACGGGTTCGGTGGACGGCCTGCCTGCAGCGCACGTGCCTCAGCGTCGATGTCGTCGAACGCGTCCTGCTTGACGGCGGATGATGGAGTAGGCCCAGACGCCGACCGCGAATGCGCCGAGTGCGAGGCCGGTCAAGGCATTCCTGAGGCGATAGGGCTCGCGCGCGCGGCGAAGGCCGGGGGACATGGCCTGCAAATGGTCAGCATGGCCACAGTAGGGAACAGAAGAACGGACGCCTGAGGCAGGGCGGTAGGAAGCAGCGGCAAGTTTACGGTCGATGTAGGACATGATGCAGAGTGACTAAAATGCGCTTACGCTTTGTCAGCAGCACGTGGTGATCCCCTTTCCAAAGTGGACTAAGTGACTTCTTGACACATTCCATGCCGAGGTAAGGACGTCTTCTGTCCTTCTCGTCTCTGCTCTCATGTACCATTCCCGCCTCCACAGAGCACTTGCCTTCATTGTCGCCTTCTCGGGCCTCGTCTTCAACTGTCTTGCCGTCGCACAGCTCCTCAGCCTTTCGCTCTCCTTCAAGTCCGAACAAGACACTGAATGGGAGTGGCTCGGCGACAAATGGCGCATAGACGGCCTTAAACTCGTCGCCGGTCTTCTCTTTGCCTATTTCTCATCCGCAGCCGTCATCTCCGCCACAGGCCTCGTTGGTATCATCAAGGTTAGTTCTGTCCCCACGCCCGAGCCATCAGCTCCCTCATGACTCCCTTCAGAGCAAAGCATCGCTCGTGCGATTTTATCGCGATTATTACATCGCAGACTTTTCGTTCTGCACATCCTTTGCCATTATCGTCATCTATGCCGCCTTCCACACGACAATGCGGACCAGCATCTGCGAGGAGCTCTCGCGGCATCCTGAACTCATGCGGGACATGCAAGAGATGGGAATGAACATTGAGAATTGCGAGCTATGGCTCTCTCGCGCTGCGCTAGCTATCGCCGCGGTCATGTTCACCCTCGTTGCCATTCGCGTACGTCTACACGCCTTGTCCGTCACACGACTCACTGATCCATCGTATGCAGCTACATTTTCTCCTCGCTGTATCCACGTTCTACACTGGCCTTGTGCGCTCATGCCGATTTTGCTCCGCCACTGACCAAAACATATCGCGGATTCGCTCGCACTCGCGCTCCGACAGCAAGCGCATATATCTCCTGCCATCCTCGGAGGACTCGTCCGAGCTGGTGTATGCGCCAGTGCCGATGAATAGATTATCTCCCGACCTGCGCAATCAGGCGATGGAGGCATGGGTGTGTGAGACAGCGCCGGCCAGCCTGACACGTAAGCATCATTCCAGGCGGCATTCCCGATCCGGCATGGCATCGAGTAAAGAGAACAGAACAGGAACCATCTTCCTGCCGATACAGCCAGACGAAGGCCTCCTGCCTCCTTACGACAAAGTCTAATTTCCGCCCGTGCATTCGTCACATACACTCACGTCTCGCAAAACTCTATTTTTTTGTGTCGGCACCATGGCCTTTATATCACGATTTTCCAATGCAAGATCCACGCTCTTTATATTTTTCTACATTCTCACTCGTTGCCATCCCTGCAAACTCGGGATGACGGATTCTTCCCGTCTTTCCCCTTTTGGTAATTTGACAAACTTGCTATCAGTCATCCGAGTCGCCTGTAACTCATCGACATCCGTTTGCATATTTTATAAACGCTCCGCTCCATTGGGTAATATGGTCGGCTTGCGCGGTTTTCATTGTACACTGTCTTTGTGATTATGATGTAACTACATACGTCGATTATCTCGTATTGTGATAAGATAAGAAACTGATGTTAGTGGCTATTTTTGCTCATGCCATCCAATCTTTCGCCTGCTTGAGACCATCTTGATGACCGTACAGACAGAGAGGAGGTTCACGCCAGATGCCTAAGAATCTCTTACCAGAGAAAAGATAAAGCATACATGTAAACGCCTGCGTGATGACGCGCGGCTCGTAATGCGCCCGAGTCAATTACCGTGTGTGTGAGATAGATGACTATCGCCAGACTAGAGGATCACCCGCAGCTACATGTGATATTTGTCTCTAGACTAGTCGCTCGGCACTCCACGGCCGGTTGGTGACAATTTCGTGCATGTAGTCATGCCAGTCGTCATCGACACACGAGTTCCAATGATTAGCAACGAGATGAATGCCATCTAACGCTTTGGTTCCCGTCTCAAGCACAGTTAACACACGCCAAATCCAGGATCTTCTGTGGTACATGGCTGATATGGGGCCCAAAGATCAAGCCGCAATTGGGTTGTTGCAACAACAAGGCCGTCGCGCCACAGTGACGGGTGACAGGTCGTTACCAAAGCGGGATGATCTACGCACGTTCTCCGTTTAACTCGCGCATCGCGATGCCTCAATGCAGAGCTAGACTTGCACATACGCTTTTGCAGGTCGGCGGTTACACACGAGCTCCGGGTACACCCATTCTCAGAATTGATGCATACTTGGTGTTGAGCACGGCAGAGTAAGACTGGCACGTTGAACACGAATCAAAGTCTTGACCCAAAACACCATGCTCCGTCAGAATGCTCGCTCTAGTACCAAGATGGAATGTGATAAGAATCGCATTCCTAGACCATCCTCTTTCATACAAGTCATTATTGTTAGCATGACGATTTGGAGGCACGCCCGGCATCATTTCATTCGGGATTCGGGGCGGGGAAGCGCAACGAATACGCGTGCTACCAAACCGCGTGCTACCAAACCGCGTCCAGACTCGAGTGATTTGTGAAAGTAACGCCACTGAAGACAGGAGTAGCTATTTTGCATGTCAAGAGGAGTCCTGCGGTCTGGAAGTCGAAATGCTGGAGTTTGGTGTGAGTCGAGTGGGCTACATAGAAGCTTAGGGTGCTCAAGACAGAACACCGACGGTTGGTTCGGGCAAACAAGTGAGTTAGCTGTAGCGTAGTGGGAAAACAATTCTGGTCATTTCCGCAACATTAACGTTGGCCACCAAAGGGTTGAAACCTTCATTCGGAGATGCAGCTAGATAACGGCACGGGTTCCTATTGGGCCATGATGTTTTTGTAACAAGGCTCTTGTGTCAGAGGTCTAGACTCGAGGAAATTGAACAGGTCATTCACTGGCGCGTTAATCTATTGGGTCTTCTGGAGAACGTGTTCCACACACGCTCAAGTGTCATTCGCCGTGAGTGACAGAGAGACCCGTTCCTACGGGAACGAGTTGTATGTTAAAGCAGGTGACAAAATGACGTGATAAAATGTGTACCTGAAAATATATTGGGCATAGAACCTTCAGGTAACAAAGTCTAGACCTTTTCGTTCATGGTGGAGATGTATCCGAAATGCTGTATATCCTGCTGTTAACCACATTGATACTGGCACAAGAAGCAGCAGGCATTGGCGACCAGTGGCGAGAGGGGAGCCCTGGGTCTCCCTTGCCGTGGATTGATTGGCCAAAGAACCGGCAATAACGGAAACTGAGCCGAATACGACGCAGCGGCCGACCCGGCTCGTGGAACATGACGATTTGTCGTGAGATAGCAGAATGATCTCGCCGTGCCTCGATCTTTGAATAACAGTGCATAAGCACAGCATATTCAATGGAAATCGGAAGCCAGTGGCAGCTCGTGAAGGGCACATCTCGAATGCCACCCGAGCGTTGAGTAAATCCGATAATTACTGCCATTAAAGGGTGCAGCGTGGAGCAGAAAGTTAGCATATGGGGGTTGACGTTGAATGATGGTCCAGACCATGCCGTGTACGCGAGATGAGATGAAAAAAGCCCGCAGATGACTGGGCTTATCCATTTTGCTGTTTCAATGACGCAGACAGGGAGCCGAGCTTACCAGACCGATGATAGACCGTGTTCCAGAATGGTCTGGGTAGAGCACTAAAACAACCGAGAGACCTAGGATTGGTGGAAAGACCTGCTCGGCATGCTGAGAACACACCGTGAAAGGCTGGCGGTGGACGATGATTGGCTTCGGGTGGCGCAGAAGAAGGGATGGCAAACGCGTCCGAGATCAAGAAGGTCGCGTAAGAAGGCCAGCGATTGGTGGGGCAGACCTAGGTCGAGCCAATGCGGTTGGCTATAAAACCCGTTCTGTCATGCCTGCCTCCCATGCCCCGCACCCACAGCCGCTCCTCCTCGCAGTCCCCCCAGGATCCTGCCAAGCGCCGGAAAACGTCGCATTCGCCTTCCCCACCCAGATCCTTGGCGGACGGCCTCCTCGACCACGAGAACGTCGCGCGTCTCCATGCCGAATACACAAACAACTCGCCTTTCAAGTATGCCGTCATCGACAGCCTTGTCCAAGACTCGCTGCTCGAAAATGTCATGCGCGAGTGTCTCGCAGAGCTCAGCTTCACGACCAAGGAGACCGATATCTACAAGGTTGACATATCTCTATCCTTCCGCTCCATCTAATCCGATGTCACAGGTCAACCAAACTGGCGATCTTGCCTCTCTCAACTATCTCTCTGCCAATCAGCTCTCCTTCCTCCCCAATCTCCTCGCCCTCCGCGATGCCCTTTATTCTGCAGACTTTAGACACTTTCTCCAGTCCGTCACAGGCTGTGGTCCCTTGTCAGGCATAAAGCAGGACATGTCCGTAAACTCGTACACCAAGGGCTGCCACCTGCTTAATCATGACGACGTCATTGGCACACGCCGCGTTTCTTATATATTATACATGCCCCTTCCGAACCATCAAACGTGGCAAAACGACTGGGGTGGCGCCCTAGAACTCTACCCTGTCGAAGCTAGCCGAGACGGGCAACCGGAGCCGGGTCCCGTCCCTTCCAAGAGCATCCCCCCGAGTTGGAATCAGTTTATATTTTTCGAGGTCCAGCCAGGTAAAAGTTTTCACTCCGTGGAAGAGGTCATCGTAGGAGGTGAGAACGATGGCCGAGAACGTCTGAGCATCAGCGGCTGGTTCCATGCACTACAGCAAGGCGAGGAAGGCTATGAGCCAATGCAAGAGTCTGAAATCAAGAGTTCGCGAGAGCAACTCGTAAGCCTATTCGATTGACCGTTAGCTGCGCGCCAGCTCACTTGTTGCTTCTAGACGTCCTCGTCTATCGTTTTCAGCTCATATCAAGACGATATTGATGATATCTTGCTTCCTGATGATGATGGCCTGCCAGAGGCATACGTTGCCTTCCTCTCCGAGTACCTGAACCCCGTCTACTTACAGCCGCGTACAATGAAGGCCCTCGCCGCGCGTTTCATCGAAGAGTCATCCGTCGAACTACACTCTTTCCTCTCTCATGATCTCGCTCATGCTCTGGAGACAGGTTTGCGGAGCCTTGACGCCAAGGATGGGTTAGATGAAAAGCGTGATAGACGCATACCACCACATGTGTCCGGGGGAAATGGAGTCTGGGCCATCAGAGGCCCTCCCCATAAGTGGCGGTATTGCGTTCTAAAACGGCCTGAGAATGATGCTCCGGTGGCTACCGTCAGACCACTTGCCAGAAGTTTCGTCAACGATATCCTCCGCAGCCTGCAGGATGAGCTATTTCCGAGTCCTTCATTCCGCGCCTGGCTAACCCTCGTTTCACGACTAATGCCTTTGAGGTGTCGCGCCGAGGCTCGACGGTTCCGGCCTGGTCTGGACTACACCCTTGCTACAAGCGAGGAAAAAGAGGCACGGCTAGACGTCGTCCTCGGACTGACGCCGGAAGTCAAAAATGACAGTATGGACTGTGGGAAGCATTCGGCAAAGTGGAAGGCAGGCAGAACAAGGATGGCCAACAGGCGAATGGGGAGGCTGGGAGGTGGGTACCTTTACATAATGAGGTTCTTCATCTTTCGACTCATGCCACCTGTTAGTGCTACATGGCCCCGCACGATGAGGAAGATGATCCAGCGGTTTACCGTTCTGGACGTAAGAAAGCGAAGCCTAGTGATTCTACGCAGGACCGCTCGAGTCGAACGTCTAGCCGTACGAGCCATTCGGGATCACCCGGCAGTCCCCGCACAAGTAGAACCAACACGCCACCAACTCCTAGCAATGATGGCGACCCTGACGAAGGTACTCTTCTCACGGTCCAGCCTGGATTTAATCGTCTGCTCCTCGTGCTACGTGATGAAAGAGTGATGCATTTCGTTAAATATGTGTCTGCAGCTGCTGAGGGCTCAAGATGGGACGTATGCGGTGAATACGAGGTTGGAATGCTGGAGTCCCAAGATGACGATGAATAATAAGATTTTTCTGCTGGGTACCGTATCGGGATTATGTTATTAACCCACCTGTATCCACGACTCTTTAATACACGGTGTGTCGCTACACTAAATAATATATATCGATACCGAGACTGTGAGGTATCTAGTCAAATTTTATTTTTTTGCCTTGACTGGGTATGATAGCAACTGATTCGCGTTGAGCAGAGGCCAGGCTAGCGCCAGGCTTTATACGAGGTTTCGGGCCTTTCTTTAAAGTCCTTTGTACACGAGCTGGAAGAGTGTTTACTTCGTCCACCCGCTGTCGTTTTGATGGGCGCTCTAGGCTCTTCGCCTCGTCGCCCTCACCCTCCACGCGTGCACTTTGCTTCACGGTCTTCGGTGTCTTGCCATCAATTAGCAGAGACTTCTGCCTCCTTCCAACTTTATCCCCACCAACCGATCTGGGCGCTCTTCCAGGGCTTTTTGGCGCACCTCTGCGGACGGCATCAGGACTGGCGTACTCGATCACTAGCTTTCTTCCGTTGAGGAAAAAGTTCTTGGGATTGGTTAATGCTGAGCTGGCATCTTCTGTGCTCATAAAGTCAACAAAGGCGAATCTGAATCCGCATCGCGAGTGATAGTAAGTGATAATTTTTAAAAATAAAAATAAAAAGAGGTCCGCGCATACCGATGCGGCGTACCCTAGATGATATAACGTACCCTTTGCATAAGCCGCTGTCCTCGAAGGTTCCCATCCGTACCTTGCGAATGTAAGAATTTGATTGGATGCTGAATGGCGGTTTGGACTTGTCCTTCACCGTGAGATTATCCATCTTCTGCTGTCTCCCTGCAGAGGGAATCCGATGGGCATTCAGCATCTCGATGATGTCGGCCTCGGTCGTCTCGAATCCAAGATTTCCGAAGAATAGAGTAGGGCCTGGAGGCTGCTTCTGGGCCCTCAAAATTTTCTGAGCTGTTTTAGAATACGTCTTGGGTGCGGCGGCCCTGTCAGTGTCCCCTGTCACGTTGCTGTCAACGACTGGTTGGGGTCGGCCCGTAAAGTCATCTCCTGTGCGACTCGGCGTTAGCGATTGCTGTGTGAGACAAATCAAGGCCTGGAACGACGATCGTACCATCTTTTATGAGCAGCTTGCGGCCAATGAGGGGTTGCTCAGACAGTGCGATCGCGCACGTTTTGGCTTCTGGGGTGGCGAAATCGACATAGGCGAATCTAGAACATGGAGCGTTGGTCCAGTCTGCTGCACGGTCGATAGCAAGAAGCCCACCCTCGGTTTTCTGCCTTTCTGCCAGGACCTGCAGCCGCCTTTGTGGGCATGTTGATTCTCGTAATCTCGCCCACTCTGGCGAAAAATGTCTTGAGCTCATCCACCGTCGTCTTGTACAAAAGATTGCCGACCCAAACAGAATTTTGTCGTCTACTTGAGCCAGCTGTTGATACGTCGGCTGCTCCAGACTTTTCGCCAGCGAGTGCTGAAGCTTTCGACTTTTGGTGCTCCCATTTCTTTTGTCGGCGCTTTTCGGCATGGGAAAGGACCTTGCTGCTTGTCTTCTTCGTCATTGAGTTCGTCATCTGCCTCCTGGCGCTCTCGTTTCTTTCCGTCCCTTGTCGTAACCGCTTTCACAGGCTCTCCGTCCTTCCCTTCATCACCACTCTCTTCAGATTGAGATTCATCGTCATCAATGTTCCTAGATTGAATATTTGATTGATTTTCAAAGTCGGAAACTCCGTTTTCTTGGTCTGATGATACGCTGGATGCTTTTGATGATTCAGAAGACGAACGCATTTTTCAGTGGCAATATTTTTGGCGTCTCGGGAAATTATTGCCATAAAAAGATGCCGCCATGGTCGTGCCTGGGAATTAAATTGAGTGGAGTGGCGAGGCACAAGGGAATCGCTTGCGCCAATCGTGATTGTCCTCAAATTTCTCGCTTGCAACACGGGAGTTGCCAAAGAAACCGTCGGCTCTCCCTTAAACACTGCATCTTTCGAAAGACTTGGGTGTGTGAGTGATGCACGCGCATTAGGCACTGGTTATATGAAGACCCTGTTTCACCCTCAATCTGACTTCTCTGGCCGTGTCCAAACAAGTGAGAGCGTTCCAGAATAGTCATATGTCGGCTATTCACATTTGGCAAAAGAATTCGCATCAAAGATAAGAAGTCATATCGTAAATTTCTTACTCTGTTATAGCACATGTAGCTCAGATAATTTATGTATGTATGTACGTGTCACGCCTCGTGCTCTAGATAGAGGACGTCTCCACTCTGCATCCCCGGTTAAAAAACATCCTTAGCACCTAGATGACATGAAATAGACATTTGTGAACCACACACTCTAGTAGGGCTGTATTGCTACAAAAAAAAAAGGAAATACTATATCGCAGGACGACGTTCACTGACATCTCCCCCAGCCAATTCAAAACCGTCCGCCTCACTAGAAATAACGGACTGAAGCCAGAGACGTAGGTCCTTCAATTCCTGGGGACAAGTCGAGTGAGCCACCCCTTGGTATATTCTGGTTCTAATGCCGTGGATGTTGTTTTCGGTAGCCTTTGGCATACCACACTCATCTATCAAGCATTTGATAGAAGCTGTACACAGGCTGAGGTGAACAAGGGGATCAGTGGAACCGTGGCCACAGAAAACAGGCGTTGTCGTGGCATGGGGAGCCTAGCATCTGTGATGTGATAGAATAAACAGTGGGAAAGACTACGGTTGCATGGTGCTCACACTTTTGAACTGTTTATGGATAGGTAGCCAGCCACTGAGGACGGCAATTCCAGCGAGCTTTCTCTCTGACGTGAGGCCTGTTAGGTATGACATTGCGCCTCCTTGGCTAAAGCCACCGAGGACGATTCTACTAGAATCGATGCCACTGTCGACTTCGGCCCTGATCAGTTCATTGATCTGCTTTGAAGAGTCCAACATTCCCTTCTCGTCCTCCTCGGCTTTGAAGCCAAAGGATTTGATATCAAACCTTGCCAGTGAAACCAAGAATGCGTGGGTTCGCCAGTTCATGCATAATCATAAGAGAAACGATACCAGGATGGCATCTCCATGCCCATATTGGCCGTGACGGGACGCGTGGGTCTGTTTTATTAAACGCGATAGAAAGATGGCAAGGCAGACAGCAACATCAGTGTGAAAGGTTCTTGTGATATCTGAGGACTGCTTACGAGTGCGGTAAAATCCATTTGACATGGTTGAGTCCAGAGTCTTCTTTCTGGAACATCTGAGCGACGGGCTCCCAGCCATGTCCCGTGTCACCTAAGCCCTAAAGAACGGTAGTACGATAAAGCGCCATAGGCGTACCGCATCAAGCCTTACATGAATAAATATGACCGTGGCGGTGTGCTTAGTGATGGGGGCGATTGTAAGATATTTGAGAGGAGTAACAATGGACATGTCAAGCTCAGCGGAAGCGAGATGGCAAACGGCACGAGCACGCTAAGTATATGAGTGTCGCCGGCATCTGGCGTTGCTGACATAATACATGATAAGCCGGCATCTACCGGCGGCCTTGCGCGCGATGACAGATTCATTCCCCATCTCAGCGCCACAAACAGAGTCTGAAACGTCTAACATTGACGGACCTGAGTTGTCGAAAAGCGCATTGAAAAAGGCTGCAAGAGCAGAACGATATGCCGCATCCAAACTAGAACGCCGTGCCAGGGAAAAGGAAGCACGGAAAGAAAAGAAAAGAACTAGAGCGGAAAAACGGGCAGCAGGAGAGCTTGAAGACGATGACGAACAGCTTGGTCGTCAAAAGAAAAAGAAAAGGCTCGAATTCGGCGGGAGGGTGGTGGTAGATCTAGGATTTGACGATAAGATGACCGACAAGGTACGTTGAACAAGCGCCATTTTCGAAACCGCTCCGACAACACGTTCAGGAAATCGTGTCGCTCTGCTCTCAGTTGGCCTATACCTACAGTACCAACCGGAACGCATCCTATCCGTTCTCTCTTCTCTACACTTCTCTCAACGGTCGTACTTTCGCCCGCCTGGAAAGTATGAACAATTCCGGATATAGACGATGGACCGAAACAGAGTGGTGGACAGAGGGTTACGAATACCTATGGACGGGACAGGAACCATCTGCTGCGGAGGCACCAGGTCCAACATCATCCCTGAAGAGCCCATGCAGGGCACCAACGACTGCGGCGCAAAACGCCGTCGTTTACCTGACAGCCGACTCGGAAGAGGAGCTTCTTCATCTAAGTCCCGATGAAACTTACATCATTGGTGGGTTATGTGATCACAATCGATATAAGGTCATATGGTTGCACATCTGGACAATTGTTTTGCTCAACGTACAATTTTAGAACCTTTGTCTGAATAAAGCAAAGGAATCTGGGATTCGCACTGCACGGCTTCCGATAGGACGATATCTCGCATCACTCCCCACCCGCAAGGTCCTCACTGTGAACCAGGTTTTTGAGATTATGGTGAAATGGGTTGAGACCAGGAGTTGGGAAGAGGCGCTTGACTCCGTTGTACCGAAAAGGAAATTCCAAGACAAGAAAAGGAACAAAAATGAGGCGACAATGGAAAACACGGTCACGGAGGTTGTGCAGGCAGAAGTGGCAGAGGAGAGATTTGACGAAGGATGACATGGATAGTGCTACAGAACCTCTTGCAGGTTAATGCCTGCTGATCCACGTTCCAGTGGTTTAGGCTGCGAGGGTCCAGGCTTCCAACCGATCTATGACACTGTTCTAATCAGGGGAGCAAGTTAATAAAGAACACTAACCATGTAGATGATCTGAAAAGTTGCATGGATGCTACCATCTTCATTACCGTGCAACTCTGTCTATGTTGAGCTTTTCATCAAAGATTCTGATGCTATTACATACCCTTGTATATAGCAGACGCAGCAGCCAACGTATCGCGTTGGATATATTGTCTCCTCGAAAATGAAATGGTCAGGTATGGCCCAATCATCTTCACAAAGAGCATTACCTCCCGATAACTGCGTTGCTCTCGCCCATATCTTTCAAGTCTTCCACAAGTTCCCACATGCTGGGATAAGCAACTTTGATTTCATCAGTGTCGACGGTCAGAAGTGTAAACCCCGCTCTGCCGAGCAAATTGGAAATATCTCTTGTGTCTTGGGGAAATTAGCCGTTGAGTGTGTCACTTGGCAAGTGAATGTACCGGTCATAGGCGAGACATGCGGTGATATGCCTCCCTGTCGCTCTACTTCAGCTAAGCTGCAGCGACGACCTTGGAGTGCTGTCTAATTCTAAGCGTTCGTCCTGGGAGAAAGCATCTTACCTTAGCTCGAAGAGGGTATCTCCGCCAAACATTGCTCCGAGGAAAAGGCCATCCGGTTTCAACGCCTCCTTGATTTGTACAAGGATGCCTTGTCAAATGCGGCTCAGCGCATATGTACGCATCTACGAATATGTTTACCTGGAAGATCGTTGATCCAGTGAAGGCTGAGGCATGAAACAATGGCTTCTTGGGAATTACGATCGACAACTTGCAACAGGTTCTCTTCATCGGCATGTATTCGTTCAACGTCGACTGGGCATGATTTGAGTTTTGAGGTATGAAAAAAGTTAGTCTACTCACCCTGAAAATGCGAATCGGGGTCACGATGGAGAGTCATACCTGCCATTGTTCAGCCTATAAGCAATAAACATTTTGATGGTTCTTACAGCTCGAATCTATCATTATAGATTTTCTAACTTTGTCTAGCTCGAGTAGCTTCGTAAAATGTCCAGGGCCTGAACCCAAATCAATAATTGTATTGAACTGGCGTTTTATATCCTATTACAGGGATGTATTCGTATGATGGCACGAATACGAATAGTCGCACCATGAATCTTTCCAGCAGTCTCTCAGCCGCTTCATCCCGAACATAGTCAACGGTCGCGCTGCGAGCACCACCATCGATGGTGGCAGCCCTATCTTTTTGAAGACATTTTACCTTGCGGTCGAACACTTGGTATGGACTGGACGCGTTCAAGATTGAGCAGGACGAAAGAAAACGCGCAGGGGATCTGAGGTATGAACGAGCAAATGCAAGAGGCATCAATTTCTCACGGTATGTCACGTCTCGTGATCCTCGCCTGTGACGCTCACACTCACGATATTCGCATGAGAGGCGGCGTGCGCAATGTCTTTGGGTCCTCATGGCAACATACCAACAGTTCTTTCTCGTGAAGATTACGAGTTGAATCGGGCGCGAATCGAGCAAGCGAGAAAAGTGCTCAATATGTATGATGCCATGAACGAAGATGCCAGACACAAATATGAAGACGACCTGGCGCTCAAGATCGCGGAGGGCGACAAAGCAAGGTGATTTGCGTGTCACGGATCGAGATGAGATTTGACCCTCGCAGACGGGAACTAGAACGACTTAGAAATAACAATGCGTACGTTGTTTTGGGCATTATTCCATCTGCGTTTATGTTAGTTAATGGATGACTAGTCCTTTGTCAATCATGGCACCACCAGTCACCAGTAGTCCTCAGATTGTACCAATATCCGCCAATGTTGGTCATGTTCAAACGACGGGCATCGCGGAGATTCCGAGCCATCATGTGTATGGGGACCAACGGGTATGTGACGAACATTGGGCGACTGCTTATAATTCTCACTTGAGTCAAAGCTCCACGCGCAGACTCTCAATCCCACAGCAGCGCGTCGTCATGTTCAAACGGACCAGAGGGGGTCGCAAACTCCAGTTTCCCTTCCACATACTTTCTACAATAATTCAGGAACTGCGCAGGAACCACCACCACGCCGTTATTCTCATTATCGCCCAGAATCTTTTTCGCCAATCGCGAACCCGACACTACCGCGTCGAGAAGAGTCAACGTCCCGCCCAGAGCCAAGCTGCGCATCCCGTTCAACCCCAACAGGGCCCCATTCCGCCGGCTCCAACCAATGTCCAATATTCTTCAGCTGCGCCGCAAATGCGCACTACAACTCAGCAACAGCGACAGCTTCAGTCTATACCCTCACGTGCTCCGCAAAGAGCCATATCGGCACAACAACGGACTACATCCGAAAAAGCTCATTCTCATCCCATAGTTGCACCGCCAAGTAACGAAAGAGCCAAATCTATTCAATCCAGTCAGAGAGGCACGTACAATTTCCTGTCATGATATGTCTGTTGAAGATGATGGTGTAGACTCTTGGACTTCTACGCCTGATGCTGGAGCAGAACCCGCCAAAACAGAGTCAGCAAAGGTATGGTCAGGTCAGAACGTCAGAACATACAGCTGTGACTTACTTTTGCATCAGCGGACTGTCACCGATACGTCACCGCTGACCTCCACAACAGGACAATCACAAGTTACTCCTGCTCCTACCAGTCAACCACACTCCTCGACCTTGACTCATGACAATTACAAACACTTTTTTAATATAATTGCAGGGAACTATGAATTCATGGCCAATTTGCGTATCATGTATCCCATCTGGGTCTCTACAATGCGTCCGAACTCCTACGTTGAAATTCCTAATTCCCGATTTTATATCGCCAGACGCCCCGATCAGGCCATGTTCCTTGCAATCCCAAATGGAAATAACTGGGTCTTCTTGGATCTGCCATCCCTGGTTGGCCACGGAGTAGGTACGGTCCAGCCTACGATACCTTCAGGTGGTACACAGCAGCCAGCGACGCAGTTACCAACGACGAAACAGCCAGCGACAAAACAACCAACGACACAGCAGCCAGCGACACAGCTATCAGCGACAAAGCAGCTAGAGACACGACCACAACGAGCGACACAACAGCCAGCAACACAGCATACAGCTGTACCACCCACAGTTTCACGTCCAGCGGCATCACGAGCAGACATCGAACAGACACCGGTTCAACTATTGGGAACAATCTCGTCGGTTCCACAACCACAAACGCCAGGTGGACCGCGCGCGAACTATAACCAATCACCATCAGACAAGACATTGCGTTCACCAGCTGACGCCAATAGGAAGCATTTAGCCCGAGATGTTCTTCGTGCCCTTGGAATCAAGCGACCTCGTCCTTTGGATAGGCCAGAGGCTCAAGCCATGGAATCTGCGGCGAAACGTCACGAACCTGATCATACTGTTCACGTCGCGCCTGCTGGACAACAGGGTATTCAACTAACTTGGTCTGTTACTGGAGTGCCAGCTGTCGATGGAGCTCAGAGCATCCAACCAAATCAGTCTGTCGTTCGAGAAAAATCTACAGTTAATGACGCCCAAGAAGCCAGAGGGCAAGTCAACCTATCGATAGCGAGACGCAGACCGCGCAGTCGACTGAGCCCTTATTAAATGATATATCCTCCTCTAGAGTTGCGGATAAGGCTCAGCAAAGCCAACCTGTTGCGGCCGTTGCACCTGCCGGATCTCTCAATAGTTCACAACCAACGCTCATTCAACCTGATACGCAGATACCAACTGTGGTTAGCCTATCGGCCGAGTCGTCGGTTGCATCGGCAGCGGTCCTAACAGTGTCATCAACCGACATTGATGTGCAGA
The DNA here is from genome assembly GCA_023014455.1 of Amanita exitialis. Taxonomy (NCBI): domain Eukaryota; kingdom Fungi; phylum Basidiomycota; class Agaricomycetes; order Agaricales; family Amanitaceae; genus Amanita; species Amanita exitialis. Next base: position 566,925 of record JAEBUR010000004.1, on the reverse strand, counting down.
TGGACCCCTCTCCCACCACTGAAGTGTCACCTGAAGCTGGTCCGCCGACTGAAAGCATAGTCGAAATATCGACCGAGGATGGTCTAACCGTTGTGGAATCAATTCCCATGGATGTCGACGAGTCCGTTGTACCTCTCTCTTACTCGGTTGAGAGTCCGCCTAGCAGCCGCAAACCAAACCGCTTAACACACAAGAGAGGTCCGACGATGCTATCAACGAATCATACGACCTTACTACTCATGAGGAAATCATTAGCCCGGCAGTGGCAGAACAATGGCAAGCATCGCAAGAGGAACTTGAAGAGGGCGAGCTTGTAATTCAGGGTGTAGTTGTGTCAGCAGAGGAGGGAGAGATAGTGACGGTGCCTCAGATTAGAAGTGACTATCTGGATGCTGGGGAACCTCCCCAGACACAGACGCCCACACCACATCCAAAGGAGGACGAGGGAGAAAAGGCATCAAGGACACCACTCTTCCTACCCTCTCCGTCTGCTTCTCCTCAAAGGGGTAAAAGCCCAAGTAATTCTAGGGCAAGCAGTGCTATTCCTCCTCCCGACACGGATTATGCGGATGAAGACATGTCTGGTGGTATACCCGAAGCCACAAAAATAATCAAACGGAAATGGAAGTTCAGCCGTCGCCGTCGTCGGAAGCAGTCGTTCTATATACTGGTGCCTCCGCCCCCGCTTTATCTGGTCAAGTTCAAGGGACAAGAGGCAAGGCGACAGAGGAAGAGGTTAAAGTCGGGTGCGCTGCGATCTGATGTTGACTATCATAAAAGTGAGTTGATCAGTAAATCACTGCATACTTTATGACACGCCGTCTCATTTTTTTGATCACAGTCCAATCTAACCGATCTCCAAGCCAAGATACGGCTGGTCAGTTCATCTAGAATTAAACTACCGGCACGAGTTGACAGACGATAGATGCTGCTACCATGATAGCTCTGAGAGAATCAACAACGAGGCTCACCGAACGGCGATGCAAATGGAATGGTTGCGACGTTGTAATGAATTCGGCCCAAAATTTGTTTAATCATCTACGGCAGCATTGTGCCCAGGACCATACAAAGGTCTGGTTTTTAGGCCTCACTTGTCATGTTTGCCAACTCAATTGCTAGAGACATGTATTATGTTATTGGTCTGGATGCGGCGACCATGTGCCAAATTCGCGAATAGATGAACATCTCGGTTCCCATGCTTTCTTTCCGCTTCTTTGTCCGTACAAAGGCAAGTCATTTTTAGACCCGTTCTTTTTCACTCATTCCCCAATTTTCGTAGACTGCGAAGAGTCATTTCGTGTGGCCCCATCCCTAATGAAACATACCGATTTGAAACACAAGGACGGTTCGCTAAAAGTCACTCCTGAGCCGTTTGCTCCGACCGTCAAAGAACTACCAGCTATACCCAAGGAAGTTCCTGCCTATATGATCGAGTCAGGTCCAGTCAGACAGGAATCAATATCTAGTCGCAGACACATGGTTCTTGGACCCTGGGTAGGATACTTTCAATTGACATTTGGTAATGACATGTTGATCATGATTCCCCATGAAGGTGTATAACAATATTGCGGGACCAATTCGAGTGACTAAAAGATATAATGCTGCCAAGAGGAAGCCAACGAGTTATGAATATGAATCCCTGCAGGATTCTTCAATGAAATTTTCGACGAATCCGTCTAGACCTGCCAGAATACGGGATATGGATGATCTGGACTCAGTAGAGGTCTCTGGGATGGTGAGCGACGGTCTGGTGATTTGGCCACCGAAGAAGAAGAGAAATACGAGTGTTATCAGTACAAACTCGGAGGCGGAGAAAATGAAATCAAATGCGTCGAAGGCTACCCTGGATACAGAAGAACTTCAGGACGACTTTTCTGGGAGCAGGGTTGAGGATCACACAGTCATAAAATCGGATGCGACGTATGAAGCGACACAAGTTTCCAAATCAACAGCTTCCACGCACCAGACGAGTAGCGAAGAAGATGCAGTAGAAACGATGTTAACAGGGATGTAACAGGGAGTATCGTATAAAATAATATAGATCTAGGGAGCGATTGAATATGTTACAGCTGACGTATCAAACCCTGAGCTGTTTCCGTAAAATATTAGATCAGCATATACAGTGACAGACCCTTGAGCTTTTTCAGTTGGTTTGTCTCTCTGCAGATCCGACATGCAAGATACCTTGGAGGAAAGTGGTGAGTGCACTCGTCTCGTCTCGACCTCGTCACCTACCTATGCATATAGGTCCTTTGTACGTTGCCGCACAATCGGCGGACATTATACTCTCAGATGTTCGCCCCATTCGGCTCAAGTCCGAGGCCCTAAAGGCTATCAACGTCTTCCTTGACGAGTTCCTGCTCAATATACTCCAGAACGCAAATTCGCTCTCGACGGACAGGCTAAGGTCCAGCTTGCTTGGGCTGCTACCCACAAGTCTCGGAAAGGAAGCATTATTGGAAGCGGAGGTGGAGCTACGGGCATATTATGAACGGATGGGCACTGCTGCTGTCTCGCTGGGTGACGACACGAAAACGTTCAATCTCCAGTATGCCTTTCAGGTGTGTCCGGGAGCAGCCGTGTTATCTGCCAGGGTTGACGTTGACACGCTACACCAAGCTACTAAGATTGAAATGCGCGGCTTACTCTACACTCAACGATTCGGACGAAGATCCAAAAGCCGAGGCTCATATCTTGGAACAGATGAGCATGGGTGAAATGCCTTTTACGCCCAATCGCATAGCGCCTGCGGCTCTGTACTTGACAGCTATCGTGGAGTAAGTGAATTGCCACGCAATGAAATGTTGTCTGACATGTGTATAATTTTCAGAGCATTGTGCGAGTATGTGATTAATGTGTTTCTTTTATCAAGCTGCGCAATTGATTGGCAATACCCGCAGGCATATTTTAGGCGACGTTGCCAAAGTTACAGCTCGAGATAGCAGTCGGACCGACGCAACCATTCAAGATTTATATACAGCTCTATGCGAAGACGAGTCAATATATGGCACTTTTAAATCTATGAAAGGTTTGTTTCTTATCCGACGGGTCTTCCCGTATTTATTAGACGGATACTGCAGTGTTCGAGCACGTTGTCGGGCAGCTGTCAAACAAATCTTTCGCACGCACCGAAAAACACAGCGTCTCTCGCTCTCATCACGACTCCACTGCCACTGCTACCACCTTGGTATCTACCTCTGAGTCTTATACGCGCATATCTTCCGATACACAAGGAGGGACGACTGGAGCTATGCCTGGCCCTCGATCGTCCACCGACAAACCCAGGATCGTGAAAAAGTTCATTAATAGCCGATCATCTCATGAGCGCGACGAGCATCAGGCTCAGGACTCAGCATCACAAACCATCAGCTTAAGGCGGAGTGTATCGACTCATGAAGACAGCGAAAGGAAAATGTCTTTTGAAGTGCGTCGTTTATGCTTCGGTTTGGAGCCAATCTTATCCCCACATCAGGATGCTGCCACATTACAGGAATTTGATGATCTTGTGCGGTCCACATCAACTATGAAAGTTTCTCTCACACCAGACCGGTTAAGGACGATGGAAGTGAGTTTGTCCTCTATTTGGTTATAACAAACGTAAAAACCTTAAATGGAAAGACATACAAACAAGAAAAAGCTCAAAAGACACCAATGCAGGTCGATGGATTGGATTCGGATAAAACCAATGCAGGCTCGGTCAGGCCGCCGACCCTCTATCAGGCAGGTTGAATCTATCCTTGAGGATGAGGAAGAAGGAAGTGCTCTTTCAAAACTACCGCCCACTTCACGTCATCGCCAGGGCAGCGTTACGTCTCCGTCAAACACATCCCTGGTCTCGTCAACGGGCAATCGTAATAGATCTTTTTCAATGTCAAGCCCAGGTTCCCGCGCTTTTGGCAAAAAACTCTTGCGTAACCCCCCACCTTTCTCTCCGTCCCACATGTTCCACTCTCCTTCACTCTCTTCAATGCGTGCCCCCAACCCAACTGCCTCTCGTCAGCTTGGTAGGACAGAACCCTAACCCATATCCTCCTCGAACGCGCAAGATTCAACGCAATCGCGAATCACTGGATTTGGACGATATCATGAATGGCTCTGAGGATGATCATCTTGCCAGTCCTTCCGTGAAGCAAAATAAGCCATTCATCGCGCCTCGCATTACTCGTCCTGCAAAGGGGATATCTTCGAGCACGAGAGATCTCATCGATTTTCTGTCGGAAGGGCCGCCAGAGGCTCCCAATTTCGATATCCCAACTGCAAGTCCAAGGATAAGTACAGCAGATTCTGGGAGAAAGACTCCCGGCAGGCTTCAGCGCATGATTTCAAAGTTGAGCTTGGGTGGATCGGATAAGCGTGAAGAAGGGCCCAGGACACCTACTAAAATGTCGCCACCACCTCTTCCGTCTCTTCCTCCGTCTCTCCCTTCCATCGCCGTGTCACCAATTCCGACTCTCTCTACGAAGCCCTCCGTCACATCTTTATCTCCATTGGCAAACAAGCCTATACCACCACGTTACCCACGGCCTCCTTCGCCACCACCTTCCTCGCCGTCACAGAGTTCATCAGAAGAGCCCGTTGTCACTCGGGCAAAGAAATCAATCGGTCAAGACTCTTTGGAGGCCAAATGTCCCGATTTGCCATTGAGCCAATACCGTCAGAACCGGGTCGCATCCCCCGTCGCCCAGAAACGAGAGGAGAGAGAGCTCACATCAAATCACGATGGCATGGGGCATGGTCCCAAAACTGCGGATCAAGAGGGGATGTCAAATCGTGTTAACCATCAAGGTCCCAGATCTCCTGCGTCTGTCGAGAAAAGCCATTTGATAACTCCTGCGCCCTCTTCGCGAGTCTCACCAGTGCACGACCCTGTGTCATTGCCTCCTCAATCATTGACCCGTTCACCTTCTTTCAGGAAACCTCTTCCTCCACTTACATCTCCGATTTCTCCAGTTTCCTCGCCGACAGAAGCTTCGCACCCTGCAGTGCACACTACATCATCAGGAGTCCTGGCTGATACTGATGTCCGTAACATGCATCGCTTGATGTCCCAGGCAGGGTCTGCAGACGAATGCCGTCTTATTCTGGATATGTTCCTAGCAAGGGCAGGTGTAAAGGTTGAGAGGGCCAACACTTCCGATCATGACGCTCCCTTCTAAAAGTCAGACTCTTCTCGATTCTCCACTTGAGAGCGCAGTGGTTGAATTATTCCTCGGTGGAGAAGCACCTTCAGACGCGCTCGGTTCTCCGCGAAAGTTGCGCTTCAAAAGACATAAGAAAGGGCCTCTACGTCCTCACACCGTTGATGGTTCATGAAGACCCTAGTTATACCTTAGCTGGTGTCACTTTTGGAATATAGTCCCTCGGCCGATTCGTAGCAATATTTATATCGGATTTCTAAATCGTTTCTTTTATCTTCTTTCGGTTGATCCTATTGATCTGCGCCCATTAACGCGGTGATATAAATGTTTGGTTTCACGTTCATAGAACTATTGGTACTAATACTTGTTAATATTAACATCAAAGGACAATGAAGTACATGGTAGGATCAAGTATATATTAACTGTCGTAATCGTACGCCACTCCTGTGATACTTACTGAACTTCCAAAGATACAGCAATACCCATCGCAGCTAGTTCTGCGCAAAGATACCTAAACACATAAGGAACAGCGACGATGTCCAGGTCGCCACCTTTTGACACGTCTCCAAGTAGATTTTGAGATGATATCGCAACGCGAATGTCGGCCCGAGGTCCTTCCACCACCTGACCATTGGTGATTGCCTGGCGTTCCCGCTCTTCATGTTCGTCGGCAGCCGCTCTGCAGATCCTGCAGTATTCACCACCTGGACCAACAGGTTTTAATGAGGAATTGGGGCCAATGGCAATTTCGCCCAGACTTATGTCTTCATAACCCAGTGAAATAAGGCTTCCGCATGTGCGGCAGACCCATGCTGTGGAATAATCGGAGCAATTCATTAACCTGTCCTTGTAGTAGGAACGAGGTGCCATGGGCAATCAGAGCGTCACGTTCCATTTCACCGAACCGGATTCCTCCAGCGCGTTTCCGTCCCTTTAAATGATAAGGATCAGCTAGGGACAAATAATATTCCACTCACCTTTACTGGTTGTCTTGTTACTTGGTCGACAGGTCCCGTCGTTCGGACTTGGAATTTGTCGTTAACCATGTGCCTTAGGCGTTGATAGTAAACAACACCAATATAGATGTCAGCTGCGAATTCCTGACCCGTGATGCCCGAGTACATCGGCTCGTTTCCATAATAGTTATAACCAGCAGCGAGAAGCTGTTTTCCGAAATAGTCAACGGCTGTATCCTCTTCTGAGAATCTGTAAATTTGAAAATTTGCGATTACACGAGGAAGAACGGGTGGCTAAGTCAACTTACTTGAATGGAGTTGCATCTTGAGATAATCCATGCATGGCTCCAGCTTTACCTGCCATACTCTCGACCAACATTCCAATTGTCATACGACTCGGAAACGCGTGAGGATTGATGATAACGTCTGGCTGGATACCGCTTTCGCTGAATGGCATATCAATGGCAGGCCATTTTTGCGAGCAGACACCTTTTTGCCCGTGACGGGATGAGAATTTATCTCCTATGACTGGCGATCGTGGTATACGTAGGGTGATTTGAACCTTCTGTAGCTCAGCGTCACCGGCATCACTACCTGCGGATAGGTGGTGAGGTCGGACAACAAACCATTGATGACATTCTCACCTAGCAGTCTGACTTGATCAACATAAGCCGTCTCGTCACCCTTGTATTTTACAAAGCGTGTCCGACCAATGGTCTCGTCGACGTATGCGGCAAGTAAGTCCCCGCCTTTTAACCGTGCACCCACGCAGGGAAGACCATCCATATCCAGTGTTTGCAAGCAAGGGTGAGGATTTTCGCCGTCTATTTTGATGTCGCGTCCAATGCCAAAGTGCAATGTAGGCGTATTATTTGACCTTGACGCTCCAGGGACTTCTTTCAAGTCAACGCTCTGGGATTTGTAGATGGTACCATAGCCAAAGCCACGTTCGTGCCCTGACTTGTTGAGGATCATCGCATCTTCCATATCGTATCCTGTGTATGATATGACTGCAACAACAGCGTTCGTTCCGTTTGGAAAGGCGTCCATAGCATACGTGTCGTGAAGGCTAGGCCGGACGACGGGACTTTGACCTGTTTGCAGGCGATAGAGCTTATTGTCAGTTCGATGTTGAAGTGCTGTCGATGGTGTACCCATTGATTGTTTACCCATCTAAACTGATATTTAGTCGGTGACGAAGGTAAAGGAGATAAAAAGTATACCTGGCATTGATAGATGTTTCTTGGACTCTACGTTGTCAATTTGGGTTTAGGTTGGCTCATACGAACGGATGCTACGCACTTGATTGAAATCTGAGAAAGGTGTGAGGTTGGCGAGTATTGAGAGGAAATTGGTGGGATCATGCTCCACATGAGTAGACACGTTATGCTCTATCTCTTCTGGCGTAATGGCTATATTCATATACACCTGTTCAAAAGACCCAACCTGGTCGTCTTTTCCATTTGGCAAGTACTTGACAGGGCGCATCATCCTTGCTCTAGATGAGAACAAGTACAAACCGGGATATTGACCCCCTTCTTGCTCCGGGACAAGGCCAATTTCGAGATCTACAGGTATCTTATATGTTCCCTCTGTTTTCCATATCCGGAGACTGCTTGCCAGGGCGGCAGCAACAACAGGACGTGCCCAACCAATTACTCGACCATCGAGTTGGACACATAAATTTCCTCGTCCATCAATCTTCGTCACGAATGCTTGCGTCATTCCATGCGCCGCAAGAAGGGCAGGAATATGTGCCACCGATAAAGGGGTAGTAACGATTTTGCATGTTCTGGAAAGATGATTGAGAAGTCCACAGGGTGCTCCATCTGGCGTATGTACGGGACACAGAAACCCTAAACAGAAAGCAAGTTAGAATCAGCTACGAGACAGACGTTGTCATTATACCCCATGCTTCGGGTAGCAATTTTCGTACTGTCGTCGTTTTAAGCTCGGCAAAGAAGGCACCACGGTGGATAGATCTAAAGTGACTGATATACCGCAGCCAGTTTAACTTTTCAGCGACGATAGTCAATCCAGAAGCCTGTTGCAAGTCAAGTCCAGTCGGGGTAACCAGATTGCCAGTGGCAAGAAAACTCTGCAGTCTTGCGCCAATATCAAAGTTGATTTTTGATATAGCTTTCGTGAAATATCTGTCTTTAAGCAATTTTGTCATTCACGACCATTGCCACTACGAAGTATGCATACTCTCATGGAAATCCACATTGACGCCACTTTTCAGGTCATTTGTGATTGCAATTCGGATTTGATTGAGCAATTCTTCCAATCGTTCCTTAATTATCATCCCATACAAGAAACCTGGTAATAGCACCTCTTGATGTTGAGGTGAATCTGGATTATCGGCAGAACATGATCCTAAAACCAGTGCAAACAGTTTTCTTAGCATGAACCTTAATACAGGTGAGAGCATTCCAAAAGAGCAGGACAAGCAGACCTACAGCAACATCCGAAACTTGTCCTGAGGTGACTCCAAGTGCACGAGAACCATTTTTCGAGTAAGCCATGCGCCCAATGCAGCATTGGTCCAATCTTCTGGCATGCCAAGGACAACGCGGAACTTCTCCCCCAAATACTCCAAGCATTGGTCACCAGTTTTCAGGGCGAACATCTTAAAACTGCGCAACAGCAACTCTACTCTGTCCGTCAAAAAAGTATTCTCGTAGTCTTGCATAATGATGCCCTCAAAAACCTCCTTATCAGAAGCCCCAACAAGGGCCTTGAGGACCAACATGATTGGGATAACATATTCTTGTTTTCGCCAGCTGAATCGTAGCATTGCACTGCCATTTGACAGGTAGTGAAGAGTATTCGTTACACTTGATTGATCCGGACGCGCACAACGAATTTGCACGGCATACTGCGTGTAGGACGGACCACGATTAGCAAACGAAGGGCGCATCAGGGAAATGACGTGGTTCCGGCGGGGCAAGATCAGGTACCGTATTAGACGTTCATTGCCATTAATAATAAAATAACCGCCGAATTCCTCAGCCTCTTCGTGATGACGCACAAGCTCAGCAGAGGACATGTTTCGAATATTGCATCGTACAGACTGGACATCACATGAAGATAAACAAAGACAGAATAGGACTTTGGGACTAACCCGAGCCATAATAGGTAATAGCCCACAATCCTTCGGTATTTCGTGCGTGCGCCCAACTGGGTCGGTCCAGCATAATTTTATGTTCATCCGGCCACGATAAGATGTGAGGCGTTCTCGAGCCTAAGGCACACTTACTATAGAGCGTTACGAAGGCCAGATACCTACCTCTGACGGGAAGACCCTTCGCTCTCTAGCGCTCCTGTCCTTGTCTGGTACCATAGGCCTCGCTACAGTCACCTGTTCGATCCATACTATTATTTATTATCAAAAGAAGGCCATCGCCATTGACATATAAATGACCTACTTCTCATCCTGTTTCCCCACCCTTCCCCGCCAGTACCGTCGAATACGACACGCTCGCCAATGTCTTTAAGGGCAAGCGAAAGCAATCCCTTGCCATCTCCATCTCCTGCGGGTAGACCGGAGTCGTCGAAGAGGGCGTTGAAGGACTCAATATGTGGTGTGACAAATTCATTCAAAATTTTACAAGTAGAACTGTGTTTCGGAGGGTTTCTGAACGATTCTTCACGCGTTAGAGTATTGAAGGTGGGCGTCCGTCGCTGGCGGTGCTGGCCGTCGGGCATTTCTGAGAAAAAATGGAGATGGGAAACGCCTTCCAAAACCGGAGTCCGCGTGAGAACCTCTTGGTCGGAGACTGAAATGTTAGACCGATTGCTGAACTTTCACAGTTCTTGCTTTCCATCATGTTTGGAGGCAACATCACGTCCTCTTGGGCAAATCCACAGCAAAACCAACAGCAGCAACCGAGTGCTTTTGGCCAGCCGGGCTTCGGTTCAACAGGTAAGCTCCCTACAGCCTCCAGATTCGCGATCGTTTCACAGCCCGCAGCCTTTGGTTCAACACCAAGTTCCTTTGGTCAAAATACACAGCAGCAGCAGCAGCAGCCTGCGGCCAACCCTATGTTCGGGAACTTGGCAGGTGGCACCAGTTCCAATCCGGGGAACACGGGTTTTGGTACGCGTCTTGCCTCGCGGAGCCGCGGATCGGCTGACTCGACCACGCGATTAGGTGGCTTTGGTTCCAGTAGCTCCCATAGCGCCCAAAATACAACAGGATTTGGTGCCTTCGGCAGCACCAAGCCAGCCACCGGGTTTGGGGCATTTGGCGGGGGAGGTGGTGGCACTTTTGGTAGTGGTGGTACCTTTGGACAACCCAGCACCAGCCAGACGAGCACAACAGGGACTAGCATTTTTGGTCAACCTTCTACCACCACTAGTGCATTCGGCTCTGGTGGAGGGATTTTCGGCTCCAAACCCACCTCAACATTCGGCTCAACAACCAGTAAGCATGGCCTTTCTACTTGTATGGTGCCTTCGAAGGCTAACTCACTTCGTAGCTGGCACGCAAGCCGCACCTCCTGTAGTCACAACAGGAACCGTCAATCCCCCTTATCACCCTCATTCAGACAAGGATGCAACTTCGAACGTTAACTTGCATTACCAAGTGGTTACTTGCATGCCAGCCTACAGCGGGTATTCCGTTGAGGTATGTACTTGCAGCTCCGCGTAGCCACTCTATTAATCCATGTACAGGAATTGAGGGTACAAGATTATGCGCAGGGCCGAAAGACTGGAGGTGCCTTCGGGCAGACAGCTTTTGGTTCCACTCAACCTTCCGCTGGAGTTTTTGGTCCACAGCAACCTCAACAAGGTTCTCAGCCATCGGCATTTGGCTCGACCTCTACTGCTCCGAGTACAGGGTTTGGTGCCTTTGGCCAAAATACAGCCACGAACACCACAGGTGGAGCATTTGGTGGCTTTGGATCCCAGCAGCAACAAAACCAGCAGCCTGCACAAACTGGATTTGGTGCATTTAGGCTCGCAAGCGCAACCTCAACAGCAGTCGGGTGGTGTTTTTGGCGGCGGCACCAGCACTTTTGGCAGTACTGCGAACAAACCAGCTTTTGGTACGTTTGGAGGTAACCATTGGACCATTTCATCTAATAATATGAAACTAATCGCTACTCAGGTGGCGGAGGGTTTGGCACTTTTGGACAGCAGCAACAGCAGCAGCAGCAACCGAGTCAGCAGCAGGGCTCCATCTTTGGTGGTGGCCAACCCTCCACCGGCTTTGGAGCATTTGGTACGCATTCATTCATCCACGATTCTGGGCTTTATCCTAATCCAGTCCACGCGTAGGAGCTAAGCCAAATATCTTCGGCAGTACCCAGACAACTACTACGCAACCATCTGGATTTGGCGCGTTCGGCACTCAGCAACAACCGCAGCAGCAGGGTCAACAGACATCCGTCTTTGGCAGCGGGCCACTGTTTGGCCAACAACAACAGCAGCCCCAGCAAGGTGCACAAACTGGTCCGAGCAGTACGTTCCTGATCCAGATTATTTTATAGATCATTGACGTACGTATATTTGACAGTCTTTGGTTCAAGTACAACACAACCTTCTACCGCTGGAATCTTTGGGGGAAGCTCTCTTTTTGGTACCCAGCAGCCACAGCAGCCACAACAACAACAGCCAGGCGGCTTTGGTCTTTTCGGGAGCAAGGCGTCAACACCTCAAACGGGCACCAATATCTTTGGACAGCCAGCCGCTAACACTACAACTCAGCCGAGTCTATTCGGAAATGCCCAGCAACCGACATTTGGGGGAGGCAACAACCTTTTTGGTGCCAAACTTGCAGCACCTACTTTAGGGGCAACTCCATCTACCAGTCAAAATGCCGGTTTATTCAGTTCTTTCGGTCCGCAGGCCAACAACTTTAATATTACCACTTCCGTACCCGGGACACAAGCAACTCTCACCGCTTCCATCTCCCAGCCTATAGTCTCTTCCGATTTACCACTTTCCTCTTTGCTTCCATCAGGGCCGCGACTCATTAACCTTGATCAGACGCAGCCAAAGAAGAAGTCAGGATTCTTCGTTGACATTCCTACACGGTCACCTGTGCCCAGAGTCCAGCTCGGATATACGCCTGCAAGTTCCAAATTGCGCGGTTTCAACACGTCCGTTTCAGTGACAACAAACGGCAATCCATTCGCTGTTAGTTTATCGCTTACATCTGGAAAGCCTGGTGCTCTTTCGATCTCGAAAGCTATAGATGCGAAGGGACCCGATTCGTTTGTTCGCAGTTCAAGTCCTTCTTTGGGCAGTAGCACTCGACAAAGTGTGAAAAAAGTTGTTTTGGACAAAAGAATTGAGCCAGCGCAACTTTTCTCGAAGTCTGGGAGTCCTGGCCTCGTAAAAGGAGGTAAAGTGACATTTAGTCCAGCACTGAGTGTGGCGATTCGAGAGAAGGATGCTGCCACTGCCGCGCTGCCTCCATCGCAACCAACTACTTCTACACTCGCTCCTCGTACGCAGCGAACGCCAAATAAATTCACAGCCCACACGTCAAAAGAGACGCAAGGAGACGGTACCGACGCTGAAGCACTAGACGAGGGAGATTATTACGTCAAGCCTGATTTAACCGCGTTGAAGAAGTTGGGATACGATGAATTGTCATCGTTTGAAGGCCTCATAGTCGGTCGTGTTGGCTACGGCGAAGTTCAGTTCCTGGAAACTGTCGATCTTACCGGACTACCGAAACTGGGCGCATTGCTTGGGGAGGTCACCAGATTTGAAGACAAGGAGTGTAGTGTTTATCCCGATAGCGAAGATGCAGATAAGCCGCCCCCTGGCTCAGGATTGAACGTGAAGGCGAGACTGACACTGTTAAGATGTTGGGCTGTGGATAAAGCAGCAAGGGAGCCCGTCAAGGATCCATCACACCCAGCTGCCGTGAAACACCTCAAACGACTCAAAAATATGAAGGATACTCACTTTGAGGGCTTTGATATCTCTGAAGGAAAATGGACATTTACGGTAGACCATTTCTAAATCTCAGTTTCCACGTCCTGCGATGGTCACCTTACGTATTCGTCTAGCAAAATGTCATTCTAGGCTCTTGTGTTTCTGCTCCCTACTAAATACCTGTAACTAGCTTGAATGTAGTTAGTTAGGAACTACCATAAGTATAACTTGGGCTGGAAGAGTCTAAAGTCACGTGAGATGAATGACCTCATGGAGCTGCCGGGAAAAACCTCCTTACCACCATGAAGGCATGCACCGTTTATTTCGAGTAGTTATACAGACACTGATATCACACTAGCCTTTGACGGAAAAACAGATTAGGGAGCATGAGGCAGCATCACGTCGAGGTGCGCTGGAGGGCGCAGCGGTCGGAACCGCCATTGCTGCGTCTTCCGCATGGTACTTGAATCGACGATGGATGGCATACCGCAAGTTGCCACTGTCTCTTAAATGTCTCGGAGGCGTTATTATCATTTCCCCACTGCTAGCTATACAGGCAGAGCGCCGTGGTCTGGAATATGACCGATCGCAGTGGTGCGTTTTGCTCGGCCGCTTTGGCAACTGTACTGAAGCGGAATCTGACGTTACGTAGGGAGGGTGCCGGCGCCCAACTACTGGAAGAGAAGCAGAAGCAAGAGGAAATGCATTGGCAGATGTTGTCAACGAAGGAGAAAATGGTGGACTGGGCCCTCCGCCATCAGTATAGTATCATTCTCGGAGGATGGGCTACCTCGCTCTGTCTGGCTGGTGCAGTTATCTGGCGAAACAAGCATGTCTTTTACCATTCTTGTATTTACGCAGTTGTACTTAACGTTGCCAGATATCAGACGCCGGCTCAAAAAATTGTCCAAGCCCGCATGTGGGCCCAGGGGCTAACTATAGGTTTACTTATTGCTGCGGGTGCCTTGACCCAATCCCAAAGGAAGGACTATGCAACTAAAGTGAGTCAATTTCAGAATCGTCTATCCGGCCAACCGAATCACCAGGCACACCTTGACCATTCATGGGCCGAAGTGGTGAGAGTCGCGTCGTATGATCAAAGGGTCAAGTTTCATTGAAATGTTTTTAGCTCGGACAGCACGAGAGAGAACGTCTTGAAGCCGAAGACCATGCCAAAGCAGCTGGAATAGGGCGTGGCGATTTTAACATCAACCAATAGATATTAGATACTTGTGTTGTGAGGATTAAATTGATTCAACTGTATCGCTATATACTCAGTACTAGCCTACCCACTCACGAATATAATTTTGTTACGTGGTTAGAATGATGAAATCGTTTCACCAAGCTTGTTCAGCAAATGGTTTGCGATCCCGTGTTTTGATTGCAAGACGATGGAACTTTGCTCTTGTATTCCTCCTCCTGATATGCCTACTCCTCCAAGCCTACAGAAGCCACTTCGGCTGCCGCTCACGGGGGAGGAACTTGATGCGATAAATACTGATCTGTCACTTTCGACACCAGAGGAGATTCTAGCATGGGGCCTTGAATATCTGCCAGGAGTGTACCAGACGACGGCCTTCGGTCTGACGGGTTTGGTGGCCATCGATATGTTATCGAAGCTGTCTCCCACACCTCCGCCCCTCATCTTTATCGATACTCTATACCATTTCCCTGAGACATACGAGCTGGTGGAAGAAGTAAAGAAACGGTACGATGTCCCGGTGCACGTTTTCAAGCCCAAGGAGTGCGAAACCGTTGACCAATTCGAGGTCAAGCACGGCAAGAGATTATGGGAAACTGACGAAAAAGCCTATGACTATATTGTCAAGGTATGTATGCCAAGACCCTATTTCCGCCGACCGATAACACATACTAGGTCGAACCGGCACGCCGTGCATATGATACTCTCCGTGTCCAATCAGTCATCACAGGTCGACGTGCATCTCAAGGCGGTGATCGAGCCAATCTTAAGCCGCTGGAGATTGATTCAATTGGGCTCCTGAAATTGAATCCCCTGTTCGCATGGAATTTCTACATGGTGGAATGGTATATCAAGGAAAACGATGTGCCTAGAAACAAGCTCCTTGATCAGGGGTACAAGAGCGTGGGCGATTGGCACAGTACGGTGCAGGTGGGTGAAGGACAAGACTGAACGGGCCGGTCGATGGGCTGGGAGTGAAAAGACGGAGTGTGGACTACATAAAGATTACTTTGTGATGAAGGCGAATGCCCAGGCAACCAGTATGTTTGATGTGAATCGATGGCCCTTAGCGGGAGATAACTAACAATTCAATAGCCTAAATACTGGACGGTATTAATGTTGCATAGAGTTGTTGACATTGAATGGATTGAGAGTTCCGGTCAGGATAGTCATCGTACATCAGCACAGTGGACGCCTATCATCAAATCACTAACGCCGCTCAGCCAAGACTGATAGACTATTGCTTCTGGGCATGTCATGTGATGATATAATTGACTGTATTACCCACCAGGTATGCGTAGCCCAAGGAACAGAGCCAGGGATGGTATAATGGTACCAGTATATTCGTTGAGTCGCAAACTTTCTCCTCCGCTCCAACGATATCCTATACCTCCACCCGTTTCTGGCGGGCGGGTCATACCCATACTTC
Source organism: Amanita exitialis (assembly GCA_023014455.1). Lineage (NCBI taxonomy): Eukaryota > Fungi > Basidiomycota > Agaricomycetes > Agaricales > Amanitaceae > Amanita > Amanita exitialis. The sequence continues at coordinate 551,307 of JAEBUR010000004.1, read as the reverse complement.
GCATCTTCAACAAAATGGCGTTCACTAGGTTTGTATAGTTCCGTCTTACATCCGCGTTTTGAAACTTAGAATGTTCCAGGCATTGCCAATACGATGCCGCCATATTCCCCCCTTTACCCGTGATCCACTCGCCTAGCATTAGCCAACAGGTCTTCACACATCGCAGTTTTCATAGCCGTCCCACACATGTCTTCGAAGATCATCCAGGTGATTTGAGCCCGGATAATGAGAGGTGATCATAGACACTTAAGTTAAGTTTCGTGTGGGGAAGCTGATATCTTGGTATAGACTTGAATATCTGGGCGATACTGTCCTAGCTCTCGTCGTGACGACACTAATAGTGGATATGTATCCAGGATTGCACGTAGGCCCATTAACCGTAAGTGCATTTTGACCGCAGGTGGCGGACACTTTGGCTTGACGATTGTGCGGCAGAAAATAAGAGCCATGATAGTAGGGAATACGACTTTGGCGGAGATGCGAGTGCCAGGTCTCTAATTGTGGTGGAAGTACTGATGCCGTATGCCTCATTTTAGCTCGAGAAGGTACAAATTACACGATCGCCTGCTTTTTCACTCAGGCCCAAGCTACGACATTACGTGCTTCATTTAACATTCAAGGTACGTTGATTGTCGTATCGTGCATCCTTTCTTCGCATTATGAGAGTAACTGTGCTCGGCAGCCGACGTTTTTGAGGCAAGCGTCCTAAACCATGCCATCCAAATTCTCTGTTAATCTTGTTGATATGGACATCACTACATCATCAAAATGGTTGACATTTAGGCATTTGTTGGTGGTTTATATAGGGATCAAGGTGAAGACCTCGTCCGAGACTGGCTAAAGCCACTTTTTCGACCATATGCTACCGAAGCATATAAATTGGTGAGGAAACAATATGGACTCCCGCCGCTCCAACTGCCCACACCAACCTCCTCGCCGCCTCTGTCGTGTTCGTCTTCAGCCGACTCAGGAGACGTGTCTGACGACACACCACCGACGCCATCGAGAACATCGTCGATGAGCCCTCTCGCCATTTTCAACCAGCACATCAACAAAACAAATCGGCATGTGGAGTGGGCCTATTCTGATGGTACGTTGGATGGGTTGGCGGAAGCGCTAGCTGCCAGTACGTTAGAAGATAGAAGATACACAGAGCGATCAGCGAATGGTCGAGAAGCCGAAGGCAGAAATGGTAATAGGAAAAGCGCACTAGAAGTGTTAATGGTCAGAGGTAGCAAGTCGACGCCGGTGTGGCTTGCTAAGGTCATGGTGGACGGCGAGTGCGTTGGCTGTGGACGAGGTAATACAAAGAAGATTGCAAGAAACGAGGCTGCGAAGCAGGGGTTGCAGAGGATAGGTATCGCTCTCGATCGCTAATTTGGACGATGTGGACTATACTTGTAATCCTACTATGTAATGTACGTCGCTTATATTGTACTATTCTTCCCCATCTACTCTCCTGCGACATCATTTTCCTGCCTGTTTGATCTCCGGCCGTTGAGCATAATCGTGATTTGAATGTCAATTCCTGAAAAAGTTCATCTTGGCGTTTCAGACAGCAAACGCGTTTTGAAATGGTCCATCACGGGATATATTGTCACGCCGTATGCATAAGCAATGCCGGGAAAAAATAAAAATAAAAATAAAGCAAGTGGTGTATTGAGGGTAACTGTTGAGCATAGGCGGAACAAAGGTCATTACATGGTCAACAATTCTATGCAGAACCTGTTGAGTAGAACCGCCATGCGAAGTAACCACCAAGGAGACCCAGGGGAACAAAGTACATCATACTGGCGAAAACGAGTCAGCTGCTGTATGGACTTAATGTGGGTGCGCATACTTAGATCCTTGCTCAACGGCATTGGAGACCTTGCTTTTATCTTGTGGGTACGCAGTGGACTTCAACTCAGCACCCTGAAAGGGGCCACGTCATTCAAAATCAGTAAGCCTGTGAACCATGTTGCAGTGCTTACACTACTCGACTCGATGTCACCGACGAGCATGTTGGGGAGCAGGGCACGAGCTTCATCTGAGTGTCCGACATCCTCGAAAGCCTCAGTCGCATCATGTCCTTTTAGAGACGGTAATCAGGACAAAGGTCAGTGGTCAAAAGTAGTACTCACCGGCCTCAGCAAGGACAACTTCGTCGCCTCCTGGATGCTAGAGGGATTTGGCGTAAGTTATAGGGCACACAACAGTTGAAATGGTGGACCAACTTCATCCAAGAACTTCGTGACATCGTAAACTAGTAATTACACATTAGCAAAAGAATGACGCTTTACACAACTGAACCTACCCTTTCCATGGATGAGGACGTAGAGTTTCTCTCTCGTCTTGTTGGCACGGAGCTCCTCAAGGCTGACTGTCTTGGAGGACATGATGGGGGTTGAAAATATTACTATTTGTGTCAGGCTTGCTTTAAGTAAGTAAGGCAACGGAAAAATGATTTCCCACGTGAAATTGTAGTATTTCGCAAAGTGCAAGCCGTTTCTAGCTGTACTCCGATGGAAAACACATTGTATCATAGAAAACAAGAAAACACACTGAATCGTAATTTAAAAGTGCGATCTACTGAAAAACATATCCGCTTAATTTAGTACTCGAGTAGCCACAGACGCTTGGCTCCTCAAGCGTGGACTAAGCATCTCCCTCTTCCACATCGCAAGTAGAGGCAACAAAGGCAAGTAGTGCCATGTCCCTAGGCAAAAGCAAGTGGATGCTGCAAGGCTTGACTGATACGAGAGAATTGAAATTGCTCGATTGAAAGTTGAGCACAGCTCGAACTGCGGGAAATTTTCGTGTTGGCAAATTCAAACTCCGATGCTGGCGGAGCCAAACAGACAAAGCAGACGCGGCATCTCCAGCTTCTTGACCATCACATAACCGCTGCCCCAGGCCGACGTTCGCTCGTTGCGTCCTTCCCCCTTGTTATCATCATGCAAGACGACTACTCAGATATCCTCGGAAGCGGAACGCTCAATGTTAAGCCCCAGTCAACCGTCCCTTTCGGCGTCAAGGCGGCTTTTGTGTCCTTCTTGCTCCTTGTCCTTTCTATCATTGGTATGAATATGTGGAGCAAGTTCTTGCAATGGAGGGAGAGGTCTTACAGATTGTATGTGTTTTCCATCTGTCTACGTCTTGTCGTTGGCCTGACGCGTACTTTAGGGTGATGCGTCGAAAACATGGGATTCCGGACCATGACCATCGGCCTTTCAATGTCGCTTACGCAGCTGTTCAGCGTGCGCGCCAGGAACGCGAGGCCCTCCGGTCGGCAAAGTCGAGGACAATGAATAATGTACCTAGGGAGCAGCCACGACCTTCGGCACAGCTTAGCCAAGATTTGAGACAGCGAACAGGTATGTTCACTTGACAATCTCCTATCCTAATCATATCTGATATTGGAATTTTTTCATAATAGGTATCGGTAGAAACGCGGAATCGGCGAGGGTACTTCCTGGCGTATATCATCATTTCATACCACAAAATCCTGCCTACTGGTCCAGGTAGATACAACCAGTACGTGTCAAACTATATGCGTAATTTCAACGACTCACCACCATCATCTGCAGGACAATTGGTGGTCAGTCCGCAGCCTTTCTGAGCGAGGAAAGAGTCATCTATCCACGTGCCACGGAGCTTGTGAGTCATACGAGCTACCCAGCAGCAGGTTCGGTCCGTGTCCTCAAGAATCAGAAAGGCTATGATGGTGATGTCAAAAGACGTAATCACGTCTACATGGACATAGATCTCGCCAAGGGAACTGACGGAGTGGCTGCTACTGCTCCTACACGTGGATCAAAGCGTGAATTTGGTGATACGGATGAGACTGAGGACGTTCTTACATCGAAGCGCGCAAGGGAAAAAAGGGCTCGTAAAGTTTCCCTGGACAAGGAATTACCAGACGAAGAAATGGAGGTGGATGAAAATGAGCTGGAAGATGGTGCTGATAATGGCCATATCTCACGGGGCAAGAAGCGAGATCGTGATGAAGCTGGCTCCACTTTTGGTGGTGATGACGGTGGTCAGAGTGAGCTTGAAGATATCCAGGATGGTGACATAACACGGCCGCGGTCGCGCAAACGTAGGACCGTGGTGAAGAAGAAGAAATCTGATCTCGCTGTTGCAATGCGCGGCAAGAAGCGTGATAGGGATATTGACGATGAATTGAGTGACGATGTCAGTGATCAGGCCTCTAATCAGACCTCATCACGTAAACGGAGAAACAAGAGAGAGGGAAGATTGGATGAATTTGTTAATGAAGATGTTTTTATGAATGATTCGCCTGTGAAGGGCAAGTCTCGTAAAATCGGCGAGGAATGGACAAGCAACTGGCGTTTTGTATAAGATTGGTCCAAATGGTCAGCGACTTCGACAAACACTTGTGAAGAAGGCCAGGCACAAGTATAGCATGGTGGGTGATGCACGTTGCATATGCATGTCATGGGTTCAAACCTGTTTTCAGCCGGAGGACTCTCAGCATCCTGATCGCGATGCCAATTTGGAGGTTTACGTTGAAACATGGCTGACCGAAGATGAGTACCAAGATGCCAAGTTAAGACATCTGCTGGCTTGGCAGGATACGCTGAAGGGATCAGTGGAACGTGACGCACACTCCCAGGTAGATTTTCGTAATATCTATTGATTGATCCACTGAACCCCATTTTTAGACAGCACAGCCGCCACCTTCGCCAAGCGGCAAGAGTCTGCTATGGAAATCGACTTCTGCGCCTCCATCAACAGAGGGCGGTTTGCCAATGTTGGACATTGCTCCAATACTCAAATCCAAGGGCAGGGTTTCTCATGATCCTCGGCGGCAGTCCATATCTGTTGATGTTGCGATGAGGGTGAATCCCTTCCAACAGTACCCGTCACAAGCAAACAGACGGATTGCTACTGGCAGTTCACGAGTTGCGTCTGCCAGTGGTGCGAGTTCCCCTGGTCTGGTTGACAGTACCAACAGTAGTCCCCGAACTGCTCACCGGATATACTCTAAATGGGAAAAGCAAGATCTGGAAGCAAATGCCATGATGAAGATGCGCGAAGCTGCTCGGAGAAAGGAGGCTGAGGAAAAAGAACGTTTAGAGAAGGAGCGACAGGAGCAGGAACGGATTGAACGGGAAAAGGCAGAAAAGGCCAAGGCAGCTGCCGCCCCCCCAGGTGCCAACGATCACGATCACGAAGCCAGCCGAGGATGAGAAGCCCGCACAGACTGAGCAGAAACTTCCCAGCTTTTTCGTCAAGCCAACTGAACCGGCTAAGGATGCTACCAAACCTCCTGAAGCATCACCCTTCAGCTTTGCCAAAGTTGACGAAAGATCAGAAGCTCCGGCTGATGCCACATTCCCTGCTCCTACACCATCGGCACCATTCATGTTTGCCAAGCCAGGTCCGTCCTCATTTATGCCTCCATCCAAGACCGCAGAAGACAGTGCAAAGCCAGGCGAGCAAGGACCCAAGCCTTCTCCATTTGCAATGTCGCTATCCTCAGGTCCTCCAACGAGTGCTTCCGCTCCCATGGACACTGCAACGCCGATATTTACATTTGCCAAGCCTGCAGCTTCCCCAGAGCAAAAAAAAACAGAGCCGGTCAACGGTACCTCCTTGTTGTCAAGGATGGGCCCTGTAGCCAGTACGAGCGCACAGTCGTCAACGCCCTCTGCATTCTTGTTCCCCAAGCCTACTGAAGCGCCAAAATCATTCTTCAGCATGCCGTCGACCACAGCACCAGCTGCTCAGGCTCAACCTGCACAAGCTGCCTACAAGTGCGCCGACAGCGCCGTCTACAGGCAACGAGGGGCCACTGAAATTTGATTTCAGGGTCCAGAACACCAAGCTGACTGGTACAATGCCTGTACTCGGAGAATCCCCATCATCCTCGGCAACTGTGACTGTTCAGGATTCTGCGAAAGCCCCTATATCCACTCCTGTATTTTCTTTCAACGCGCCAACAGCGTCGACATTTAATTCTACAACTAGCGATTCCGCGACGCGCAAGTTTTCATTCGGAGTATCAAATAATTCGCTCGGTACTGGCGGAGCCTTGCAGGCATTCAGTGGTGTGAAAGGGGCTAGCTCCAACAAACCGCCCTTCACTTTTGGTGGTGCCAACCTCCCCCCCGCCATGAGTGTAACCACTGCGGGTGGCACACCTTCCTCCGGAACTGGTGACATGGCTACCGATACTTCATCAAAGCACCCAGGGTTTGGAACTGAATCGGGGAGTACCAGCAACGTTTTTGGGACAGGAGGGATGAAGCAGGCAGATGCCTCAAAGTTATTGTTCGCATTTAATCAAGCCTCTACCACTGCATCTCCAGCGACAACTGCAGGCTCCGACGACAACCGCAGTAGCTGATACATCTAAATCCCCGTTCAACTTCGGCAATAATGACATGTCAAAAACCACTGCCTCTCCGTCCTCGGCTCCCAAATTTGCTTTCGGAGTTCCCAGCTCCCTGAACAGGGCTGGTGCCACGGACGGCGCACCTACCTCCGCCGCCACACCCAATCCATTTATACCTCAAACGTCAACACCTGGCAGTGGCGGGGTTTTTCCGTTTGGTTCGAATTCGACCTGCTTTCGGAAGTGGCAAAAGCGCTCAGCCAGTATTTGGCTCCACAAGTTTTGGAAGCGGCCAATCCACATCTGGCTCGACAACTTACAGGTGGACAGCCGGCACTTGGCTCTGCCACCTCCGTTCCATCTGCTCCTGGGGCATTTGGCTCAACCGCAGCGTCGTCATCATTCGCACCCTCTCCTGCTTTCAATGGCGCGAAGGCCTTCTGCACCCGGGAACAACACCGGTTCTCAACCAGTCAATCAGTCGCCATTTGGCGCCCCATCATCAGTCTCGGCCTTCGGAGGTTCTGCCCAACCAGCTTTCGGTGGCCTGCGTTCAACGACAAATCCAGGGACGTCGAGTTCGCCTGCCTTCACATTTGGACAACCGCCGTCGAGCAACTCAAACAGTGGCTCAAGTTAAAATTTTTTTGATATTATACCATGCAGATTAGCACTGTACATTAGCATAACTTTTCGTTTTTTATTCTAGTTGGTAGGGTGGCACGACTGAAAATACCGAGTTTGGTGGATACACGTGGAGCAGCGAACCTGTTAACCGATGATGACCTGCGCTAAAGAGAACAGCGCACGCCATTGAGCTAAAGTTTTGCTTGGGCGTTGCGACGGCTGACAAGGTAACTTTGTTCGCGGTCTAACGCCAACGGTTAATTCCTCCTCTCCACAACCCCTTTTTTTCTTTTATATCCAACCGCTCAGACTACATTCCCTCTCTATATTTCCTTACTACTACTCAACGCTTTAATAATGCTGGCGCCTGTACGCGAGACTTCCAGGCCCCGACCTCCTGCGAAGGTCCGCCGGTCAACATCGAAAAGCAAGGGACTCCGACCAAGTGCATCTAGCCCGCCGCCTTCGTATACTGCTTCCTTTGATGAGAAAGTTGGCAGAGGTTTGCCGCGCTCTACGACAGAAGATGGGCTAGCCAACCCGGCCACCCGAGCTGGGAGGGCGGATGACATGGTCAGCAACGACCCGTGGGGTCTACGTGATGACGAGCAGCACTACCACGAGACTGAGGACGGTGTTCCCGCCTGGGAGAGAACGTCACCAGACGTGGTGTCGGAGGCGCTCAATGGGGAAACAGGCGTCTTTGAAGGCGATGGTTAGTCTTTCGTTCTTCTGGGGCGTCTACGCGATAGTCTGATTTACTGTTTTAACCTCTTTCATGCGTTCTCTTCTGTTGACGTGTTCTCTGTGGGTTCTACGATGAAGCAGACGCGGCGTTGTTGGCGTCTGACGGGCTTTTACCGCAGTCTGGGTCGCCGCTGCAGGGCACGTCGCCATTGCCCACTATGCCCCCATTATTCAGTACCCCATCCAGACATTACTATACATACAGTCATTCTACTCCCGAAAGGCTTTCCGACCTCTCCGCTTCTGGCAGGCCCTATCTCCGACGAGGACACTTGCAGCGCATGTCCATGTCTGCCGCCGATGTAGCGTACCTTGCAGACCAGAATGCAGAGCTCTTGGAGAAGGTCGAGAAGCTTGAACAAGAGTCTAGCCATGCCGGCCAATCAGGTAGACGTCAGTTGAAGCGCTTGGAAAAGGAAATTACGGAACTTAGGGAAGAATTGGAAAAGACGCAAGCTAAGAGCGAGGAATTGGAAGAGAAAACCAAATGTGGCTGGAACTCTGAGCAAGTTGTAAACGCAGTTGCTAGGAAGAAGCTTGAAAGGGAAGTTAAAATGAAGGCTTTGAGGAATCTTGGACATGATGATGAAATTACTGAGGATGCGGGAGTCAGGAGTTTTGCACCAGATGGCTCGATGTTCGGTGGTCCCTCACCTGGTTACTCGTTCATGACCCCCAGTCGAAGGTCGAATTCATCGGTTGTTTTCCCCAAGGTTAACGACATTGATACGCGGTCGGTATCGTCACCTTTCTCTTCAAATCTTATTTCCCCTCGCCAAGAGTTTCCTGCCAGTGCAATTGAGCCTATTCCTGCGGAGCGTCCAGAGATTGTTCTTATAAACAAGCTCATGGATAAGATGTCGGAATTACAAGAGGCCAATGCTCTCATCATCGAGCAACAGGCCGAGACGACGAAGCAGCTACAAGCATTTCAAAAGGAGACCGAGCAGATGAACATGCTTTACCAGTCTTTGGGTTCACCATTCGAAGTCGAAGACGCCGCCGACAGCGACTATGATCGTGCTGGGTCGACTAGGTTTTACAGCTTCTCTCAGGTTCTCGAAAATCACCAACCGCGCAGTGCGTCAGCGAAGAAGAAACACTGGAACTGCTCGACATCGCCGAAGGACCTTGGGTAGCACTGATACGAAAGCTGCAAAGGCAGCAGTCCAACGCGTGAATGCAAACACGAGTAGGCTGAATTTGCCCATACCTTTCCCGCCGTCCCCGAATCTGAACAGGCCTCATTCATTTGCATCCCTTCACGATGCATTTGCTTCGCCTGCTCTATCCTCACTGAGTCTCGATTCCGCAGTAGATGAGCAAAGGCAATCACCTCTTATATTGCCGACACTTCAATCAGAGTTAGGTGATGCACTGAGTGCTGAGAGCGGTGACGAGAACAACTTCCACCTCCGGTCCATGAGCATATTTAACTTGATTGCCAAGCCACCCTCAAACATTTCTATCCCGCCCTCGCCATCTCCTTCTCCAGGCCATTTACAAGCTTACCATAACGCTTACAGTGGGGCCGATGAAGCCCAAGGCCCACCTACACCGATGTCGCTGGCGCCGCGCGGGGATAGCCTTCTGTTACATCCAGAAGCGGCAAATAATGAAATACCTTCAACACCTGCCACGTATAATCGCCCTACTTTAGAGTTTACATCTCCGGGTTTGCAATCACCACGATACTACCGAATGTCACAAACGGTGCGCTCTCGCACAGATCGCTGGGTCAAAGGACGATTCAGCAATTCTTTAATTGGAAGCATTGACGATACAGAAGAACCACAACCTCCGCCCCCAGCAGCCTTGGGTATGACTCAGCGGTTAGCACAGGCCTTTGAAACAGTGGTTGAGGGCTTCACGAGTGCGCCCGAAATTGCCGTGACATGTGAAGATCATAGTTCTTCGACGACTTCTAGCAGACGCTCCAGTGTATACGAGGATGCGACTCATAGTCCCATTACAACCAAGTTCGAAGAATTACCGTTGTCTCTTCAAAGCCAGGTTTTAGCAAGGTCATACTGGAGCTTTGGCTGTGGTTACAATTTGTCGTTGTCATCCTCGTGTTCTTGTGGGCGATGGCACGGCGGGGCCCAAAGGCAGTCCTGTTTGAAGGAAACGCCGTTGATGGCAAACGTGCGCTGTCTGCCAGGCGGTGATGAAATGGCGATTGCAATGCTATTCTTACCATTAACTCCATGCTAGCCGGTATGGGGATCTGTTCATTGTGACTTTATTGTCGATAATTTCTTTGTTCCTATACACTCCACACTCCTTATCGATACGTATACTACTATACCTCTCTTTTTACCATCTACACACATATAGGCAGGAATGGAACGGAGAATATTTTCGTTCAGTGTATCTTAATGTACCGTAATTGGAAATCATGCCTGGGACTGATTTAGGCATTAGGCGGTGTTCTGACGTGACTCCTGGTTATCCTTAGGACTTCATCAGTAAGCACGTTTCGCATCCATATAGTTGGCTGACTTTACGGTATGTCAGGTTGTGTTTCATGACCTTGAACAACTACAACCAACCACCACCGTACTACGGCTCATCTAGCCGATCTCCCCAATACCATCAAAGTGGAGTTGTGCGCCTGGTGTTGCCAACGCCAAGTTCGCAGAGTTATACTGCGGCTGATGCAAGGGCAGTCGAGCGCTTCTGGGGTGCATTATTTCTCGGAGTGGCCATTTGGTTATCCATAGTGGTGTTCGCGGATGGCATGAACACGCTGCATCTGCTTGTCGTTGGTTTGAAGGCAGCATTGGAACGCATATTGGAGGAGCTGAAGAGATCTGGGTGGTTGGAATACTAGGTGGCGTTTTGCCTTGGCTATGGTCATCACCGTGAACGTCTGGCGTAGTTTTGTGTCATGATCTTGTACGATGTATAAGCGTTCTTTTGTGTGACGCAAGATGAAAGGATTCAGATAATAGTAATACGTTAAATTTTTATTTGTTAGCCCATAACCTGGGTCTCCACATTGTCCATTATTCGATTTTTTCAATATTACATTTCTGACATGCATGACGCTCGCGTGGGCATGTTTCTCTGTTCCTAATCCTTCCTCTCCTCTGCTTCGGGCTCTGCTCCCCATCCGCAGCTTGGGACCAGTATCTCCTCAAGAGTCACTCAGCTGCCTTTGTCCTAATTCAACTCACTAACTTGATCTGTAACGATCATATGAATCATATGACACCGCCTCGTTCAAGACCAAACGTCAACTGGTGCTGGCTCATGCTATTATGCAAGCCATGGCGGAGCGGGGCATGTGGCATAGCCTTGTGAGTGGTCCCCTGGTTTTCTGTTGCCCGAACGGTGGTCAACAGCGCATACAATGGCCCGCAAGGGGTATGATGCCGAGGAGCCGATCACGTGAAAATAAGGTTTATTGTTGAGTGGTCTGTGCGTGTGATGAGATTGTGACAGGCATGGCTCGGGACCGCCCGACTTCCTTCATCACATACCCTCTCGATCGCTCCTCTCAGGACGGCTGCACACGTTCCCGTCGCTACGAACCACGTCCTCCGCGCCCCAATTCGCTCTATCTCTACTCTCCGGCTAATCCGCGTCCCCGCCCCGCCCAAAACGCCCTGCTAGTCCTCTCGTCGCGCAGAACTTGCTTATTTAACAGCTTCTGGCCGCGTATCCTCATTCTCCCTTCGCGCGCGGCGCCGTTGATGCTCTGACGCCCTCTCTGACTACCTGAATCATCTCTTGTCTATTTATCCATCACTTCTTGCCCACGCTGGCTACCTTCACCGCTTCACAATTGTCCCACCGAGCCGACGAGGACTATATCAACAAGTCCCTTCTAGACTCTCTAGACGAACAGGCTGACTCTGAGCCCATCTCTTCCTCTGAATCAGATCACGCAGCACCGCGCTCGTACGGCTCGGCATCCAGTTCTTCCTCCGGCTCGCCCACTGTTCCCTTCCATTTTTCTCAGCACTCACAACCTTTCGCTCGCCCCGACTCGCCGACTAATACTTATTCTCAGCTTTCTTCGTCCATGTCTTCTAACCAGGATCCTATGTATACGATGACGAACTCTCAAAACAGCATGTTCCCAAATATGATCCACTCAAATAATTTTGATTCTATTCCCCTCGAGATGGACCCCTCTAAACACCAGCTCTCAAATGCAGCAAAATTGAGTGGTTACGACGCGAATACGTTTCGTTCTGTTTCGTCCTTTTCCACCCCACTTCGCCAGCGTCACTATCAAAATAACTCCGTTGTCAATCCCCAGCTTCGTGATAACTATTATCAGAACCCTACTTCTGATATGCTCGGTATCACCTCCCCCCTCCAATCTCATGCCACACTAGCCTTCGATTTTGGCACGGGGGCTGGAGCCAACTTCAAACAGTTCCACGAAGCATTTGGACATGCGCAGCCAGCTTATCCTCTAGCAACACTCAATGGGAAAAACAATGTGTCGCAACATAACAAAGCTTTTGCGGCTCATTATTCTACGAATGTACAGCTGACTTCACAAACGCCATTTGGCCCTCATATTCCCCTCAATATGCAGTCCCATATTCCCAACGGATTAAATAATGTCAGCAGTACCATCCCTTCTCAGAATACGCCCAACCCTTCTGCTGCTACGCCTGGAAACTCCGCAGTATCAGGTCAGGAAGAAATATGTACAATATTTGTCGTCGGCTTTCCAGATGATATGCAGGTGAGAATGAATCAATACTATTCCTGCCATCAAGCCCAGCCTAACGGTGAATAGGAGCGCGAATTCCAGAACATGTTTACCTTTTCTCAAGGGTTTGAAGCCGCCACTTTGAAGATTCCCAACAAGGATAGTACCACATACGCAGGTAACCCTGGGAGGGTTTATGGAGGTGCCAATGATCCATTCAATCTCGTTTCCGTCAGCCAGGTCGACAGAGACGGGACTTCGTCTTGGGCTGGTGCAGCGTCAGGTGATGAGTCATCTGGTGCTACCCAATTTAGTAACAATGGCAATGCGCCTCCACGCAAGCAAATTATCGGATTTGCCAAGTTCCGTACTCGACAGGACGCTCTTGCTGCGAAAGACCACCTACAAGGCAAAAGGATTGACATGGAGAAAGGCGCAATCCTGAAGGCGGAGATGGCGAAAAAGAATTTGCATACGAAGCGAGGTGTGGGTGCGATGCCTAGCAACAATGCAGTTCCGTCTGTGTCCATCGGCACCGCGGTAACTGGCATGGGGAATTATGGCGTCTTTCAGCAATCCGTCCTTGGTGGATTGGCCAATGGACATGATACCTATCCTGTCAATGGCGTCGATTCGATGAGCGCTCCCGGATCTCTGGGCCTTAATCGTGTTAACCCATCTTTGGTGCGTGAGCCAAATATGGGCGTGCTGCGTGAGAGGGACGATGAAGATGCGCGAAGAAGGGAGAATGTTATGAGTTTTGGAACGTTACCAACCCGCGGTGCCCGTACTGATGATGAAGAACGTGAGCGAAGGAGAGAGGAACTTCGTCAACGATCTGGCGCAACAGGTTTTGATCCCTTTAATAGTTATGGTCCTCAAGCATATTCCGAAGCGATGCGGCCATCAGTCGGCATGAATGGATCCAATCACGGCGTATACAGGTCCGGAGAACTCAATGGTCCTATGGGGATTCATGATGAGACCGTTGGCCCTTGGGACAGTGTTATCACTACGAGTGCTCAACTTACTCCAGCGCGGTCCGCCTCCCCTCTTCATGGAGAAAATGCTTCATTGGCGGTCGAGAGACAAATATCGTCCGGCTCAATATCTCCGGGTGTCGTCAACGACGGCTTCATCGACTCTAGTGCGATTGAAGCTGAAATCGCCAAGTCGTTGAATGGGCTTTCCTTGAGTACGGCCACTGGGGATATTTCTCCGCAGCTCCCATCTCCTGCATCGAATGCAAGCTCCACTGGAGGTAGGGTTATCGACCAAAATCCTCCTGTGCGTACTTCGCCTGCGGTTCTTTTTGCTAGCGCTAATCGGATTTTATAGATTAACACGTTGTATGTGGGCAATCTTCCAACTGGAGTCGTCGAGCAATTAGAAGAAAAATTGCGCGAGTTGTTTTCCGTTCAGTCTGGCTACCGCCGCCTGTGCTTCCGACAAAAGAACAATGGGCCAATGTGTTTCGTCGAGGTCGGATATTTTTTACTCACTAGCATGACACGCCAACTGACATTCTTAACCTCAACTTAGTTCGAGGATGTGCACTTTGCCACAAAGGCCCTTCACAACCTGCAAGGCCACACTCTTAATGGCCTTATTAAGGGAACAGGCATCCGTCTCTCATATAGTAAGAATCCTCTCGGAGTTCGTACACCGACAAGCACCGGTGGTGGGCAATTACAGCAACAACAATCGCACCCAGCTGTTGACCCTCTGCCATCTAGGCTCAGTGATGATCCGCTTCAGCCAAAGCCGAGCGTTGTGAGACGGGATGTTAATCCCGTCAATCCTACGTCGTCTTCTGGCACTGGCAATGGAACGCACAGCGCCTACGGAAACTCTTTTCTCGCGTCACCTCCTCCGCGATTCTTCTCATCTTCCCCCTCGGCCTTGACACCATTTAGCGCATCCCAGACCATCTCGGGACTTTTCCCTCGCAATTCTGCCGCAAACATATTAAACTTATACAATCCACCATCGAGTTTCGCTCCCTTTGGGTTGACGAGCATGTCTCAACCCATGATACCCGACCACCATCTCACTTCTCCGGACGAGCAGACTTCGGCCAATTCATACAATGTACAACAGCATTTTCATCGCGTAATGTCACCGCCCGTCGCTAATGTAGAGGCTGCTAGGGCCAGTTAAGCGGCGGTTGTGGCTATTGACGCTTTTGCGTCTCGTCACAGTCGAATAGCACATCACACTGCATGCAACAAAGGTCAAACAAATAATACATGCATCGCATCTGAAGCAAGATTCCTCGTCAACCACTGCAAATCTTCGCAATATATCTATGTATTACGTTGTCTTTTTTTTTTTTTTTACCCCGATACACTTTGCTCCCCCGGTATATCATATTCATTTCGCGTAAGCCCCTTCCTCGCGTTTTACATTGGCTTCAGGACCTGTTGTTTGTGTGTTCCATTGCGACATTTCATCCCCTCTCCAAGTTCGGCTCTTCTGTTATTTATATATGATTCACGCTGGTATCATCTTACGACTATCCATGTCATTGCCCATAATCCATTGCCTACACTTGCTTCCTTTGCTTTTTGCTGCATCACATCCGTATATATATCAGTTACCCAAATACTTTGTCCTTAGTT
Source organism: Amanita exitialis (assembly GCA_023014455.1). Classification (NCBI taxonomy): domain Eukaryota; kingdom Fungi; phylum Basidiomycota; class Agaricomycetes; order Agaricales; family Amanitaceae; genus Amanita; species Amanita exitialis. The sequence goes on along the minus strand of JAEBUR010000004.1, from coordinate 536,294 downwards.
AGTTGGCCCTATATCGAGCCCATTATACAGAGTCATTCACACTATTCAATAAGGCCTTGTATAATACATCTAAGAAGGAATGATATTGTTCCTACTCTATACAAAACCCGAAGTTGGACACGCAATGAGGGAATATATTACTGTAACATTATTTAATATCATCCGTGTGCTTCAAAAACGTACATCGCATACAACACAAGTGCGAAAACAACGATGTCTACCTCCAGAAAAAAAAAACAGAAAGGCAAAACCTTCAGCCCGTATCTCCGTCCTTTGCGCCCGTTTCTGACTGAGCCGGAGGGGCTGGCGATGGCGCTGCCATAGTAACGCTGGCACCGCCAATCCTCAGCTTGAACCGCTGTTTCGGTGGTTCCTCGCCCGACTTTGTGCGTAGCAAGGCAGGCCGTTGCGGTACTGCCCCAGTTAGTGAGAATGGCGTATCCGTTGCTTCCGCCGGCGTCGAACCAGCTGGACTTTTCAAAGGTGACGGCGAAATAGACATGCGCCGACCCTGACTTGGGCTCGGGGCTTTTTGCGGTGCTCCGCCGCCCGTCGTTTTGGATAACTTGGTCAACCGCTCCAGTCCGTCGTCGCCGTCGTCATCGTCGTCGTCCATACCTCTCCGCCTTTTTTCGCTCGGTCGCATGATACCCATAGATGACGCCATCATGCCTGGAGCTGGTGTCTGCGGCCGCGACCGCGCACGCGCGAGAGCTTCGAGGAGGTTGTCATCCTCATCCTCGTCACCCTCCTTCGCTCGTCTCGGTGGGGGTAGGCTTTCAGGTGGTGATGTAGAGAGTTGTCTGTAAAAGTTTCTCGGACTGGATGGCCGGCCGTCGGCTGGCAGGGGGAGGGGGGAGGCAAGGAGGGAGGGAGGCGATAGTGAGGCGGGTGGTGTGGATGAGTCTGCTACTGCATCCTCGTTTTCATCTTCGGCGTAATCCACCAGCTGGGTAAAAGATGGGATACGTAGAGGAGGTCGGTAGCCTTTTATAGCTGCACCGACAGCTGGACGCCGTTTTCGTTTGAGTGAATGGGACACTGGTATCGAGGGTGACTGCGGTCGTTGTTGAGGATGTCGCTGGTGTATTTCGGGAGGTGGTAACAAATCTTCGTCGTCGTCATCGCCGTTGAAGTAGCTTTCCTCTTCAATGTCTGGCATGCGTGATGCGCCGGGCCATGTACGAGGATCGACAGGTCTGAAAGCGTATGGGGATAAGCAACACACGTATGATGTGTACATCAACTAATAGGGACGCACTTTTCTGATTTAGGCTCTTCCAGGAGGTGGTGGCTCATTGTTGATTTCATACCGGCGAATCAACATATCAAAACGTTGACTACCAAGCGGAGTTTCGGCCAATTGACGTATCAGCGACTCGTGCTTTGTCATGCAGAAATTGATCATTTCCTTCATGTTGTCCTGTAGATCCATCAAGGGAGAACGCGACAAACAGAAATCGTCAATTCCATGACACAAATGACAAGGGGTTACTAATAAGAAGTGAACACCAACCCTACGCATGGCTTCAAAGAACTCTTGGCATGAGCAGCTCAACAAGTTATCCCGTCGTGATTCTTGCAATGTCAAGTCCAAAATTGGTTGCACCACATCCAGCTTCATCATCTGCTTATGAGTATTTGCGTTATTTTGCTTCAGCAGCAACCGGAATATCCGAAAGGCAGCTAAATAACGTGACATTCGATATTCTCGACGTAAAAAATCTTACACTTACCATGTCGTAGATGCTTATCCTTTGCCTTTAAGAGGGTAGCCAAGCGGGTCATTATACCAGTAGACAAAACGTAGAAAATACTTCGGAAGTTATGTTGTTGTAGGAAACTGTAAAGCAAATCACAGAGATAGACGAAACGATTCGTCTCTTCCCGTGTCAACACCAAAACGGGCTCTGTATAACCTGTCGTCAGGGTCTACCGTAACTTCAGAAGTAAGAGGGCCGCTTACCCTTAACAACCCGCCACTCGGACAAATTCTGAAGTGGCCGAAAGAGAATGTCGACGCAGTGCTTGTAAAAATAGTCCATGTACCGTTCAGTCCCTGGATCATCTTTTTTTGGTGGAGGCCTGGCCGCGAGTGGCTGTAAAAAGGGTCAAAAATTTAGTCCTGATAAGGGCAGCCGTCACACTCACATTCGCTTCTGAAGGAGCAACCGGTGATTCTACGGTGGGAATCTCCATCCAAGCTTTCAGGGCATCGCCAACCTGGCTTTGCACCGCAAACTCACGACTCGATGCCATCAACCTGCACACCATCTCCAATATTGTCTCTGCCTTATCCGCACCTTTCCTCCCGGCTTCTCGCTCCTTCTCGATGACCATGACCTGCTTGAGAACATGCCCTCGTACGCCGTTGAGATCATGATCCAACAGCGCAGACAAAATTTCTCCAGCTGCACTGATCATCGGTTTGTTTGCTTCTTCCTTCTCAACTAGACCTAGCGCCCACTGCACAGCAAACAATACACCCCGATCAACCAAAGAACGGAACAGGGCCATCCGCGCAGGTAGCTGCACATTCTTTCCCATCACGCATAGCTGTTGGACGAGGAGGATCACCTCCCTTCGCATGCCAACTTCTTCGTCTGACATATTTTCTGGAGGAGCGAAAGCATACGAAGCTCTTCTGGCGGGAGGGACACGGCCATTGGATGCACCATTCGCTGACTTGGGAGGTAGGGAAGGTGGTGGTTTGGGATCAACCTCCATAGCTGTCGGATCTTTTCCGCCTTCGCTCTCAGGATTCAGGCTAATGATGACCGGCTGCTGAGGCGGGTTCAGATTTTGGTTCGGGGGTTGCCCTGCTCCAGTCTTCCGGCCCTGAGGCCCACCTACTTCACGTGGTCCACCTAGCATTTCTTCATCCACAAACAGTTTGACGATATCGCGCAGGAAATTGGAGTCCTGTTGCACATGGGTAATGATATCTATTTGATTATAGATGATGCAAGAGCTTAGCACATTGAAGGTTGAATCATCGAGTACACGAGCAAGCACAACATCCTTGAGAAATTGCAGTCGATAGGTGTGATGGATTTTGCGTTGAATTTGAGGATCCCGGATGGGGATGGGTTGATGAAATTGAGAGGTATTGTGCAGGAACTCACGATAGTTGGCTTTGTGATCGGGAAATGCAGGATCGTCTATAAATAGAGCATAAGCTCTAGTCCAGCTCAAAGACAAGGCCACCTACATTCAAGCATGCCCACAATTCCGAAGAAGATGTCGTCATCTAAGATGTGTTCATAAAGCCCGAGATCATTGAGCATGACTGGAAATGAAGTCAGCTGACACGCCCTTTGCAGGAAGGTTTACGAGAAGTACGTACGAATCGTCTGCATGAGGCTGCATAAGGCATGAAGATTCTCGAGGCTCTCCAGATCTTCGGCCGTGTTCATGACCTCAATCAAACCTTTGATGTATTCCTATATGCAGCGGATCGCGGACCGAAATCAGGACATGAAGAATTTCATAAAGTTGAGCAATATGCCAATGACGAAATACACGATCAAGGGTATGTGTACCGATAGAAGAGCGATGATCAACTCACCTCCTGCATGATGTACTCGCATATTCTTTCCTTCACCGGCTGTGTTCGGGACAGTGTCTTGATAGCTCGCTCAATCTCTCCGATGATGCCAAGCTGTGGCTGAGGCAATTGGCCCGAGCGGATGATGGACGCTGTAGTTATTGAGGAAGGATCAGAGCCCATTATTGGAGAAGAAGATATAGCAGTTTGGTTGTCTGCAACATACTCGGACTATGCGTCCAAACTTGATTAGGCAACTGACGTACCTCCACTATGCATGTGCCGTTGGACCTCGCGAATGAAATTCCAAACTTCCGCACAGCCATCCGAATCTTGAAAGCTAAGAGCGTAATCGACTCCGTCCAGTTCCGTCCATACGATAAGCGTATCTGTTGGAGGAAGATTGAAAACGCCTCGGATACATAGCATAGACATACCCTGTTGCCGTTGATATACGTCTTCCGCCCGGATTCACAGTTGACAGGATAATATCATCATAATTTCGCTCAGCACGCGCGACGAGGAGGGCTTCATTGGTGTCTTCCAAGATTTGGCCAAAGCAAAAGGCGGTTCCTTGGTCGATCCAGCGCGAGCCTATGAGCTCATAGACCTATGATGAAAATTGAGCTTTTCGACACATGAGTGAGGAACATGTGCCGTGCAGATAGCTTCCCTCACATGGTCGACACACTGGGAAAGAGGTAACTCGGTGAAACGTACCTTTACGCGTTTAAGTTCGTGGTCGTTCTCGGGAAGCCAGTCCTGACCGTCCTCGGGAAACTGTGTACCCGACTCGCTGGGACCTGCGACTGCCTCTGACTGGTCGAGCAACTCTATCTGGCCACTGACGGGGTCAAGCAAGACCTCGCCTTCTTCTTTGATAGTTGTCTGTGTGTCCTCGAGGGTATTTTCTGGGCATGGTTGCGGGGGATTTTGAAGGGCATTCTGGGGCTGGTTGTCGGGGGAGGAATGAAGGAGCGATGGGGGCTGGTCGGCGGCGCCGTTCATGGGAGATGGAGGTGAGACGCAAGTTATGCCTGGCAGCCCGCGTGCATTTTCCCGGGTCTTTTCCCGACTTTCTTCCTCACATTTGGCCTGTGCGGCGCCTTGCAAGTTTGCTCGTGAATCGCTGCTATTTATCCTAGCTACGCCCTCCGAATCCCGTGTTCGCAGCGTGCGCCTCTGCGTCCGAAGCGCCTTAGGATTATGTAATGCATAAAACTTCCCAGCGAGTGACGGTTCAGCGTGTCGTGTCATAGGTCCATGGCCTCCTCAAAATCAACTTCCAGCGTCCTCACCATCGCTGGCATCACCATCGCCACCGGTCTCGCCGCATACGCCGTCTACTTCGACTACAGACGCAGGAACGATACGGCTTTCCGCAAAAAGCTTCGTGAGTTGCCTCTCGACTGCGTTCATCTGCTCGTTCAATGCCCGTCTAGGCAAAGAGAAGAAGCGCGTAGATAAAGTCGTGTCCGAGTCCAAAACAACCGAAGGACATTTGGACCCAAAGGATGCTACACCCGAAATGCTGCGTGACGCTCTGGAACGAATCAAGGACGAGGTTTCTCCACAGACGGCGCAGGACAAGGAAGCCTACTTCATGCAGCATGTAGGCATGGGCGAACAGCTTCTTACACAAGGTACCCTCACATGTCGCATCCACTGTCGTCGTATTCCTCAATGTACGCTATGCAGGTCCAGAATTCCACCTCCCCGCCGCCTTGTCGTTCTTCAGGGCGCTCAGGGTGTATCCTTCCCCAGTGGAATTGATTATGATTTACCAAAAGACTGTGCCGGAACCGGTGTTCAAGGCACGTCAATCCCCGTTGGATGTAGCAGGATTCCCACTGACCACGTTGCATTCAGTTAATTATGGAACTGACAAATCTTAACGTGAGTGTCACTCCCTCGACCAGCGAGATACCGGAGGATGAGGACGAGGAAACAAGTCCAACGAGAGGAGGCCCTCCTTCCGAAACATCCTCGCAAGAATGGGACAGAATCACTGACCCGGGCATCCAAACTCTCGCTTAATACCCGCTGGTCATACTGTGCTGTCACTTTCTTTTCGGAGGGATGGGGGATAGTACGCAGCTATGCTGTCGGGCGTGGGGCAGAAGAAGACGTAATCGTTCACATCACGTTCCTAGTTTGCTCTTCGTCCGGATTTGAGATCATGATCTAATATATGCTTCTTTCTTTTCACGTCTTGCGTAGGTTAAGGCACAAGTCGAAGGTAGCTTCCTGACAGCCGAGTACGTCTTTTGCTGACGCAGTTGCTATGCCTATTTAGGTTACTACAATTACTTCCCACCGAAATGGACGAATGTCTCCGTTGAACCGAGGCCGACCCCTGGATCCCAAATTACACGCAATGTCCTCGTGTTGAATCAAGATGTCAAGGCTGGCGATATCATATACAAGGTGAGCTCGGATCTCGCTTCAAAGTTCATGATCTTATCCCCAATTAGGAATATCCCATTGTCTCTGCTTTAGATGCCGATCTCGAATCCGCCGGGCGCCATTGCTCTCAGTGTCTTCGTAGCCTCGACCCTTCAAGCATTTTCAAACCGGACTCAAACCCTCTTGGGTCATCCTACTGTTCGCAAGTGTGTCTTGCAGCGGCGAAAAGACAATCCCACAACCTGCTTTTCACTCTTGATGCCGCTCTCCCCCCCGAAATTCCAACAGGAGCCATGCCCGCTTCGGTCATCGAAGGACGCGAGGCCGCGCAGGCTACCTTTATTGACTACATTAAAATCGAGGGGCGTGTTGCCCCCCTCCTCGTCGCCAAACTTATCGCTCGCCAAGTCGCTATTGAGACCAACAAAATGGTCCAAAGCGTTAAAGCAGCCACGCCAAGCACGTCGTTGCAGGAGGAGGACAAGCCAAAGAATGACTTTACGGACGCAGAGAGCGGAGATTACCTTCTTGCAGACCATATCGAACGTTTGAGATACCTTGAAGTGGCGCCGGACCCCAATGGAATGAAGTATCTCTCTCAAGTCCTAGAAACTGCGCTTCCTGGCTTGGAACAGTTTGTCACAGAAGACCGGCATTCAACACTACTCGGGAAGATGGCATACAATGCTTACGGCGTCTATTATGACGGTGGCCGCGATGACAAGGTCAGTTTTTCAATCTGTCTCTCACTCGTCCACGATTACCCATGCGCCCTGGCAGCCCCAACCCACTCAACGCCCTGAAGACGTTGAAAAATCACGTACACCATTGGGCACTCAACGACAAGTCGGCTCAGCTATGTACACCGTATCTTCCTACCTCACCCATTCTTGCACTCCAAATGCGCGCGTTGCCTTCCCCGCCGGCACAGCGCAGCTCCATCTTATCGCCGAGCATGATCTCTCAAAGGGCGACGAGCTCACGATTGCTTTCGTGGACATCACACAGCACGAGGGTGAGAGCGTCATTGAGTGTCGTAGGAGGAGGAGGATCGAGCTTGCGCGCGGATGGAGATTCGCTTGTTCTTGTTCGAGATGTGAAGAAGAGTTGCCGCCTTCCGGTTCTGTTTCTGGCACGGGTTCAGGTGCGGGTTCCGTGGGTGCTGTTGAGGAGCCAGCCGTCCCCGAGGAAAAGGAAAAGAAAGCCGAGAACGCTGATGATGTCAGTCTGAATTTGAAGGACGAATCAAAAGTTGAGGCTGCGTTATCCCGATTCGAGGAGGCTCAGCGGCAGGAGAAGACCGCCGACTGATAACATGTTGCAGATCTGCCATTTCAGTACTATGTTATACACCTTATTTTTTCTTGACTAATGCGGTTTTTCACGACTGCTGTGCTGCATATCTTGTTATAGACCATCTATCACATCGCCTGAAGATCCGTGAATTATCATTCGTTTTTTCATGTAACTTGACATGCGAAGAAGTTCTGGGAAAGAACGTGCATCAAAACTCATTTAAGAGTACACTCAGAGTGACAAGAATAGCATGATATCGGGCCGGCACTCTATCATTTCCCTTGACACCAGAGCAAGAGCTGTGTCGCAGAGAAATTTCCTGGTTTTCACACTCGCCTCCCCACATGCCACGCTTACCAGGCTTAGATCTAAGGGCATGAGAAGATTGGCCGTGTCAGCCACCACCGTATAATACAACCTCGCCCCTGACCGCCTTTCTCACTTCCATTTACTCACCTCGTGTTCTCCCTTTGCCGTTTTTCATTTTCCATTATTTTGGCATCTCAATTCATCATCCTGTCGATCACTTGATTATGAACGGTGCGTCACCATTCACTCGGACTCATGAAAGCTGAGGCAGATTTTATTCCTACATATAAGGATGAATGACAGTGGACGAGAATGACATTTACAAATATGCGTGGCTGTTATATTTGAGATCAGCGATTGTAGGGCCTCACCTCGCGGTTTTATCGCCGTCGTAGACGAATTATCCACGAGGCCTCGAGGTGCCGAATTTCTCGGCCGGGACTGTCTGTTCAGGGATGCCGTCTGCACTACGGCATCACACTCAACAGCGGCGCCTGGTTTTCTCCGGATGGTGGCGCACTCCGCTACCGTGGGTGACAATGCATCTTTTAGCTACACGAGCGAATAGCACCGCAAACCCGCTGAACGAGGATTCACAATGACACTATCAAATAGGCGTCACTGTTCTATTTTGAGATCAGAAATTGGAGCGCCTCGCCTCTGGTTATGCTCGTTGCCGGGGACTCTGTCCAGAGATGCTATCCGCACTGCGGCATCGAGCTGACCAGAGATTCCTGGTTTTCTTTAAATGGTGGCGCACTCAGCTACCATGGCTAACGGTGCATCTTTTCTAGGTACAACACAAGCGGTGAGATTAAGTTGGTGATACCTCGTTCGTTGGCGGCCTACACTGCGGATGGTCTACCTCTGACCAGGCCATTGGTTAGAAAGAGGTGGAGTTTTCATATCAGTGTACGGATGTTGTTTCATGTCGACTCTTCGAGCAGAACAATTTCCTTGCAAAGCCCAGCAAATGATATATATATCATCCACATCAAACAGCCGCGACATCGCATCAGGTTGCATGACAATGGCTGACTGAGATCGTGCCGGGCCCCAGTCTTTATAAACTTAATGTCTGAGCGGAATCATTTCCAGGCTGGTCCTCAATCACTAACTACCGACTAATCCAACTCTCTGTTCACTATGCTTCATTTCTCTGTCTTCCTTTTCGCCGTCTTTGCGCTCTTGGCATCCGCCTCTCCAATCGACGGTTACAGTCGAAGGAGTAATTCTCTTTGGGTAATCCTTCCCATTCTTCCCGCACATCTGACTTGCACGCTTCTCCCATTTAGAGACGGATTACAGTCCAATCCTATGGTGGGCCGATGCCGCGGCATCTATTCTAGTCACCTTAGAAATGGGGAGTGAACCCCAGTTGTTTTTAGGAAAGTGGCAACAGTCATCATGTCGGGGCTCAGGTGGGTTGATGCCACGGCGCCTGTTCCAGTCGCTTTCGAAATGCAAAGCTAAACCCTACTTTAGTATTGGAATTCTGATGGGATGGTGTGTCAATGCTATAACATATTGTCAACTTTGGAACCTCACTTGCTGTTTTTAGGTTATTCAAGATGGGTTCAAGGATGGACGAATGGTGTCATATCTGATCGACAATCGACGACGCCTGACCAAATTCTTTCGCCACGAGGGACCCACCACGTATGTTTTTTTTTTTTCAGGTCATAATATGTTCGCGTTGTATATATAGACAATGGGGTGAACCAAATGGACAACCATCTCAGGTGGGTCATGGTCACGGCACCTATTCCAGTCGCCTTTCGAAACGCAAAGTTAACCTCCACTTCAGCATACCCATTGCACATATTATGAGTATCGTTATCCTGATGGGTTGGTATGGCTGCAACTATCTAGAACGTGAAACTGAACATCACTTGCTGTTTTAAGTATTTACGGAATTTTCGTGAAAATGGAGAATTAAAGTTATCACTTGTGAGAAGCAGAGATGGACGATGGATGATATTCTATCCGTATGATATTTTTCCACGTAATATTAGACTGCGTGCTGACGTTTGAGTTGTATATATAGCATACCAAAGGATGATGTAGAACCATCTCAGGTGGGTCGATGTCATGGCACCTATTCCAGTCGCTTTCCGAAACGCAAAGCTAAACCCTACTTTAGCATACCAGCTACACTACAAGCGAGCGTCGGGAGACTGATAAGACGGTGTGTCAATGCTACAGCATCTAATCACCTCTGAAACGAAACCTGACTTGCTGTTTTTAGCATCTTCAACTTTTTTATCGGGACGAAAGACCAGTACTGTCAATTCAGGGACTCACTAATGGAAAATGGAATATATCGTATCTTGGCGAGATCGAATGGCGAAGACCGTATGATCTTCTTTTCAGATAATATATTGTGCTGACCCATGCGTTGTATATATCAGCTGACCCTCCCCAACAGCAGTAAATCAAAGTCGTTACATACTTGTTTCTGGTGACTTGGAGAGACGCGTTGGAGGTTGTTGGAGGTGCTGGATTTGAATTGTGTATTCTTTCATGCGAACACCGGAACAATGCTTCTGTCTCCTCAGTATGTATTCAGATATGTTGACATTTTAAAGGCCGAGGCCGTCAGTAAGGATGAGTCAAAGTCGGAGGAAAAGATCGCCGACGCGGCGCGCGCAGAGGAGGGTGAGCACATGGTGCAGGACGTGCAGGGAGAGGGCGGCAGGCGGCCGGTGGGCAGAAGGGGGGCGGCAGGTGGTATAGGGTAGGGGGTGGCGGGTACAGCATAAGGCTCCGCTGTCTCTATTATAAATGTCAAGAGAGGCGCGATTCAGTCTGCCATCGCCCTCAGTCGCCCGACGCCCTCTGCGCCCGTCCTCTTCCGCCAGCCCCACGACGCCTTCTATGCCCGTGCTCCTCTGGACACTGCCCGCTGCTACCTTCAGCCGCCCACCTTCTGCAACGGGTCTGGTTGTCGTTTGGTATATATGTACTTACTTTTGGCACATCAATTCATCATCCTGTCTTGCGTCAACATCTATGCTTCTACGTATGAGGAAGAATGATAGTATACTGCAAGACGACTGGGGACGAGAATGACATTTACAAAGGTGCGTCACTGTCCTATTTTGAGATCAGAGATTGTAGGACCTTGCCTCGTGGTTATACTTGTTTCCGCTCGTTACTTTTATCATCGTCGTTGACGAGTTATCCACAAGGCTTTGAGGTGCTGAATTTCTTGGCCGCTGCTCTTTGTCCAGCGCACTGTGGCATTGAACTCATCCGCAACGCCTCGTTTTTTCCGGATGGTTGTGCACTCGTTGACGGTGCATCTTTTCTAAGGCAAAAGTCAAGCGGTGAGACAAAGTTGGTGGCGGGCTACACTGCGGATGGCCTTTTGACTGGGCTATTGGTAGGAATGCTCATATGCATGAATATTGTTTCATGTCTACTCTTCGAGCAGAACAATTTCTCCTTGTAAAGCCCTATCAAATGATATCCGTATCGTTCACATGAAACAGCATCGCATCAGATTGCATCACAACGATTGCACAACATCAAATTGGCAGTGATTGTGCCCTTTATAAATCCGTTATCTGAGCGGAATCATTTCTAGGCTGGTCCTCAGCCACCGCTCACGACCGACTAATCCAACTCTCTCCTCACTATGCGTCTTTCCTCTGTCTTCCTTTTCGCTGCCTTTGCGCTTTTGGTATCCGCCTCTCCAATCGACGGTTACAGTCGTAGGAGTAATTCTCTTTCGGTAATCCTTCCCATTCTACTAAACTGTTCCCGCACGATTGACTTGCGTGCTTCTCCATTTAGAAACGAATCACAGACAATCCTGTGGTGGGTCGATGCCGCGTCATCTATGCCAGTCACCTAATGCGCAGTTGAATCCCACTTGTTTTTAGGGAGGTGGTGGTGGCAGTCATCATACCGAGGGAAGAAGCAATGGATCAACAAGTGAACAACGGTCTCAGGTGGGTCGATCCCGCGGCATCTGTTCCAGTCGCCTTCGATTGTGGAGCTGAACCCCACATGTTTTCAGGCAGGTGGACATCATCAAGAGCGCAACCCTAGCACCAGCGGCGTTGCTGAAACTCATCCAGGTGGACAACCACCTCAGGTGGGTTGATGCCACAACGCCTAGTTCGGCCGCCTCCGAAACGCAAAGCTAAACTCCACTTTAGCATACCGGCCACACTCCAATCCAGTATCGTTATGATGGGACGGTATGTCAATGACATAGCATCTTATGAACTTTGGAATGTCCCTCACCTGCTGCTTTTAGGTTATTCAAGATGAGTCTGAAGATGAGTCACGTGTGACATTCCACGATGGAAGATCGATCATATTTCTTCGCGCCGCGTACAATCGTTCTTCAAGTCATAATAGACTATATGCTGACGTTTTCGTTGTATATGTAGACAACAGGGTGGAACAACAGGACAGGTGGGTCGATGTCACGGCACCTATTCCAGTCGCCTTTCGAAACGCAAATCTAAACTCCACTTTAGCATACCCCTTACGCTTTTTTCGAGTATCCTTATCCTACCGGGTTGGTACGTTAATGCTGCAACATCTAGTTACCTCCGGAACGTGAAACTTGGTGTTTTTAGAAATGTCGGGATTTTCGTCGACATGGAGAATTAATGCTGTCATTTTTGAGACGCAGAAATGGACAATGGATGATATTTCATGCGTATGATATTTTTTCACGTCATAATAGACTGCATGCTGATGTTTACATATAGACAAGAGGATGATGTAGAACCATCTCAGGTGGGTCGATGTCACGGCACCATTCCAATCGGCTTCCGAACCGCAAAGCTAAGCTCCACTTTAGCATACCCGTTACACCACAAGTGAGGAGCATGGAGGTGATCAGGCGGTGTGTCAATGCTACATCATCCAATCACCTCTGGAAACGTGAAACTGAACCTTTTTAGTATGGTCAATATTTTTATCGGGATGGACAACCAGTGCTATCATTTCTGGCACTCATTAATGGAGAACAATATATACGGCATCATGGCGAGATCGAATGGCAAAGACGCCCGTATGATCTTCTTTTTCAGATAATAGATTGTGCTGACCCTTGGCTTGTATATATCAGCTGACCCTCCCTAACGGCAGTAAAATCAAAGTCGTTCCATTCTTGTTTCTGGTGACTCGGAGAGACGCGTTGGAGGTGATGGATTTGAATTGTGTTTCCTATATTCTTTCATGCGAACACTGGAACAATTCTTCAGTTCTAGGTATTCAGATATTTTAAAGGCTTTGTTTATTTGTTTAAAGAAGTTCCCGACGAGACTTGAAGAAAAATAAATACCAGACATCTTTAGGTGAGAGGGAGTTTTACTCGTCGTGAACTCCATGCGTCACTTGAACTGTTGTAAATGCGGCCGACGGAAGAGCTGACCATCCACGAGGAAAAGGAAAAGAGAGACGAGAACTACGAGGATGTCAGTCCGAACTTGAAAGACGAATTAAAAGTTGAGGCTGCGCTACCCCGGTTCGAAGAGGCTTAACGGCAGGAGAATATCACCGACTAAGAACATGTTACAGATTTGCTATTTCCGCACCAGACCATCTATCACACATTGCCTGAAGATAACCATTTGTCTTTTTCACGTAGTAACTTTCTGGGAGAGAACCTGAATTAAACATACCTCACTGATTTCTCGATGCAAACTCCCAAAGAGTTAGCGCATTTAAACCATAAAAAGAGTACACTGGTAAGAACAGCATAACGGCACTCTGTCATATCCCCTACTGACCGAGTGAAATATACCAGAACTGTGTGGCAGAGATATTCATTCATCAAACTACTCACCTCGCCTCACGCGCCGTCGCGGTCGCGTTCTCTTTTACCTCTTCGGTGGTTACCGGGTTTAGAACGGCGTGAGAAAGAATGCTCACAAACTCCCCTAACTGCAATTCCTCTTCACCACAACCCGTTTGTGCTTCGTACTTTTGGCACATCAATGCGTCATCCTGTCTATCACTGAATTATGGATGGTGCGCCACCATTTACGAAAGCTGATGCAGATTTTGTTTCTACGTATAATGATGAAGAATGGTATACGGCAAGCAAGACGACTCGGGACGAGAATGACATTTACAAATGTACTATTTTGAGTAGAGATTGGAGGGCCTCACCTCGTGATTATACTCGTTGCAGGGGGCTCATTACTTTTATCGTCGCCACGGACGAGTTATTAACGAGGATTTGAGGTGCCGAATTTCTCTCCCGGGACTTTCTGTCCAGAGATGTTGTCCGCACTATGGCATTGAGCTCACCAGCGGCCCCTGGTTTTCTTTGAAAGGTGGCACACTTAGCTATCATGGCTGACGGTGCATTTTTTCTAGGTACAAGACAAGCAGTGAGATTAAATTGGTGATACCTCGGTCGTTGGCGGCTTACACTGCGGATGATCTACCTCTGACCGGGCCATTGGTTAGAGAGAGGTGGAATGTTCATATGGTTTAATGTCTTCGCGCAGAGCAATTTCTCCTTCCAAAGCCCATCAAATGATATATGTATCGTCCATGTCAAATAGCCGCGACACCGTATCAAGTTGCATCACAACGATTGCACAACATCAAATTGACGGTGATTGTGCCCTTTATAAACCCGATGTCTGAGCGGAATCACTTCCAGGCTGGTCCTCACCACCGCACACTACCGACTGATCCAACTCTCTGCTCACTATGCGTCATTCCTCTGTCTTCCTTTTCGCTGTCTTTGCGCTCTTGGTATCCGCCTCTCCAATCAACGGTTACAATCGTAGGAGTAATTCTCTTTGGGTAATTCTTCCCATTCTACTAAACTGTTCCCGCACGTCTGCATGCCTCTCCTTTTAGAGACGAATCACAACCAATCCTACGGTAGGTCGATGCCGCGGCATCCATTCCAGTCAGCTTCGAAATGCGGAGTTGAACCCCCACTTGTTTTTAGGGAGGTGGTGGCGGCAGTCATCACACCGAGGGAAGAAGCAATGGATCAACAAGTGAACAACGGTCTCAGGTGGGTCGATCCCGCGGCATCTGTTCCAGTCGCCTTCGATTGTGGAGCTGAACCCCACATGTTTTCAGGCAGGTGGACATCATCAAGAGCGCAACCCTAGCACCAGCGGCGTTACGGAAACTCATCCAGGTGGACAACCACCTCAGGTGGGTCGATGCCGTTCGGTCGCCTCCGAAATGCAAAGCTAAACTCCACTTTAGCATACCGGCCACACTCCAATCCAGTATCGTTATGATGGGACGGTATGTCAATGACATAGCATCTTATGAACTTTGGAATGTCCCTCACCTGCTGCTTTTAGGTTATTCAAGATGAGTCTGAAGATGAGTCACGTGTGACATTCCACGATGGAAGATCGATCATATTTCTTCGCGCCGCGTACAATCGTTCTTCAAGTCATAATAGACTGTATGCTGACGTTTTCGTAGACAACAGGGTGGACCAACAGGACAGGTGGGTCGATGTCACGGCACCTATTCCAGTCGCCTTCCGAACCGCATATCTAACCTCCAGTTTAGCATACCCCTTACACTTTTTTCGACCATCCTTATCCTACTGGGTTGGTACGTTAATGCTGCAACATCTAGTTACCTCCGGAACGTGAAACTGAACCTAACTTGGTGTTTTTAGAAATGTCGGGATTTTCGTCGACATGGAGAATTAATGCTGTCATTTTTGAGACGCAGAAATGGACAATGGATGATATTCTATGCGTATGATTTTTTTTCACGTCATAATAGACTACATGCTGATGTTTGCGTTGTATACATAGGGAGGAGGATGAACGATCAACTCAGGTGGGTCGATGTCACGGCACCTATTCCAGTCGCCTTCCGAACCGCAAAGCTAAACTCCACTCTAGCATACCGGTTACACTACAAGCGAGTATCTTGAGGATGATGGGACGGTGTGTCAATGCTACAGCATCTAGTCACCTTTGGAACGTGAAACTGAACCTCACCTGCTTTTTTAGGATCTTCAATATTTTTATCGGGATGGACATCCAGTGCTGTCAATTCAGATAGTCACTAATGGACGATATATATGGTATTATGGCGAGATTGAATGGCAAAGACGCTCCACGTATGATCCTCTTTTTCAGATAATAGATTGTGCTGACCCTTGCGTTGTATATATCAGCTGACCGTGCTAAAAATCGTTCCATTCTTGTTTCTGGTGACTAGGAGAGACGCGTTGGGGGTTGTTGGAGGTGCTGGATTTAAATTGTGTATTTTTCTATATTCTTTCATGCGAACACTGGAACAATCTTATTCAGATATTCTGACATTTTAAAGGCTTTGACCAAGTGTTTAACGAAGTTACCGACGAGTCCGAGTCTAACATTTTTCGGCGACTAACGATGATAGGCCACTCTTTATGAACTCCATGCATCACTATGTTAGGCTCCAAGAACCATGGAAATGGAAAACGGAGAATATGCTTCTTGCGGAGTCATCACAAAGATTTATTCGTCGCCATTGAATAAGCTAAAATGGTATGCAAGGAGTACTAAATGGTACAAATTGGACATTGCAGTATGATTAATCAAATAAAAGAGTTTTTGATGGACACACAACTAGCTGACAACAGGTAATTTACGCGGGGAGGGAAAAGTTACACCAAATGGCATTGGTAATAAGCAACAGATACTTACATGTGCATGGGCGAGTATCGTACACTGGATTAAAAAGAGAGCGCGGAGAGTGAGAGAAAGAGAGAGATTAATTACCATGGCTATGCGTAAAGTGATGAAGTCACAGAAACGAGAGACCGAGCGAGCTCATGTAGCCAAACTGCGCCACATGCCTTCCTCGGGTATCGCGCTCCGCTTTTGCAGAATCTTGAGCGCCCGCTTGCGACTTCGTGTTCCCAAATCGGCCGGGACAACCGTTTCGGCCTCTTCGCCCGAACTTGGGCTCGCCTCTTCGTCGTCCTCGGTCGCAAAATCGAGTGCACCCGGATCCATCGCGCGCTGTCTGTCGCGTTCTGCATACGAAGCCCGCCGGAGTGTGGCTGTGGATGGATGCTTGGGAGCCAAAGACGGGACGATAGCACCCGACTGGTCCACGAATGCCGTCTTGCGCTGGTAAGAGGCCAAGCTCAGCGGCAGCTTTTGCTTCCTCACGGGCGCTATGGGTATCGGCAGCGAACCTGGTACACCAGCAAAACGGGATTCTGACACAAGGTGTGAGCATTCCCATGCGATATGGCACCGTACACACGGCTTACGGGAATAATCGCCATTTTCGTCCGACAAGGGTTCTGCCGTATCACTGCTACTCTGCTCACTCAGAGGCAGAGCCAGACCGTCTTCGACTATCTCGCTCTCGTCTTCTGACACGTCTGCGCTGCCACGTCCCTTACCCGCTAGCGGCTGCGTAAGCGACTTCCAAGCCTCGCTGTCAGGCTTCCAAGCACCACGGTGACTCGGCGTGTCAGCAGCAACGAGACGCAGTATGACAGCGTCCCGTGGATCCAACTCCTCCTCCGGCACTTCGGTCAGAGTTTGCCTGCCAGCCAACAGCCGCTTTTGCCGATCAAGGGAGGCTTGCCTGGGAAGAGACATCATTACGTTCTGGAACGACATGTCAGCGCCGTACGGAGACAGCGGCGGCCGAATGTGTGATGGAGCTGGCAAGGAGAGTGGCCGCAGGGACGAGAATGACGAAGGCAGTCCTGCACTTAATGACTTGACATGCCGGTGGCGCGCTGGTCGTGCTGTCTGCTGTTCCAAAAGCGGTAGAGTCTGTAGACGCCCGTTCGCTGACGGCTGGAAGCTGTCCCCTTCCGGTTCTTCCAACTCGAATATCATGTCGGCTTGAAAATTTATCAATTTATCTGATTGAAATCATTTGACAACAGCTCACCTCGAGGGTCGCGTTCACGCCCGTTGCTCGACTCCGCCTTGAGCTTTTTGGCTTCCGCATCAATAGTGACGACTTCCGGTTCAACATCAAACGTCACATGCCGTCTTCCCTTTGTCGGTGACCTCTCACTACTCTCCACAACTGAACCTTCGGTATCGACTTGCAAGTGTTTCCCTTGAGCATCGGCGTATTTCTGTGGTTTCTGCTCCGTATCCTTTCCATTAACGGCAGTAGCAGCAGGCATCAGTGAAGGTCCAGCCTCCAATTGGCTTGCCTGATGCTTCCTGTTCGCTTCCTTCAAGCGGTCCTTCCTCTTCTTCTCCATCTCGTGTTCCAAATCCATAAAGTATCTAAAGCTGACAGCGGTATTCAAACCGTCATCAATATTACGTGGGAATTGCAATACGTTCGCTCCGCCCTCACGGGCTGGGGAACGTACGGATGTGGTAGAACCGGACCGTTCCGATGAGTGGCTAGATCTCGAGTGAACGGACCCGTTCCCTTCTCGGACTAGTGCGTGAGATTCAGAAGCGGCTCTCGGATGGTGGAAGGATGACGTAGCCAGGGATGCGGAAAGCGCAGACATACGGGGTCCTTCTGATGGGGATAGTGCCCTGGCAGGAGATATCGGAACGGGAACAAACTCCTTGATAGCTACCGGAGTTGTTCGGGAGAGATCCGCCGGAGGCTCGTGGCTTGCCCGAGTGGCGGCCGATTTGGGCTTTTCCTTTTCTTTTTTGATTCGGTCAATGGTCGTCTTGAACTGCAGCCAGATCGCTTCGACCTGGTCCCGCAACTCGCCCTCGGCCTTTTCCACATCAGCTATCTTCTCCTTTACAACTCGGGTAATGTATTCCTCCGTCTGGGCGCGACGGGTTTTGGATTGCGCAGTAGCCGTTTCCGCCAAGCGCACAAACACAGGGTGTGATGGCGAGAAAGGGGCAGGGGGAAGTAAGGGTTTCATGTTTTCAAGATAGGATACGGGTGGCTGTGGCGACGGTGATCGGACGGCGCTGAAGACAACATCGTGCGCCCCATGGAATATGGGTGATGGCGGGGGTAGTTTAGGCAGCACCACTGAAAATAAGGACGAATAGCTGGGGCTGGACTCCGCAGCTTGCACGGCGTCATCAGTCTGCGAGTCGCCAGGATGAGCGGATCAGCATCGGCGGAAAAATACGGCGGGGCCACTGACCAGACACCGGCTGCCTACTTCGATCCAGCCGTTTGCGCTTTTCATGATTTGGTTCTCCACCCAGTCCTCGGTGGGCAGCACGGGCCCCTCTTTGCCCATTACGTCGATGGGCACGACTTGATACACGCGATAGACGAGGACGTCACATATGAGACAAGTGAGGGTGGTATATCGCCCGCATCGCGATGTGCCCTCAATTGGGATGCCGGGGGCGCGAATGCGGAGGGTAACATGCGGATGGACCTGGAGCAAAGAAGGGTGAGACGATGGTGCAGCAAACGGGTGGCAGATGCGCTCACCACACGGATGCCGTCGTCGCCAACGAACACCTGAATAAAGTGGGAGTCTGTGGGCTCGTTTGGGGGCGTCCCTTGGGCCTCAGCTGGTTGTATGCGGACATTGAGGCATGGACAGGCGTGCGCTGGGGCACGACGGGCAGCGGGAGCGTCAGCCATGGCAAGGCAGAAGGCAGAGAGCAGACGTGGTTTTCCAATTCGGTAGTGTGGAAATTAATTAATTAAATCAAAAAATTGGCTACTTGTCCTTCCTCGTCTCCCGTTCTCCCGCCGCAGGCTCTTCTGCGGCAAGCACTTGCCCATACTCGTTTACTCGTTTCGGGTCTATTCGATATATCCACCGCTATCGGGTCCGTCCATCCATCAGTCACCATTCCTCTCTCCCCAACAAACAACTCACCTGATACAGGAATATGAGGAACACCACGTCATCCCTTACGGCTGTCGTTAGACAGCCACACGCTCAAACGCCGGGAACCCAACTCACCGGAAACACGCCAGCCGGTGCAAAAACGGCATCTTGATGCAGAACCTGCCAAGCAATCACATGAGCACCCCATATCAATCCACGTTGGCGCAACGGCTGAACACATACGCAAAAAGATCATCAACAACCGTCGACAGCGTCTTGTAGATCATCGCCTTCATTGGCATGTGTGCCACGCTCTGCTTTGGTCAGCACCCTGACCGGTTCACATGCGAAAAATCTGCCGAACCTTGAGCTTGTAATTAATAATCAATTGAGGGATGAGTTGCGCCTGAAATCGACGTGTCAAGGGGGGGGGCTACCGCCGACAAGCAAGGATACTCACAAACCCAAACATGTATACAAAGGACGTCAAGGTGGAGATCACGAAACTATACCATCCCTTGTGCGACTCGTACAGCAGCGAATAAACCGTATAAGCGGCAAGTGTGGGAATTGTAACGTACGACACATAGCGGAATGCCAGCTTGTCGTACCTGTCCCAACGGTGTCAGTTCCATTGGCACCTGTCAGGTGAAAACCTCTGGGCTTACTCCTGCGTTTTCTTCTCGTCTTCGCTCAAGACGTGTTTGTCTGTGTACCAAAATAAGCAACTGTCCAACGACTTGCGGCTTGCTTGCCACACCTTTGACGTCAACCCTATAAGGTAAAATTGAACCCGCGGGCGCGGGGACTACCTTGATGTCCACCGCTTTGGTGATCTAGCCATTACGTTGGTACGGCAAGAAGCGAACCAAAGACAACGCTTGACCTTCCAAGCTTCAATCAACGCGCCCATGCCTGATCCGAGCAGAATCATCCATGACGTGTTCTCGTTATTGTCTATGAGATACAGCAGGATGACAATTTGAACAAAAACGTTGGTCACAATCTTGGGGGGGAACAGGATTTAATTGTCTCGTACACGCCCAAAACATGCAACTTACAGTTCTGTGGATGGGCGCATCAGATGTATGCCGTATAAATACAGACAATAAACCACCTACCGAACAGAAACACCCGTCAACTCTTTCTTCTGGCGCCAGTGAGAAACATCGCTCTTGAAGGCGAGTATTTCAAACCTACATCGCACGGTCGGAGATGGGGGTAAGAGCAAAAACGAGGTACGTACACCATGTGTAGCACACTCACGGTGGCCGTCAAGGCCAAGAACCATGGGTTAGTATCGAGCAACATACGCTTGATCTCGTCCATCTCAGCGCCTGTTGCACCACGTTGCTGCTTGGCGGCCTCGTTGAAGCCATGAGCCATGGACGCGAACAACTGGAACTTCCAGAACGCCATGGGCTGAAAAGTGATTTGCAGAGGCAACGAAGGAGTGCTGGCGTTCACTTCCACATAGTGTTGCTTGAGATGCCAAAAGTCGTTGGGAAAGACGATAGGCTTGTAGACGCCTTTCGTGCCCGTCTCGTCACGTAGGCCCGAAACGAGATGGACATCTAGACACAAGACTAAGTCCGACGGCTGAGAGATAAGGAAGCGATACAAACGCTCGGTAAGCGGCAGAGGTAAAGCGCTCAATTGAAGAACAGAAGCTTCTGATACCAGAGATAGCGTGAGGTTCTATGGCTGCTCAGCCCAATGGAACCCGTGAAGCGTAAAATCCAATTACCTTGTGCCAATGAGGCATTACGATGTCTGCTGGCTTAAGAACGAGTCATTTCCGGTCCGACGTCCGCGAAGTATTACAACTAACCTCTTCCTGGTCTACCTCTTCTTCCTGTTTGGAAGCGCTGAGAAGATTCTTTTCTTTGCGAACCTTGGGCCGAGCCATGTATGGAGTCAACACTAGATCACGATGAACGACAGCAGTGACAAGCGGACGTGAAGCAATGCGCACGTTTACGGATGTGGTGGATATCTAGTGGGTCATAGTCAGGATTGTGCGGGTTGGGATCGGCGCCGTTCCTGGCGAGAAATACGTCCGCCCATAAAGACGCGTTCCTCAGCACCCTCTGCAATGGAGCGATAAACTTGGATGCATCAGTTTCTATGGAACAACGTCACCTCTGGAAACTTGACCTCGAACTCTGCGACACGATGGTCGGTAAAGTCCCCGAAGGTGATATTATCCCATATGAAATGGGGCAGTCCCTCGTCCTGATTTTTTCGCCATCCGTTCGTCCATTGTGTGAATACATTCCCGTTTGGTGAGGTCGATAGATAGACGTGCATGTCGAGGTTCTGGCCGAGTGGCCAGCCAAGCGAAGCCTCTACCGGAGGGAGTGACCACGGGTTGGCTTGTGGATCGCCGTTGGCACCAGCCGTTGGTGCAGGGGGCTGTTGGAAGAATTTCTGTACTGTTGCAAAGTATATCAGCTGACACAGGCGGTGGCTCCGACAAGTGCAACGTACCTAATTGTGTGATCGCCCATACCAAAAGCACTTGCTGGAGTTGGAGTTAGGACACATCATCCAGCAGAGTTGGAGCAAACCTGAAGGACGGGCCAGATGCGGTTCAGAAACGAGCTGTCGTCTTGCCTGGCATTGGGTTGGGGTTGGGCGGGAGGAGCGGAGGACATGGAACAGAGCGGAGAGGTGCACGTGACCTGTACTCGTCCGAAACGAACTGTGAAGCTTCACAAACGGGCGATGCGGCATGCAAGCGCGCGACAAAGCGGCTTCCCACCTGACCGCGATGTCTGTCTCGCTCATGAGCGTCCTCCACGCCTCGACAGCCACCAGCGATGACGTCTGTCCTGACTACAACTCCGCCATGAGCAGGTACGCCTCGTCCAGTCCAGTCCCGCCCAGCTTTCATCCCCATCAGCACCGCCAGTGTCCACTCGGGTTCCTCCGCAAGCCACCGTCGCTGGCTGCCACAGACTCCTCCCCCTGCAAACGATCCACCCGCGTGCGTCCTCTCCAACACCTTCTCTCCCCGCTGACCGGCAAAAAAGCTCCGCTCATCGTCTGCCCCGCCAGCTCCAAAGAAACGAGCGCTACGTCTACACATACAACCTCGCCGCCGCAGCAATACCCCTACAGTTCCTCATCTCGTCAGTCGTCCTGTTGCACCCCAAACCCTGCCGGAGCTCACCTCATTCTTCAGGGTATATCCTTTATCCGGACATCCAACAAGCGGAAAGTTCAAGTTCAAGCTCTCCATACGCACACACGGTGTCGAGCGACCGCTATGTGAGCCTATAGAGCTAACCCTATCGATTGACCCACGGCAACTCACGTTCGTCGTGTTGTAAGTCATCTAGGCACATGATCCTATATGGGCGTTTACACGGCGTTTTAATAGCGTCTTTCCTGGGAAAACGAAGCTTACAATGGGCGGCCTCTGGTGTCTCCGCGTCTGGCTTCGCGTCAACTCCATCGATCATCGGCTATTCGGCGAGGATGAGTTATGGCTTGGCAAAGACCTGGACTTTACGTCTATCCCAGACGCAGCATTTGCACGCCACATGCTAACGAACCCGAAAGAACAAATATACACTTCGCCTCTGGGAAGCGCATCCATGAACTTTATCGTCAGGTGAGAATGCCCCTTAATCTTACCTCCCACTTACGTTACCCTTCCTCCCCAAGATGGCAGATAATGAGTCAAGGCACATACAAGTATACACTCGACTATGAAGCAGGCGGTGTCTCATCAACGCTGTTTGATGATTTGGAGCTACGGCTCGACCATGACCCAAGACACATCACCTTTGTAATCTAGTGAGAACCCTGGCCACTCTCAACAGTTTCATATACTCATCTTGCGCAGCACCATACCCCAAAATAGCTTGCCGGCCGGTGCAGCACATGGTCTACGCGTGTGGCTGCGTTCCCCATCACCTTCCCGAGACCCTGCAATACCCTCCTCATACATCTACCAACGCGTATGGAAAACAGACACACTCAAAATCGGGTCGAGGCTCAACTTTGACTCCCTGGGCAGCAAAGTGATCATGGCCCACTCTAGAGGCGGTCCGGAGACGGTCATTGCCGCTGAATCTCCAACCCTATATCCTTCCTCGTTCGGTCGGAGTCCGACGGCCTCGCTCGATGGAACAGAGGCCCCCTTTTTCCGCCATCAACTATACCGTTAAACGTCTTGTCGTGCGTTTTTAATTCTGGGTTATTGGAGGGGTGTTGGTTCTGTATGTTATATATTGTCTTTTTAGTATTTATGCGCGTATGTACCGATAGATCTGGAATCGCCGTAATGGCGACTTGAGCACAGCCCCTTTGAAATCAAACGATAACCCTGGCCATTCATAATAAGCTATCCGAGGACTTGGCAACATCGCATTACACATTGACTATCTTACACATATCCAGCAGGTAACAATTCAAACAATAACCTTGTTCTGGAAAAATTCCATCCACTCTGCCTCTCCCCAAGAACTGGACACCGCATTGTCGACAAGGCCGTCCCACATGGCCGTCGGAGAGACATGAATACTATTCTGTCTGCCGTATTTGACTTGACACGCGTCAAAACCTTGCGTTACTGATTAGATAAAGGACACATACTTGCATATTTGAGGTCATCGGTGACACCGACACCTCCGTTCGCAGTAGACCGAAGTTCCAGCAATCGCTTGAACTCGGGCATTGCAGCCTCAGGCAGGACCTTGGCAGCCACCTGCACGAGCTTTTGTCGGATCTGTGCCACAGTGAGATGCAAAACCGGCTCGTCGTAAAATTCCGTCTGGTGTTTGAAGAGCTAAAAACGAATGCGCTGGGGATTACAAAGTGTCAAAAATGACCTTGAGATGAGAACACGGACCACTAGAGAAAACTTGTAGAAATGCTCCGGGGAGGCCCGGAGAGCCTGTGTCTCTCACGTCACCAAACTTAACTTTTTGGAACGGTGTGGGTGCACTTACAGCAAGGCCGGCTTCATGAGTGTACGTCGACGTTCCGTGCCAGGCTTGAACCTGGGGCCGGAAGATGACCTTTACTTTCCCATGATACTTTCCGCCCTGGTCGACCAGCGGCTTCACGACAGTGTCAATTGTCGCGATTATCTTTGCACTAGGCCATAAAAATCAGATTGATCTCATGTTTGATCTTGGATATTGATGACCGTGCCTATATGGGCAGACATAATCCACTGGTGCAAGTCAGGCAATGGGGCTCGTATGGCATGCGGCATGCTTACAGAACACATCAAGAGTGTGGGGGGCATCGGGGGAGCCCGCGATGACCAAAGGGCGAAGGTCAGGCTTGAGAGTCATGGCGTGGGACCCGTTCTCTCTCTCTCGTCTCAGCCTTTTTTATCACCTGCGCGCTTATAACCTCGCTTCCAAAAATGCCCATCGACTTTTCCACTTACATCACCCAGCTAAACGACGCCCTCGTGCAGGAAAATGGTCCCACCCTCGCCTATCTCCTGCGTCCGACAAGTCCGCACGGGAAGGACCTCGTCAAGGAGTTCCGCAGTCCAGTGGTACTTGTTTGCTTTCCCTCGTCAAACGAGTCGTCTTACGAGGATGTAGCTCGTTAGCGCGCCGTTCTGAACAAGTACAAGGACAGCATGGTGTCCCCGTGGGACGAGATCGCGATCCAGTACGTCCTCGTCTGCACCTACGTCGCGAAACGGAAACAAGGCGAGGCGTTCCAAGAGCATTCAGCTCTAGTCTCGTACGTCCCTGCCGATTCGAGAATCGCATGTGAGGGGGGTGGGTTTAACATTTTCTTGTCTAGCCTTTTCTTCAGGTTCTTTATCGAGAACAGAGGGTGGACGCTCCCGGCCCTATTCTCCATCCTGAGGGACCTGAGGGATCTAGCCCACGACGTGAGCGGCGTGACACCGTCGAGTTGTTACCACGGCTCTTAACGTGATCGTGCTGATAGGCAGACCTTGATGCAAGGTTAAAGAACCAAAAAAGCGACTATATGGAAGAAGCCGCGAGAATAATCTCTAAAGCGTTTTCAAACTGCATCACAGACAGGTATTCTGACTATTTTACCGATGTCCGTGCCGTTAATGACTCGTGGGCGAAGGATATCCCCTCCTGACCAGTCTCGGAAATGGGGTGTGTATTACATTGCGGGCTTGATAATGAAATGCTACTTCCAAGTATTTCCATTCTCTCTCCATGATTCACGTCATTATATGCGAAAAAAAAAACTTTTGACAGGTCAAACGTATTTCGCTATCAAAAAATATACTCAGAGCCCTCGAAGTAAGCACAGACGTTCCGCCATTGTCGGCCTTTCCCCGCTCGCACCAAGTAAGCTTGACTGTCTTCCACGCATCTTGGACCTGATCGGTCCCTCAGGTCACTTATCGATACTATATCGGCATGATAAGTTTTCTAAATGAAGATTATGCTAACGTGTGTTCCACTCACCCTTGTGTGCCTAACGCAGCTAATAATTTCGTCTAGGCTGAGCAGGAGCTTACTCTTGCATTCTACCATTGTCACATTGGATCACACGCAAACCAAATGTGCGGTTTCTCGTAAATGCACCCGATTCTGCTAATGGAATCGGTAACGTAGGCGGATCCTGACGTATCTCATTCCTCTTCGAATCCTCAAAGGGTATCTGCCCTCGGAGGAGTTGTTGAGCCGTTTCCCTGTCCTGCGGGAACTCTTCATGCCCTTCCTCACGGCCATTCGAAAGGGTGACTTGGCCGCGTTTGACAACGCACTCGAGAGCCAGGAGAGACGACTCGTCGAACTGAACTTGTGGCTAACACTAGAAAAAGCGCGTGAGTTATGCATGTGTGGGCTGTTCAGACGAGTGTGAGTATCTCACTCACTCAACTATCGAACCGCTCAACCTCTGATTTTCAATGGTGAATAGCTGGGTGGCAACTGACAAATCGTCCCGAATTCCCATCAATATGTTTTATTGCTCGCTCCGGCTTTCGGGCATGGATCTCTCACAGGAAGAGGCTGAATGTTTTGTGGCAAATATGATATATAAACGGTACATGATGGGATATATCAGCCATGAAAAGCAGATGGTAGTGCTGTCAGTGAACAACCCCTTCCCGAGATTGGCGGACCATCCGTCACCGTTTTCATTTATTTGAAATGTGCCTGGTGTAATAATGCTGTGTAGGTACCCTAGTCGATATGGAGGAAATGAAGAAGAAAAAAAAAAAAAAATCTTGTGGGATCACCGCGGATTGAACGCGGGACCTGTAGATCTTCAGTCTAACGCTCTCCCAGCTGAGCTATGATCCCCTTGGAAATTGAATATGATAAAACTTTTATATGCACATGCTTCACACAGTATCCACAAGGGGCCCAGATCGAACATTAAGCCATAACCTCATACGATATATATACCATTACGATGTCCGCCCACGCTCCATGTCCTCATCATCGCTATCGCCAACATTAAACACCGGCTCTCCCTCTTCCGGATACCCATTCTCATCGGCCTTTTCCTTTCCCTTCGCACCCCGTTTTGCAGGGTACGAATCCTGATCATCGTCATCGTCATCGTCATCATCCGCGTGGCCTTTGTGCGTCGTCAACGGTATCGCCTCCTCTTCCCTTTTCGTCTGCGATAATTGCACCCGGTTCCTGCGCACGCGGCACCATAGGAACACGCCAATGCCGAGGAAGATGAGGACGAGGATGAGCGTCGCGGATCCTGCGTTATAGTACGCTGATACGATTCACACACACACACACAACATGAGCACAATAAACATTTTTGCGTTGGTAAACCCCACCTTCCCACATGGCTTTATCCTGCTCCGGTGTTTTCGAAACAGGCAGGTTCGTATGCTTTGCAATACTTGTCTCAATAAAGATCGGTTTGGTCTCGGTCCCGATGCTACTTGGGATCCTAGCCGATCCATCGATGATGGCAGTGAAATTCACACCCATAAATCGAAGAATCATGTCGTGTGTGACGTGAGGCAGGTCATAGGGCACCATGTGTGAACCGTTGAAAATCTGAAGCCAAAGTTATCAATATATTCCATGAGAATGGGAGAAAAAAAAAAACCCACCTTGGCATATGTCAGATTCCGTGATGTCACCCAAGTACCGGCAGGCGCTTTATTGACAGTCCATGATTGCGTTTGAACAGTCTGTCGGGACCATTAACACAAGAAGCTTACGATTTATTGGGCAAAAGCCTTACCCCTAGCCCAGTATGACCATTCCATGTCATCGATTTCATCATGGCTTCCAAACCAACATAGTTGCATATCAGGTCCTGGTCACCCGCAAAGATCAAGACGGGTATTTTTGAAAGAACTTTTGGCAGAATAGTAATGGATGCGTTAAGCTTGTTTTCAGGGAAATGAGAGTGAATCGTGCCCCGGCATTCAACCCATGTTCCAGAATAACCAGATGCATGAAACGCGTCCACCACATCGGAACGCTGATAGGATCTTAAGCATCAATGTCAAATAGATATACAAGTACTCACATCTAGATACTCGGTCACATGCTTGATATCTGGCGGCCAATTCATTCCACAATCTGGTTTTACGTCATCGAGACGGACATCGTAGATATTGATACACATTTCTTTGCCTTTCACTCTGCGAATGACGCTCAGTCGAGTTGCACTGGATTGCATGAACCAACCTACTTTTTCTCTCGAATTTTGGCGACCTCCAAAGGCAGTTGAGAACATTCGGAGACTGACATGGGCTCATGGGTCGTGATCTTGGACATGGCCTTCATACACTTGTCGACAGATTGTTTCGCCATTTTCCAGGGCTGTACCTCATGAGTAAGAAGGCTGAAACCAATTTTTTTTGACGATCACCTCCGAGTTTTCCTCTAATATTCCCATCTTTACCATGTAATCAAGGTATGTTGGGTATTGCCGACGAGGATCTATCCAACCATTGCCGATTGCGGCTCCTCGAAGAGGTATGCGTAAGTTGGAATCAAGTATGGCATCAGCTGGCAAAACAGACGTGAGTCGAGTTTCGATTTTGACGAAAGAATCGTACCAAAGTAAGGTATCCACTGTCCAGCAAAGCTTTCACCGCCAAGGTAGGTCTAGAACGGTAATAAATAGATGCACACTGGGTTGAAGCTGCGGCCACGAACATCCATATTTTCATACTGCGGAAAGACCTTGTAGAAGTTCTTCAAGAACACTAGTAGTTGTTCCGAAGCCTTTCTCCGCCCGCGTCAACAACAGTACGCCGATTCAGATTGGCTACGCACCTCCTGCGGCGTTCTAACGAAGCGATCTGAACTGGTATACGAGAAGCCCGTTCCCGCAGGCTGATCAACTATGCAGCTATCGTGAGGAGTGTTGAGTGAACAGTAGAGATCCCACATACTGTAGACCATCGTGGTATATTCCTCCCAACCACCCTCCTGCACTCTGAATCCTCCTTTCCCGTCCATCCTCCAGGGGCCTACTTCCATCATGAGGCCATCAAATGAGGAACATCCTGGCCCGCCCTATGCATCGTTGGTAGGCCGAGCAGCTGGACAAGACAAGAGTCCACATACATTGAACCAGAACATGAGGCGCTCCTTGTCTGCCATCCGCCTATTTTGTATAAGCACGAAAAAGAGATGAGCGAACACCTCTGTAGGCGGAGATTGGGGACTGGCTCTGGGATCGGCGAGGAGGTTTCCAGCATATATGGTCAAAGGGTGGTTAGGGTCTTGGTGGATGTCGGGTAGAGAAGGAACGTAGAAGGAGGCAGCAGATGGTACTAATTACGTGAGCGGCGAGCGGCGCAGATGGAAAAAGACGAGGCATACTATCCGTTGGAGCACCCGCAACCGGCAGAGAGGACGCGAGCAGAACAGCGCCCGCCCACAAAAGTCGGCTGCGATGTGACATGTGTGCGCAGCGCGAGAAAACACTGGAGAAAAGGGTTAATGGTAACAAAACATACAGCCTTGAGGCAAGACACGTACGCGACCAGGAGTTGATGACCGGCAGCCGTTTTGGACTTCAGGGGAATTTGATGATGGGCATCACTCCTGGACCTGTGCAGCTTCGTCCCACGGATCATGAAGCTGCTAACCGTGCTCGCTGGTCTGCTCCTCCCAACAGCTCTAGCTAATGGGCAGGCCACGAGAACTAATCCCGCAGGTCCAGGACTGGTTGGTTCACTGCTCGCCAAGATCGGTCTGGACATTACAAAAGCATTGGAGCCACCCAAGTACTGGGACGAACGTATACCGCTTATCACTGATGACAACTATCAAGACATCATTGTGAATGAATCCTTGACAGATGAAGAGCAGCATGCCAGAACGTGGGCTATCATCATGTGAGTAGCACTTCCGTATCGCATGAGGACGTGTTGCTCCAACTGTTGCGGCAGCACTGCTACAGCAGACGACTCTCTGGATAGCCTTTCAAAACTGATGGACCGGATGTTTGATGCGGCCTACAATGAAACCCTGGTTGCTGGAGACATACCGGACGTTCGCTGGGGCCGCATCGACTATCTGAACGTCACCTACCTTACCACAAAGTGGAACATTTGGAGGTGAATTGAAGAATACATTATCTGTCACCCAGTCTCAAGCCAGTGATATTACGCAGTGCCCCTCACTTGCTGATACTGCGCAACCGAGGTCAAGAATTGCGCTTCTACAGAGGCCAGCATCTGAGGCTCAGAGAAAGCGACTTGCGGGACTTTTTGAGAGCGGAAGACTGGAAACACACTCCAGCATGGTCATCTTCCTTTTCCCCGGGTGGCGATAGGTGCGTTCGCCCTCGTCATTAGGCTTCCAGTCTTGACTGACATTGCAGGGAATTCATCATGCATTTTTTCGCGATGGCAATGGCCAAGACGTATAACCTGACAGTCAAAATACCCCGCTGGCTTTTCGTCCTCCTCTCTGGCGCTGCTGGATCGGCGCTCCTGAGTATAATGCATGCACCGGCTGCGCCGCGCCCACGACAGCGCGCTACAAGGGCACCGGCCCCGCCCGAACAGGCCGCAGAAACTACTTCAATGTCGGGATCATCCAGCTCTGCATTAAATGATGACAATACAAAGAAGAGGAAGAGACGATGATATTCCTCGTGTACTGTGTTAATAGAGAGCGCGTCCCCGAATGAACATCCCTTTAGTGTCTCGGTTTCTGTATTTTTTTCCCCCGGAAATGAATGAAGTACGCCAGGGTACCACCCCTTGGTAGAATTCTATCAAGCAGCAATCTTGTTTCGTGACCCTGACCACGTTCCACGACAAAACTGAGATGAGTTGGTTGGCGAGGGATACTTACCGGAACCGGCACAGTCGACCGGTTATTACCCTTGTGCAAAGGGAAGTATATACAAGAAAAAGAATACAGAAAAAACTAATGTAACAATTGCAAGCGTACAAAAAAAAAAAAAATTGGGGCATACATATAGTCCTATATGATAGACAGCAGGATGAAGTACAGTCCACATATCGCAATTACCCCGCCCATAATTCCAGTCACGAGCGCGTAGGGCAAGGTCACCATCCTCGGTCCCTCCATCAATTCCCCTGTGCTTGCAATTGCACCCGGCAGCCCTCTCTGTTGCGAATCAATGACCTCCTGCACCGTTGCCTTATTTTGGCCCAAGACGAGCCACCACGACGGCTCCCTCTGCGGCCTAAGCCTCTTCCTCTGCGCCCTCGCATAGGCTACATCAACCTTGACATCATTCTCATCCTCCTCCTTCTCCACCGTATCAAGCAAACGTGCATCCGTATCTAGCGTCCTGTGCACAACTCCCGTGTGGAACCCCAGCCGGTCCGCAGTCGACTGTATCCGTGGTATATCCTCATACTTGGTATTGAAAATACTCACAACCGGTTTGCTCATCAGAGCCAACCGGTCCATGAGCATCGACGATGTCGTCCCTACACTCCGCATCCCCCCAGAACTGTTAAAATCGCTGTTGCTTTTGCTCCGCGCCCGAATCGTGCGGCCCTCCGAGTCAACGAGAAGAGTGGGCACAAAAGAGCCGCTGGGGGACGAGGGACGAGGCGGCGGAGGGGGCATGGGCGGCTTTTCAACAAAATTTGGATTCCGCCAGTGCCATGGCCCCGTCTCGGGGATGACGAGCGCTGACCGCGGCGTCTGTGCCTCGTTGGCCTTGATAGACTGCGGGTGGGGTGGCGTAGGAGTAGTGGTACGCCGTTGCGACGGCCCGTGTGCGATCTGCGGTTTCGCAAGGGGGGAGGACTGCGCGAGGGGGGGCTCTGACGCGTATCGGTCCAAGCCGTCCGATCCACCTGGAATGCTGGGGCATATGGGCGATCCCCGCATGTTCCGCTTGTGACCCTCCATTGGGAGCCCACACGTCCGACAATGGGGCTTCCTTCTGCTCATAGAGCCGACCATGGCCTGTTCGTTTTCGCGTTTTATGGCTCCTGGGCTAGGGTAAGTCTTGTGTTTGAAAATCTCGGTGGCCTAAACAGCGGAATAGCGGATATATACACGCGTAACGGCCAAAAAATCGCGAATACAGGGGGGGATCACAGTCTCTAGTCAAGAAGGGACTTGTGATGACGCTCCCGGCCAAACAAAGTTCCCACCCATTGATGAAACGGACTCGTGCCGTCCCATTTCGGGCCTGTTCTTCCCAAGTGACGCCCAGCCCTGATCCAACCGAATCATCTTTCTCTATTCTCACAATATGTAAATCGTACACTATATACAACTTGATACACATCAACGAGATGATGAATGAGCCTGCATGACCACCAGTCCCGCATTGACGTTCATCACAAGCAGCGATGCTCCCACGTCGCCCAGTGTTTTTGCTACGGACGAGCCGATAGATGATCCGCGCTCGGCGATGATTTCGCGTAATTCGGCTGCGTGTGACTCGGTTGCCATTCTTCTTGATCGACCAAGGACGATAGTCAACTCATGATCTTGCTTGAGCAGCTCGTTCGCCTCCTCTGCCACAGTGTGCAGAAGGGCCGGGGAGCCCTTCGTGACGAACGTGATGCTTGACAAGGCCTCAAGTTCCAAAGCATTCGAAGTGTCCTTTTCAGCGAATTTATCCCACAGTAAGTTGTCTGCCGTGTCAGATACCATCCTATTCTGAGCCGTGATTTCTCCATAGTGTGTATCAGCGGCTGCCATCGTCTGTGATGATCGGTGAGTAACAACTTCAAGACGGAAAGTAAAACTAACCTGATGTATGAGCGTCGGATGGTGAGATGGAGGGGGTGGGTGTACTACAGTTTGATTGGTCATTAAAGGAGAAAGCGTATCAATCTTGTCCAAACGAACGACTGTTGCCGATGTATCCTTACTCATACAGAGCTGAACGACAAACGTTAATGCCAAACGATCATCTGGTCCTCCAAAGAAGGGCAAGAACAAATGCCGTTTTGCTTTGGGCGCGCCTTTAGAGGGAATGCGGTCGATAAATAATGCAACATCAACTGGCGAATGATGAAAGACTTTGCGGACATATTCGGAATAGACGATCGAGCTCGTGGTATCGTGCGACGATGTGGCCCTGTGGAATATGCTTTCGAAAGGATTGTGAACTTCTGCTTTTGCAACGTCTTGCGAGATATGATGTCCACTGGACCAAGGGACAATAACTAGCTGTGAAGCAGATCTCTCTACATGTTCAGCGATTGCATTTGGGTATTCATCATAGTTGGCCACCACCAGGCTGGGATAAACGGGTATGCAGTTGAGATGCCCGAACGTCCTGTAAACGGTTGTGATGGAGTCTTCGAGAAGTAGCGCTTCAGATTCGGTCGACCTGAGAACAGCGGATGTACGTCCCGATATCTCCATCAACCTCACGGCGTCAATGCTCACAGAAACGGGCGGGCCAGCAGTAACTTTTTCGGATATGTCTCTTTCTTCAGCGGTGGGCGAAGAACATGGCTTTAGAAGCTTCGTGATAGTCATTGCAGCCGGTAATTGTTCAAGTCTGTCGAGGACGACGGTAATATGGTTCTTGTATGGAGAGTCACTGTCGACGATGAGCTTGCCATCCAAGTCGCCTTCGGAGATCCGGGATACGGCATCCGAACCATGCTCGTGGGTACGGTACTTCACCGGGTAGAAGAGAAGCACAAGTGGCGTCGTTATGAAGGTCAGGATAATAGCGTGTACGACGAACATCGAGAACACCCTAGTGTCCAGAATACCCGCTTGAAGACCAAGGTTAAGAACAATCAGCTCCACCAGACTAGGAAATCAGGTGTGAGAACGGCGATAAGGGTACGAACGCGTTGAAACGTACCCTTTACAAGCCATCAGGGAGCCGATTGCGCCGGACTCACGCCAGTTGAAACCGCTCAGCTTACCGGATATGCTGCATGCCAGAAACTTGGACGAGAAGGCGACTGTACAAGTGAGGATGGTGTAACCCCATGTGACGCCGTTATCCAAGAGGCCCAAATTCGTCCGCAAGCCAGACAGCGCAAAGTACTATGTCGACAACAGGTCAAGAGTAAATTATGCTGCCAAGACAGTTGGACGTACTATGGGCATAAGCAAGATGGATACGAGATCTTCCAGCTTCTCGACCAAGGCGATTGCGTAACCATTTTCATGCGGGATGATAAGGCCTGCCAAGAAACCTCCGAAAATGGGATGCACGCCAATGATATCCGTGTAGAAAGCCGAGATCAGCACAACGAATAGTGTAACTGTCATCATCATGGTGTTGGGTGTCCCTCGCTCTAGACTGCCCGTGCGTCTTGCCAGCCACACATAGGCCCATCTTCCGGGATACAGCAAGAGAAGCACGTAACCAACACACGCGAGCAAAACCCAAAGAGCTGTCAAACCAGATGATGCATTGATCAATGCGACAGTGAGAGCCAAAAGGATCCATCCAACGATATCATTACCGACACCAGCTGACAATGAAACAATGCCGACGGTAGTATCCAATAGTTTCAGTTCGAACAGGATACGGCAAAGGACGGGAAAGGCCGTGATCCCGACAGCAACGGCGACGAAGAGCACAAAATGACCGAAATTAATGGCGGGGTTGACAAATTCATGGTATATGCCGATGGAAAGGGCTGCACCGGCACCAAGGGGAATAACCAGGCCAGCGACCGAGACTGCTGCGGAATTTGCCCAGTTGCGCTTGAGCACACGTGTGTCTAATTCAAGACCAACCAGGAAAAGGAAGAACACGAGGCCCACGGTGGACGTCAAAGTGAGCACTGGCATTGATGAGACCGGAAATATGTTGCTGGTAAAGCCAGGTATGCGACCCATGGCAGTTGGTCCCAGTAGGACGCCTCCAACGATCTCGGCAACAACCCTAGGCTGGCGTAGCCGCTTGAGTATGAAGCACAATAATTGGGTCATGGAGAGGATGATGACTGAGGGATGGCGTCAATAATGACCTCGACAACGCGTCAAGACTACGAACCAACTTGGATGACCCATAACTGAAATGGATCCAGCGGGTTGTAGACAACAGGATTGTCGCCTGAAATAACGCCACCCTGGTCGGCGCGTGGTAAGTCTGTGGCTTAATTGACCGGAGTGAGGCCTACCTGCTCTACTGCGGCTCTCTCGGTGAACTGCCTGTAGACCACGGAAGTGAGATCGGTGAGATGGCCCATGGCTTGTCTGATTGCCAAGAGTGCGGGCGGGGATGCATTGCATTTTATACTGAATTTGTTTCACAAACAAGTCCCTATTGGAGCTGATGAAACAAATATTAAATATTTATCGGAATTGAAAAAGTGAAAGGAGAAACAACAGCGCTCTTGGCATGCCTGTACCTATTACGCGATTGTTATATGCGATCATAAGCGAGGATTGCGGATTATTGGTGGAAATAAAATGCT
Source organism: Amanita exitialis (assembly GCA_023014455.1). NCBI lineage: Eukaryota > Fungi > Basidiomycota > Agaricomycetes > Agaricales > Amanitaceae > Amanita > Amanita exitialis. The sequence goes on along the minus strand of JAEBUR010000004.1, from coordinate 501,209 downwards.
TGTCAGGTCTAGTCTCTTTTCTCGTTTGCTAGAAATCAAATGTGCATTCCACACTTTCCAATTGCGGCTGGGCCAGGCACGGCGTACGCAAGAACTCCAGGTAGCAGATCAACAGAGATACCTATATCTGGTCGTCTGATCGAGCGTTCCCACACAGCTATTTACCTGATATCGTTGCTGCTCTCTATTATCTAACCCCAAACTGACCACGTCACATCAATGACGAATCCAGCATCACGAATCGGAGCTGCAACCCCGGCAACCTGCGCAGACGGATGAGAGCAGTTCTCATCCACAACGGCGAAGGCAATAAAACGAACCACAATGGACACACTCCACCACCGTGCCGCTGCGGACCTGGGCTTTAGGCACGCGACAAATGCAAGTAGACCCTTGGTAATTCATGTCCTTCACAGTGTGAGCAATTCGCCATCAATATTCACACAGGAGTTTCTCACCCTTGTCTGGATGCAGCGTAGGCAGCAGAGTTTCTCGTAGCCCGTCTTTTTCCACTTGGCAATAAGGCTTCCGGAAATCGGCGATATAGATTTGCAACCGGAAACATGGTTTGAACTTACTTGGCATCCGCATATCCTTCCTTCAACAACCAATCATACAGCTCACGCGAAATTGCCTCTCTCTTGTAATAAAGTTCATAGATGTACCGCGACCGTGCATGCGAAATGCGCATTATCGGCCACAGTGACTCTGCCTTGCGTTTGCCTTCGTGTGATTCATTCTCAGCATCCCGCATCTTCCGGGCATAGTCATCCAGAATCTGCAGCATATGAGGTCAGTGGCGCATATTCGAGCAGGCAGATGTTTACTCCTACACTCTCTATGTCCTCGAACCCCTCGGGAGGCGTCTTTGTTCTGGCCGTCCGTATCTTGGGCATGGTGAGCAGTGGTTGAGAACAAGCTGACACAGAGGCGGTGTCAGCGCATTGGTGTTTACATAAGCACCTACAAAGCAGTCGCGTGTCAACTCAACCGCCTCCGAGTCGAATTGAACTGCCGCATGTTGCCTTTCGACAACTTTCTATCGTATAGAATCCCTGTCTGCTAGCCATAAAGCTGTCGTTTACGCGCGAATCCAACCTCAAACACGTCTCTTTGCAAACTTGTGCCCTAATCAACTCCAATCATGCCCCTCGTAGTCCCCGTTCTGCGTTTGGCAATGCTTTTCCTCAACATATACGACTCGTACAAGGTCCTTAAGCCACCACCACCCTCGCCTCGCCATGCCAATCGTCCGAGCTTACGGGCAATCACTCAGAGGAAACGCAACTTAAAGGGCTCCCTTGCCATATGGATCGTCTGGGTACGCATTGCTCTTAATTTTCAGTTGTGCTTCATTCACCTGAAAAATCCAGTGCTGCTTCACCCTCTATGAGCGATTGTTCGAAGCCATTGTTAGCTTATTTATTCCATTTTACGATGAAATAAAGTCACTGGTCATAATTTTCCTCATGCTGACGCGGGCCCGAGTAAGCCAACGTAAACAATATCCTATCCAGAGGCTAATCTCCGTGCACAGGGCGCTGAACCCATATATTTGCATATTATTCGTCCCTTCCTGAAACCATACACCGAGACTTTGGATTCAGTGCTCGATTTCGTGTTTGTGATTGGCGACATCGCGCTGGCTGCCATATTTGCCCCTGTGAATACCATGCTGGGCATTTGGAAGAGAATATTTGGCCGCGGAGATAAGCCATCAGATAATATCCAGATGGATCATGACCCATCTCTTTCTGTCACTGGAGTTCAAATTCATGAACATATCCCAATTGAAATACCGTCCCGGGAACCGCCGATTCATCGTTCGCAGATACCAACGCCGATGGGGATCCATAGAACAGACTCAGAGAGCTCATCACGTTTCATGCCCAAGGAAAATAGTCGTCCATATACACCACCTAGCCAAGACGAGAACTCAGATATGACACGCAAACATGAAATTTGGTACCCTCCGTCATCCGCCTACCGGGAAGATGACGAGGACGCAGATGAAATCCCAAGACCTCAAAGGACAGCTACCTCGTCTTCAATGGACTCGGAGGTCACTTTGGTAACTGTAGAGCAAGTGGATGAATGGAGACAATACCCTCGATTCCCTGCCGCGTATCCACCAACGCCAGTCGTGACTCTCACACGTCTGGCCCCGAAATCGGCTGCCTTGGGCATTAATTCAAGCCTTCCCAAGATTGACGAAGTGTCGAAACAGGGTTTTCAACAGTCGCTCTTGCCTCCCCCTGAGACCACGAACCCCGACTCTGACGGGGACTTGAGCGACGAAAAGTTGGATCCAGGGGTTCATGAAACGATGGAGGACGACGATAGGACGGCAATGCCAGACAACCACGATGTTAGCATGTCAGAGAGCAGCTTGCTGGACGAGGATGAAGAGGATGAATTCAACATCACGCTACAGACACCCATCCTTACACGTGCAATTATCAAACCCACCTTTCGTGATTCAAAGATGGCATCGCGCACCACGTCTTTGGCAACAACAAGCGTCCGCAGTTTGTCAACTGGCCTCAGCACCGCGGAGAACGGGTCTTCTCTACGAACCAGAACATCGTTAGACTCTTTGTCATCTGCTGCCATGTCCTCCGGAGAAGATTCGCCAGTGATTGGCAAGAAACGACCACTTCCAACGTCTAAACATACTAGCGGTCGTAATACCAACATCATCTCCAGTGGTCTAGATTCCGTGATAGTGAATGATGCTAGTGGAGAAAAACGGCATGGTCCACGACACGCGCCAATCATGCGTTCGTCTAATCAACAAAGGAATCAGGGTGACGGCAGAACGACTTCCGAAGTTAAGAAACGAAGGGTTACATCACCGAATAAGATTGCCGTACGAACGTCGAAGCATGTAAGACCTAGATTCGCGCGGCCAGTATCTCCACCTGCTAGATCGCAAAGATTTCAGCGCGGACAAACGAATTCCTTGTCCAAAATGCGGACGCATGGAGTCCCTGCATTGCAGCTGAATGACGCCCCAGCACCTACGATCTCTGCTGCTCCGGGCGGCAACTCTGCTCCTAGGCATGTTCCCGCTCTCCGGAGAGCGGCGGAAGGAAGAAAGTTTGATGAAAATTCATGAAGCTCGTAGCTATGGAAGGGGCTTATATTATTTCGATCAGACATGTAACATACCATTTGCATCTAGACCAGCACTCTATCATATCCCAGCCGCCGATGGCCTGGCATGCTATCATATTCTCCCTACGTAACCGTCAAATTACTAACTATTACCTCGTTCTCGACTCATCAAACCTGACAACGCCTGCGATGTGCATGTAAATCCTGTTATCGATCCCCGCGTGTCCCGTCTCCTTTTGGGGCAGTTCCACGCGGGAGGGGCAAACAGTCGTCCAACATGCTGACCGTATGTTGACTAGCTTCTCGCGTTCATGAGATACGGTAAGTAATAATGGCGAACCAATTGTAGTGATACTGAATTGTCTATCGATCAAATCTATTCTTCCGCCAACATAGCCAGGGAACGAGCCATCTTCAATCACAATGCCATTGTTGTCATATTTCCATCAAAAGTCTCATTGTCCCAATACTCTGGACATGAGACTTTCGGGGTTGTCAAATAAGAAACTACATGCCGTTCAGAGGCGATGCTGGCGGTCCTTCCTGATTATAACAAGTTACGAAATATCTCTGATTTCACAATGACCAGCCTTGCAATCTAAGATGGACATGGCTGACGCGCTCACGTGGCGTGGCTGATGCAGGGTATGAAGATGGCGTCGCGGGCAACTCTTCGATACCACCCTGATTTAGGGGGACATTTGCCTTGTGATGCTCGCCACAACGTTCTCCGACTGCGCAGCCTGCAGCAGACTATGCTCCAAAAGAGTGCTGTAGCGATTGCTACACGTGTAGCAGTACCCACGGAATAGGCCAATGGGCATCAACGGTATCAAAGGCGGTTCGACAGGATGGTACCCCAATGCCGCCTAGCATTAGCACTTGCATCTCACGGGGTTTGCTCTGTGTGAAAAGGGCTGTTGACACGTGTACATGTCTGAATTTTAGCGCCAACTTGGGATTTGTTTTAACAAATGCGATGCCCTATTCCTAATTGGATCTAACGCAAAGCCTCTCCTGCATCGCTCATGAATGACATCCTCCAAACGATGTGACGCGCTGGCTCGTGTTATACACGCGTCCTCGCCCTCTAGGAGCAATGTATAAATGCTTAGCTCTCGACAAGGCATTAATATCCGTCTGTGCCTTCGGTCCAGCTTACTCTAACGTCTAACGCTCCCCTCCCGCTCGCTATGACAAATAACACTCTCGCCTCCATCAACGACCGCTTGGGGATCCCAGCCCCAAGACTACACAAAAGCTTGCAAAAAATTGGCATGCAGCAGAGCGTATGTCGATCGGGTTTATGTCTTTCGCAAGTGCGCTGACATCATACAGCAGCATCCAATATGGGGGGTGCGGATGGGCGGCTCGGACTATGCGCAGCATAGTTCTAGTGGCGCTGATGAAAATAATCGACGCCTAATGTACGACGAACAGATAGATTTAACGACTCCGCCAACGACGAAGCACGCCACTCCCAGCGAACCAACCGACACGCACCACGAAGAGAATCTGAGGGTCCAAAGCCGAAAGGCTGACCGTCGTACTATCGAGAGACCAAGATCGGACTCGGTCATATCCCATCCGAAGAACTGCTCCAGCGTTGCAGCTAAAGAGCGCAGCCCGAGAGCTGCGTGGGCTCCCCCTACTCCCTCACCGAAAATGCTGGCATATGCAGGCGTGCCCATGCGCAAAAGACCTAGGCATGGCTCCTTTCCCGCATCGTCGTCGCCAAGAAAGTCAGCGGACCACTTTTCGGCTCGTGTGGCCTCCCTCAATCGCAAAAAGCATAGACACACTACGTCCGATCCATCCGGTCTGGTTCCAGCGCCGTTACCACATGATTACATGGCCGCTCCAGCAAATCCTTGGCTTATGCCGCAAGAAGGCTCTGAATTCCCGATCCAGCAAAATTACCAACATTTCTGTCCATCCATGCCTAATAATTTCCATGACACTTCGGAGACTAACCTCACGCAGACCGGCCAGCAGGTCTTTACAGGGGCTCCTTACATCGCTTCAAGCGGCACGCCCATGCCAGGCTATAACGTTGGCCAGCCTTATGGCGTGCAATGGTCTTATTCATTCCCTATGAACCCACAGGTCCCTGTTACGCCATACTACGGCAGTGGCCCTGATGTCAATCGGCATGCATCTACTTACGCAGGCGTCTCTACATATCAAACACCTGCGACCCCTACCTTTGTATGCCATCCCTGACCACGAAGTCTGTCCCTTATTGATTAAAGCCTTACAGCCGATGTGACAGGTTCATTGTGGATCACCGAAACTTCACTCTGCAGGCCTGAGTTCCATCTCCGGACTGATTACTACCCATAGACTGTCCTCAAAGATACCCGCTATCAACACTACACTACTAAACCGCCTCCTTGCCTCTCCTGTCTCGTGTTATGTAGCCGTATATGATCTGCTTCTCGTCTTGTTTTCTTGTCGCTATCTGTTTTGATATTGCTAGCTTTCCATTGATCGATTACTCCACTAATGTATCCGTTGTAGCTACCATACCCCGTCCATAAGTCTTAGTAGCTAATGAACACCATGCTGCCGTAAAATTCCGATGTTTAGTCCAGACATGCCAGGCAAACAATAAATAGCTGCAAGCAAATGAAGCAAGCCTTGCGCGTTCTATTCCGATACACCCGTCTGGGCGAACAACATGCCTGTTCCTTGGGAGGCTCTCATTCCTTTCGGTGAAGTGAATCATCCACCATCACGACACGCGTTCTAAATGTTTTCTGCCAGGCTTACTGACTACCTTGTTTGGCGCGGCAGGGACGCTCCTCAATGTCTCCACCAGAGCGCAGAATCAAGGCAAGGTACGGAAAATGACTCGTGCGGGGCTGTGCTATGCCTAATGGGCGACCAGCCGCCACGATACCATGTAGATCGGTGGGAGGAGATGATGATGAGAAGAGATGAACGTTTGACAGGCCATAGACGGGGACAGTCGGTGCGTTCCTTCCCCAGACAGGATACAGGGTAAAAGACCTTTTTGACACCTTCCTCGTTGACCACAGGATCAGCCCGTAGCTCCGCCGGAGTTCGAAACGAATAGCGTTTGGAACACTGAACCACTTAGGAAATAACGGCATCGACGCATTGGGGTCGATTGTTCTCCCCCCCGGTAGGACATTGGAGTGAGGCCCGTGCTGTGCGGGTACCGCAGACCCATGTCACCCATAGAACTTACCTGACGGCCGTTTTCAAAAATATTACACGTGTTACGCGACATAAATCTCATCCCCGCGCGGACTCAAGGGTGATGTCAGCTAAGAGCGATGCGGTGCATGAAATGGGCGTTTGTACGCGTCGCGATAACTTTAGAATGCATTGGAAATGGTTTTTCGTTTTCACACCTTCACAACCTGCGTGATTCTCGAGAATCATTCCGGGTTAGCTACTGCGCGTATGGCAAATACGGAAGAATACTCAGAAGCTGACTGAGGACAATTAACTTCGTGCTAAGCGGTTTAATATCGACGTGAACAAATTATTTACCCATTTCCATGTGACGCTCGTTATAGGTACAATCATCAGTAGTATGGGTGATTGTGTTGGCAAGCAATCAATCAAACATTGTTCATCGCCGAGAACTGTCAAAAAAGAGATAATTGTTACCTGCAAGCCTGGTTATCCACAGCCTTTAAGCAGAGGCGATCCAGCGCGTCTCGTAAATGGGTATATTGCTCGAATCAGCTCGCCATAACGTGCTGAAGCCACGCCATGACATCCTTAGTAGGTCCATCATCACTGCCAACAGTTGTAATAACGGTCGGATCATATCTTTTCTTATCAAGTGAAGCGCTGGACCTGACGAGATGTTCTAACGCCGCGGCGCAGAGCGTCGTGTTGGCGATTTGCATTGTGCAAGATTGAATGATCCCATGTTTGGAATGGATCTTTGCTGTCTGGGTTAAACAAGTGAACTTTGTGATTCGGATTGACTCCGAACAGAACCTACAACATCGCCCCACGCAAAAGAATGCCGGACAGTATACGTAAATTCCGGCGTCTGGCCATAGGACCACTCCCAGCTCTAGGCCGTCAGTAACTTTGGTTAGCACCGTAAAAATGATGAGAGATACTATATCCATTGGCCATGGAGTTGTTAACTTACAGGAAGCTCAACCATGCCTTTTCGCATGTATTCAATGCTTACGAGGGCTTCTTCGTCTCCGCTCACGACACAGCACGGAATCTATGGTCCACTTTTGTCAGTTTCCTGTCCGCACGCTCAACGCCACATGCCTGTCGCGCCCGGCGACAAGAATAGTCAGCAGAATGAAAATTGACTCACGTCGTTGTCAATGCCATATTCAGCGCGGAACTCTCTTACGACGGTATCAGTAAAAGCCTCGTGTGTTACAGATGCATCAAAATCAGAGAGCTTGCAAACGGGAGAAGGCACAGACGCCACCCCTTTTGTCACCATATCATCCTAAGTCGACGGAGAGGAAAAAATGTAATCAGTACCATATTAATCAATAATTAGAAAGCCGAAGCCGAGGTGGTAAAGTTGGTGTTTCCCTTGAACACGCCCGACAAGCATGGTTCATGTGCAACGTAACACCGATTCTCCGTGTAGGATGAAATATGACAAGGGTAAAAAAAAACGAATTAAAATGAAAAACAACGCAATGACATGCGTTCATCAACCTACGCAGTCTCGGCTGTTTTTAGCACTTACTGCATAATTCGTGTGCGCTAGTGTGATCACCATGCCAATTGTCATCCCAATCAATATTCGGACACCGCCGCTGGGATTGAACCAAGGGAATACGACGGCATAAAAGAAAATCAGCCACAAGCGCCTGTTGATTGATGGTGGGGAATCTCCACAAATGAGTATATCAGGAACGAAAAAAAATTGCTGTAGAGCATGACGAAAAGATCGGGCTGTCGCCCCGCTCGTCCACCCAAGAGATCATCAGGGAGGCAAACATGTGGCCTAGAAGACTTCCAGCAGCCCTGACGGACAGCAGCCGCGCGCTGCAAGTAAAGATTTGGAAATTCATTTGCCAACCTTGTTCGTAGATTTTAGCATGTCACCAAGGGCGTTGAGATCAGTTGTTATCAACATCGTGCCATGATGGTATCCCCGTTTATTCGCTATCTTGTATGCAGACCCCGATACGTGTGGTCAGGGATGTTAGATTGGATATCAAAGAGGAAAAGGCAGGAGGCATATCTTGTGAGATCCGATGCATATATCGTTGCGATCATTGACCTGTGCATCGATCCCAAGTGACCGCACAGCTCGCACGATAATCCGAGCAGTTATATGGCGATCAAAAGTAGAGCGGGGAAGGTGAATGGAGAAATTGGTATTTCCCAAGTCCTGTGTGGTATCAAATTAGCCCGTTGTCGTGATATGATCGGTCAGTGCGGACTAGAAGAGCGAATGGTCCGTGATTAAGGAAGCTGAAGACGGCGTGGTGTGGCGCATGTATGATGAATGGATACGTACGTGATACACGGTCCCTCCGCCACTCCTTCTTCGGATGAACGGCACAGCCTTTTTTTCCGGCGACACGTTGCTAGACAAGCGCAAGGCCTGGAAATTGATTTCCTTCCATGGGTTTTGGTTACGACCAATTATCACACAGGGTGAGTTGCGATAGACGAGTAGCAATGGTTTCTCCACCGGCGCATGTCGAAATAACCTGGAGACCACAGATTAGGCAGTTGGCAATACAGCAATGTGATCAATTGTTTCAACGCACCAGTCTTCGAACGTGAGGTTGAAGTACGGATTTGTCGACTGGGATATGTAAATCTGATGGTGTGGTGGTGAAGAGAAAGGCGCTCGAGACGCGCACGAGAATGACCGCGAGGATAGAGCGCTGTTGAGTTGCAGACCGTGGGTGCCAGCTGAGCAAAACAGAGAACGCGTCCCCAGTGCGGGATGTCGTGGACAGCGGAGGCCGGCGGGAAAGAAGGACATGAAAGCTGGTTGAAAGCTGCGGTATGTAAGGGTCGTCGTACACTGATCGGCTCTCTATTGCGCTGATCACCCCGACTTGGAAAAATACAACTAACTTGCAGAATGCAATAACAAAACGCAATATATGTACATGAACGATGCTTGCACTACCTTCATTCTGCTGCACGACCACTGGCTGTATCACTTTTGGACAGATTTAAAGATGGGGTTCTCAACTTCGTGTATAGGTTTCTTGCCTTCAGGTGTGCCAGGTATCTCCTTTTTCAAACCCTGCGTATATTTTAGATGATCAGTCGAATGGGGACAATAGACACTTACAAGCTTTTCAAACATGCACGAATTGAGTTTCCGTTCTGGTTTCCGGCAGTACTGGTATTCCTGAGCAGTAAACATGAGAACCCGTGGGTTAAGCTCCAGAAGCTTTGCCAACGAACCTGGTTGTTGCGGTCCAAGCAATTCCAATGCGTTTCAAATTCCTGCAAACAATTTTCGCGCATTTTGTTAATTCTGCAAGGAGAAAGTCAGTGACTAACAATTTCCAGTTCCATGCATGCGTACAGATCCATGGTACAACGCGTAACTCTTCTGCCCGCCTTCAAACAGTCTCGGTTCTCTGCCTTGCAGAGCATAAAATCCTCTTGCGTTCAACAAATTAATAAAGTCCACCTAGTGTCCTGCATTGCACGCACCATTGTATTCCTTACAATGTGCGCCAATGAAGAAAGCAGCACTCTTCAAAGGTGCGCTCGTCACACCGAGTTCTTGGACCTTTGGCACATGGTCAGGCATGGGTGTTGGTTCGACATATGGCGCAGTCGAAACCGAGCCTTGTTGAAACGAGGACATTTTGCTGACGGAGGGAGTCGCTCCTCGTCCAAGTTCGGAATGGGAAAGGCCAAATAGAGTATAACCTTCCCACCCGCCCATTTTCATTATTCAACTGCCATGGTCAGCGTCGTAATTCTTACATCGATATACAGGGATGCTGATGCGCATATAGCCCCTGAGAGCAATACCCAAGATCCATCAACTGTTACTCAGAACTCACAAGCTGACTATTTTCCTGAGTCTGCCGCCCAGCACGACCATAGCACAAGTCAAAGCAGAGGCGCTCTCAGCATTTGTATCCGATGTGAATCGGGCACATGCGGAGATAGATGGAACCCCTGCTGTTGCATCTGTAGATGACTTTGAGCTATGTCATGTCGTACGCGAAAAAGATCGAGGCCCGGCGCGTATGGGGCCTACGTATGAAGTGCTCGACACGCGCAGGTCACTCAGAGACTATGGCTTTTCACCATGGGAGACAATATTCTTTCGATTCAAAAGCGATGATGGTAGGTCCGGTAAATCAACCGTTCTGAAAAAGTACTTAGATGCCGAAACCGTAGGTGAATTGATGCCTGTGACGGCTGTAATACCGTCGATCGATGACGAAGACATGGATGTACATCAATCGTCAGTAGGCGCCATGTCGGACGATCCACCTGTCGTCCACAGTACAAACAAAGGAAAGAGAAAGGCACCACCAGAACCAGAAGATGAATCAGAATGAGCAGAGCAACACGCTGCTGTCTATAACTATGCCATACAATCACCTTGGTTCTGGTGTGGGTCGGGAAACCGTCATTTTGTGCCATTTATGCTGCCTTAACGGAAGGAGAGCGGCTGCGACTCTGCGACCTTCTTCGGAGAGCAAGTTGTACGTCGAACATGCATTCCGCTGCGATACTTGGTCATTACAATGAGTTCAATGTATATGTTAATCACCAGCCTACCGTGTCCATAACATCGAGTTGAATCCCCAATGAATTTATATGTTTCCGTATGGTAGACGGTGGTTGTGAGACAGCTTTCCCCGTTCCCAGAAGCAGAATTTCTGGACGTATGCGCGTCATCTCATGTTTCCGCGTCGCAGTGGGTAGGAAACGTACCGGGCCTCGGGGTGCCTATCTCGAACAACTTGAAATGGCGCGCGTCCCACCCATCCCATAATGTCTGGGGAACGTCCCAGAGAAAGACTTTTCCCTCTAGAAAAATGCATGCACCTGGAATGGAGAGACCATCCACGAGATGTATTCCATCGTCTGCAATGGACGCAACTTGGACCGGCGGAGGATCGTCGTCCGCCAGTATGTTCTTCAGTGTGCTACTGCAGCGCTTCAAGCCATAAGTCGTGCGCCGTAGGCTATGTGCAGCGAACACGCCTAGCCTGAGAGCAGACACTGCCATTATTGACGAAGTAAACCCTAACCCGACATTTTTTTCTCTCTTGATATGAGCATACAGGACCCATTCGTGCTCGCTACACACAGCAACCATCTCTATGCCTCGGCCAACCCCAACAACGCATCTCTGGCGGTCCAATCCGATGGGGTCCACGTTATTGAGCTGTCTACACTCCGGCCTGTCATATCACATACTTTGGGCCCTTCAATATCCTTCGCCTGCTCGCCACTGACGGTTTCAGACGGCCATATGTACACCATATATGCACCCATGCAGATGTCTTCCGAACTATTAGATGAGCAAGAACACGGAAGAACTATTTGGATCTGGCGCGAAGACCTTGATTCCTCTATTGCCGATCGGGCAGAGGCCCACAAAAAGAAGGTTGCTGTTACTGTAAGTCTTGTCTGCTGCAACCTATCGCTTTTCGAACGCAGCCCACCCACAACTTCAGCTCTGCAGGTTCCGCATACCATAGCTGGGCTGTATTACGTGCCCGAACTTCCTGGCCGAGTCATTGTCCTGTCTCCCGGTGGCGCCATCACTACGTTGAATTCCGAGACCTTGCAAGTACAAGGGACTTGGATATCTCAAACTGATGACGCCGGCAGGGGACTGTTGAGATTTTTCATATATCCTACATCTGAATGCACATTTCTGCCACCTCGAATGACGCCGCAAAGTGGTGCAGTAGCCATACTTGTGCTAGCTGATCCCACGACTAGCGACACCAGAGTAGAAGCTGTCTGTATTGCGAGCGAAGAAAAAGAGTCCCCGTTTTTTCTCATAGGTAGTTGCCAGACGGATTTTGCGCAGAATGTAAGTTTCCCATTTAGATTCTAGTCGTGTCCAGCTGATCGGGACTTGGCAGGACATCCTTAATGCGACCTGTAGCTCATCTGGATACCTCTCCATTCTAAGTGCGTCCTGCTGAACATTTCGTATCTTCCACTTACCTACTCATGTAGCTACAAACGGTGAATGGCATTCGTTCACTGTAAATTCATCAGAAGGCGTCCCTGTTAGTTTGTCTCAAGACGCAGATCCTTTTCAACTGAAAAATCTTGAATTTCCACTCAACTCACATTCACGACCCGTCACGCTCCTCCCGCTGACCTCATCCCATGTTCTTCTCGCTGGCATCTCATCTTCGTTGACAGAAGTAATCATTCATATCTGGGATCTCCAGTATTCTGTTTTGCTTGCATCGCATGTCCTCCCAATGCCTGCTGCACTCATGTCACCCTCATCCCGAACGTTGTCGGTTGCACTTGTTCCTTCTTCGAAGTCAATATCAGCGAAAGAAAAGGTCTCTTTGATTGATTCACACGCTCTCCTTGTCATATCTGCGTCATCTACGTTGACTAGCAAATCCAAGTCAAAAAGTAAACCCAAGTCTCACAACGCAGTGGCGACGGTTGTTTTTGTTGTCCCATATGTTATTCCGCGAGCTTCAACTGTCGCGAATGCGTTGGGGCGGGCCAGCGCGAGTACAGAATGGATAACGCCACGCAAAAACGACGAAATAAATGAAAATATGCACAACGAGATGGACGATGGCAAAGGGAAAGTATTGCAAGCAATGAGGCTTGCAATAGAAGGGAAAAGACCGCAGGCTGCGAATGATGCATTTTTCAATTGGGAACAGAGCCACAGTCAAGCAGCTGATGGGATGCTCGTTTATGGGTACGAGTTCATCAAGCAAGTACTGGACGTGGTGATCCAGCCAGCAAAAAACCTAACAAGCGTCATGTATTCTTCTGAAGTCGTCAGGCATCTCATCAAACGGAGGGTGGTGAACAATAGCATGGTAGCGGATGGACTAGTCAGAGCGCTAAAAGTGAAAAATGATTGGGTATGTGTTTCATAGTCCTGATTTTCTTTTTGGTCTGATGAAGTTAAAATTGCTGTAGACATCGATACAGATGGCGTTAGAGAACGTCGTGGATATCACCGAGTCGGAAATTGCTGAAGCGCTCTGGGAAATCATTATTGCTCATCAGGAACGAAATCCACAGGTCATGGAAGTCGATTCGGACAACGCTTTCATCGCAAGCAAGGATGTCCCTTCTGTAACGTCCTTCCTTCGGTATTGTGTGAATTATCGAAGCACTCCAGCCCAACTCCGTCTAGCGCTCCGCCAGCAACAATTACGACCCGCGTCCGTTCCAGCGCCCGAATGCGCGCTTGCAGTGCTTCGTCTTCTGATAGAATGGTTGAATGATGTTGTGGCGTTGTCACCTGTGGAGATGAAACGCGAATCCCCATACGGGAATGTGACAGAGCAAATTCCTCAGTTAAGCAAAGTAAGTAAAGCCGTTAGATCCTATCTCCTATAACAGTCAACTCATCGATTGCTTGTGCTCATAGGTCCTGCTCTTCACGGAGGTGTTCCTTGATGCAACGTTCCTCATGCTGATTCAATATCCGCCCGCGCAAGAAGTACTTCGCCAGTTGTTATTGACGTTGGAGCCGGAGATTCTGTTCACGGAGGCAACACAACCATTGTATGGGGCACTCGACGGTTTCGCCCGAGCACACAAAAAGGCAATACGTGAGGCTGAAGAGAAGGATGCAGTTCCGGTAAGTGGTGCTAAGGGAGCGAATACAGGTAGTGGGCACCGGGAGGATTGGAGGCAGCGCAGAAAACGTGCGCGTGAGCAGGCCGGGATGAGCATTGGTTTGTACCGAGTCGAGGAGCTTGTACTCTAGTGTCGTATTCCGGAATACTACGCCCGTTCATGTGATCGCCCGCTGTCGGCCCGAAACTCCGAATGCAAACTGAATGTGGAATGCCGACTGAATGTGGAATGTGCACATGTCGATGAAGATTTCGGTCGCAATTTTGACAGGTCAGTCACAATTGCAAAATCCCCGTCCGACTAATCTTGGTGTAAGCTAGCCAGTGACACGGCCTCGCTTGACCTCAAGGCAGACCGATCAGGTCCAGCGATCGAGACACTCCTCCGCGAAGTCTCGTCAAGCGCGCAGTACTCATGCGATGCGCGGGCCATTGTACCCGATGACATGGTGCAAATACGTGAGCAGGTCGCTTCCTGGGCAAAACGCGGGGATGTGGATTGGATTGTGATAACAGGGGGGACTGGATTCGGCGTGCGAGATTGTACCCCAGAGGTCAGGCAACGCAGCTTGCTGCGGCTTTGATTAAGACATGCGAGCTGAAGGCGAGCTAGGCCGTGAAGTCTATCTTGGATCGTGAAGCTTCTGGGCTGGTACACCTGTTACTCTCGCACTCGCTGAGACAGACGCCCTTTGCGGCGCTGGCTAGGCCGGTGGCAGGGACTATACGAAATACCCTTGTCGTAACGCTGCCCGGCAGCGTAAAGGCAGTGAAAGAGAACATGGAAGTCTTGTTGAAAGATGACTTGATCTCTCATGCCATAGAGCTGATCAGAGGCGGGTCTGGCCAAGCAGTTCATGCTGCTCTGGCAAGTGGCGAGGTCGACACGGAAGACCATGCTCACCACCGCCACCACCACCACCACCACCACCATCACCGCCACCAGCGTGACCAACCCCATATTCATGATCACAAAATTCCGCAGCCTCGGACAATGCTCTCACAAGATACGACAGGTCCTGGTAAGTTGGGTGCTGATGTGAATGTCCACTGTGCATTAACGTTATCATCAGTGTCAGCGAGACAGCGTCAGTCGCCCTTCCCTATCCTGAGTTTTGATCAAGCCATGGCATTCGTCCTGAGTAAGATCACACCCTTGAATAAAACAACCCTTCTGGTAAGGCTCAATTGCCGAGGTGATTAACTTTATGATATGCGCAATCAAGGTCAACTCCTCTCTCAGGGGCCACGTCTTGGCCGAGAATGTATACGCAGCTCAGGATATTCCATCAACATTCACAACCAACGTGGACGGGTATGCGCTGCGTTGTAAGCGGCCCAAGGAATCTTGAGGGAATTTCGCTGATATGCTAACACAGCGTCCGATGTGCCAGGAATCTATAGCGTCGTCACTTCTCAGATTGGCTCAGTTACCGAATCACTGACGCCCGGGACCATTTATCGGATCAACACTGGCGGTCCTTTGCCGGTCGGTGCAGACGCAGTCATTATGGTGGAGGACACTAGCCTTGTCTCGTCGCATAAAAATGATGACGGAACCGACGGCGAAGAGAGAGAGGTAGAAACACTGGCACAAATTCCTCCCGGTGAGAACGTACGGAATCCTGGTTCTGATGTTCGTAAAGGCGATCTGGTTCTTCAAGCTGGGGAAAGAATCCTGAGCAGTGGAGGGGAGATTGGTACTCTGGCTTTTGTGGGACGCAAGGAGGTGAGCGAAATCGGTCGAGATTGTAGGCATGCACAGAACAAGCATTGTGATGTCAGGTGGACGTTTATAGAAAGCCCGTCGTTGCCATCCTTAGCACGGGAAATGAAATCATTAACGTTCAAAATCCGACGCCACTTTCCGGGAATGAATGGGGCGGCATCTTTGATACGAATCGGCCCTCATTGCAGGCTGTGCTAGAAGGAATGGATTACGAAGTGGTGGACTTGGGAATCATTCCTGACAAGTTGAGTTGGTTAACCCCCCCTGTCAATCCTGACCTCAGCCCAAAATAGAGTGGATGCGCACGTAAATGCAATTCGACGAGGATTACAATCCACAGACTTGCTGATAACTACAGGTGGCACTTCTATGGGTGCAACTGATCTCCTCAAACCCGTCATAGAGCATCACTTCGATGGGACGATACACTTTGGACGCGTGGCAATTAAGCCCGGCAAGCCAACAACATTTGCCACAATTCCTTGTAAAGGAGATATCGAAAAGCCGATCTTTGCTCTGCCCGGCAATCCCGCTTCAGCACTTGTTACCTTCTACATGTTTGTCCTACCTGCGCTCAGAAAACTGTCAGGTTTTCCGGAACATTTATGTCAGCTCCCACGCATGCCTGTCAAGGTAGAGAAAACCGACTGCTTGTATAGTTGATGCTGATACCTGGTAGCTCATGAATGACATGCCGCTCAGTCCCCGGGTGGAATTTCATCGTGTAACGGTTAAAGCGGGTCAGGATGGCCTAAGGGCATACAGTACGGGCGGTCAAAGGTCCAGTCGCGTCGCTAGTCTGACTGGGGCAAACGCCTTTGTGGTTTTGCCCCCAATGACAGCAGATTCGCCCACGAGTCTTGCTGCAGGCACAAGGGCTGCGGCGGTACTGATTGGGGAGATACAAATGGATGTCTGATAAACGGGCTACGGATGTACGATCTGGTGAAGAACAAGAAATGGGATAGTGACTGTATTACTATTCTTCTCCAACTTGAAGCACTCGTCGCTCCTAAAAACGCAGCAAACTTGGAGCATAGCAAGGGAGGAATCAAGCTAATAAATACCGATTCCTCGACTTCGTCTGTCAAAGCTTTCAATTCTTCTTCTAATCGTTCATTTTGTTTCACCATCATCTGGTAGCGTCTCGCCTCTACTTTTTGCGCAGCTGCCGTTCCTATTTGCCGTTGCGGCCGCGCCTTTGCATTTTCGAGCTGGAAATGGTGTGAATTCTTATGAATGGGGGGCCAAAATGTCTTTCGAGACCTTGGCTTCTAACAAAGTCTGTTTCTTCACGAGTGCCTCAAGCCCTTGTTCTGCTCGACTTATCAGCTCAGTGATTTGTGGCTCGACCTCATCTGCGAGATCAGCTTTGTATCGTTTGACAGTACTTTCGTCGATGAGTAGGAATACCTTGTTTACTAGTGAGGCACTCTCGTCGTAGTCATTGGAAGCGAGTTTCTTACCCTCTGATTCTCAAGCACTTTTGTCATTCGTGGAAGATCCTTTGTACCATTCCTGAGAAGTTGTTGAGCTTCATAAGCCTGTAGATAGCCTTCTCAGCCCATCGTGATTGGCCACAAACAAGGGAAGACGCGCTTCTTCACAGCAATCCTCCAGAGTCGCAACGCACTCTGCAAGGCTTGGCGGACAAATAGCCTGTATCTCCCCACGGTATAGTTCCGGACCAGCACCAAACACTGATTCTCGTGCTTTGAGGTTTGCGCGCGATAGTCGAGACATGGGCCGTAGTTAGAACCGCAAACACTGTTTTGGGCAATCCAAGCACGTGGTGGTTATCAGTGTCGAACATCTGTTTTCTGGTGCTTTAATCCTTGATATGAGCAAATGCTCAGCGCCCAGTTGACCTCGACACACTGTCGCTACGTCGCACTACACTCTCAAGATTCCTAACTTAGAGGAGAAAAAGTCAGTCAGGTGGTGTTGGTCCCAGAGGTGGCAACACGTGTATTGTCCGCAGCGTCAGCGTGTCTTGTTGCACGCAGAATGGATGACTATGGCGATTCGCGAAAAACACGATGAATTTATTCGAGAGCGATCTTTTCCATGTGACATGAAGAGATTATTACAATTACGACATGGAACTCGAGTCATTGATGGCGAACATGGGGATAAGGATGGAGCTATAATTGTTATAATTATAATACATTTTTCATTCGATGAACCACGATCCAGGTGAAGTCAATGCAGAACTTCTATACGATCAGTGGGTTTTCCGCAATTGTTTGTATCAATATTTACCTCGCCGCTAGCCTTGATGCCATTGTCATCAACCATCGTGTTCGAAGTTGAACATGACATCGAGTCCCAGGACACCACGTGGTCGCTCCTCAAGAAATGCACCTCAACACGAAAACTATAGGTCGGCATATCCAGGGAGTCTGCTCCCCCGCGACTCGTTGATGGACATATCTCCTACATTGGTTGGAGATTCCTCTTCGCCGGTCGCGCGGGAGACGACTCCGTCTTCCACAGGCGTTGCACCCAGCCAAACGACCATGTCGTTTGACGAGACATGCGTGGGCTCCACGTGCGATCTGTCTACGATGTCAACTGTCAGCACCAGACGAAGGCCAATCTGTCGGACCTGTGGGACACCTAGGAAGGGCCACAAGGGCGGCCGATGTCCTATTCAGGCGACTGATAATGATAACAAATCTTTGTATGCATCGTCGCCAGAAAATGAACGGAGAATACCTACGAAGCCATCAGCGAAATCTGTGGCGAAGATACTCTCCTCACCGCTTCCCGCGACATTGTCATCTGCTTCTGCCTGTGGCGGACGAAAGCCACCCCATTGTCGCAAATGTGGCTGGCCAATGAAGGGTCACAAACGTCCTGGTGGCGTTCCTCAATGTCCCACAGGCCCGTCCATGCCTCCTGATTGGGAGCATAGCGCCAATTTAACGCCGACATCTCCATGGATGGAACCGCCAAATAAAGCTAAACAAAACTTCCGTGCTCAAGAGATGGATGCAGGGGTCTCTGCCCAGGATAGTACCCCAGACTGTTCTTCGGACGTGGGCAAATCCCCTGCATCTCCGGAACGTAGGAAGTTTAACACCGCGACTAGTAGAATTACCCTGACATCTGTGAGCCCGACCCCGGCGGCGGCTGCACCTCGCAGGCGTCACATATCACCCATGCCCAATCTTGCTCTATCAGACCACAGATCATCACTTTCGCAGATTCGACCTCTGACACGTGCTTTGTCCTCGAGTCCTCGGCAGGATCAAGAAAATGGCACAACCACGTCTCGACGAAACGTGGATTCTACCCCTGCCCTTCCATCCAGCGCTCCCGGTCACAAAGGTTCTCCATCTGCCGTACACAAGCACGAATCGGACTCCTCGGATAGCCTGCACCAGATATTTGGAGAACCAGAATTGACAGTATACCCTGCGCGAAACCGTCATGAGGCGACGCGGATTCGGAATAAGGCTAGAGAGTTGCGCTATTTTAGTGGCGTCATCAATATCAATATTCAGGAACATAGTGACACGAAGAACGGTGGAGAAGCGGAAGGTACGGCCAAGATGAATGAGCGCGATCTGAAAGATGAATTTCACTCTTACACCAAATGGGTCATCCTTTCCAAGAGAGAGAGTATAGTAAGGAAATGTGTTGAACTCTACGAGGGTCAGCTTGCAGAATAAACGTTTCAAGGTGCATTATATTGATATTTGTGTAATAGTATGGTTTCCTCGTATAATTTACAGTTCCTTCTTCACAAGACTTCCTGAACACAGCCCACAATCGCGATTATGAACGCAAATGGTAGTTGATTCAGCTTACGCGACTAGCCCGATCGCAAATGGTAGCTGATTCAGCTTACACGCGATTGGCACCAGGCTTCGCATCCTTAACCATGACCACTACAAGCGACCCCAACGTGAAATTACCTTCGGTGGTTAATTGTGGTCCAGCGCTGCTGCATTCTCACAGTTGACCATGACCGACCAACGAATTAGTCCCTAACCATGAATGCTCATCAACGTCTAGACACCGGTGACTCCTTCTGGCTGATACGAGGTTCTCAAGAACACGAATTTTTCCTATGTGTGCATCACCATGCTGTTATATCCAAGTTCCTTCCAACTAGCATTGGCACATCTGGAAACCGAAAAGCGCGAATTACCCATATTGGCCAATATTACTGTGCTTGTTAACAAGATCTCCCGGTCGATGCCGTGCCGATGTGGTCATTCTTCTGACACTGACTGGTCCTTATCGCAATGTGTTTGTGATACAGGACGACATAGGCGCTGCAGTTTACGTAAAGTAGCGCCCTTGGATCACGACAGATAACGATCAAATCTGATCGATGATCCCTGCTTCGATTCGAGACTGCAGCAATGGTCACTATCGCACCGGATTCCCGTCTTTGCAGACTGTTGCTGCAACACACCACTCACGTGGATGCCTTATTGCCCGTCGATTCCCGCATTGTGCTTGAGCCAACAAATACAGCAATTCCTTGTTGCGGTGGACCATGAACTGCAATGTTCTTTGCTTGAAACCGGTTCACTTGTGCTTAAACGAGGCATCAATGAATTTTTTGTACGCGGTATGTGGTGTCTCAAGTATGTGTATAAGTCATTTGAAACATGGACCCTTTTCCAGCGTGTTTCTTAGAAACACCCCCTGTCGGCCGTTACCTTCTTGAGTTAAATGCTGTGAACAAGATCAGTATGCGGATTCTAGTCCTGATCTCAAAATAAGAAGCCCGTCCGCTTGCTTGCCTAAAAAGTTGGTGGGTGCCAAATCTGCTCTGGGCCTTTTTCCTTTTATAGCCCAATACTGAGCCACGAAGAAAACACATGCGACTGTGCAAACGTCATTACCAGTCGACCCTGAAGGATGTATCGGCCGTGACACTTTGTTATATTTGCGAAATATTATGCGAAGAGAATACGGGAAAAGCATATGTACTAAATCTATGGACCTGCCATACTGTCCTGTTGCGAACGGTGCCTGTTAGACCCCTTTCGGGCCTTGCCGGAGGTCCTGCTCATAGAAGTGTGTGTCTAGGTTCGCCTGTGACGATGTGGAAGGGCTAGACGCGCAATAGGTAGTGAGGAAGTAAGACGGCGATGCATTAGTGTGAGTTTGCCACTCCCTATTGTCGCCGAAGTTGAGCTGGAACAGTCCTGACGGACTCACATCACCAGATGGATGACCATTGGCATAATTTACAGCCTGCATGTCGATTGGATATGCCTCCGGCGATGTAAGGATAAGAGACTGATGATGATGCTCCCATGGAGCCTGGATCCCGTCGGGTGAGGCTACAAGATTTGAATCGTAGGTAACGGCCGTGGGGTCAAGAGTTACAGCAATAGCGAAATTGGATGAATCCGAAAATTCGCTACCAGAGTCGGGGACATAGGCTGAAGGAGATGACATCGGCTGTCCACGGAAGGCAGCCGACACCGGAGGGGCCAAGTGGGAGATGTTCGAGGACGACAAAGATGGTCGTAGGGCAGCGAAAGATGATGATGGACGCTGAGCGCTGTTGGAGCGAGACGAAGGCATTCCGGGGTGCGATCGCGCTCTCCTGTACATGGGCTGGCCATATCCAAGTTCGAGGATACCTTCTTCTGAATACCCGCCAGGGGTTAAAAAGTCAGCCGTCCTCCCTGGAGCGTCCACCGTTCTACACGATTCTCCCCACACTGGCATCTACAAGGCAGCCTCTAAGTGTCGCACGAGAAAATAGAACGTCAACCAACCATTGATCTTGGGATGTGGTGTTGCAGTGATAGTTGCATAGGTCTTCCGGGACGTTGAGTATTCGGAGACTGGCACTCAAAGGAGGACGACATAAAAGAAGAGGCGTTCATTTGAGTAGTGAGGGAAGGAATATGAAGATCAGTTCACTTAAGTACGGCCTCTGAATTTACGTTCCTCGTGAAGCTGAAATACCTAAAAGTGGAGGCCACTTCCTGAGTTGAAAGACTTGTGCTTCAACACGACTACACATGTACATCATTTCCGTGTCTGCAGCGGTTGAACGGTTGGTGTGCAGAGATCCGTGAGTTTCATTAGACCTAAAGTGGATCTGGATCTGTCTTGCACGTCTGCACAGAAGTCGGTGCTCATTTGTCATGTGCATTCCTTTCGCGGCTGCGTGACGACCTAAGAGGGCCCTGAGCGCCAAACATTTTGAAATCTCATCTTGACGATAATGAACAAATCCACTCCAGCCTGACGGATGATTGAAAGTACCGACTGACGTACTACTTTCCGAATCAACTCCTCACGGTTCGCTGCGGGCAGTAACCTTGACACGATTCGAGCGATCATCAACTGTGCTTAATGTTGAAGTCAATATAGTTCTATGACTTGCACTGCCCGGAAGCTGGACGGACACGGAGGGCGAGCTCCTCGGCAGAGCAAAATAATGTCTGGTGGTGAGATGCAAATCTGGAGAACTTCCCTCTTTGGACATTGGTTCCTCCTCTAGCGTTGAACACGGCGATTTAGGTTCGGCATTTGACCAAGTTGCCTGTGAAGATGAATGGCAGCGTGTTATTGATGCTATGTCAAGTTGCGGCTGGACTGAGCGATAACGGCATGAGCCAACTTAATTTTGAATTGTGGGAGAGCGCTCAAATGCGTCGCGTAGCCCTACGCGGCGCTTGTGTGGAGTCTTTTCGTCCGTTCCCACACAACATCGATCTTGTCGGAAAACGTTAATGCTAAGCTTTGCGTTATTTGCCTGACTGACCACGTGCAATGTCCGAAGTGCTGCCTGGCTTCCACCAACAAGTGTCGATGCAAAGGACGGCCTCCAACACAGAGACCGAATCGGCACTATCCGAGCCAGAGCCTGGCGCTCGGAAAACTCCACGGACGGTAGCTTTCAACAGCTGAATCTAGGTTGATTTGAACACTGGTCGACCAGTCATCTAGGGGCATGGCCGCTGCACCATGTGTCCCGTACAATGCATCACAAGCAATCGACGACCTCGAAAACAGTTGCTCCCGCGAAAGTCTCTCCTTTCAGGTTTATTATAACCCGTGGCCTCCATCAGGCCTAGCCGTACTGCCTCCGAACGTTGTGATACCCCGAAAATCTCGCGCAAACCGATTCGCGCTACGCGTCCATTTCCGTCCAGTATGATGCAGACAAGTGTAGCCATTGCGTGCGGGCTGAGGCTATTCATTATGTAACGGTAATCCTTGTCGTCAAGGTAGGATTGACTGATCCTGATCCATGCGCGCTCGGCGGCTCTCATTGACGATTTCTTTCTCCGCGACATTGCCCAACGCACTTAACGATACCTTGGGAAATTAATAATCTAAGATTCGACCACTGAATTTAAGACGGTCAGGTATGACTCCCGCAGTGTACATTGGTTATTCCTCTCCGCCGGTCGCGCGGGAGACGACTCCGTCTTCCGCAGGCGTTGCACCCAGCCAAACGACCGTATCTTGATGAGATATGCATGGGTTCCGCGTGCGATCTGTCTACCACCGTCAACGAAAGCCGATCTGTTGGACGTGTAGGATCACGGGGCGGTCGATGTCTTATTCAGGCGACTGATGATGATAACAAATCGTTGCCAACGAAACCTGTGGCGGAGACACCCTCCTCACCACTTCCCGTAGCGCCAATCTAACGCCAGGGCTGAAACCGTCAAATAAGGTTCTTTGGATGTCGGATGTCGGCAACTTTTCTGCATCTCCGACATGAGAGGAAGTTTAACACCGCGGCTTGGTAGATATCATCCATCCTCGGTAGGATCAAGAAAATGGCAGAACCACGCCATGGTCTCGACGAAACATGGATTCTATCCCTGCCCCTCTATCCAGCGCTCCTGGTCACAAGCTCCCTATCTGCTGTACATACGCACGGATCGGACTCCTGCCCTAGATTTTTGGAGAACTAGAATTGACGGTATACTCTGCGATCAACGTTTCATGGTACATCAGATTAACAATAGTATGATTTCTTCGTGTGCACTTGATCCACACAACGCTTCCTGAACAGCAGAACACAGCATCGCGAATATCAATGGCAGCCGATTCACCGTATTTTCACCGTGTTTTCACAGGTGACATAATACAACTGCCCCACCGATACGAAATTCTCAGGAACGCTTGTCCTGTGCGTGCATCCTATAATGCTGCTCTTTCCAGATTCCTGCCGACAAGCGAGCATTAAGGCATCCGGAAACTGTAAAGTACGAATAACCAGTGTTGGCAGATATGTTCAGCCTCTCGGTTCCATGGTCAATACCATGCCTAGATGCTTGTCTGTGAGATTGATCTTATCACCGCAACGCGCATCACACACGGTTGATGGATCACGTCAGATAGATGATCGGTGCGCATGTTTTCCCTCTATACTCAGATACGATCATATCTTTAGCGTGTACCGCTGAAATATTTGCATCAGTGCTCGCTGGCACTACCGCACCGAATGGCCGTTGCTCAGCGTCATTACACCATACCATTCGCGTGGATTCCTTATCGGTGTTCATAATCGCCAAACCTGGCCTGTGCAGCTG
Organism: Amanita exitialis; assembly: GCA_023014455.1. Classification (NCBI taxonomy): domain Eukaryota; kingdom Fungi; phylum Basidiomycota; class Agaricomycetes; order Agaricales; family Amanitaceae; genus Amanita; species Amanita exitialis. The sequence goes on along the minus strand of JAEBUR010000004.1, from coordinate 477,048 downwards.
ACGCTTTAGGCTAATGTGATGGGCGTCACGATCCACACATTTACATCATGTTTAGAACTCTCTTTAAATAAGTAAACATTGTTTAATGGATATCCGACACTCCGTGTTGTGTTTACGGAGCAGCACTGCTGTTGAAAACGTGGAGTAATATCGAAAAATTCTATGGACCCGTCCATAGTGTCTTCCCGAGTGGTGCCTTTCATGAGGCTCCGTTCGGGTCTTGCTCTGGGTCCATGTAGAAGAGCATGTCTAGGTTCTCATGTGACGATGCCGAAGGAGACGTAGAATAGGAGCTGAGCGCGTAGGGTGGCGTGGTAGAATAAATCGGCCACCCCATATTGTCGCCAAAGTTGACCATGGGGTGGAATAGTGCTCCTCCCAACGGACTGACATCGCCGGGAATCTGATGATCGGCAGCAGCGATGTAATTTACAGCCTGCGGGCCATTAGGATATGTCTCCGCCGGTGAAGCGGTAACAGATTGAACGTGCTGCTCCCATGTACCCTGGCTTCCGTCAGGCAAGACAAGGTTTGAATTATAGGCAGCGTTCGCGGAATCAGAATTGATGGGGGGGATTATATTAATCGTCCAACCCTCTAAATCTGTAATTCCGCCGCTAGAGTTGGGAGTATAGGCTGACAACGAAGAAGTTGGGGGGGCCGAGTGAGGGATGTTTGAAGCTGACAATGACGGCAGCTGGGCGGTGAAAGATGACGATGAAGGACTTCCGGGATACGATCGTGATATCCTATATACGGGCTGACCACTTCCGGTTTCAAGTATGCCCTCTTCTGAAAAGCCTCCAGGTGTCAAGTAGTTAGACGTCCTCCCGTCTACCACTCTGAATGACACTCTCCACAGAGGCATCTACAAGGCAGCTCTAAGCGTCGCACGAGAAAATATAACGTGGACCAACCATTGAGCGTGGAATGTGGTTCAGTGATACTTGGGGAGCTGTTCCGTGATGTTGAGTAGTCTGCTGGGGCTCAAAGGAGGATGACATAGTGGATGACATGGAGCAAGAGGAGGTTTTCGTTTGAGTAGTAAGTTGGTAGCACAGTAGAGGAAGGGATCTGAGGTACACCATTCAGAATTGACCGCTTAAGAAGTATCACTTCGGAACTTACGTTCCTCATGAAGTTGCAATACCCAAAAGTGGAGAACTTCCAGAGTTGATGGTTTGCGATGCTGTTTCGAGCTCGATCTACACGAGCTCATCGTTTCCGCGTTTGCAGCCGTCGAGTTGGTGTGAATACCATGAGTTTCATTAGGCCGAAAACAGATCCATCTTGCGCATCGAAACTGGCCATGCCATGAAAAGTGACGCCGAATTCTTTGTCATGTGCGCTCTTCTCGCGAACCGGTGACGATTGATTATGTCCCTGAGGCTTGAGCGCCAACGCCTTAAACCTTCACCTTGAAGAGAATGAACCAAACCTAGCTCGTCCTGATGAAGGATGGGTGGTGCCGGAGTGACGCCACGATGTCGGAACAAACTCCTCACGTTTCGGGCAGCAGTAGCTCAAGCGATCATCAGCTGTGCTTGATATTGGGGTCAATAACTTAACCTTATAGTAACGTGGTTCTATGACTTGCGTCGCCTGAAGGCCGGACGGAAATAAATAGCAAAGTATTCCTCCGCAGAGCAACAATGAGGTGGTCATATGATGAGAGTTCGGATACACTCTTTGGATGGGTGTTTTCCTCTTGCCTGTAGTGGCAACGGAGATAGCATTTGGGCACGGCAATTTAATATCGGCATTCACAAAACCGTGCGAACACTATATGGTAGCGCTCATGAAGCGCTATGGCAAGCATGGCGCTCCTGTTCCCAACATAGCAATTCGATCCCGTCGGACAATGTTGAATTTATGGGAGCTTTACGTTACTCCTGACTGACTACAGCTACCTGCGCAGCGTCCAGCTGCTGGCTGCTAGTTTCACCAGCAACAGTCAATGCAAAGGACGCACTCAGGCTCCAACGGCATCGGAAGTGTGTTGTGCTCGGAAAACTACCGCGGATTCTCAAAGCTGAATAGAGTTTGACTTGAACTCCGGGTGCCTTGAACCATACTCGCTGCATGCGATATATTCTGTCGAAGGCGTGACACTAGTAGTTGACGTCTCGTGAAAGAATGGCTCGGTTAGTGTCTCCATCCCTTCAGGTTCACCGAGTAGTGTCCATCATTACGCGTGGCCGCTAGCCGCACTGCTTCCGCCGGGTCATGCCAAAAAATCTTGCGCGAACTGAATCTGCCAAAGAGTTCATTGCCACACAGCATGATGAAGACAACTGCAGCCATTGTGTGCAGGAGAAAGGGGTGCATTATGGCGCGCTCGTTGAACGTGTGCCCTACGGGCACGATATTTTCGTGAGGCTATTCATTCGGTACTGTGTAACGCTAATCCTTGTCGTCAAGGTAGTCCTGATCCATGATGCATGGCAGAGCCGACACGCGCTCGGTGGCTCTCGTTAAAAATTTCTGTCTCTGCGACATTGCCCAACACACTCAACGTCGTTGACGATAGCTTTTTATCTCCATCGAGTAGATATATGTATGATGAACGGAAACGTAAATCATCCTAACATTTAATAAAGTAAATTTACGTCAATTATATAGTTGGTTGCCTGTGATACCGCGAAAGTTTGCCGGACTTTAGGCATGGGTATGACATACACACTGATGATCGATTATCAACAACTGATTTGGTATAACTTTTAATGTATGAGTAACTTTCGTTGTGTTTTATGAATTTGAAATTCGGTTCGTCTCGGCCATCGGAGCCTTGCTAGTTAATATCCAAGTATTCCATTCGAAGGCTGATGCTGACGTTTTCTTGCGCGCTGTCAACAAGATCTTGTGCTACCGTCAGGTTTTCCTTGCGTGCGCGCAGGACGGACAAGCAGGCAGCAAACACGCGTCGAAGGTTCGCATTGGCGGCCACTTTCGAGCTGACAAGTTCATCATTGTCCTTCTCAAATTCTTCGGAAGCGCCTTGTTGCTCCTCCGCCTGACATGCCAGACGGCTGATGGATGATTCAAGCAAAGCTGCTTCTTCCTGGAGTAGTTCTAGAGCGCAACGTAAACGATCGACACCAGTGCAAATTTGGCTTCTAACTTACCTAGATAGTTAAGCATATCAATGTATGGTCTTAGAGGTTCTTCTTCCCCACGTGCCGTTGGCCCGTTGGAGACAAGCTCTAGGGCTTCGCCTTCGATCTTGGTGCAGGCGTCACCGTGTGAAAGGAACATCTGGATAACACGGGGCGCCTCTTCAACCTGTGTTCAAGCATGTGAGGACTTGGGCAAAGCATTGACAAATGGGCAAATATACGTGCCGAAACGTCCGACGTGGTATCAAGGGGTTTTTCGTTGTTGGAAGCTTGCTGGAATGTACCATAATCATAACGCTCCGATGTGCTAGGCAAAGACATACAATCGAAGTGTCAAAGCAGGCGTCTAATGTTGCATTCATGTTGGACCAAAAGTTAAAATCCAATTTATCAGCAGGTGCTGCAGCGTTCGTGGTAGCAAATGCTTCCGGGGGTGCGGGTTCAGCCGCGTCTGCCTGCGCAAGACGGATGTCGCCCTCATCTGACGGGAATGAGGACGGCGTATTGACATCATAGCCATATTCCTCATGCTGGGGCCTACTGGTGTCACCAGCAGACAGGGCCTTGGTGACAGTACTTCTTCCTGGCTACAGTTGAGAAGCTGTAATTCCTGCAAGATACCAAAAATACACACCACGCGAATCCGAACTGGCAGCCATGAGGAAGTGGATGGGTTAGGGTTAGGGTTATGCCGCGGCATCCGAAATTGTAACTCCGCCACACCCCCAACGGGTTGAACTTGGTCGCCCAGGCGGACTGCTATTATTCTGCGTCAATGTCCCTCCTGGTGGCCCTGCTGAGGCCATTGGCTTACATCTCGTTGCCCCTCTTTATCCTTCGTTCTGTTGCGACCTCGTCGTCGCCCATTGGCCGCTACTATGCACGGGCCGCCCTGTACATCTCGACGCTCATGTCCGTTGCAACATGTAGTACTGCCATTGCAGCAGGCATGGTTATGATTGGAAGGCGCTATGACACCAATTTTGTGGTGGCGAGGACGTTCTATGCTATATGCAAGAGGGTTATGAATATCCATGTAGACGTCGAGGGGGAAGAGTATTTATCTTCTACTAGACCCGCTGTTTATATGATGAACCACCAGAGTATGCTTGACATCCTAATTGTTGGACGGTGAGTGTCAGAAGTCCATTTTACGTTAAAACTTCTTCCGCGACGATATCCCTCTTTTTGTTGGACTTGTGTGTGCGCGTATTCGCCCGACTTGCTCTCATCTGACTGTGGTCTAGGCTAATGCCCAAGCAGACGTCCATCATGTCGAAAAAATCGCTCCAATTGACGCCCCTCGGCCCCTTTATGACTTTATCCGGCGCCATCTTTATCGATCGAAATAAAAATATCCAAGCTGTTCAGTCAGTAGTAGCTGCTGGCCAGCTGATGAAGAGACTTGGCATTTCCCTATGGATGTTCCCGGAAGGGACGCGGCATAGTCAGGAAGTTTCTGATATGCTCCCATTGAAGAAAGGGGGCTTCCATCTTGCTATTCAAGCGGGTATCCCCATTGTGCCTATTGTCGCGGAGAATTATTGGAGGATGTATCATCAGGGCGTGTTTGAAGAAGGCAGGGTGAAAGTCCGTGGTAAGCGCACTTTTTTGGGGGGGTTCTAATGTCGAAATTTCTCACCGAAAAATTAGTTTTGCCTCCCATACCCACTACGGAACTCAAGGTCCAAGATGTTTCTGAATTAGCTACCCGAGTTCGTGATCAGATGTTGGTGGCTTTACGTGATATCTCCGTCGCCGTTCCGTCAGGGCAAGCAAGCAAAGAGACAAAATCTGAGATTAGTGTAACTTCTGAAATGGTTTCCCCGCAGTTAATCTCCGTGGGCGGGGTTCACACCCCGCTCCAGATACCAGTGGCGCCCAAAAATACCGAATCGAGCGCATCGTTGGCCATGTCTTCGAGTACGTCGTCGTTGCATACGTGGAAGTCGGGTGCTAGTGAAAACGGTGCAGAGACAGAGGAAGATGAGGGCATGATTCTCGTAGGACGACCGACATGAGATGACGTATTCTGTTAACCAAGTAATAAGATCAAAGAGTTGTCCGAGTGGATTATAGACTTGCACAGGGGCTCGACTAACTCTTATCGGGATTTCCAAAGACAGGGACACATGTGCAGGCATGCGATTGGCTGGGGCGCCACAAGCATAATCCATCGCACGTTTATTCTCTGCTCTCACCCTCTATTGCCTACATGATCGTAAACTCCGCTCAGCCTCGGACGGTTAAATATCTTACATAAATTTTATCAGCAAAGATGCGGATCTTTCCTCAGACAAGGCAGTATCTTCGGCAATTCAGGGCCCGCCTCAAACCTGCTTGGTCGTCAACGCTTCTCCTCTCGAGTATAAATTTCTCTCTCTAACTCATCTCGGCCACCTCTAACCCCCACCTCATCCGCGTTCCCTTCCCTTTCCCATGGCCGACTCTCCTAAGTTGCGTTTGCTTCCCGGTACGTCTAATTTGAATATGGCTTGATTATTTTTTGACGCGATGTTGAGACTGCTGGGGCCATCGCGGAGTAAGTGTGGTCAACGACGTTCACCTATCTCAACCCCCTTCACACACTTCACACACTATCTGACTCGTGTTCCACCCATGTGAAAACTAGCATGCTCAACTCTCTCCTAGGCTTCATCGCGTTTCCCCGAGAACACGCTTGCAAGCTTTGAGGCTGCCATCCGTGATGGTGCAGAGGGCATCGAGAGCGGTATTTTGCTCGGAAGCCTTAGACTGTTCGAATCCGTAACCACAGTCAGCAGACGTTCACGTATCCGCAGATGATGTTGTCGTCATGTTCCATGACCCAGGTGGGCATCACTTTTTTTGTTCGCATCGCCACAATTGGAAATGACGGAGCTGTTCCAGCCTTGGAACGCACAACGGATTCAACAGGTGATTCATTTCCCTTTTTTGGGTGACGAGGAGGAACCGGTCAACTGAAACCGGGCCGGGGTTGCAGGACAGATCAAGGAACGGAAATGGTTCGGGGAAGATGGAATGCAGCATGTCAGGACTAGGAAAGAACCGAAGCAGCCCATCCCCACCTTTTTGGAGACGATCAAGTTGCTGATGAAGGTAAGCTCCGAATTCAGGGCAGGTTTGGCTCCTGACGCGGGCCAAGCCTGAAAACCACCACGTCAAGTTCAACGTCGACGTCAAGGTCCAAAATGATCCGGCCCGTCTGTTCTCGCTGATGGACAGGATCATCTCCGCGCAGGCGGACTGGGAAAAGAAACTTGCGCCTCGGATACTGCTCGGATTGTGGCATCCGTGCTTCCTGGAGCATGCCAAGGCGCACTTGCCGTACTGTCGCCGATCGTACATCGGAACTAGCACGCAAGCTGCGCGTAAGTATTTCTGGGACGATTGTCATGCATTTTCTATCGCGTTTGGTGCGCTCGCGGCGTATGATGGGCAAAGGTCCGTGTTTTCAGGAGAACAGACGAATCGAAGGTGCTGATCTGTTTTTTTTTCTTTCTTTCCCTGCTCAGGTTCAGGGAGGAGTGTAAGAGTGCCGGCAAGAATCTGATGGTGTGGACCGTTAATGAACCTGCTCACATGATGGAGGTACGCGGTGTTTTCTGTCATTTTGGACGTGTTGCTTATGGGTCGATAGGCTGTGAGATGGGGGGTCAATGCCATCATCACGGATGTCACGCAGACGTGGTTGGAATTGCGTTCAGAATTACAACGTAAGTGCGCCTGCTATATTTGGAGATCAGGAGATCCGACGGAATGTCTTAGTCGACTATGATGGGATTGGCTCCAAGTATGGGCGGATATTCCTATGGACTACGCCCACGTTCTATACGCCGTTTCTCCTATTGAGAAGCGTCAAAGGACGTCGTTATCTCGAGGGCGTGGCAGGCCCGTTTGATGCAGCCGTAAAGAAGAACAAGATGCATACCCCATTGAAGATAATTTCTACCTAAAGTTAGACATGGATTGAATACCTGAGCATACCGTAGACAAACGTGTAAAGTACTGATAGGTTAAGTAGTGATACCGGATAAAGGTTGGTTCCGTAGAATGAACAGGGCCGCACGCGCTAAATTTCATCTTCACCGCCATCACCTGACTCGCTCAAGCCCTGTGCCCGCGGCCCTCCCGCTGCGCGCTGCGACTTGTCCTTCCAGCTCTTATGCAGACATACAAAACGCACAGAAACCGTTATTCATTAAGCCACCTATCGTCAGAGACAACCGCGACATTACCAGAGTATGCACCCGCGTCCACGGCGGCCTGGCCGCACCCATCGCCTGCTCGCGGTGTGCAACAGCCAAGGGCGGGCAAGGCGTTCCCAGAGTCCGAGGGGTGGCCGTCCGACAGACCGCCCGATTATCCTGACAGCGCGGATGAAGCGGACGAAGAGACGGATTCGGTCGCGGGGGACGGGGTAGTATATGGAGGTAGCACCATCTCGCTGCCACCGCTTCTCGTACCTGCCTCGCATGCTCCGCGCCGTCATGTCAAGCGGTATTCATCGTCAATAAGCCCTCCTGGGCGGTACCCGAATAGCTACACACATCCACATTCCCACCGCAATACTCACCATCATCCGCACCGGCCTTCCTATCTCCACTTCCGTCGCTACAGATCAAGTGCAGCGCTGCCCTTGCCTTCGCCGACGGATGATCCGTATCTAGATTCACTTTTGGAAAGAAGTGTGCATGCGTTAGAAATGTCAAATACGCTACTGGAGTCATCGATATCAACACAGACGAGCTTGTCTGAGCTGCTGAAGACGCCAGTTGTCGAGGCGAGTACCAGCAAACCTTTCATAGAGGATGGAGCGGATCAACTGGAAGAAGGCACAAAGGAATTGACGAAGTGCATATATGTGGATGAAGAAAGAAAAGGCAAATGGGTAGGTGCTTTGGAGAAGATCAGGAAGGATGTCGACAGACTGCTCGGGGAAGGGGAAGCGAAAGCGAATAGAGCTCAAGAAGGGCCTGAAGAAGGAAGCGAATGGGAACCGACAGGACGCAGGGTGCGGAACGCAGACGATGTCAAAATTGACGATGAGAATGGGGCATGCCAAAGTACCGTGAGCTCAAGTTTGCCCATTTTATCATCTATGCCCGCCAGACGCGCATACAAGCGACGGCCGTCTCAGCTCGAACTGCAAAACTCAAGCAAAACATGTGTGCCTCGATTAACGTTTATACCTCAGAACCGCTCACGACTCGTTGCACCCGCGCCACGCGCCATGACGCAATATGTGTTGGCGTCCTCTGCTGATGCAGAATCCATCACGCTGCCGTCGACGCTTGGGATGCGGACACAGACGATTGTCAGGCTGCCCGAGCCACCGACGCCAGCGTACAACATGCTGACGTCGTTTGTGCGGGGCGCGCCGAGCTCGATGCCATCGTCGGTCAGCAGCCCATCAGTGCTGACGTCGTTGATAATGCGCCGACGATCAAACAGCGTCACTTCTATTTTAGGCAGTGGGGCTCTCGCCCGCAAACCCAGGCGCAGATCCTCGATCGACGATTCCTGCCTGCTTCCCCTGCCTTCCCCCGAACCCTTCCGCGGCCGGGCACCCAGACCTGCCGCCTCGCCCGCCCCGCACCGACCCATGACTCCGCCGACGGAGGAATCTACCAGCTCCTCCTCCTCTTCTGAAAGCCTTATTGCGAAGCAGACCGTCATGAGCCTGCGCAAAATTCTCGACGAGCAGGCCGCCAAGTCCGACTTGGCCCTCGATACTAGTTCCCGCCGACATACGCCACGGAGGGCACCCGCATTCTTACCCGTGACGCCCGCCCCTGCGCCACAGGTGAGTACGTCCAATGCGACAGCGTCGATATCGCGGCTGTTCACCAAGGCGATACATACGTCATCGACGCGCCCCCCCTCCCCGCCGAAGCATTCCGCATTGAAGAATGGGAGCGGGAGTCGGAGTTCGATCTCGGCCGTGCAGCAGGCGGAGGCGTCCGCGTCTACGTCTGCAGCGCGGGAACCGAGCGGAGCTAGTGCCGGACAGACCTACGCTAATGGAAGAACGAACCCGTTGTTGAGCATCAATGTGGCGAAAGCTCAGCTGGGCATGCTCCCGGAGCTTGTGAGCGCGGGCGTTGCCAGGGCGTTTGGCAGTGTCAGGGCGAACGGGGCGAGCACGCCTAGCTCAGGGCAGAGCACGCCAAAGAGGATAAGCTTTGCTGAGCTGCCTGAGGCGTTGAGGCCCGAGGGCCGGTCATCGAGGTTTCGGGAGAAGCAAGCGCAGAGGAGGCGGAGGAAGCTCATGAATGGGCGAGGGAGGACTGGGACGGTGTTCTCTGCCGAAGGGGAGAACGATGAGGGCGAAGGAAGAGGCAGAGGAGCGTTGAGGGATGCATGGGAGGCTGGCAGTCCCCCGATCGGAGGTGGATGGTGGCCCGGGTGGTTGAGCAGTGGTACCGGAGGTGTGGGGAGCGCATTGGCTGGGATGGGAGGAAGCAGTGGAGGGATGTACGTTTCGCGATATGAAGACCGGATGGAAGATCGGCTTAATCGGTCGTGGAGTGGATTGGACCGGTTGGATGCTGCGCCGGGGTTTGGTGGGCTGGACGACTGGGCGGTTTGAGATGCAGTGACTGACTTTTTACATGTTTCAATTCCCGGCTTTCTTTTCCCGTTTTTTGGCGCTCGCGGATGTTGGGTGGTGAATATGTGGTATTCCCAGTCACGGTTATTTATTTCAAGGTTATCGCGTTCTCTAATCGCTCGCCAGTCGTATGTCACTTTCTGGATTCCTCTCGCAGTGTCAAATATCACAGTTTTATTGTAGCATTAACGATATGGTCACAATGATGTTGTCATAAATAAAGTAATAGATGATGGTCAATGACGTCCGTGCAACACGGTATGCGTGCATGGTGACGGTCGAATGATCGGGAATAGTGATATTCTAATTCACATTGGGCTATGACCGCGGATGGGCTGTCTCATTAACTTGCCGCCCATGAATAGACTTACTTATGATGTACATCCTCGCGTATTTTGGGCATGGCTTAGCGTGATAGGGTAATGGCGATGTCTACGGAGAACTCAAAAGGGTTCATTAAGGAACGTATGGAATGGAATGGAATATTAATAACAGACAGCATCACAGGAGATCTAGTGAAATGGCGCCCGGTTTCAGGTCTTTTGCCGAGTACGTTCCTTCTGTTCTTCATCTTGGCTCGCTTTGCGTTTACGTTTTTGAGTTCGCTTATGGTTATTTAGGCTTTCAGGTTTCGGCTCCAGCCCGTCATCGGCCGCTGAAGCCGACTCTTCGGACATGACTACCTTCTTTCGCGTGGTCCTAGCCTTTGCCGGACGCTTCGTCCAGAATGTTTCGTCCCATCCCCCTCTGCCTGCCAGCAGCTCGATTGCATGCCAGGCCTTTTCGCTCACGCGTTGCACGCTCAAGCGTCCTCTAGTGACAAGGTCCGTTTCTGTGAACGTTTCATTACTACTTTTTTCTTCTTCTTCACGACCCGACTCGTACCTCTGATTGCTTTGCAGCCTTCTGGACCTATGTAACTGATGTCTTGGGGAATTCGATCCAAAGGCGAGTCTGCAATGTGTTTAAGCAGAGCGAGGGGGACAAAATGCTTTGCGCGGGACTTGAATGTCACGTCTACCATGAACCATCGTGGGTTGTCCTTGTCCGATTTCTACCCTACATGTTGAGAGGAGTTAACAGGAGAAACGTGGGATGGCTCGTACGGGATCATAATAGGGATGAGCTCTATGAGAAACGACGAGTGAGTCCGCCTCACGGCGCTATGCATAGCGGATCACTTACGGATCCCAGGCACTGTCTATAAACGTGTCAGAGTCCGCGAATCATTGTATGGGTTTGCTTACGGTCCGCATATGCTTCTTTGGACACCTCGGGAGATGATGAGGCGGTACAACAGAGTCGTGGCTCGGAAACAAACCTCTGCAAATGCGACGATGCCTGACGAGTTTTAGAATCTAGCGCAATCATGACAAGAGAAAGCATGTACCTGGGTTTCTGCAATTAGATTGATAGAAGAGTACCTGAGATGTCCCAAAGTGAGCATGAAGCTGTTGAGCGGCGCGACAGCAATACTTTGTCATCGACTCTCATCTCCTTCATGAGATTGCGAGCCTCGTAGTTGCGAACGCCTTCCCACGGGGAGGTTTTGACGGCCTCAAAATCGTCGACGCTAAACTGGACACGAGTTATTTCCGGATCATCAGATAAGTGCATATGCGCTCACTTTTACATCCTTCCCTTTGACGACGCGAGATTCTGGCTCGGCTTTGAGCAGCCAGTGCTGGTTCTTGGACATTGGTACGTCGAAAAAGTCCTCACGCCACGGCAGCTCGGCAACAGCCGTGGTATGCCGAGCGGTTATTTCGCCGCCACGTGCAGGATAGGTATTGCTGTAAAGCTGATGTCAAGGGCGCAGAGCGAAAATACAGCAAAGTGGTCCTCGTGAATGATTCGACAATTGCTGTAGCTACTAGCGATGAATATAAATAACAGCATCAATTTGAGGCAATGGCCTAATTACATAATACTTCTGTTGCCCGCATGACCTAGCTTGCATAAAAGCCGTGGGTAGTTTCGCTTCCACTCGCAATTCGCGCCATGTCCCACTCCAAGGCCCCTGTGCTCACTTTCACAGACGACTCTGGCAACGTCGTCGACCACGATGCAGCCCACGGTGAGCGAATGCAAAATAACTCATGTCAGCAGCTCTAACGGCGCACAGTGACGGAGGAGCCTTCCCATCGTCCCGCAATGAACCATCACAGAAAGGCGGGCGAGAATGGCCTGCTTGTAGTCCAGCCATTGCAACCTAGTGAGATGCAGGTGCCCCAGACATGTTTCATTTCAACGGTGTGGTAACTCACGATTGCCGTAGCCATCATATGCACAGGACTTGGGGATTGGAAGGGTATGACGATTTCAACCATATAGAGGAGCTATTTCTGACCCATACTGTTTAGGTTACTCATGGTGTTTACGGTACAATGATGCAGGGACTTGGAGCCTTCGTTGGTTTAATGGGCGCCGTTCCCTGCTGTATATGTTGCCCCAATCCGTACAAGGACGTCGAGCAAGGTAATAGTCTGTTCCGTCTCAATTTTCTGTTATTTCATTCTCTACAGGTTCGGTCGGTCTTGTTTCCCGGTTCGGTCAATTCTACAAGTCTGTGGATCCTGGTCTGGTCAACGTCAACGTGTGCACCGAATCCCTGAAGAAGGTCGATGTCAAGATTCAAATTAGCCCCATTGGCAGGCAATCAGTCATGTACGTGCGACATGAAAGACGTGCTGTTTCATCTGTACTCAACTTTCCATCAGCACCCGAGACAATGTCAATGTTGAAATGTTCGTCATCTGGAATTTGATTGCTTTTGTTGTCTAACCTCATTTCTTTCTAGCGACTCTGTCATCTATTTCCAAATTGTAAGCCCTTATCGGGCTGCATTTGGAATCAGTGACCTGCGTCAGGCCCTCGTTGAAAGGGCTCAGACAACACTACGACATGTCGTCGGTGCACGCGCCGTCCAAAGCGTCGTCACCGAACGAGAGGCCATAGCTTTTGAGATTGCAGAAATCGTCGGAGACGTTGCTGACAAGTGGGGTGTGGCAATCGAGGGTATACTCATCAAGGATATCATCTTCAGTCCCGAAGTGGCGGCTTCACTATCTTCCGCCGCGCAGCAGAAACGGATCGGAGAGTCGAAAGTCATTGCCGCTCGTGCCGAGGTCGATGCCGCGCGCCTTATGCGACAGGCTGCTGATATTTTGGCATCGCCTGCGGCCATGCAGATCCGGCAACTTGAAGCCTGTGCGTGGCATCCTTTTCTCCCTGTGCGCGTGGCTTTACTGATGTAACGTCTGCAGTGCAAACAATGGCCAAATCGGCGAGCTCCAAGGTTATCTTTGTTCCGATGCAACTCCAAAGTGATGTTGCTAGCCAAATAACGAAAGATATTGTTCCTGGTGAGGCTGGTAGTGATATTGGAAGCAGCTCTGTTGGCCGCGCTGGCCTGCTAAGTGCATTGTCAGACCAGTGAAGGAATACCTTGGCGTGCTGTTGTGAATGTGCATTGACTATACCTGCCTATGTCTTGCCTGCTTTGATTGTATATGTATTTTTTACGACTGCTGAAAGATCCAAATATTGTTTCGTATTGTAGTACTGGTTGTTTTCGTACCAAATCTAAATTTAGTCAACCTGTAATGAAACGCGACTTCAACTTCATGTTACGCCACAGCTGCCTCCTCCATAACTATCATGCCAAAGAAGGCCGCGCAGCCCATTTTACTGCAATTTACAACCGCTTCGAAAACATCCCCGATCTTGTCGTGTGCGGTTGACCCTGGATGTGGCATCCGCCATCCGCGATAGCGAGCGGCTTTCTTGCAGATTTTTCAGGCCACGCTGCGGGGACCAATTCGGAACGGGCGTCAAGCGAGAGCTGCAGAACGACGACGGCCAGTTCGACGGAAAAGGCTCGACGCTAACTTGAATTGGATCGCGGATACGCCCGAGTCCTATCGGGAATATGCAGCCGATCCAAGTTTGGTTCAGGGTCGTCCGGTTCATGCGCCCCTTGAATGGAAGCAGTTCAGTCGAAGAAACCTGCAGACGTAAGGATTTCATGAACTGATGAACAACAATGGTTTTTGCTAGGTGGAGGATGTGTAGCCTCGATCTTGGAAAACATTAAAGCTACGCGCCACTTCGGCGTTCTGGAACATATGTCTTTCTTGTCACACTGAAGATATAACAGCGAACAATGCGCAGCGTGACAACTTAGCTTGCGTCCAGACTAGCGGTTATTCAGTATCCTTTGGCGCTTTCGTCCACTTCTTTCGTATGACCGAGCTGACCTTTTTGGATATCGAAACCAAATGTTCACGACACTATTTCAAAATTCTAGACCAAAACCAACGTTTATCACAGTCCAGTCTGACACAAAAACGGAGAGCTTGCGTGGATGGTCTCGTGGCTAACGATTAGGTGGTGACAGCCAAGGTACGCTTTACCTGTCAGATTATGGTTTAACGTTTACGAGTGGAGCACGCAAGTAAAACACGCTTATTGCGTGGAGACGTTCCGACGTACGCGGTTAAACAGCCAGGGTCAGCCGCCAGCACAATGTGGGCTGACATTATCCACGATGCACTCGGCCTCCGGCTATTAACAGGGACGCCTGAATCGGAAGAGCGGTGAGGTAGAACGACTGCTATTCTACCACGCGTTGGTCACGATGCGATGGGCGAGAATGCAGATACGAAATCAGGCACCATGAGTTATCGACACCGCTGATGTGTATAGACGTTCTGAACCCCGGGTCAATTATAAACCGTAGCGCTTCTTGGCAAAGGGTTTGAGTTTGGGGTTTGACAGCTTGTTCTAATGATCGTGGCCTATCATTCTGATCTGGGGTGTTCTATTGTATTCTGGTGCATGGAGCTAGAATACATGCCGCACCGGCGCTCCTCGTGGAGACTTGCTGCCTAAAGCATATATAAAGCTGACACTCACGTCTCAGATTCCCATCACCATCATGTCTCCCCTCAGGTGTGCAAAATGCAACGTCGAGTGCGATAAAAATTTGGTCTGCTCCAAATGCAAGGCAATAAATTACTGCGTACACATCATCGCCTTCATGACGAGAGAGACGAATTGACTCTGATTAGTCGAAGGAATGTCAAACAGAGCATTGGCCCATCCATAGAAACATATGCAACGAGGTACGGGCTGTCAAGATATTATGCGACGAAGAATTCGAACTCCTCAATACGTCCGATGAGATAAGGCGGCTTCAGGATATTCGCATCCCCAAAGCACATCCTATTTTTTATAAAGGCGAAAAATGCCCTGTAATTGATACCTGCGGCATCCCTCTGTTCATTTACGGTCCAAAAATGCACGACAAGGAATGGCCTATCCACAGACGATATCAACTAAACCAGGGAAATCATGCTGCGGTCACTTTTCGAATTGATCTGCATGATATCCACGCATACCTTCCTGAACTAGTGAGTGACTTAAAAACTGAAATAGCCACGAGTAATCTGATGCCTCTCAGTGGCGGCATCCTCCTGGAACTGTGGGTCACTCTGTTCAGCCGTTGTGCAGAGAACAACATTAACCCTTCAATATAGTGTATTTTGGCACGCAGGGATTATCGCCCGTTGACCCGGGAGGCAGCTGAAATGATGATGATATGGGGCATGAGATTTTTTAATGCAAGCATTGAACAACCAACCTCTAATGGTTGGGCTCCGACGTGGCAGGTCCTGATGCCTGCAACATTTCAGTTGTTCTCGCGTGAGTATTATGAGGCCCAGAGAGATAAGGGAAGACCGGGATTTGACGAATTCTTCACGCCTCTCTAATGGGTGGGTTATGATTCAAAAATATATATCAGAGTTTATCAAGGCCGTCGCGGCTGCTCCTGCTAGAATCAGCAGCAGAAGCAGCCGCCAGACAGCCTGCCCTGATATCTTTTTCTTATCTCTATGCAAGGTATTTGAGAACGTGTCTTTATTGTTGTATTTAACAGTGGTTTTGAAGCTTTTGTGTTTCTATGTAGTATGTACAGTATGACAATCCGATGCGGATTGTTAGGACGGGTAGTATGCATGGCGACAAAAACGGATGTATGTATGTGTCAAAGGCCACCCTATTCCCATAGCGCGCTCGGGTCAGCAATCGCAAAATAGGGTTATCTTCCGGACGTGTTGTCAACGATTAACTTGAAGACGTCGTCATCGGCTACGAATGTCATCTCACTGATTTTTTCAAAATCGTCAAATCGTCTTGGCGTCGCGTTTCAATCATGACAGCAGAACGCGACGCGCCGCGTTTAAGGAAATACAATATCGCCACCGACAAGCTTGATACTGGCGCTATTACAGTTGATTTTTGACGATCTAACATATCTGCTTGAACATACAGATAACGACATACCTGCAACGTCATAAGCTCTTACGATGATCAATCATCTGGTGGCATTTTCCAACGACATGTGTTTAATTCCGAATTAGCCCGATTTACGGCAGACTTGGTCCTGTCAATGTCGACACATGTCCTTTGTCCATTGTGAACAGAGCGACGCACGAACGTGCGACCCCGGCTGATCCAGGTAAGCGTTTTCAAAGCGTGTGAACATCGGTTAGTAAAAATAGGCGTGGAACCGCCAGTTCATCGTCAGCCACCAGATACGTCCAGCCTCTTACATCCACTCGCCTCGTACGACGCGCGCCTTCAGATAATTGCATGTTTATCTTTTCGTGCTCTCGCATTGTCCATTGTCACTTCCACAGGTCTGACGGTGCAACAAGAATGAATAAGGGCGAAAGACAATGATAATTTACAAACGTGTGTTACTATTTTGATTTGATATCAGATCTATAGGTTCCCACTTCGTGGTCGTACTTGTTGACGGAAATTGCTTCTATCGTCGTCGACGAGTTATCCACGAAGCTTTTCGGAGGTGCCGAATTTATCCGCAGGGGTAGTCTGTTCAGGAACGCTGTCCGCGCTGCGGCATCGAGCTTATCAGCAGCACCTGGCCTTATCTCTGGATGGTGGCGCACTCAGCTGTCATGGCTGACAGTGCATCTAGATGATCAGTAATGACTCGGTACAACTCGCTCTCGCTGTTTCATCGAGGCACCTTATCGACTTGTCCTCACTTCATGACTGGAAGGATTTCCTTGCATCCATGCTCTCCCAGACGTGCCTTCTTGGAATGGTTCAGTTTGCCTCCAATGCGACTTCGTGCTAAAGACGGTGGACAATGATGACGGGCTTGTAACTCAAAATACTGGCGCTCTTATTCTCCCAAACCTAATTTTTCATTGGGCTGCATCTCAGGTTGCGTACTGCCGCATACCTCCGTCGGAGGACGCACGCACAACAATGCTTATCTAATGCGGTATCCTACCTAATGGAACAGCAGCTTTCCAGGGCTGCGACAAGAGAGCGCAGTGCCAACGATTGAGTCGGATAACAAAAGTAGGTGGTATCTTGAGGTAACTTGCATCCTTGTCAACGAAGAATAGTTGCATCAAACCTGCTGCAGGTGTTTGTTTCGTAGCGTCCATGGACGCGTCGTGTGATGCGATGATGCAATGTGCTATATTTATGGCTGGACATTGTTGAAAACGCCACTCAAAAGAAACCTTCATAGAAAAAGTCATGCACGTTTCACCACTTTTGCTGGCGCAAGCAGCATTTATGAGTGCTTATTGTTCTCCTAGTCGATGGCACGCCGTACATATCTGTGACCAAAAGGGGACCCAGCGATAGGTTCAACGAATCTTATTCAATGGTCTACCGCTGCGTTGCATACTCATCTAAGAGCTAGTCTTGAAAATGGAGAATTCCTGGTACAACTCGTGAAGAGATCACAAAATATGGGAAATCTTTTTCGACGGTTCTTTGGGCAGCAATTTCGTGACACTTTGCGCTTGAACCTATTGATTACATATATTCAGCGGCTACATATAGTGAGGTATATGCGGGAACTGTGAAGAATTTACTCTTTTCCTTTACCGAGTATGTCATAAATTCGGCGCCTTGAAGCCTCGTGGATAACTCGACGGCGACGACCATAGAAGCGACACGTATGACCACAAGGCGAGGCCCGACGTTCTCTGATCTCCAACAGAATAGCGACCCGCATTTATAAATGCCATGAGTCTCGTTCGTCATTTTGCGCTTATATTCATTATTGTACCTAAAAGGATGAACCGACTGAGGCAAGTGACCACAAGGTGAGGCCCTGTAATTCCTGATCTCAGATGGAACCCACATTTGTAAATGCCATGATTTTCGTTCGTCATTTTGCGGTGTCGCTCATTATTGTACCTAAAAAGGATGCACCGTCAGGCATGAATAGCTGAGTGCGCTGTCATCTAAAGAAAGCCAAAGTGCTGCTGACAGGCTCGATGCCGCACTGCGGATGGTATCTCTGAACAAACAGCCCCGGCTGAAAAATTCGACACCTCAAAATGACTCTCGACAACGTAGACTCACCTGCAAACACGACCACAAGAACCTCTGATCTCAGAACAGAACAGTGACGCACGTTTTTAAACATCATTATTTTTCGCCCTGTTTGCATCATTCACTGGTGTACCTAGAAACCAAATGTACATTTGATTTCGGGAAGCTGGACGCAAGGGTAACGTATGATTGATAAAAAGAAAGGATGACGAAGTTGACTAGGCGCCCAACCGAAAAAGACGAAAAACGCCAGAAGCGAGGATGAATCGTAGTGACAGACCTGTAGATCTACGTGTTCTATCTCGAGAGGCGCGTTGGGCGAGGAGGGTG
Source organism: Amanita exitialis (assembly GCA_023014455.1). Lineage (NCBI taxonomy): Eukaryota > Fungi > Basidiomycota > Agaricomycetes > Agaricales > Amanitaceae > Amanita > Amanita exitialis. Next base: position 458,598 of record JAEBUR010000004.1, on the reverse strand, counting down.
GGGGTGAGAGTGAGAGTGACGTTTAGGAGGCTGGGTGAGTTTATATTCATGCGGTGGCTGACAGTGCCATATATCGAGATGTTCACACGCTGGGAGAAAGTCTGCCCGGTATCCCAAGATGGTGCCCGGTGCCCCAGATTCTCTTACTGCCACACTCGCTCATCACATGCATCACATGGCATTTCCAAACGAAGTCGAAACACGGAGAAGTTTGAAGTTCAGCCACTCACGATAGGACAGACAACTGTTGAAACGCCTTTCAAAAACGAAAAGAATTCTCAGGCATTCGGTTACTTAGACCTATTTTCTGTCATTCACGAGGTCAATCGGATTCGTGTTGGTGAAATATAATCTGGCCAGATCTTTCTGATCCTCTATTCAATATACTGAGGAAACATATTTTCCTTCCATTAGTCAGTCAGGAGCATTTCGTGAACCACATTCCAAGATTGATAAGTACGATGCGATGCTCAGTATGCTCAGTTCTGCGACTATTTATTACAAAGTGTTTACTCCAAAACTTGAACGAATGTTATGTTACCTGATATTTTAAACGTGACGGAACAATACGATAGTCGAAGTGCGTGGGGTCGTTGCGATAAAATTTGCGTATTAATCCGTTTTAAACTACGATCCTCTCGATAAGCACAGGAATCCAATTGATCATCTTCGTCGCATGCCCTCGGTCCCGGGGTAAGAAGGTAAAACTGTTTGCAAGACCTTGCATTCCAAGTTCTTCCAAAGCGTTAGCTTGGCGCTTCCGCCAGCTGTCATCTGACGAAACGCCTAAGGTGGAAGTAGAATCACGAAGGCCACTTCGTGATCTCTCTTGAAGAGCTATAGAAAATATGGTCGAAACGTTCTTAATGATTGATGCGTTGGATGAGTTTGCAAACGTGTCTTTTATTTTGTCCTGAAGATTTTCGTAGCTTACGGATGGTCAGATATAATGCAAATTGTTGGAACGCGAATTTCAGACTTACATCAGGGCCACGATGTCAGGATATTTGGTTGCAGTGTCACACAAAAGCGCATATAAGCACTCTGTCTCGGCATCATCCCCTTGCGCTGTCGTGAGCATGGCACCAACAAAAGAAATGACCAAAAGAGCTTTGGCTGTGTTTGTCACTCCCAAGAATGCTAGATTAACACGCGGAGCTCGATTATCTTCTTCATCGTCAGTGATCTCTTGCTGTGGAACCCATACGTCTTCAATCCGACATTCGTTTAAAAGGCGGCGGTAATATATACTGCTCGTTGAAAGAGGCAACAACGCGAGGAAGTAGCCAAGGGCATCCGAAAAGTTCTTGTTATGGTGATCAGGAGGACCAGAACGCATAGTTACACTAAGCAGACTTCTTAATGCTGCCTCTGCGGATTCCCGCAACCCGGAATAACGCAGTCCTTTGAAGATGATCGCCGCCAATGAAAAGGATAAACTTGTCTCAAACGATAACTTCAACATATCATCGAGTTGACACGTCACGTCCAGGAGAGGTTTTCGTCCTTCGAGAAGGACTTCGTGTACAGGGGCGACAGCGAACAACCCATCTACCTCCATCTTTTCCAAAGATACGCGGATAAGACGAGTTGCTTCGTTGAAGAATGACATATGGCTGGATTGCAAGAGTGCGACCCCCAGCCAGAACAACTGGACTAGATAACGCGATTCTTCGGGAAGAGCCGGGACCATCTTGCAAAGACATCGTAGCATGCTCACGATGGGCAGTGTCTGAGTCTCGTTAGCCTTGCAAAGTGCATTCCTCAGTGCAACAAGCAATTGATACAACATGTCATCATCAACGTCGTTGACGGCAAGCGTACCCATGGCTATGAATGAACGAATTTGTATTGCCGGTGAGAGCTGAAAGGCGGTTGAAGTTATTAAGCTCATCCAACGAGCGCGCCAGACATTCAGTAAGCCTGCATGGCGTTTTCTCGGTCATGTACAGTTGAACATTAATCGTATTACGTACCACTTGATCCGGATGTCAATTTCATTACTTGGGCCAATAGAAGTGTGAGATCTTCCAACGTGTCGAGAAAGTCTTTGTCGTTGATAGGATCAGTGGTCCCATACTCGCTGGACGGCATTTCGCGAAGAAGGCCAAACAACTTCAACTTTGCTGGTATCGTACACTCTTTCATGAGTTGCAACAACTCCTTAGCGGGGATGTCATCTGAGCGCGACATGTATACGGACTGCAGCAAGTTCATGATAACACCATATACAGATTTGCGAACATTGATCTGGCCAACGCCGGCGACCAGAGTAGTCAGATGGATCACTTCTGGCACGTGAAACTGGTTGTGACTTAGGTGCTTGGACTGAGGGCTCACAGCGAGAGCAAGTCGAAGGAGCGTCGATATCTCGGACCAATGAGTATGTTCAACTAGCGTTATTGACGGTCTGGGAGAGACTTTCCCAAGCGTCTTTTTGATAGTGAGAAAGGTCCCATTATTGAGAAGCATTGCTTACCTTGCGCATTCTTGAGTATATCTTTGCTCTCACGGATATTGAAGATAAGCACGCGAGGATGTTTGCCACCGCTTCGCAGCGAGATGAACCAATCCCGCCGTCAACTGCCATCCGAACTAATTCGTCCAAAACCACGTCAGTAATGAAGTTGTCAAGTTTAGCCACTTCACTCCATATGTATTTGTGAATGAGAGGACTGATCTGTGGGCGGGATCAATACTTTGACAGTCAAACTGTAGAAACATACCTCTGGGTAGGATATTGGCAATTGGGCCAATGTCCTGATACAATCTCTTAACCTGGCACCAGACCGTTCGTAGAGCTGACTGGTAGCATTGGAAAAGAGGGCCAACTTCTTGATCCATGGTCGGATGTATGTGAGACAATGTATTCGCTCCGCTGTTCCAATGTGACTAGCAGTGTTCATTGATTCGGCAACCTCGGATAGGAAATCGAGTGTAAGCACTGGAATCGCCTCGGCTAGGCGCTCACTCAGCTGTTCAACGAAAGCTGAGTAATTTCCTGGAACGAAGCCCGCTAACAATCATTCATGTCAACGTCTCTGCATATGGAAGAAGCGTGGAATGGCTCACCACTGCAGGACATGATTGGGTTTTTCTCCAGGTTGAGGTAGGAACAAACCGCTCCGAGCAAATCATAGGCGGCTGCACGAAGTTGTTCATCATCGAAGTCGAAACTCAGAAAGGCGGTGTGGAGGAGAACAGCAGGAACATTGGAATTTCTTGGAGACCTGTCGGACGATCGAAACTGCGACTCCTTTAGGCGGCCTTTCGTGGACCTTATAGTCTAGTACGATGTCAGAGGCACGAAAAAATCAACCTGGGAACAGGTTATCACCTTAACAACAGCATCACGGGCTGACGATGCGAAGTACATTGTCAGAGCTTGACGACTTCGTCTGATGATGAACTCATTGAGATCTTGTCCCGTTGAAACGTTATAGACGTCGCTAACGTCCATCAACGGTATTATTTCAGTCGAATTGCATAGGAGGCCAGGCGAAATGGGTGTCTTCCCGACCTACAAGCACGATGGATTACTTTTACTACAACGCTGTGTGGCTCGTACCGTAGTGATTCTCAGATGACTCGTACCAACGTCTAGATTGACAGGCATACGCATATATCTAATTTTCATCATAACATCACTGAAAGATTGGCAAGGCTCTTTTTCAAGTGAATCTGAAGATATTGATGCATGACCGATAGATTTAGCATTATGAAACAAAATATATCTTACCTGTATATGCAAGAGGAACAAGAGCCTGATCAGGTACGTGCTGGCGAAGTAAATCAACGGTAGGATATGTCTTGATTTCACCACAAAGTGATGCTCCTATGACGAATTAGGTAAACGATGATAACTGCGGGATTTTCTTACCTGCCGCTACGTTGTATAAGCGCCTTAAATATTTTTGCGCTTGATAGTTGGGATTTAGAATGTGGGTCTTGATGAGGCGGGCGCGGATATCCGACGGAATCAATTCTACACAATAATTAATCCATTGTAGTGGGATTTCCGCGGCGGTCGGAAAGGAGGTACAGTCCACGATCAGTTCAAATTGACGATCCTCATAGGTTGACAAGATCTGATAAAAATGTCAGGAGGCCAATCAAAGTTAGAACAAGTGGCGCACTTTGAATATGTGGTACATCAGCAGTTCGATGTCCAGGGATTCGACGTCAATTTTGGACAGATGAAGAATAAAGAACGCTGACTGTGGCTGCAACAGATATAAGCAGTGAGTCCCATCATTGGAATGACTGGGCCCGTACCTCTGCCAGAGGAACGGCCGTTTCAGAAAAGAAATTCTTAACGGACTGGCTATCCCGTCTCGCGTACCGTGCCATTAGTTGCTTATATCCTTCATGTGAATCTGATGAAAAAGTAGATGGGGACGGAGCATCAAATGGGGCTTTGAGATCAACCAAGAGAGTGCAAAGCTCATCCCAAGCTCGTTTGCCATTCGCCGGATCTACAACACCATCTTGTGATGGCTTCGAGCGACTTAGTAGCTCACGGCCGATTTTATCGGCATGTTTGACGAAGAAACGGTGCAACACTATGTCGTCCGTATCGTCAGCCGTGTTTCCTAGCCACTGATCATTATCGTCGTGAGGCTCTGCATTCTTCTATGACAGAACGTCAGTGCTAGTGAACCAGCTGGAAGGAAGACCCACGACAATTATTTCACTCAAGAATCTCGTGACATTTGCTATGTTTTCTTCGAGGAACTTATTCAGCGTTACCATATACGCCTCCTTCCCAAAGAAGATATTGTTAGCGAGGTTCTGCAAGATCTTTGTTATCACAATTAAGCCTCGACGAATCACTATCGCATTATCGTCCTTGGGTAACTCCACTTCCACGATTTCAGGAGTGACAACGGCCGGGGAGATAAACCTAAATAATAATTAGAGAAGAATTTGGAAGACACTTTAAAGATTAACCTAAGGAAGATGAAGGATCCCAGAGCAGGAAATTTCGAATCCGGCCAATGCTCCACACTGATAAATAGGATGTTAGACTTTATGGATATTAAAATTGGAACGAAAGCATTACACTCTATTTGCTATGTGAGCGCATATCTCTCGGAACATCCTAAGATTTGTCGTTAGGTTCTTGATAGCATGTACATAACGTTCGACACTCACGCAGGGAGGGCGGGAACCGAAGCACTTATGATAGATAGAAAAGATGACGCAATGAGTTCTACATTCTTCTTGTTTTGCTCGAGATCTTGGTCACCAGACTTGCTCGGATCAAGCTCATAGCTACAACCTGGTGGCATGGACAGCATAGACTTTATTAGCGGCTGTATTAAGCTTCGCAGATAACTATAGCCATGGATTTTGGCGAAAGCAGAAAGGAATCTAGTACATGTCGAATTTCCTCGAAAAATGTTAACATCGTTATCTAATATAGTCCATTTCAGTAAAATTAGTCCTTGGTATTGAGGGGGAGGCATACCTGTGCGCTCAATTTCTTGGTCTATCATCATTGTCATCAGTTTCACGAGTGATGCGCGATTGTCGAAGAGATTCAATAACACGGAGATCATGATGTCGACTTCTGCTGGTGGGCATACCTCACATATTATCAACGCTAGTACCATCTTGTCGATGTGTCACCCATATCATTCATAAATAATATTATTGTAAACTCACATTAGATCCCCGGACCAGCTAAAAGATGGGGTCAATGTTCCATTGATTATCATCAAATCTGATCGCACCTCGCATAAACTGGATCTTCTTAATTGAACATCTGGTTTTCCCGAAGCATCGAACTTGACGCCATTTTTAATGACTCGTGTAAAGACATGAGCAAAGATAACTCTCTTTCTCTTGTCCTTGTCGAAGGCCAGCGATAGACATTGTCTCAAACCATGATCGGGGTTCGCACTGACCAAGTGAGTCAATCCAGTGATAACTAGTTCCCGAGTCTGTGCCTCTTTCTGTATAGTTCGTGAATTCTAGAAATGCATTAAGCTCGCACAACATGGCGGATTGGCACAGCTTACAGCATGACCTAACATGCCATCCAATCCATCCTCATTTACCTGGAACGTTATTAATACCACGAGAAGGCATGACCTTCGGTGCTCACCGCGTCGTCATTATAGTAGGTGTTCAATCCATGAACCAAAGCACCAGAGTATCTATTGAACAGTCTTGATACGACATGCCCACTGTCCTCGCCAGCAGACTCGCTTTCGCTTGGCTGCAAGTGAAGCTGCTCCAAAAGTTTCACCGCTGTACGAAGACAAGCCATATTGAGTTCGCTTTGGATATGAGTTGGGTCTCCCTCCTGAAGGCAAAAGTATGAGCAATTCCATGTCCGCTGTATCTTAAACACGACCAACGTTTGTGGGTTGAACCCATTCCATGATAATGTCGAGGATCAAATGCCTCATGTTCGTGTTTTTCCGCAGCTGCAACGATTCTGGGTTATCGCTTGCGGTCTCGCATACCGTGCAGAACTTGGTCTTGGTGCGAGAAACCTCATTTCCTGGAATGCGGGAAATCAAGGAGGCGAGCATATATAAGGTTGGCCCGATGTCCACTTTGGGACTTTCTTGGGTCTTGGCATGGTTATTTTCAAGGAGTAATTTGAGAACCGAGACGAACTGGGGGGATCTTAACGGATGTGACACGTAAGATAACATATGGAAACGATACCTGGTCTAGCTTGGGTAGGAAATTTTGATCAAGCTCATCGTAAGCAGTTCGTTCGATACTGCGTAAGATCCTGATCCAGCGTGAGAGAAAACCCCAGCGGGAAAGGACTATCTTACTCATCTAGATACTTCAAGACTTTGGCATACAATTTCGGGCCTAGCTCGGCACCTAGAGCGTCCTTGGCTGTATCACGAATATGGGCATCGGGAGAAACAAGAAGGTCCGTTAAATCAGATAAAAAGCCGTCGATGAGTGGGACCTGATCATCCAACATGCGTATGCTGTCCGGCAAATAGAAGCGCGGGATTGAGGAGACAAGCTTGGTATAACCAGGGGGCTCTATAGTGCTGTTCCCTAAAATTGCGGCCAGGAAGAGCGTGAGATTCTGCCATTGAAATCGGGTTTCCTGCGTGTGCGTGCATTAGCAAGCATTGAATAGCATGGAAGAACATGTTACGTACTTGTAATGGATTGGGAGTATAGCTGCCCCTGCGCCCGTCTTGAGAAGATGCAAAATCGTTGAGAGTCTCGTAAATGGATTCAGTTAAGCTACGCCATCTTCCAAAGCATTCACTCCAGATTGTAATATGGATGTCAGGTGGAAAAGTAATGGAACGAAGAAGTTTTCTTATACGCTTCTGATGACCAACGCGACCTGGTGTTCCGTCAATAAGGGAGTATTAAAAAACAGCGAAGCCACAGACCAATAACCATGATTTTTGGATCACCCAGTCTATCGTATATGGAAAGGCGGTGGGACATATCAGGAGAATCCAGTCTCGGAAATCCCGGCTGCCGTTCAAGATACGCAATAAGTCGAAGTCCCCTAGCGCTCAATTGTGAAATGTTGCTTTCCACAGACGTGAGCGATATGATGAAAGCTATTTCAACCATCCCAAACGCAGACAGACGGGCTGTGTCGTTTTGAATTTCCGTGACATATGGAGACTTGTAACCCGTCAAGCATTGCGAATACGCTTGTAAGAGAACTTACATTGCACTTCCTTGCGTACAGTTCCAAAATTTGAAAAGCAATGGAGATCCACATACGTTGATTTTCTGAATCAGATCGCCAGGTGATTAGATTATTTGCTACGCTCATCAGTGTGACTGGCCTGTCATACAACCATCAACGAGTGCTCCAACCATGGGGAAATTCTTACAATATCGATTTGAATAAGTTGACGATATTTTCCAGATTAGGATGATTTGGTTGCATTTGAAAAACCACGGACGTAAGCGTGCGATAAGTTTTGGCTGTTGAAATCTTAATGGATAGGTCCAAGTTAGAGTCCCATAGCCTTGCGATTTCGAAGCGTTTGTCAGGTTCGCTCGGGATAATATAACTGAAAAAAAATTGCGGCTCGGCACGCCATAGGGCTAGAATCCCTAGCAGAAGCATTTCTCTGTCGCTCGGACTTGGTGCAATAAATTGTTTGGCTTTGGGACCGGTCTCTTGTAGCTTCCTATTGCCCTCCTCATCCAACTCGGCGCGGTTCAACACTCCACTCTAGTTCGTTTTTATAAGGCGTGATCAACTTCAGATATTTCAACTTACGGAAAATATCTCTTTCACGCGACGGACAACGGCCTCTTGTAGCGGATCCAGAGATCGTTGCCACGAAATGCGGTTTGCCTGTGCAGCTTAAGCACAAGTACGCACTTCAATTAGATGATTGATATACCTCCTGCACTAGCGTCAAACACGCTCTGACTGCTGTGGCCTTGATAGCATCAGACTTTTCTGAGCGAAGGCAATGTAAAAACAGAGGCAGAGAATCCTCCGGCGGGAGGAAACGATACAGAGCCACTAGCGCCTCCGCATAGAACGGGATGTCAATTTCATCGTGCTGTTCACTGTATAGTTTACGATAAGTTGCACTCGAAAACGCAGCCTTTAAAAAGGATTTTAGTGAAATTCCCGTTCATCAGGCAGAATGGCGCTCACCTTGATCTCGTGTACAACGTCATATGCTAACATGCGTAACGGGATTTCATCGCCTGGACTAACATACACGGCAGCACGACATATGTCAATAGCACAGGTAAGCGAGATTTCGGAGAGTCTCGACAATGTCCCGAGATGTTTTAGCATTTCCACTCCGAAGCGGTATTCCTACAATGACATATCGTCAACCACTTGTTCCGAGGTGGGGCACCCACAAACCTTTCTTGTTGGCTTTCCATTGTATGGATGCATAGCAAACTCTGCCGTGATCCTCTCCGACGTGATACAACAAAGCGTCGTCAACGTTGGCCAGAATACTTTCTCATTCGCAGTAGGATTCAGAGAGTGGATTAGATCGAATACGCGCTCTGGCGCTCCCTCTGTTCGACCTCTCGTTCGGATGGCGTCATTGAATTCGGCCGGAAAATAGTCGATCCAGTGCCATATAGCTGCTCGGAGAGCCACAGCGACTGCTTTCTGCGCTTCTTTCCCCATACTAATGAGCAATGAGGACAACTCTAACAATGTCGAGAGAGAAAAAATCATTTTTTGAACCCTTTAGCAATGTAACGAAACGGTACCATTAAGCACTTGAACCAGTCGCTGACGATTCAGAGCACTGTGCGCTAACAACTGTATTGGCAACAAATCCGGATTCTCATCCTCTTGTCGAATCTTCTCTCGAAGTCGTTCAAGAACCAAGCTCCAATTCGAGGCCGAAACATGGAAAACAACACGACCACCATATTCCGAGATCAGATGGAGTAAGGGAATGTGCGACTTGGTCAGTGATATATTGGTCTTTTCGTAGTGGGAATTAACAATGGGAAAGCCCAACATGATATGAGTTCCCGTATTTTGCGTCTCCACGGAATCACCAGAGCCTTCTTGCAGTTCTGATGAAGGGACAGATCCCTGCCAATCAGATTCATAATCACGAAAGGCGACATCCGCCGAACGATTCGCCATCATTAAGGGGGGGTCGATATTTGATGTTTGTCGGAGAAACAGGACCATTACGAGGAGTATGTACTTTGCGCATTGTTCGTTCAATGGAGCAGGTTCGACATTAGATACAGGATAGCTGCCAGTTTTCGCCTGAGATCTTCCATTGGAAGAGTTGGATGCGTCCTCAGCTTGGGAAGTAGAGTGTGCTTTGACGTTCCACCGCGATGCTAGGGTGGCCGAAAGGACTTTCAGGATGAACAATTGTGACTGAAGAACTTCGAGAGTCGGAAGGCCCGTGACATCTAGCTGTTTCTGCGCTGACGTTGAGCATAAATTACTGTGAAATCGTGCCACAGCATACCTTGGTCAGCATATGCAACATATCAGCCAGCGTCCACGCGATAACGTCTATCGAGTCTTGAGACAGTTCAACCAGTGTTTCGATAGCTTGCTGCGTGGGTTTATCCGATTCGACGCGATCCAAAGGAAGTCCGGAGTTACAAGGCAACTTGCAAAACGTGAGGTTTACAAGAGTTGTTCTTCAGGGCGACATACCTTATTCTTGAGCCGGTTCACCAAGGCGAGAATTGAATTAGTTTGTGGTGTCCCCGACGTTGGCGGTAGCGAATGGTTCCAGATACGATTAGAATCATAACTTCTATGCGGCTTTAATGGAATTGATGTTGAGCTGATGGCCAGTGAGGTGGAAGACTTGCGGAGCGGCATGAGAGCGGACAGCAAGTCGCGTGTATCCGATGGACGAAGGCGTGTTATTCAGCACAAGCGCGTCTTCTGCCTCCGTCCTGTATGTCGAGACGCTGCTGTGTTCTTTCCAAAAGAAAGAGCTCTGTATGCGTTGCGTACGAGAGAACAGTTGAGGCAAGGCCAATGGCACGACCCTGATCCGTCCAAAATAAGCCGCTTGCTAAGCACATGTAATCTGATCTATCCCACCACAGGCAGGGTTATTTCGAATCGCAGAGAGCGGCACTCGTGCCACTACGAGGACACAAACTCAATGTATCTATCCATTACCGCGAGACAGAAGCACACATAAAATTACAAAAAGCAGTCGAGACCATCAAGTTGCCTCCGTCGTGGAAACATCGTCAATTGTGTCTGCTTTGGGATACAAGCTTGGTGTTGGCATCATATTCCAATGGCATTGCTCAGCGAAGGCGAGGAAGACAAGTATAATCATAATCCCGTATCGTCATATGGATGGCAAACATCCATTGAACGACTCCCAAGACGTTGGCCTACTCACCGTTATTTGCAGGGAGGATGCGTTGAGAGGTACTTGTGGGCGTCGCCACAATATGTTCTACGCCATCAATCAATTGCTTCTTCAAGAGATTCGTGTTAATCGCAGAGAGTGCCGCTATCGAGGCAGAACGGATGCGTCGAAGCTATGTCAGAATGCAGATGTCTCTACATAAAACTTCGCACCTCTATCGTTATTGACGACACCCTCTCTCTGTGGATCCTCGAGCCTTTAACTGAGAAGTGAGCTCGAGTCTAATAATCTCATAGGCAAAACTAGATCCAGAGGCATGGAAAAATTTAAACTACCGTTTGTGACGGCTGCGTTATGCCACATCACATTGCACGCACGCGAATGTTCGCCTCCTGCCTCCACTTGAATGTCATGGTTTTGAAATCCAAGAGACCACGGAGTGACTCTTCGTACCCTCCCGATACACCAGAGGCCGCTTCGGCCACTATACGCCAGCTCATAAGACAGTTCAGTCTCAATCCCGCCATGTTCATAGATGATGATTCAGGTCAGACCCCTGTCACTATTCCGTCCTGGTTGTTAAGCAATTAGCATAGAACATGGCGCGGGAGTTAGCTTCTCCAAAGCCACATATGCTCAAGCTACTCCTCTCGTAGGACTTCATCCGTACAAGGAGCTGAACGATATTGAGACCTTTGAGATTCACCGTTCTCGGATTCCCACACATATTTTCAAGTCAATCGTAGTTGACATGGATATCATGTTAATGCAGTACGGCGCCCCTCCTGAGCATAAAACAGAAGAGGCAAGATCGAGGTTCTTTTCTCCGGTGCAAATAATCTAATTCTCTCGCACCCTCGAAAGTTCACCGCAACCATCAGATTTTCAACCACCTGGTTAAGCAGTTCTGCTTCGTGCTGAGGAATCAACCAGAGACTATAATCGATGGTTGCATTGGTACACAGGGTCGTAAGGAGTACTTCAAAACTTTTGGCGCTGTCGCGGTTCTCTGTATTGAGATGAAGCTCAAGGTGGGAAATGATGACGAGCGTTTGAAGATTATTGCTCAGGTTATAGCTGAATGTGATGGTAAGCCTCGTGCATCTGTGGCTTATATTTTCTGCTTCTGACCTGGGTGCACAGGCTGTGACCTCAAGAACTCCACCCAAGATTTTTTTCTACCTAGTCACTGCATTTTTACGGATGGCTTGACTTATGAAAATTTCAAGTTCGAAAGAAACCCGAATCCATCTTTTATCCGCGGTTGCTTTTTAGGAGATCCGGTCCACCTCCGGCGTGGCCTGAAAGTACCCGACTATTCGTCCATGATGACTACTCTTCCTTTCATTCTCCAGCTTCGTTGCGCATGCGAGACAATATTTGACATAATGCTGAGCGCATATATTGCAGGCTTGGACGCGTATTATGTTCAATCGGAAGAAAAGGGGAGGAAGCAAGGTTCGAAGAGACCTAGTTTAGATGGATGGGATCGGGCGCGTCAGTCAGCTGGCCATGCATTGGCAGCATTTAGGGAGGCTGAGGTCCAGCGCAAGGATGGCGATCTTGATTCTGCAGATGCGACTGTTGATCAAGCTCTTCTCGCGCTACGAGAGAGGTATAAATGCTACTCTCATCTGCAGTCTGATCAATCATTCCTTACTCCTTCTCAGTACAGGAGCGGTGCCAACTTTGTACAGATCTGATTTCATCATGAAGGACTGGGATGATGTTGAGGTTAGGAAGGGATGAAATCACACCTTTATTGGCTGTAGTGTTTGTACCAAAAAGTTACATTCTTAACATTGATTTACATTATGTATGTTTCTGGAGATATTTCAGCGTCTGCTGTCTGAAATAACTCCCTGCCTGTGGTGTCCGTACAGGGAATTAACAACGTAACGCATGAGATTTAAGGAATTGCTGGAAAATGGACTATCCGACAATGAATAAGGACGTATATATTGGTGCGACGAATGTACATGGCCATGGCTACACCTTTCTTCCGTCGAAAAATGATGTGAACGACAAGGGCGACGTGTAAGAAACCCACGGTGGAGAACAATGATTTAATAATGACTCGGAAGCCGGGCACTCGCATTTGTCCCCATATGTAAAGTCGCAATTGTTCGACTGATTTGTCGTGTGCACAGCGGGAACGCCCATCAGGGCACTTGGTGACGCCGCCTTATTTCACTTACGATTCGGCAAACTTTGAAGCGACGTTTGCACAGCCACTTGAGTGGACCTACAGGGTTCCACAAAAATTCCCGCGAAGAAACTGATGGGATCTATCTCACGACGTTGCAAATCCTGAAAGTAAGTTGAAGTATGGAAACTGACCTGTTGCAATCAGTCCATTGTTCCCCATATCTGTGCAAAATGATGTTCCATGACAAGAATAGGAACAATGGGGACCAGTGAAGAGGTGCTACGGTTCCGATCTGCTCAGCTTCAACGGACAAGGTCGGGGAACGTCAGCAGGCAGCACAAGCTATTGACTCGAGCGCGAGTCAATGTAAGAAATGGAATACAGGGGCCGCGGGAAAACCCTGATTGATTTTCGTTACTCCGCAGAAATTTGAAACCCTTCGGCGGACGCACTTATAAACGCAGCACCCGTCTGCCTGGACTATTCCGCAGCATCGTATCCTAAGCTCTCGACTATCTGCTGTCGCTATTCACCCACAGTTCTATCTCGCTTGCTCTCCAGTGATTATCGTCGTTTGCAACGCAATTATCGCTCCTCCTTGCTATATCTGTCCATTCCGTCTCCATCTACGTTCGCTCATCGTTCTTCTGCTCCCACATATTATTTTCACTTTCCATAAAAACTTTTTTTTTTCCATTTCTTCGAGCACCAATCTCCGCGATTTTAAATTATCGCTTCTTTTGACCCTTTCTACAAGATTCAAATGTCGCGCTTGGATGCACCAGATTTTGATCATCTCTCAAGGTTCTCTGTTCCCTACCACACCAACACAAGCGGCGACAACGCAAATGGATATAACACAGGTATAGGGTTGGCCGCCCACGCACAACGTCTGGATCGCCGTCCATCGCCAGGTCTTCACACACACGCCCCGACAGCTTCGCGATCATTTCAAGCCCAAGAACGGGAATACAGCTTTGGAAGTGGTGATATCACACCTTCCGAAACAAACAGACACAATTCCTCCAACATTCAATTTACCATTCCTCCGTTAAACACCCATCGTCCTTCCCCACCACTCTCCCAAGCCTCGCCAAACAGTCATAGCTCCTCCACTCCTACCGAAAGAGACGCCCATACCGCCGTGCGTAACATCCTTCAGCGCCCATCCTCCAACAGCCCCCCTAGTATATCCTCTTCTCGCTCCTCCATCTGCTGGGGAGATTTGGAACCCTGGATGGACGAAGAATATGCGAAACAAGTATGCACCCTCATGGGCTGGGATCCAATTAATATACGCGTTCCCCGCCCACCCCCAGACCCTGTCACAGGGCAACAAGCAAACAATCCCGGTTATTGCTTCTTGACATTTCCTACCCCGGTGCATGCAGCGTCCATCTTGGCACAAATCAACAATAGCGGGAACGGCAACCCTATTATGCCCAACTCCTCCAAACCATTTACAATGAACTGGGCGGCTAACATTCCGTCTGCGTCACCCGTATCATACCCTATGATGTCCACTGCGCCCCCTAATTCTCAGCAGGCGAATCAATACCAGAAAGAATACAGCATCTTTGTTGGTGATCTCGCGCCGGAAGCATCAAATTCTGACCTGGTCGCCGTGTTTCGCAATCCAGTGTTGGGACTTAGAAATGATAGAGAACCCAAGTTTATCCGCCCATTCCTGAGTTGTAAGAGCGCGAAGATTATGCTAGACCCGGTTACTGGCGTTTCCAGAGGTTATGGCTTTGTGAGGTCAGCGGGCAATTCTTTGGCATACCCAAAACCCTTTCTAACGGTAGATCAGGTTTACGGACGAGACCGATCAACAGCGTGCTCTCATTGAAATGCATGGCTTATACTGTCTTTCCCGTCCAAGTACGTCTCCGCATGGATCGTTCTTCCCGCATATATTGACCTTTTGCGTAATTTCAGTGCGCATATCCCCCGCCACCGCGAAGTATAAACCACCGGCACCTTTACCTGCGCATCAGGTACAATACTCCTTGCCGAGCCCTGTCACTCTAGCGCTGCCCCTTCATAATACGAGTCAATCCAAGAACGCGGCGACATCCATGGCCTCGGCGACGTCCAATTCTTCACTAGCCGGCACTGCGGTCTTTTCGTCCGGTTCCGGATCTACTTTGGGCGGATCAAATTCCGGTAGTTCTTTAAGTTCTGGAACTGCATCCAATGGAGGCTTGCCAACGCCCTTCAATTCCCTTACATCCGAAGAGATGATGAATTTGCCGAACAGCGTTCTTGCCCAAATTGCGCAACAGTACGCGAATAGCGACGGAACTAAAGCTGGTGCTTCTGTGACGTCACCGTTCGCGCAATCGGACAACATCGTCAAACAGACCGAAGAGAGTGGCAACCGCTATGCGATACCTGAGGAGTCTTGGAAGCACCATGCTCAAGCCCGAGCGATCTTGGGAAATCTCATTGGTCCAAACGGAGAACAACTGACTTCGACCGACCCGTATAATACGACGGTCTTTGTTGGAGGATTATCTCCTCTAATATCCGAAGAAACTCTTAGGACGTTCTTTGCCCCATTCGGCGACATTCATTATGTGAGTCACTCCACATTTCTCAATGTCGATCTAAGTCTTCGCAGGTCAAAGTGCCGGCTGGCAAGCATTGCGGTTTTGTCCAATTTGTGCGCAAAGCAGATGCAGAACGCGCCATTGAAAAAATGCAGGGATTTCCCGTTGGTGGTAGCCGTATTCGCCTCAGCTGGGGTCGTAGCCAGTGTAAGTGACGTATACATCTAGAAATGTGTTCAAACCATCTGAACGCACAAATAGACAAGGCCGCTCAAGCAGCTGCACAAGCAGCGCAGGCCGCAGCTCTTCAGGCGCAATATCAAGAAAACGCGCAACGGCACGGCGCAATGACTCAGGAACAGGCATTGCAAATTTTACAGAAATTTACCTTACAAGGATACCTCGATAATCCCTTACCCGTCAACATTCAGTATAATAGTTCAGGTGCAAACAATAACGCTCTCCTTCAGGAAGCCTACGCCGGCTCTGTGTTAGGCAACGCATATAGCGAAGCCCGATCACTGACCGCGGCATTTGGGTCGCAATCGCGAGAGTCATATCTGGCGAACAGTATTCTTGCGCAGCCGAATGACTCACAGCGCATCCATTCCAATTTTTCGCCTTTCTCTCCCGATCCCAACTACGACTCTGAGGCGAGGAGAAATGGCGCATCGTCATATACTTTACCTCATTCGAAGGTCCATGCGCCGGATTTCCTTTCGCTATCTATGCCTACTTCCAATGGTCAGACTGGTGCAAACTACGCCAACACAAGTCAATCCCAACCGGAGTCTCAATCATCGAGCGCTGCAAGATATGGGAATTTCTTCGATGTTTCTAGCGCAACATACTCGACCAGGCACCCAGAAGTCGTTATTTCCAGAGGTTCAACGTCCGCAGTTCCTGGCGTAGATCGCGAGGGTCATGACTCGGACCTTCTGCAAGATTTGAATGGTACCCTTGCAAGCCTTGACCTGGATCGAGAGAAACCACGGACAACACTGTACGAGCGACATGCGCCTTCGTCCCAATTACGCCCAGAGGATGAGAAACCCGTTGCATGATCTATCTCCGAGCGACGCACATTCAAATGTCTTTGTTATACACACTATAATCATTTAACACAAGTGCCCCTATTCGACAACAATATTTGTCGTTATACTCTCGCGTCTGATTTCAGACTCGATCTATTCTGGAGCTTCACCTTTCATTCAACTCGCTGTCCAAATTATCGTCTCATGATCTGTTTCTGGTTTGCCTGTCATCGTCCAGCCTATCTTGTTTTGTTATGAAAATTTCCCGACGCTTTGTGATTGCACGCGATTCCCCATCTCATGAAAGTTATCATAAATATCAAAGATACAATTACGTATTCTTATGTAGTTGTCCCGCTAAGCATCACTACTAGGTTTTGTTTATTCTCGACGGTAGTCGAATAAATCCAATAAAAAGTTTTCAGCGCAGTGAAGCGGGTGACATATGGTGATATGATTATTACTTAGAGTGTTTAAGAGGGTTCAGTGGTCTAGTGGTTATGATCTCTGTCTCACATACATATGAACACAGAGGGTCTCCAGTTCGATCCTGGACTGAACCACATTTTTGATTCGGTTGTGCTAACCAGAAAAGCACTACTCTCACGCTCAACCTCATCATATCAGATTTCCAACTAGCATGGCAAATGCACCAACCTCCGACACCATCTCTGGGTTCACTGTTTTACCGGTCGCATATTCATCTTCGTCTGATTCCATACATTATCTATATATCCGACGACATGCTAGCAGCGAGTCCTCCAAACGATCTAAAAGGGGTGCCCGAAGCGAAAAAGACGTGCATCTACCAGACGGACGTACATTATTTATTGTAAACATCCCTCCCGACGCTACAGAAAGAGAAGTCGTACTGCTTTTCAAGTTTTGTGGGACGGTGGAGAAAGTCGTATTCGATTTTACGGGAGGCTCAGAGTTGCAGGGTGAAGAGAGTGATAGCGATGATATGGGAAACGGGCTTGAAGAAGCAGAGGGAGACGAAAAGGAGGAGCAGAAGAGAAAGCGGAAGAAGCGGAAAAATCAAAAGGGCGAGGGTGAAGTGCCCAAGGTCGTGCCGCTCCCTGTGCAGAATATCCGCAAGCTGCGGAAAACGGGACGAACGGCTCATATTGTTTTCCTCGATGCGTCTTCTCTGGATCGGCTATTCTCCGTTGCTGCACCTTCCAAACCCCGGACATGGCCTACTTCCGAAGAGCCCCTTGGTCTATCTCACTATACCGCCCAGTATGCCCTACTACGGCCGCCTCTGGATGCAGTTAAGGAGCACGCAGACAGCTATATACGCGTGTACGACTATGAGCTGCAGAAGACGAGGCTCAAGTCAAAATTTAGGGCGGGTGAGGCCATTATTGACGAAGATGGGTTTACGATGGTGGTTAGGGGAGGATCGTACGGCCGGACGCTGGGAGGAGGCGTAGGTGTCGCCAGCAAGAAGTTCCAGCAGACTCGTGAGGCTAGTGAGAAGGGGGCGAGGAAGAGGAGGAAGGCTGGCGAGGATAAGGGTGGATTTTATGCATTCCAGAAAGCGGAAAAACAGAGGAACGGTATGTCTTTGTTGGGCCAGTCTTTTCGGTAGTGTTCTGACCACGGGTGCCGTTGCAATAGCTTTGATCGAGCTTAAGAAGAAGTGGGAGGAGGACAAGGCCAAGATAGAAAAACTAAAGGAATCGAAACGGTTCAAGCCATACTAAAGCAAAGTATCATTGCGAATACCGAATCGTCTCCGACACTCAAAGGCTGCGTTCGATGTCGTGGCAGCAAGGCTGGGACAAAAGGACTCCCATGGCGTGAGTCTTGGGCGGACACCAATCGATGGTTTTGACTAGCCACAGACACCACAGGACAATGGCCTGGTAGAACCATGGTTCATTTTTTGAGTTCTGCAAATGAATACAGCCATTTATCAGGCATGAATAGAGAGCCGTGGAATGCGGTCAGAAAGCGAATGCCGTTTGCGAAACTCTTCCAAGCGTAATCCATAATGTCTTCAAAAAAGGGAACACCATACGGCCCTTAGTCACGATTGTGGCACGAGTGAGTCACAATCGTGAGTCGCAACGAACGACCCTCCGACCATCTCTCCTGGACCGCGCTAGCTCTATGCAATGCAACTCGCCCGAGCTTCTCCTCTGCCCGCTGCTACTGCAAACACGCCATTTGAGATGCAGTCCGTCATCCTGGTAATCAGGTACGATGTGATCAGATCAAGGTTACCAGAAGAGTCCGTAAGCGCGTTGTTAAGTTTTCGTTTTCCCTTGAAGCCCGTCTGTGTCGATTCGTCACAATCTCCACCTGAGCGGAATGCGGTGCATCACTGGATGGTCGTTATATATACATCATGAATCATGATTCACTCCATCGTCATCGAGTATCAAACGACAAAGGAACACTTTCCTTCTAACCTCTAGTTCCAATATATCCAATTCCAGTGTCAAATATCGGTGTGTATAAGTAGCTTATGCATAGATACATATTTGGAGATAATGTATCCCGTATGAAAAATGAATTACAGAGAAAGGAGCGAAACGTATAATAACCATGAAGGACAGTGTTCGGTTACTCTTACCTCGGCTTCTGCCAGCAGAAAGCAAATCAAATACAGCTATGAATAAAAAGACAGTGGATCCGAAGAATGTTGAATAAAAAAGATATGATGGGTAGAAACGGTGGGCATGGATGAGTTTATTGCATTCTTTCAGCGTCCACACTCGTCTCGACAACTTCGGCGAGAGCCTTTGCTCTCGTCCGCACTGCAGGCACATGGTCCTGTGGCTGTGGCTGTGCTTGAAGACGCCTCGAGGTCTCGGTTTCGGTTTCCTTGTCCGTGTCCACAACTGTCTTCTGCGAGGGCGTCATGCGAGGGAGAGACCGTTTCGGCACCTCGACATATGCCATGCGTTGGGTGATCCGCGTTCTACCAGGGCTCGACGACTTTATCGAGGACAGATCGGAGAGAGAGCTGATGGTGCTTGTAGGTTTATGCACCTTGAGAGACCCATTGCTGCTTTTCGGTTTAATGCTTAGAGACTCAAACTCTGCTTTAGTCAGAGTTAACGCAGACTTGGCGGTGGAAAAAGGTTTCTCGGATGTAGAGGTAGGGGGTCTCTGTCTTTTGGATCTGAGCGCACGGGATGAGGGAGAAGAGGTGGACGAGTCATTCCCATCCGTCGTGGATGTTCTGGGTTTTCGCGCCCGCTTTGTCTTGGGCAGAGGAGAGTCTACGTCCATCTTCTCTTGTTTGTTTTCCTCTTCTGCTTCAGCAGCTACCACGCCCTCCCCGCTCTTCCTGCGGGATGCAGTACTCTTTGTCCGCCTTCGCTTTTTGACACTTCTTTCATTTTCCGCATCAGTCTGTGAAAGCGGATCTTCGATGTCCGTCTCGTCCTCAGGCCGTATCCGTTTTGGTGCAGGACGTGCCGAACGAGTGACGGACGATGGGGTGGGCGAAAGCAGTGTGCCAGGACACCGCAGACGAGAGCAAGGAATCAATTTATCATCATTCAGCGTGGAATCTGCACGGAACCTCGCTCGCTTAATGTCGGGCTGATGTACGACTTAGTCGGCAACGTGTTTTCATGCAGTCAAGGCGCAGGCGACTGACCGTGTGTTTTCCCTCATAGCACCATCCATCTGGCGGACCCATGTCGCCGTCACCCTCGACAGTACGTCCGCAGCATCCCCAGAGAGTTTCGTATTCGGATGCGAGACCCAAGTCCTTTGCCTTGCTCAGCGACACGCGCTCCACCTCAGCGCTATCGTCGTCATGGGCGACAAGGCAGCTTCTGTCCGTGTTTTCGACTTCGAAATAGGACTTATGACACCGAACGCAGTGGAGTTTAGGCGGAGGGGCAAGGGTCGAGAAGAAGGACGTCAGGGCCGTAAGGATAGTCGGTGAAGGCGGCTCTGGATTGGTAGACCTCAGCCGGTCAAGACTGTAAGTGTGATAGACCCGTGGCGGAACGGAGCGAATCAATGAGTATAAAGCAGAGGAATCAGAGACTTGGGGCGGGGAGGGTGACTCAGGAGGTACTTGAAGAGGAAGTTGGGGCGTAGCAGGCTCATTGTGACTGTGTGGGTGAGCTGATGGCTCTGGCTGTGGTTGTTCGAGCGACTGGCGCGAATTGCGTGAAAAGAGGCCAAAGATCATGGCGGATGAGACGGATGAAAGAGAGGCGCGGCACGCGCTACACATTGTCCTCACGTGGGATCACGCAAGTCTCTACTCTACTTGGTCGTCGTGGCCATGGCTAACACGCGTCAAATAACCTCTGTCCGATGCGTCCTGCACCATTCGGTGTGTCATATCCCCGATATGCTCCCGCGTCACAATGTACACCGTTCGTATTCCATCACTGCCGTGTGTTACGTCGCTTCCAAGATAAATATGGCGTAGCTTGCATTCCTCGATCTGTCTCTGAGCAGAATTGAATTCTTCGTCATTTCTTGCCCTAATGGCTTTGATCAAAGCCTCCACGGGGCCCTCGGGGCTATCAATAGGCCCGTTGAGATGGGGTTTGCCATAATGCATATGCGATATAGGGTTTGTAAAAAGCCCATGTAATTCCGGGTTTTCAAAGGGCTCCGTCAACAGTGTACTGAACCCAGTTTATTCCTCCGGCAATGCGTTGTCCTTTGTGATTCCAGGCCTTTAGAACGTTACTTATAGTCCTCTTGTGCAGAACGGCCGTATTGGATCTCGACGACAGGCTTCCCTACGAACCAGATTCAGAAAAACAAAGCGTGCATACAAATGCAAAGGCTGACCGAAATTGATGTATCGTCGTTGTGACGAGCTTTGAGATACAGTGGTGACGCACATGCGGCGCAGAGAAGGTGAAGGAAAACAATTATTACGGTGAACTGCATCGTAATCAAGTAGAGCAAGGACCAGCCTTGCAAAAGCGGATCTCCCTTGCCTGGCTTTTTATGTGGTATCGTTCGCTGATACCAGGAGTATATGATGAGATCAGAATCCGGGAGACATCTCCTTGATGGCGACGTTTCTTGAAACAGGTCTGTACCCGTTGGAAACATGTGATGGCATCCGGCGCTATCACTGCGCCGCGAGGTACACTGTGCATGGTTTGACTGCGCACACGAGATTCGTCAATGATTCATCCGTCGCATCAGAACCGATTTCAAGCGATGAGGGATTTCGTCCGTGTTGACATTGGGTAAATATAAAGTACATTTATTTGTTTACATGGACTTATACCAGATTGGACGGATATCCAAACCCATCTTCGAGATGAATAAAGGTGTCTTTGATACTCCTCACACTGACGAACCGAGAAAAGATGTTCATGCTACCAGCCTTGTCGTTTGTCCCGCTCGCACGGGCGCCTCCGAATGGCTGTTGGCCAACCACAGCGCCAGTACACTTGTCATTATAATAGATGTTGCCGGCAGCGTGGCGGAGGCGTGAGGACGCCTCAAGGAGGGCATGGCGGTCCGTTGCGAAACTGCAACTATCAGCAGCTGAACAATGCAGAAACACGATACGCACATTGCGCCCGTCAATGCATACTGCGCCTCATCCACCAATTCAATCGTCTTGTCAAACTCTTCGTCAGGGAAAACATACACCGTCAAAACAGGCCCGAAAATCTCTTCTCTCATCGTTACGCTATGCGGATCATTAGTCAGAATTACCGTCGGTTGGACGAAGTATCCAATCGAATCGTCCCCAGTTCCTCCAATGAGGATCTCCCCACCCTCCTCCTTCGCTTTGGAAATATAGCCCAGGATCTTGTCGTATGCCGGTCGGCCGATCACAGGGCCCATGAAACTGTCCCAGTTGGTCTGTGGGCCAACTTTGATTTTGGCGACTTCGGCCAGAAGCTGGTCCTTGAACCCGTCTTTGGAAGTCCATAGAAGTTTTGGGACGTACAATCTCGAAAGGGCCGAACATTTTTGGCCTTGATATTCGAATGCCGAGCGGACTGACTGGAGCACTGCATTGCGGACATCGGCAGAGGGGTGGATGAGGTGGAAATTCTTTCCACCTGTCTCGCCGACAATGCGAGGCAACGTCTTGTACTTATATATGTTGGCAGCAATATCCTGCCACAGCTTCTTGAAGATGAACGTCGAACCTGTGAAGTGGAGTGCGGCAAAATTTGGGTTTGCAATAGCATGCTGGACGGTTTCAGCAGGTGGACCAGGGACGAATTGGATAACGGAAGGAGGCAGCCCTGATTCGAGCAGAATTTGGTGAATGAGGTAATTGGAGTAGGTGGCAGCGGGCGAGGGTTTCCAGATCACGACGTTTCCGACAAGTGCAGGTGCACCAGGTAGGTTGCCGCCAATGGCCGTGAAATTGAAGGGAGAGACAGCAAAGACGAAGCCTTCCAAGGATCGATACTCTGCCCGACTTCAGCACCGAGTTAACCTCATGGTGGGATATATGCGCGAGAGGACTCACTTCCAAGCACCGGGTGAGTTTCTCGGCGGCTGTTGCGCATACATTTCCTCGACAAACTTGACACCAAAGCGGAAAAAGTCGGCAAGTTCGGCTGCAGCATCAATTTCTGCCTGCCACGCATTCTTGCCCTGGCCAAGCATGGTAGCAGCCACGAGCGCGTAACGATACTTGGTACTGATGAGGTCGGCCGCTTTGAGGAAGATGGCAGCGCGGTCTGCCCACGGAGTGGCCTCCCATGTTGACCTATAGGCGAGAGAAGATTCAATGGCCCGATCAAGGTCTGCTGGAGAGGCCTGATGATAGGTGCAGAGATGGGAGGCGTGTTTGTGTGGGAGGGGTTGTTTAGCCAGATCTCCCGTCCTTACCTGCTTGGATGAGGGGGCGCGTCGGACGACAGGGAGGACTTACTGGCTTCCCATCTATGACGCATGGCACGTCAAATGGCAGCTCTTGCTCCATCTTGGTAATTGCGGCCTGGAGAGCGGCGCGCTCTGGCGAACCAGGGGCATAGTGTTTCTAAAGCAGATTAGATTAGAGATAAGATAGAGATAATACATTAAATGGGATGTATGTACGAGAGGCTCGTTGTGGATATCGGGAACCTTGAATGCGGCGAGTTGGGCAGAGGACATGATGGGAGGAAAGGAAGTGCGAAACGGAGCTTGGCGTGCGTTAAATACCCGCGTAAGCTTACGCACCCACCACACCCGCCACCGCGCGCCGCAGCCCATCCATGAAGCCCCTGGCGCCCAGGACACTCGCTGCGCATCGCGGACATCCAGATTCGTTGACGACGTCTGCCAGAAAATCCATTTCAAACAAGCGTTCCGTCCCCAGCCACGCATCTCCCGCCCGGCGCACATATTCCGTCCACCACTTGGGCTCGTCCTTGGCCGTAAACGGCGAGCCATTGCACTGGACACATTTGGGCGGTCGCGTGGCAGGCTGATCTGCCTCCTCCGCAGCGCTGTACCATCCCTGCACCAGGGAGACCACCGCCCGCCGCCGCTCGCGTGCCCATGTTTCCAGCCGCCGATACTCCCACGCGCTCACCCACCGCCACTCCTCTTCAAGTGGCATGCTTCCCACATCCACTCCCTGCCTGACAGTCCACCGCATCGCTTCCCGCGCCTCCCGTTCCAGCCCATACCGGCATGCAACAGCATACACTCGCGTCGCATCCTCCTCCAGATACCCCGCTCCAGGCGAAACCACAAGCGCCCGCAGATACGCCAGCGGGAATGTCAAATCATACTTGGCTGCGGCTCCGAGGACTTCCGAGAGCATCGGCACCGGCAGCGTCTTCCGGCTCAGCTGAGGCTTGGGAATCGGATAGACAAGTCGTAGCAGGAGGGAAAGAACAACATGCGGTTCCGTCATCTGTATCCTTGGCAGACTCCCCTGCCCATCTTCGTCCTCCACCGATTCAGACACAACAGGCTGAGGAAGTCCAAATAGGTCCCTGAAAAACGGCGAAGCTGCTGCCAATACTGCTCGATGCGCATAATACACCTTGGCCTCGCTCGGCGGCTTGTCCCCAGATACAAGGATAATGTCTGCATCGTCAACCGGAAGAGTAAAGTCGTAGTCAGAATAGTCAACGCTCTCCAAAGAGTCGTCGCGTAGCTTGGGTTTGGTCGCAATCGCCATCGAAAGAAAGCGGAATGAAGTTGTATACTACCCCCTAATACAGGAATGGCAGAGGATTATATACCTGTACCCACCCTTTCGCAGTGAATACCGCGCAAGACACCAGAAAGGGGCGCAGTCTGTTGAGCGCTGATCACGGACCACGGTTGCCAACTGCCGCACTGCCTATTCGCCGCTCGAGTCAAGTTGTCCCGCCGGAGCTTCCTCTGCTGTCCTCCTTGAAGCTTGAAGCTGGATAAGCCAGATTCTCGGCTTGTATCACCGCCTCATTGCATTCCTATATTCTCTCCATTCTCGACCGAAGCTCCCCCAAACGGGACGACCACCCACGCGTGACGCCGTGTGACTCACCTTGTTTCAGCTTTGCCATGTTTGTTTCGCCTTCGCAAGCTGTTCCTATGTCACCCCTGGACACCCACCATAGCAACAGAAAGAAGTTATTCCAATTGAATACACATACTCCTGCAACTTTGCCCCCAGGGCGCTCGGATTTTCGACCTTGTTCACGAGCAACCGCACGTCATCTAACCTTCTAACCTTCTTTGGCTCAATCTTTGCTTCTTTCGTCGTTGTCCCCTCGTCAACGAAGCAGTGTATGCTGTCCAACAGCGCCGCTGCTATGAGTCAACTTATGACAGCCGCACCATGTGATCCCCAACCTCTGCGGGTGGAAGCAGCGCATTGCTCCCCACCTACACTGCTAGCACAGCGGTCAGGAAGTCATCTTTATTAAAGCGTCCACCTTGTTTCACGCTCGAGTCGTTCATGCATTGTGAAGAAGCGCGCCGCACACACCAGTCCACCGATCTGATGCGCAAGATCATCCAGCTAGCTAGGCATCGCACATTCTCAGCAGCACTACCGACACATTCAGTTACATCCGACTAAAAATAAAACCGTCGAAAATGATTCGACGCTGATAGCGTATAGGAGACTCGGCTCCTCCGAGATACTGTATACTGTATGACCAAGTGGAAGCACAGCTTTCGACTCGCTCACGCCCCTATGCGAAGGAAATCCGACGCCTCCTTTCGGGCCGATTAATCCAAGACCAACGCCACGCGTGGGCCACGCTTCATTCATCCAAAGATTTGCCAACGATGACGTGGATAACGTGGACTTGAACCTTTCGTTAAACTTAATGACACTAATATATATTCGTTACATGATGGAATAGTACACAACGAGGTAATACATGAAAATGTGATTACAAACGTGATCGTGTAGGAATGTATATGGTTAATGTTCAACGGGGAACGACATTCTGCGCGGGAGGAATGGCCCAAAAGGGATTGACCCTGTAAGGGGGAAAGGCTGGATTAATAGGTTGCTGATTAACAACATTAAAAGGCGCTGCTGGGATGGGTGGGAATGCCACCGGAACAGGAAGATGAGCGGCAACCTGGCCAGGACCAGGACCAGGAACAAGATTCGGAACCACAGGAGGAAGTGGGGCAGCAGCACCACCACCACCACCATTACGGTTGCGGTGCTGGGGATTCAAATCGCGGACCAAATTCGCAAGATTAACATCCCAAACCCCGCCCTGCATATGTCGCCTCAGCCGCTGGTCAAAAGCCGCCGCGTTCATACCAGGCCCAACGACCAACCCTCCAGGCCCAATCAAGACCTCCCCAGGACCAGGCGGCGCACCAAAAAACGCATCCCCCCGTCCCGGCTGTCCAGCCGCATTCACGTTCGGATCCAAATACACTCCCCACACCCCGTGCTCAGCCCTCAGATGCCGATACGTATCAGTTCCATTCGCGAAATGCCGCTCGCAGAGCCAACACATGTGTGCGCCGCACCGACACTTGACATGATTGCACCCCTCCGTCTTTTGAATCCACACTTGGCACATGGGGCACTTTTTCGCTCCATGTATCGACGCCCATTGCTTATTGAGCGCGTCCTGCTCTGAAGGATCCTGCGCCCGCCGTTCAGCGCACGTCAAGTTTGGATGCTCGGGATAGTTGCATGCCGTGCACACGCTGAGCACACACGAAGGACAGGTGGAAACCTGGGCTACGTTGGGTCTGCCCGGGTCTGTAGTGACGCGATAGAGTTGCGAACAGTTTGGTGTGGGACAATACTTGTATTGCTCAGCATGTTGCCCAATGTATGCGCTCAAAACCTTGTGAACGAGCATGTCGAATTCCAATGGAGAGAGCAGAGACTGGATAACCGGGATTGGAATCGCGCTTCGGCATTTGTCTTCGTTCCCTATGCAAACCAACGGCAACTTGTTGCGCTCAGGAGCAGTTACCAGAAACTGGTGCAGACAATCTGTGCAGTAAATATGTCCGCATACGAGTCTCTGAACGGGCGTGCCAGTATCTGAGAAATCATCCAAACATATGGGACACGACGCGTCGCTTTCATCATCTTGACCTACAGTTCGTCGGTAATTCTCCATCTGCGCCTTCTGCGTCGCAAGGAATTCACGTGCAGCTGAGGAGCTTGACTCGTGATGCTTGAGTATGTAACGAGAGGACGAAGTGTCAAGTAACACTCGTCCCGTGTCTCCGAACTTTTGCCGTAGCATTGCCAAAGCTCCGGTTGCTTGTAAAGCTCGTATCAAGCGACGATCAGTAGTAATGATATGTTGAACAAGTGCTGTTTTCGCGACATCTAGGTTAATCTGCTTGAGCGCTTGATTTAGCGCGTTCTGGTCTTCGGCAAAGAGCTTCAACGTTCGTGTCGTCCAGGATAATTCGATGAGTGAAATGCCAAAATGGAGCTGGATCTGGTTAAGAATCGGCGCTGAAGAAGAAGCCCAATGCCAAAAGGACAGTGTTGGAAACTTGTCGAGGGCGAAAGTACCCACCCCTACACTCAGCCCTGCTTCCCAGGGCACACAACCATGGCCCGAATGCATAGATGCTATAGAAGACTCCCTTTGATGTTGCTCGGTGATGGAATCCCAATGATGCCTAAAGGACTGCTCCAGAGGAATATACAACGCGTGCTTTATAGGTTTTCTGAATGGCAAATAGCATCGCAACGTAGGTTGCTCAGGCTTCAGCCGCTTTCCGGACAGTAGCTCGGAAGCTTGTCTAACGGAAGTCCACGAGTCCAAAGTAACACTGAGAACGCCAAAGACTTTTCCGCCAAAAGAAGTGGTACGGTCGAAAATCTGTACTGTGCTATCTAATCTCAAGGACTGCCTGATGCAGGCAATCAATTCTTCTTTGCAATCCTCTGGCTGGAAGAGGATAGCATCAGCTTGGGATATCGAATGGAGTTGGAAAATGCCCATGCCCTCCGGCAACTTGTTTGTCTTGATTCTGGTGCCTGGTGTGTGGGACTCTGATGGCATGACGATGGCTTGAAGCGGATGACCTCCAAGTCCCTCCCTATTAACTCGATCGACGAAATTCCTAGCGACGGAGGGGTCGTGATAGGACAGTAAGGCAATCATGGAATTTTGGGGGTATTCCCAACTGATTGTTAGGATGTTCGGCATCATAGACTGAATTGCCGGTAGTGAATTATGACCGACAAAGTTGACCTCAATTGTCCTCCCTTTGTATTTTGCGTTATCAAGGTCACTCGCTAGTCGTTTAGCGGTTTCCTTTTGAGCGATGATCGAAAGCCTGATTGCTCTATCGCCATAGAGCTGAGTAGCGAGTATACGATACGCTTTTGAGTAAACGCCTTGAATGGAAAGTAATGTTTTGATCTCCATTTGTGTTACGTCAAGAGGGAGGTTCTTGAGTTCAATGAGACAGGTATCAAACCCGCATTTAAGAGATCGAACGTCGAGGCCAGCTCCGAAGTTGACGAGCGATGAACCTAAGTCTATGCATTGGATCGTCACAGCCGAGTCTTCTTCAGCCATCTTGAGCCACTCTGTGTCGAGGTCATGGGCAGCGTCGCATGAACCAGTCTGGGTCGCAGCTTGCTTTCCGGTCGTTCTCGTTTCTGTCTCTTGACCTCGCCCATGCTAGGAAGAAAACGTGAGACCGGCCCAATTCATGAAATGCCACATACGAGAGACCTTGCCTCATTCGCTGACTCTCGACAAGACTTTTCCACCCCCGGAGTAGGCGTCCGATGAACGTGCTTTTGTGCATCCAGTGGCTTGGTACAATCTGGAGAAGGTGGCAAGTAAGGTTCGCGCACGAAGAGAGACCAAGGAGAACTGAAAGGCTTTTAAAACATGAAAGAAAGAACAACTACTTTGTTTTAGGTGTTGCGTACCTTGTTCCGTGACGGACCAAAGCCGCCGGCTGAAGTCGAATGGCGGTCTTGCGAGTCGTTCATAGTCTCATATGCATGTTCGAATGCAAAGGAGGAAAGCGTGCTTCTGCCGAACGAGTCACTGCACAGTCCTCTCCTGTGTGGCTGTGCTTGCTCATCAATGTAATTACGTAAGGCTACAATTGGTTGTTATTATCCATGACCAGAAGTTGAAAGTTGAAACCAAGCGAGGTGCGGACTATCAAAGCTCGTGATGATATCTCAAAAATGTCGCATCGAACTCACGCACTGCAGTATTAGGATATTCGTTTACCTACTCCTGTGGCGACTCTACGACTATGCCATATCACGATGATGGTGGTGGTTGATATCGAACGCCATGGCGCATTCAAATCTTTAATTTGACCAATCCCAGCACTGCCTTTACGGTATCTGTTTATAGTGTTGAACGACATGGCCTTCCATCCAGTACATGGAATATTCTCGAGTTGCGGGTTGCGCTTCCTGTGATTAACGTGTGGCATTTTACTCGTGTCTCGGGCTTGGACGGCACCATCCATTTCTGGGATTAAGATTCATGTATCCGACTGAACTGTTAGTGATTTTAGCGTCCGTTTGTTTATTCCCGGAACTAATAAGTGTTTACCCGGCCGTGATATATCACAGCAGACACTTTCCGCGGCGGAACTACATTTGCATATGCCATCCCAAATGATTGACGCAATGGGATGACGCCAGACATGCCAAACAAGTTCAGGCTGAATGCATCAAAGACGATCAAGTGAAAAATGCGAAACCATAATCTCGTGATTGACAATGGTATACTCGTTTGACTAGAACTCGCGTACAACGGGATATGGGATTGACTACTCATTAATTTCGTAATCAAATACACCTCCATGCACGGCATTCAAATGATTATATGTGGAATTTGAGTCACCGAATGAGGCCAGGCATATCCAGCAAATGTGGGCGCCGCATAGGCACAACACGCGGTTGCACCCCTCAATTTTCTGGATGAATACTTGACAACGAGAACATCGCTTGGCCCCAGCTGCAGACGCCCATTCTAAATTTCGACGTTCCTGTTCGGAGACATCATTCAGGAGAGTCCATTCCTCGCATGTCATTCCCTCATGCGAGACGTTCTTGCAGGCGATACAGGCCGAAACGAAGCAAGATGGGCACGTAAAACTCTTCCTATCTCCGTCACAGCGGTATACTTGGTTGCAATCGGGCGTATCACAATATTTGAATTTGTCTGGCTGCGTCGCGATGTACGTTGTAGCTGCAGTCTCCACTAATTGGCTAAAGCTCTGCGGCGAAAGGAACTTCTGGATGGTGGGTATAGCAATTGGTACTTTGCACCTGTCTTCATCGCCCACACAACACAAAGGGAACTGCTTCCTCCCAATCGCTGACGTGATATAGTGGCGGAGACACGCGTCGCAGTACAAGTGTTCACAGCCTAGCAGAACCGCAGCCGACACTTCGTCCTGGCAGATGGGGCACATTTTCGATTTGCTGTCCCGCAAGGTAGGATAGATATCTGCTTTTGATTCCTTTATCAGTTCGCTCACAATCCGTCGTGCCTCTTCCCCTCCACCTCGGATCACGAGCTTACACGGCGGATGTAGTTCAAGGTTGACTGCCTCAGCTCCAAGCATCTCCTTTAAAATAGGCAATCCCCTCCGCATGAAAAACCCTACAGCACCCCGACTGATAAGGACAGACCATTCCAAAGACTGTAAACGTTCTATCTCGACTCTAATGCAGCTGAGGGCCGTGTCGCGTGCTTCTCCATCGGCATAAATCTTCAGGGTTTGAGTTTTCCAATTGGACTGAACGAAGGCCGCCACTTGAGAATAAATGTCATCAAGAAATTTTCGCCCAGCCGGAGTCGTGAATGATCGATGCCACAAGGCCCCATTCAACTTCTCACCCGAAGTCAAGTTCTCTATCCGTACTTTCAACTTGCCGACAACTTTCCTGTCCTCGCCTGAAATTCGAATAATAGCACGCTCACTGCCGGCATTTTCCGTAACGCGAACAGAGGCCCCTTTATTCTCTTCCGAATCCGCGATGGAAGCCCAACGAGTCTTCTGCGCGCGATATTGTCGAAGAGGGATCGAGATGGTATAATGATGTGGTTTCGGGAGACGAGCATGCAAAGTAGGAAAGCCGGATCCGATTCGCTTTCCCTCAAGAGAGTCATAGACTTTCTTGGCCTGCTCCCATGTACTGAACCGTGCCTGGACCTCAACTATCTTTTGCTTCTCTTGATCATTTACAGGACGGACATCGTACACTTCCAGTCCACCCATTTGCTCCATTTGTGTTTTCAGGGTAGAGTGCATGGCTGTCAAGTCGTAGATGGGGGACCCTACCACGCGTATTCCAATAGCACCGGCGTGAAGCTGGACTTCTGCAGACTCGGCTTCCGGTGGTAAGCCGGATATCTTTACCGAACTAGAGCACTCCAACGAAACAGTCTTGTTTCGTCCCTGATCTAGCTCGACTCTGATTAAGCGGCCACGAAAGGCGGTGTTGATCGACGTGACGGCATTTTGCGCGTCAAGTGGTGTTGGGTAGGATGCGATCATGATACGTGATGGCAGAAACCAGGAAACAGTGAGTACATTGACATTTTTCCCCGAGGATAATCCCATCTTGTTTGGTGCACTGTCGAGGGCAAAGGACAGCACGTGTCCCTCCTTGAATTCGCTGCCATGCAAGCCAGCCACCACGACAGCGCCCAGCTCTGCGTCCATCATCACCCTCGCCTCCCCTTTTCCATCCGTCTGCCGTATGTTAAGCAAACAGAAAGCGCTGCGGTCTGCTCCTTGCTCGAGGAAGAGATCCTCTACCTCCTTGCTCTTGATATCCTTAGGTAGATTCTTGATCGTCACATAGTGGCAATCTGAACCGCATAAAACATTATGGATGGCCATCCCAGCGCCACAAGTAGCCAGGACTGATCCATCCAATCCGACGTGCTGAATGGTGAGTTTAGCCTCGCGTGCGGATATCTCCGCTTGTTTCGCCTTGCGTTCTGCCTCCAAGCGAGCGATCTGCACCTGACGTTCTTCTTCTAACTTTTCTCGGCGGTCTGCTTCAATCTGAGCCTTTCTCACCTTCCTTTCTGCTGCTTCAGCCTGTCGTGTTTTACGCTCCATCTCTTCCTTCATTCCGACATCGGCCTTCAATTGGGACAGAAATGCTTTGTATTCTATCTGTTCCTTGAGCTTCTGTTCTCGTATCTTGATGTCGGCCTTGAATTGCTCCAAAAAGCGTCTAAATTCTTCCTCGCCCATCTTCTGATTACTGTTCACGTAGCCCGCCTGGACCCCTGTCTCGGCGACCTGTGTCCTTTTGCCCTTGGAATCTGACACTCGCTTCTTCGGCCTCGAACTCCTTGACGCCTTGGATGACGTACCCGACTGTAAGATAAGACAGCGGATGGAGGCGTTTCTGCAAAACGTTACCTCTGCATTTTGGGTCTTTTGCTCGGTCTTGCTCCGCTTAGCGGACGCACCTTCCCTACCTGTTGTATCGGATGTGCTGGTGTAGATCATAGTCTTGCATGTGGAAACAACGTTTCCCTTATCGATTACTATAAGGTTTGGAAGATGTCTTCCGGCGATCACATCGAGCCAGGGCGCAAAACGATCGACCTGACTCGTTGGATGGGAATATACCGGACCTTATGAGGACTCCATTGCACTAGCTCCGGAAGCAAAGCGAGCTTGCGCAAGTAGCCAACATGTTTTATTCTCAGACCGTTATTTACCAAGGTTCTCCCGATCGAAAATGAAGCACTTGGCTGTAAAAAGAGATGTCCATGCTATTGGACTTACGGCGTGTTTCCTTCTACAATTGACTCCTGCGTATCCGTCTGGATTATTTCCTGCGTCGTCGAATCCATCCACTGATGCGTGTAAATATGTTGGTTCAAGTGTCGAGTATTACGTGATTGGTTATTGAACTACTGACTATATATAATGTATCGTAGGATTGGACGTGCTGTTCTAAAAGGTCAAAAAAAGTCTAGACTTGTCTCGTACTCCCACACCCATTAGTAGTCATGCATTAGCGGTTGGAATTGAAATCGGGTCGCATGGTGTGCTCCCGTGCGTCTTTGCACGGCAGACAGAACAAAAAGATGTCATGCACGATGGACAAGTGAGGGCCTCCGGGCGTCCATCGTTTATGCGATACATCTGCATACAAGTCGCAGTGACGCAATATCTGTACCGATGTCGATGTCGCAAGAAATACGAAAGAGCTGCTTTCTCCAACAGCTGCTCGAACTCGACTGGCGAGAGCAGACTCTGTATTATCGGAATGGAGATTGGTTGCTGGCACTGATCGTCATCTCCTGGGCATGTCAAGGGAAAACGGTTCTGTGCTGGGGCTGAAAAGAGATACAACTTCATGCAACTGACACAATATTCATGTCCGCAGGTCAGTCCAATGTATTTGCTTGCCTCGCGACGGCACGCGGGACAAGTTTTCTGCGGCTCATCTTCATGCAAGGTGCTTTTCTTTATATCCTCCACGAAGTGCTTAACGGAATTGAGTAATTGAGACCCTCCACGATATTTGAGCATGCAAGTAGAAGAATGCACGTCTAGCCAAACTTTGTCCTCCCCAAGCTCTCGCTTCAGCGCCGCGAACTTGGTGTTTTCATGAAGCGACAGGGTGAATTGCCTCTCCAGCCGAGTCGAATACTCGATCAGATCGGAGAGGCAGACAAACCGTTGTATCTGGCCAAGAACCGAATCTATAGCGCCTTGAGTCGTTGCGTAGAACGTGAGTGTCTTCGTCAGCCAGTCGCGTTTAATCATCGATATACCCAAATCCTTCCGCGTGATGTCATACTCGAAGAACTCCACGGTTCTCAAATCTGATGACCAGTGCCAGCCATCAAACCATTCCGGGCTGAGACACTCGACGGTGGTAGTTTGGTCGTTTGCTTCCAAGATGCCTGTGTTCACTATATTTCTCTTGTGGGGCCTGGATCTATGTATGTTGCGTAGCTGAAGTGGGATACGGAGGGCATATTTCGTTCTTGGCTCATGGGGTCGTAATGAACATTGGATGACTGGAAAATGCGGCTTGAGTCTCTTTCCCGCAAGCTGATCGTGCACTTTCTTCGCAGCCGACCACGTGCGGAAGCGGACTGTGGCCGTATTGCGGGTAACTTTGAGAGCGGGACTGATGAATTCATAGGACGATAGTCCAGAGCTCGACTCTAGCTCCCTTCGAAGGCATACGTAGAACTCCTGCAAGTAAAATTCGGATACTGTAGACCGTGTGGATCTGCGGGTAGGAAACTCCCATGCAAGGTTGAGGGTGTATGGTGGCGCAGGATCTCGGGTGTGCTCTACAGCATTTGCATTGATCGTTTTGCCTCGGACGGTTTTTCCAGTTAGCCTACCGGCTATGCTTTGTTTCTGACTGCCCTCTACGATTGCAGTAGCGCTAATAGTGCCATCACCATACTGTCGAGTATCAACGATGCAAAATCGTGTGCCCAGATCGCTGAGCAGAGATTCGATGTCGCCCTCTTTCACGTCCAGAGGTAAGCCATGAATCGTGATGAAGCCATTATCGAAGCCGTAGATGACGGATGAGACCTTTAAACCTGCTCCATACGTGACTAACGTCGATCCCCACAGCAGGCGCTGGACGGTAGCATTATAGTCTCTCATAGCCGCTGTGGCACGAAGCTCTGCCAAACTTGCACCACCCATCGGCTTTGATTCTTTAGGATCCACTGTTCTCCATACGTGAAATGAACGATTTGTTTTTCTGGAAGGTGGCTCTTGAGGATCCGATGCCACGAGTGTCTCGGAAGTAGATTTGACGCTCAATTCTGCTTTCTGCGTTGCTCGTCTAGCGACTCCTAAATGCTGCTCGAACTCTGGTCGCTTGGCCTTTTCAGCCCCTCGAAAGGCACGTTCTTCTTTGGGTTCCGCCTCCATCTTTTCCCGAGCTGCCTCCTTGCGCTCCGCTTCTAATTCTTTCTGCAGTGTCTCTTCGATCCGACTTTCCATTTCCTTCAAAGCGACGATTACGTGATCTAAACTTTCCTCCACATCTCGTATAGCATGGGGCTCTGTTTGGATCTGAACACAGTTGCCAGCTTCCGCATTTTTTTCTGCCTCGGCGTTCTCCAGCTCGGTCCGCATATGAACATTCCTCGATCTCTCGATCTCCAACTCGAGAAGTGCAACTTCTAGCTCTAGCTGAAGACGACTACCGCCAGTTAGTTCCACTTGTTTACCTGGCGGCAGCCCATTGCCGACTTTCTTGAGATCACGCCGCTCTTTGTCAAGACTAGGGGTCGTTATCTTTGTTGACGTCGTTGAGGGTTCAGGTGATGAGCCGGGGGGCGAAA
The DNA here is from genome assembly GCA_023014455.1 of Amanita exitialis. Taxonomy (NCBI): domain Eukaryota; kingdom Fungi; phylum Basidiomycota; class Agaricomycetes; order Agaricales; family Amanitaceae; genus Amanita; species Amanita exitialis. The sequence goes on along the minus strand of JAEBUR010000004.1, from coordinate 423,351 downwards.
GCGACAGGTTACGTATTACAGTAGATCGAATGATTGGCGAAGAATTCGCACTCTGTTGAAATCGGTGAATAAACACTCAGGATAAAAAGTAATATACACACCGTAGGAAATGGATGAAGATATTCACATTTGCTCCTTTTCATGCATCTCCCCGTCATCAAATACTGGTGGCAGACGGCGTGCATGATTGTTGAGACGAGGCGTTGAGTTTCAGAGGAATCTAGAATTTAGCGACTGCCGTGTAGATGCCGATGAGATACAAGCCAGATCCACGGAAGTTCTACGAACATGATATAGAATACAGGCGGCGCAATGGCTTCACAGAGCATTGGGTTGGCTTGCGTAGCGTTGGGCAGGGTCGCAAAAAGGAAGGCAACAATTAATCTACACCCATGAAACTCCTTACTGAAACGATTTTCGCGGGAACTCGATGTAAGATTGACGGTCAGTTGCGGAACCAACACGGAAGTGGGCTGCCGTTGTGTGCGGAAGCTGTCTCAGATGGTCCTGCTGTAAACATGTTGGGAGTCGTTGAATTCCCCCGTGTTGCATAGTGTGAAACAAGTCGTAGCTGGTGTGGAATAACAAGTAAGAAAGTCAAAATAAACGAACTCTCCGGGAGTCGAACCCCGACATACTATTACTAACGGGATACTGATAAGAATGAATACAGTGTGCACATTGGCCAGCTGGAATGGATGCGATACTTATCATGGCACTACTTACGTATTGTTGTTCCTAAGATGTATAGAAACTGGGAACCACAAGCTTGAGATCCTCCATATACCAGAAAGTTTTCGCAGCGCTCTCCCCTCCAGTTCTCAGCCTTTCCTCCCCGACCAATTGAACGAAGGCTCCACCAAGACCCATGCCAACGTTGTCCTTCAATTTGTCGATGACGAAAGGATCGACAATCACCTCTATGATGTCCTTATGGGGATCGTGCACTTTGCATCCGTCTGGCAATTTCTTTCGCACCGGCTTTTCCGAAGTACAAGCAGAGAGCACGATATCACCAGATGAAGGTTCGACGACCCATCCTCTCGAGTTCTCCCAAATGATTTTTGCTGCTGTCGACTCCGTATTGTCCTCAGGGTCTTCGTCGTAATACTCTTCCGGTTTAGGTTTGCCCTCAGCCTTCTGGTTTTCTTCCCTGCCCTCGTCTCTTGCCTTCAGGTTTAATCGCCTGATGCCTTTTTCGAGCCTCTTTCCCTCATAGATCTCGGTGTATACTCTTCGTATGTCGTCGAGACCTTCGCCTTCGGTAGGGACGTCCCATTCGTTCCACGGGGCTAATACAACTCTTCCAAGCTTATTTTCTAGTTGATCTTCCAGCGTTCCTGCCAAAGTGGACTTCTCTTTGGATGCATGAACGCTGATAATCCTCCTTACACTTTCCTCCACGACACCAGTTACATGTGTGGCCGGTAAAACATCCATGGCAAGAAACTTGGAAAGAGAGTAAACCGGCAGACTCCAATCCGGCATTGGATTTGCGCTGATGTCTCCCCATGATGCCTCGTAGTTCCACGCACTACCCCATCCTCCAGTATCATCAGGGTCGCCAGCGTCAGCAGTATTGCTAGCATCAACATCCATCGTAGCTTCCGGTGCATCCGAGTTATCGTCTAATTTCGCTCTCTTTCTCCTATTACCATCTCCATCGTCCTCAACGACTTCTTCGATCCTGGCGATGCCCGTGTCGACTGGCCGAAGAACATCCTCGTACTCCCCGCCTCCAACGTATTTGATTGTAGTTTCTTCAAGTACGTCATTCATGTTGATATCACTGACGTGCATGTTCGCCTCTGCCTTCCCATTCTCCTTATCGTCAATATCTTGCAGAATTTGGTATTTGAACGATTCCGCTTTCGATCCGAATTGATCTCGTAGAGCAAGTCCTACCTCACATGGCATAATCTTGGCAATGATGCTGGTGGCTGGGAGTTCTTGCTGTGCTCTTTCGATAACGTCAAGGGCTTTCTTAAAACCAGTCTCATGTTCGGGTAATAATTTGTTCCGCAACACGAAACGGAAGAAGAAGAACAGTACACGCGGGGCGTTAAATAGGTTAGGATCCGACCTAGATACGTTTTGAGGTGATGCATGATGACAATCAACAATTGGCACACCATATCAAACCTTCTTTACGCATATAGCTAGATAAGAACATTTTCACAACTGTTTCCGGGTCGGCCAAAAAAGCCGATATCCGATCTTCCTTGCGTATATTCTCCTCCTCGATGGCCGCGGTCTCTTCCTCGTGTTGGAGGGTGTTTTTATTGACGTCTTCGGAAACGCCTTCTCGCTCTATAACAGGAGCATCCTCATCGGTAACATCTTCATCATCTTCATCATCTGACTCGTTCTGGGCAGGATTCGGGTTTTCACCAGCGTTATCGATGGTGTCCCGGATGACCTTTGCTGCCTTTTCCTCCTTAACTCGTTCTGCACGGAGCCATGCGGGAATAATAGCTTGTAACCCAATGAAAACATTGAACTGGACGTGATGTGAGATAACTGGATTTGTAGAGCAACTAGATTCGAACCTGGTCCCAAAGCTTATCCACACCCAATTTATGTGCTTCTGGTTTCGGCCAAGTCCTTGATGTACGAAAATCTGTAGCGGCTCGATATAGCCTCTCCATCGCAGGGGTCTTCCTGTGCCATCGTGAGCGATTGCCATATCGACGTGCTAGATAGAAAGCACATACAGTCTGTAAGGTCCAGCAAACTTTCCTGCTTCTTCGTCCTGCCAGATCTCCCACCATCTCCTTGGGCCCGTATTTGCGGAGGCGCTTGCCTTGACTTTGCGTTTCTTGGTTGCAATCCCTTCCTGTTCTTCCTTCTTCCTCAACGCATCCGTCTTACACTGATCTGTCGCGTGTTTGTGTTCCAATGCGACGGTGGGAATGTCTGCTCCATCGACCTCGATTCCATCCTTGTTGGGACAAGATAACTTTATCCCCGTCTCCTTGAAGTCCTTGAAAGGTATGATCTTGACCCCTGCAGGGGGAGGAGGAAAAGGCGGAAAACGAATAAAATCGGTATCTGAGCTAGCGCTAGTGGCCTGTGGTGCAGCAGCAGCAACCATGTTGTCGTAGCTGCAGCGACACAACAATCCGCAGTAACCCACTATCACCCTCGTATTATGTACTTGAACCCGTCGGCTATCGCCGCATCATGAAATCGAAGTTCCGTCCAATAAGGTAGTACATGTGACTTGTCTATTGGCGCCAATATTCCTTGTCAAGGATCCTCATTGCTTGGAGTCACCAGCGTGACGGGATGACATGTCATTTGTTTTCGACTCAAAAAACACTCGTACATGCACCCCGTATTCATGTGAAGTGTCAACTTTTATTTATGTGGATAAATATTTATCAACACGCAGATATTGGGATTCTTTATTATTATTAGCAAATGTGCCTGAAGTACTACTACGCCTCGAAACATTCTCAAACTCGATTCGTAATGCTCTGAAAACCAAAAGTAAAGTTGAAAAAAATGGGTGTGGCTTTCCGCGTGGCACCTCCTAAAACCACGGGCGATCATTTATGCTCCTGCTCCCGTTTGGTCTGTGGGCTATCAATGGAGTCGAAACAATGCGATATCATTGTGACAGGTATTCAAAATGACGGTCAGATGAAAATTGTGCATCTGTTTCTCACACGTCGGAGGAGAAACCAGTGCTCTAACGTCAACATCCAGTAAGCTCTATTGTGCCCGTTTTACGTCCTCCGCTATAACTTACGTCCGTCATCTCTCCTCGACAATGTTACCTTGTTACTATAGACTGCGCTATCCAGGCCGTTTTGCAACTTGACGTTACAACACCATGTGGCGCTTCTGAACTATTTGTTGTTTACTTGTACCCCCGATCGAACGGGAAATTTCTTACGCCACAAATCTGAACATTGTCAAGAAACAGCCTATCGGAACTTATTTCCGAAATTATCCAAGCTCGTTATGCTCGAGTGTTCCGGAAACAGAACAGGCATTTTCCATTTGTTCGCAATGGAATAATGATCAAACTCATATTTTCGTCTGCGCATGTCAATAACCTTCAATTTGCCTATTCTTGAGACATCTCCCATGGAGAAATTTACTAATATTGACTCTTCACCTATCTCTATCGCGTTTTCGGGTCGGTGCTTCATCAATTTAACTAATCAGAACACTGATCAACCATACTTAACAACCTCAGCATAAGGAAAGAGTAGATGGGACCCTAGCCTCAGTACCCAATCCTCCAGCGTAAAGTCCGGTACTGTGATATCATGCTTTCCTGCAGTCGAAGTACCTGCTGACGACGGTGGTAGATTACCATCTCCACGGCTCAAGGCAATATCGCAAGCGAAGGCAGCAACAACTTTCTCCTTAACTTCGTCATAGGTGATATCCAGAAGTCCCTGCAGGGTGTCTTCGGCACCTCCACGGTGCCCCTCGTTCAGCTTCATAACGCGACTCTCAGTTACAACGATGCGAGCGATCTGGCCGGGCCGTTCAATATTACCAACCCTACATTGGTGGGCCTACAACGCTCAACCTCCCATTAATCAATGAAGACAGCATTTCGGCGACCGACACGGGCAATCTTGACGAGCCTCTGCCTCGACCTACATATAACACTCTCGGCCAGGACACCTTTGTGTAAGGGTATGATATAATCCCATACCTGCATGTAGATAATCGTGTCAGCGGCTTTAGGACGCGACCTTTGCTATGATCTTCGGCTCCTCGGTGTTTGCTTTGGCTCCACGCAAGCGAATGTGTTACAACGGCATCGGGGCAAATGTACTGGAAAAGAAAACCACGGGAGAGTACGCATGAAATCTGTTAATTGAACTAGGTATCACAGTAATGTCCATATCCATGTCGAAAGCTGCTATTATCAATATAATGAATGATGCGTTAGGAATGCACGATGTGGTATATCCAACTCCAAACCCTAGGGCCTCAGCCTCCAAACTCGCTCACATGAAACTCACACGGCTGCCTGCCAATTGCAATACCCTCCCCTGCCACGAGCGTCAACATCTCTTCCTGCCGCTCCTCATCTCCACACTCCACCATCACCTTCACGTACGGCTCCTCCGTCACGTCGTCCCGAAAATGCCACTCCCGGCAAACGCCCTCTCCAAACGGATGAGGCACAAACTCGTCATCGTTCGCAGCAAACATCAGTTTACCCCTTTTCTGTCCCCACGCTCGTCCCCGTCTTCGGTCCCGCTTCCTTCTTTCCTTCTGTTTTGCTTTCCCTTTTATTCCAATATCGTCCATGTCATCCTCGCCTTCGCCGTCAACTTCACTTCCACTGTCCATCACTTCATCACCGTATACATCGTCATCCCTATCGCCCTCACTCTGACCTTCGCCCTCGCCTTCATCTTCATTCATCCGTACCCCCTCCAATGTCCCCTCTCCTGACCACGAATCGTTAACCAAAAATGGGTGATACAACGCCGCGCGGGGCGTAATCCGCCGAGTCGACTCGGGATTCATCAGTTGTTCGAGTAAGTTAAGTGCTGCTTCAATGTCCGCTTTGTAACTTTCGTGAGTGGGCGAGGGCGGCCGCGGGAAAACGGCGGGTGAGAAGGAGCGCTGTGAGGTGGGTGAGGACGACGGCGGAGGAAGAGGTGCGTGGAGTGCACTCGCGGATACATGGTCCTTTGCTTTCCGAGAGGATGGCGGATGTCCGTAGTACGGAAAGTACCGCGGATCGGGTTCACGCACATCATACAAATGAGGATTCTGCTTCTCGACAAACTCTCGCCATGTTATGCCTTCGTGCGTTATGGAAGGAATGTTTGTGGAAAAGGTACGGCCTGCGGGAATAGAGTTGGAGCTGGGGTAGCAAAGGTGAAGCAAAACGTACTGTGTAATGTAGCGGCTTTTTCCATCTTTCGACGACCGATGATGGCTGCGATTTCCATCAGCGCTTCGACGTCATCGTTGGACTGGAACAGCGGGAATTTGCAGATGAGGAAGAAGAGCAAGATCATCCCGGCGGCCCACATGTCGATCGCTGTGGCGGCATCTGTTCAGCGAAAATTGTCGCGCGTTGAGATAATATGTATGTGCTTGCCTCCTGTCTGGTCACCGCATTTTAGCAACACTTCTGGAGCGCGGAAGCCTCTTGTACCAGCACGGTTGGCTTTCGAAATTGGGCTGCCAAGCCGATGAATTCCCGCTTAGCGTCGCTTATAAGGACGTACCGCGAATCCTTGATCGGATATCCTACCTTGTCCGAAGGCATGCTGCATTTTTGCCTTGCTTCCTTCTGCGCTCGCTTGATAATTTCGAAGTCTAATTCGTTCCTATTCCTTATCCTTCCATGTGGGTGCTGCTTCGTAGCTGCTGTGTGCAGGCACACACCATGCGACTGACCTGGCTCAATGCGCTACATGTGGCATACTATTAACACGATACAAGGTGGAGGACTATTGCTTACACATGCCAGTCCAAAGTCGCACAGAGTTCCCACCCCTGTCCTCGGATCAAAAAGGAAATTCGCGGGCTTGACGTCGCGGTGAATAATATCGCGCGCATGTACATCGCGCAGAGCTCTAAACATACATCTGAAATAAGCTTTCATACCCGGTATCGGTAAATTCCGGTAAAAGTCCTAGTGACCATATCAGTCAACACCAATGTGCTATGGGACAACTCACTCGGAAGTCTTCATTCCGGTGGTAAGGCATAATTGCCACAACCTGATCATGATGGCGGAAGGCGGTAATTAACTGGGAGACATGACGACAGCCGCGGCAGTCTTCCAAGATGGAGATTTCGTTTCTTATTCGCTCCGGGTTGCTAGTGACGTATATGCGCTTGATGGCGACGAAAACCTTGGATCCTGGCGGTTTCAGCACGGATTGGTAGTATGCTGAGGAGGTGGATGGGTGGTGGCTTTGCCAGGGAGAATTGTCCCATTTGGTGTGATATCCTAGGTCGATGGCTTTGTACACAGACGAAAAGGTGCCTGTTCCCAGCCGGTCAACAATCTTGTAGTCTGTTGATAGCTGGGGAACGACGTTCGTTAAATCTTGAATTTCCCTTTCAATCTCATCCTGTTCTCCCTTGTCTTTCGAGTGGATCGTCATTTCTTCGTCTGTCTCGAGGATCACGTCCAAGTCGTCGTTGTCCTCGTTATCCTCGCCTTGCAAGACGTCCTCGTCCATGCCGTCAGGTCCATCTTGCACGGCCCGCCGTAAGAGCAGTTCGTCGTCGCTTTCCATGCCCTCGTCGAGGTCGACACAGGGCTGGTTGTCCATCTGTTGGCGGGGAAAGTTGGGGATTATCTGGGAGAGGTGCTGCACGTAATGGTTCAAAGGGTCGGAAGAGATGGTATGATCCTGAGCGGCCTGAACCTTGAGAAGCTCTCTCGTGTAAGCGGCATTGTGTGCGTCTGAAGAACCGACTTCGAGCGGATTTGAAGAATGCTGCGAGAAGAAGACGGTCGCCATGGCTGGACGCGTTTCGGGAGGAGCGATCACGTGTCCTGAGTACGCTTACAGGCACGTGATGCTAATCACATGACAGCATGCACGTGAGCGGGAGCGGGCGTCGGGGTGCGTGGAAGCGAGAGGCGGCGTCGATGCTGCTCATCGTCCTGCTCCTCCTTGTCGCTGCCCTACTCATTCTCTCGAGTTCTCGACACAGCACAATGGGAATCGACAGCTGGAGTATCCTTGCTCAGCCCTGGCACTGGCTGACAGGCCCAAGTCAAGCCAAGGCCTCTTCCAGCGGTCACCACCGCCATCACAGACATTCGTCCAGGAAGTACATTCGCACTCGTGCGGAACAACAGGCCTCAATGCAGAATGGATCTGCTAAACACGGTATGTCGCCCGCTCAGCTGGGACGTGGAACATGTATCATGCTCTGAATCAGACTTGGACGACCACCCAGGCTACTATCCAGGCCTCGTCAACATATCAGGGACGTACTGTTTCATGAACTCGACATTGCAGGTATGGCTACTCATTCCATCTTCCGTCTTTTCTAACACCATGTTCAGGCGTTGGCTTCACTGTCATACCTACAACCGCACATAGACGCTATCCATGCCAAGGCCGAGGAACGAGATGTTCCTACTCCTGTGATAGATACTCTTCAGACTCTATTTCGGAGTATGGTTTTGCTCTTGGCTCCTACACATATATCTAACACTTTCTAGGACTAAACACCCCTCGGTCATCCTATCACTCCATTCGCCCCGTTGAAATCATCGATGCCCTTACCAACGTAGAAGGCCGCACAAACGCCCTTTTCTACTCCCGCGAGCACCAAGACGCCCAAGAACTGTTCCAGCTCCTCTCCGAATGCGTCAAGAACGAAATCACTGCCGTAGATAAGGAAGGCAAACGCGATCGCGGTCTCGGCGGCTTATCGCAGAACCCGGAATCAACCATGGAAATCAGCAAAAGCGTCTTTGACGGCCTCACCGCCAACAGGCGGGGCTGCGTCACCTGCGAGTACACCGAAGCTGTTATGCACTTTTCGCTCGATAACCTGCAGCTGAGCCTTCCCCGCTTCGCGGTAAGCCTTACATCCGCCCACCTCCACGTTCACAATTTGATTGACAGACCCATTAGGCAATGTGTCGGTTAGAAGAATGTTTAGAAGATTACACTCACTTGGAAATTTTACGCGATTGTGTGTGCCGCAAGTGCTCTCTCGTCGCGACCCACCGCCGTCTCCGAGACGACGTTGCATTACTCGAGGAAGCGACGAAACCTGAGCTCAATCCGTCCAGTTCTAAGAAGAAACGTTTGAGAGAGCATAGACGTATGGAGGGGCGTGTCCGTTTCGCACTAGAGGCGGGTAGGATAGAAGAGGATCTCAAAGACGTGAAAATGGAACGAGTCATCAGCCCCGCTACGAAACAGACCATGATCGCCCGCGTGCGTTCCGTTGACACTCTTATGTACACCACTTATTTAACCAACCTTTCTAGCCTCCACCTGTTCTAGCCCTCCACATCAACCGTTCGATCCACTACGGACACTACGCCAGCAAAAACACCCTCCGCCTCATCTTTCCCGAAGTCTTGGATATAACGCCATACACCACGTCGGGCAATCTGTCCCTTAAACCCACCTCTTCTATATCCACCCCATCATCCCACAACTCGACAGCGGACACCCATCCTCGACGTTTCAGCATATCTTCTCCGTCCTCTGCCCACCACCGCCATAGTAAACACAATTCCAGCCATCACTCACGTACCCTCTACCGCCTCTCAGCTATCGTATGCCATTATGGCCAACACTCTTTCGGGCACTATATCTGCTATCGACGGAAACCCCGGTCGGCAGGTCTGCCTAGGGAGAAGAGATGGGCCCCGCCTACGCTTGTCGACCCTCTGTTGTTGCACGAGCTGCATATAGACATGGAGCACGATGTGAGCACGGAATCTGGACCAGTAGGGAACGGGGATATCCGTCCCACTGCAGACAAAGATGACGGGCCCGAGCTCGACCTTGACTTTGACTTCGACACAGGTTCCAATGCAAAGGCAAAGGTTAAAGCCAGAGCTAACGGGAAGGAACCTGACTCGCCGCATCCGCGGTTCATCTGGGACAACGAAGATCCATCCGAGTATGGATGCGGCACGGGCAGAGGATGGCTGCGCATCAGCGACGACGCGGTGCGCGAGTGTGGGATTGAGAGTGTGTTGGCGGAGGGGTCATCGGCGTTTATGCTATACTATGAGCGGGTGGTGGTGGATGTTCCGGGGGTCTATCCTTCACGCGGGGTGGTGAGAAAGGTGTTGACAGGGGAGGGTGGTTTACGGGGACAGGAGGGGGTGGAGAGGAGTGTGGGTGAAGGTGAGGGCGAGGGCGGGGTCGGAGGTGAAGGTGAAGGTGAGGCTGGGGTTGAGGGGGACAAGGCGGGGAGAGAGTCGGAGGAGACGCTTCGGCCACGGACAAAGACGATTGTGACATATGGGAGTGTGGGCGCGTTGGTGAGCGAGGTGGGGGTGGGGGTGATGACCAAGGCAAAGGAAAAGGCGAGGCCTGTCGTTTCCGTGTCGACAGAAGGCGCTTCGGGAAGACCGTCTTCCGTGGGGTTGGAACCGCGGGTCATCAGGAGCGTCGAAGCTGGGAGGAAGAAATCCGTCACCCTTTCCTCAAGTGCACCTTCGCCAACGGAGACGACGTCTGAGCCGACACCGGTTTCGCGCTCCGCATCCACGAGCACTTTGCCTTCCAGTGATGAGACTTGGGATACCGCAGATGATCGCGCCGAGACGCCGTCATCAGCAGCTGTGACGCCTACGAATTCCATGTTCCCCATCGAAGACAAATTTCGGCTACCTAATGGCAGCCTCTCGCCACCCTACCCATCATCAGATCCGTACACGAACACGCATGCGACCTCCACCTTATCATTCCCTCACGCACCAATATCTGAGCAGAATCAGACTGCATCAATGTCAACGCAATCGTCTTTTTCCCGATCTCCATCCTCGACCCCATCCTTATCCCCTTCTTCCTCCCCATCCCCATCCCCATCCTCTTCTCCATCCAAGTCCAAACCCAACACCCTTAAGCGAAAATCCAGACACTCACACTCTTCCGGGAAGAAACCTTCTCGGTCTTCTGCCCGGACCAGTCTCCTCGGATCTCCTAATTCTCCTCCTGGTTCTGGGAATGGAACCGGCATCCCGGTGTAGAGTGCCGGTTTTCGTAGTTTCTTGCAATCAAATCAAATTTTAAATATACAATTATATATGCGTGTCTTGTTTTCGCGTTTCACAAAGACTCGTTGTTGGCCACAATAAATATTATCGTAAACGGCGGGTTATGGCTTGTCGTATTGTTGTCAACACCTGTGTCTCGTCAGGAGGATATCGATTGGCAAGTCGGCGGATTACCTATGTGGATCGACTACTTTTTTTTTTTTCGCATAGTAAAACTGTCATTGAGTTGGAGCGGGTGCTTGAGTACAACGTTTGTACTGCCTGAACTACTACTTGAGCATTGGATCGACTACTTATTACTAGCTATAAGCTGGTCAACATAGTACTACTTCTCCCACGCTGTACATCCAGGTCTGGATATTCAATGCGAGTGTCAGTCTACAGGCTAGACGTCCGCTGCGGGATGTAGATCCTTACTGGAAAAAACCTGCCGTGGAAGCTCTGGTACCTCTTTTTCAGTCTAATACATGGATCGGCACACATCCTGCGCAAATTGCAGACATACATCTCCTCCTCATTTTGTGCTTGGCCATGCAGATATATATGAAGCTCCTCACATGCAGCCCACATTCGGCAGTTGTCCACTAGTAGCTCGCCAAGGTCAGCTTACATCCATAACCAGCCAAAACATGGCTGCTCCTAATTTTGTTTTGGCGGCAACAAGTGATATAATAGGAAGATTTACCAAACAGGATTACTCCTTCGACGGTACCATAAAGTGGAGAGGTCAATGCCAAGAGCACAGAGGCAATAAAACGATGATGGCGGAAAGGCGAATAGTTAACAAAGAGTTGAATTCGTCGGTGGTGAGCGCGATTGAACTTGGAAATGGGGTTTATAAGGGCTGGGGCGTGGCACAATCTCAGTCGTTTTGATTGTGCGGGCAGGTGCGTTGATGTAGGGGGTGATGTAGGCTGATGTGGTGCTATTTCATGATGCAGTTGCTATCATTTGTCGGGATTCACAAGAAGCGTAATGTTGTTTCCCGTTTCCCTTGTTCCTCTCAGCAGACTAGTACCGCGTGAGCCCAGTCACGGTTGCAACACTCAAGCGCTCAAGTCCAAGTAAGGACTAATTGACAGCGACATTAACGCATTAATGACAGGAGTTACAAGTTGGGGTTTTCCTGATATAGTGTGGCAAGGTCGACAAGTGCATGAGCGCATACATAGGGAAGTTACCCATGGTGGCTGACTTGTTCAACGACGGCGACGACCTTCATGTCTATGTACCCAGTGCAGTGGTCAACACAAATCCTACCCTGCAATAATAATAAAACATACTCAGTGCCCGGCTTGTGTGTTGCGGGATGGCTCTTAGTGCTCCCCCCACCGCTTGCAGGATGGCTCTTCTCATCGCTTGCAGGATGGCTCTTAGCGGTCCTCTCATCGTCGCTTCTTGCAGGATTACTCTCAGCGCTCCTCTCATTGTCGCTTCGTTGCGTCTCGTCCTTGTTCAGTGGAGGTTCGCTACCCCGCAAGGATCAGCACATCCATTACCACCTGCAAAGGAAGAATCGTACGGTGTCTTCGGCCTATGTCGCAAACGACTCGCCACGGAATCCCACGTATCACCTGGGGGAGGCGGGACACCTGGATTTTTCAGGCCGGTTGTGTCATATGCTCCTCGCTAAAAAAACAAAAACACAACACCAGCATTTCCCTTAGCGTTCGGGAGGTGAGAGGGATAGACACACCCCTCGCTTGTTTAGTCGCTGCGCTTCTCGGCCACCGGCGGTATTGCGCCCTGTAGTAGATCCTTCTCGCTACAAACGAGCAGGATTTAGTTTCGCAGAATATATACCATCGACACCCACCTGAAGACCGTCTAGCATTTCTCTGGGGCGGTTCGCATCCGGCTAAAAAGACAACAAGCGCGATTCAGCCTCGCGTTCCAGAGACTGGAATAGGTGCCGCAGTATCGACCCACCTGATTCGTTCGTCTCTGAATCGAGGAAGGGCGCAGGTCAGACGTCGGGATACGGCGTGATAGAGAGGATTACCCAAACAGAATTGCTCCTTCGATTGAAACCATCAACTCGGGCGGCAGATATCAAGTGCGTAAAGGCAACAAGAACGATGATGGAGGCAAGGCGCATGATGATGAGCAGAGGGATGAATGAATCTAGTTGGTAGTGAACGATGAGTGAGGACCAGCCTGGGGTGATTCCGCTCAGACGTGGTGTTTATAAAGCCTTGAATCATTTTGATACAGGTCGTGTAGCTCCGTTCGGATGCCATATTGTCGCGATGTAAATTTTTTGATGTAGGTACATGATGGTGCAATCGTTTGATGTAAGTATGCAATACGATCGCAGGAAAGCCTACGGTTACGGTTCATCTTTTTTTTTTTTTTTTTTAGAACCCAGCCCAGTTGCAATAATATTCGAGTCTCACAGACAATAGAAAAAATCCTCCCGTTTTACAATGCAAGTTGGAATAGTCTCTGGTATCTGAAAGTATCAAATTCCAACCGTCCAACTGTAGAATGCTGGTTAAACGGCACGCAGCCTTTTTGATGTAGTGTAGCCGTTTGATGTCATGGCGCCAAGGTTTGATCATTTCATTTGATATAAGTTGGAAGTCATAACGTGAATAGCGCTTCCTACGAGTGGTTTACGTCGAGCTTCAGCAAAGCGCGTGACTCACTCAATCCGCTTGGAATAACATCCGGACAATAGGTGCAACAATCTTTGATTTCTCGACGTAACGTAGGAAACCGCCCAACGTCTGAAACTCTCCAATGTATGATGTAGATTCGCTTACAAGATCCATCCATTCATTTGTGGTTGTGATCCGGGAAGTACATCATCAGCAATGTGCGGCTGTGTACAACGGGCGCGATATTTGAAATTCAATAAGACTGAGTGATACGTCCTCAGAATGTTGACGACTCCCGTACAGCCCGCGACAGCCCCGGCCCAAATCGTATCACGTTGGGGGATACGGATGATTTGACGACCCTATGCTGTGCAAAGAGGTGAGATCCAGAGAAGGGAAAAGGAAGAGTAAATGGACTCACCTGGTAGTCGAAATAGGTTCTGATGACGGGGCCCTGTCGGGTATGTCGTTGTGGATATCGGAGACATGTCCCGTCTGTGTGCAGATGAGAGGGGAGATGCGGAGAAAAGGCTTACGAGGATTTGGTCGGAGCCAGCCATGGTGGTAGAAAAAGTCAGTATGTGAAACGGAAGGGAAGGAGTGGCGTAAGTAGAGTGGCCGTGAGTGCAGGACGAGATCAGCGCCGCTGATGTCGCTGCCTCTCTCAAGGTCGGTTACTTATGCGGTTACCGCGGATGTAAGCATGTCCTTCCTGAAAAAACAGGACATCTAAGATACTTTTTATCTTCGATTTAACAAGCGCGCAGCATGGATACGATGCGGTAGAGAGGAAGCATTGCCCGGACAGAACCAGCCTCAACATACCTTAGGTTTCGGCCAGCTGCCGTAAAGTGCCCAAAGGCAACGAGCACGACGAGGCAAAACGCAAGGTGAGCTGTGAGGACCCTGAGCCGGGAGATGACATCAAAGCAACTTGCTGGATTGATGTTCAAGTCGCGACGACTTGGTAGCATCAAGTACTTAAGCTCCGATTATGTAAAAAGTAACATGATTCTTTGGTACAACCAGCAGATTCGAGAGACAAGGACATGACAACTTTTTCAACGAACTTGAATTCCATTGTATTAAACTCAGGCTCAGGCACTGATACTTTCATTTAACAACTGCATCAGCTTGAGCAGTGTAATACTCTGCGCTCAAGCGCTCAAACAAGGCCATCGACAATAAAAGAAAACAACACTCTTTCATTTCACAACGTAAGATGGAAAATTTGTCTACTGTCCGAAAGTATCCAAGACAAGATGCAGAATCACTACAAAATCCATCCGTCCACCTGTGGAATGTAACCTGGTAAAAAAAAAAAAGCGTCATGCAGTAGGAAAAAAACGATTCTCATGCGTATGTATACAACGGGGCACAAGATTCGGGATTCAATATTCAAGAGGGAGATTCCGGGTCGTCATGGGAACCACGACGTTGACGAGGGTCCGAGTCTGAACAGCCTACAGCGGGCAAGTTGTATCACCAGTAGATTTTCCTTTCGATCGTCCTAGTGCGCAATGGGGAGAAGGTTGAGGGTGAGACGGTCCTCACAGTTCGTTTGACTCTGGTAATAGTGGGGCGCCAGGCGTGGTACACCTCTTCTGAGAGCTGGACTTGGATGATTTGGCGGCCCTATAGGTGCGTGGGGAGGTAAGGCCAGAGAAGGGGAGGAGCAGAGCGAGGGGGGCTTACGAGGTAATCGATGTGGGATCCGATGACGAGGCCCTCTTGTCTGCCAGTGAAGTGGGAAACAGCAACTATATCACCGGTCTGGATGCGGTTTAGAGGGAATTATTAAGGCAAGAACACGAGGCTTACTTGGATTTCGTCGTCAAAGTCGGACATGGTGGTGGATAAAAAAAAAATGGATGAGAAAGGAGGGGAGAGATCGGCTTAAGTAGAGCGGTCAGGTTCGCAACTCGAGGCAGCCTTGAGGCTCGGCGCTTACGGCGTGGCCCAGACCTTATTATCTCCATCCAAACCGTCCCCATCCCTCTCTCTTTCCATCCGCCCTAGTGCCCCTGGTATTTGCTCACCAGTTCATTCACCTTTGCAAGCGCCGCCTCGTGGTACGTCGAAACCATTCCTCGTCCCGCAGTGCTCAGGGTCAGGGTCGGCCGCCGTGTTCGTTCCGCTTTCGGGCTTCCCGCCTATCGCGGGAGGTTAGCCGTGAGGCGGTTTGATGCATGCGGCTTCCACTACCACTTGCACTAGCAACAGTAGCACTGAGACTAACAACGGATATCCTACCCAGTGCGGTCACGGTTGGCATGTTCCTGCTTCTAAGGCTTTCTGCAAAGTCGTTTATGATACATCTCCTTATCAGTAGTTACAATATCCCTCTAGACGCTCTTCATTTCAGTGTCTTCATCCTTCTTCATCAACCCCTCCGAGAGCAACAGCGCATCAATTTCTGCAGGCTTGTATATCTTTGCTTTCGGCTTCTTCTTGGCATCGAGGGCCAACACTGCAAACTCGACTATCCCATTCATCAACGTCAGGCCATGACACGAAACGAACGGGCACCATCACTCACGTTTTTCACTTCCCAGCGTCGTACTGTCCATCGTCTTACTCATCGTCTTGAGCACGAGTGAGATGGCTTCCTTGACCGTAATCTCATCCTTGTACTCCTGCTTCAAAAGACTCTGCGCCGTCCCGATGTTGGCCCCGATGCACGTCGCTTTCCAGCCCGAGTAGTTTCCAGACGGGTCAGAGTGGTACAGCTGGAACTGGTAGTGCGGGTCGTATCCTGCATAGAGGAGCGATACACCAAACGGACGGAGACCTTGGTGTTCTGTTGTGAATCTGATCTGATGAGCGATACGAGGGCAGGCCCACCTCCGAACTGGGTATATCCCTGCTTCAGATCGCATAACCGTTGTGCGAGGAGCTCAACGGGGATATCTTCGTTGTAGCTCAACAAATGTCTCTGTGCGGCTGTTCGTGCATAGTTGATAAGCGAGTTGGCGTCCGCCGTGAGACCTGCGACGCCGCCGATGACGTTCCTGCATCAATCCATTCATCATCGAAACCGCCCGCATCGTAAACGTGCGCTCGGATGCGTGCGATGGGACGTACGAATTTAGCAGAAATATCTTCTCCCCACTCCCCCCGTACCCGCCTTCTTTCGCGGCGGAAAGATCGAGCAGTTTGCCCGTCACCCGTTTTTCAGCGGCGAGCACAACGCCGTCGGTGGCCAACACCCCGATGACGGTGCCAGCATGCGAGATGGCTTCCATTGCATATTCAACTTGGTATAGACGACCTGTATATATGTGCAGGTTGAAAAGGCAGAAAACAGCTGGATTGCAGGAGTCGTACCCTCTGGCGAGAAGATCGTCGTTCGACCTGGGATCGAGTGAGTGGGATATGCGTGCATCGTCGTGGATGTGCTCACTGTCGTATCGTCTAGCCTGTCCAGATGAGTCCGGTGAGATGGCTTTGGCCGGGGGTGTCTGGACGTACCATGGTGGAGGATAGTCTTGGGAGGATGTACGCGTCCTGCAAGCATACGCGTCCTGCGTCGTTCGGCGTTTGCCGGCCAAACAGATGACGCCGACCAACTCTCGCCCCCTGTCGAGGGCTCACAGCCGTTCTCATACGCACACAAGATGCTCCACATCGACTGTCTATCGTCCTCCAGATGCAGGCAAAGGCAAAAAAGCAGTGACCACCGCAGGACTCGAACCTGCAACCTTTTGGTATCCGTTTAGCAATCGAAGCCAAACGCGCTACCATTGCGCCAGGTAGCCATTGACATTGTGTTGCACACGTGATAATAACAGGATGATGTCGATCGACTGCCAAGTCCGCACTGCAACTGAGCGGCAGTGGCGCCGGCGCAGCTCAGGACCAGTGCTCCAGTTCAAGCGCTTACAGGCCCACGGCTCACCACCATGGCACTCAACTGGACGATGCTCAACCCAGACCGCTCGCCCGTTCCTCTCCGCAACGAGATGACGATCACCACCGTCAACTCTGGCGTCGATCTCTCTCTCACCATTCCACATGTCCCGCCACCCAACGCTGGTCCATCCACACCGGCCGGAGGACCCAAGAAGCTCAAAGCAATTGGCAGATTCTGGTTGACAGACCAACGAGTGCGTTCTCCTTCTGCCTCCCGCGTCCCATCTCACCCTTACATGTCACACATACAGCTCATCTTCACCTCCGGCCCCACCAATAGTGCACTCGAGTCGCTATCCATCCCACTCCCCTCCATCCTTTCCACCAAGTTCGAACAGCCCACCTTTGGCTCCAACTACCTCACGTTTGAGGTCAAGCCCTCCCCAGAAGGCGGATTAACCGAAGGCACGAGCGTCATCGTCCGATTCAGGGATCGTGCCATGTTCGAGTTTGTCAGTCTATTGGAGAAGACGCGCGAGAGAGCGATATATATGAGGCGACAGAGTCATATCGATGAAGAGGAGGAGGGCTTGCGTGAGTCTCCTTGCTTGAATCGGTATTTGATGGTGGTTTAATGATGCTTGGGGAAAAGCGTCGTATTCGGCTCCGGCGGAATCATCAAATGTGACCGTAGTCGGGAGTGTTCCTGTTGATAACCCGCCTGGCTACGAATTTTGATCTCCCTTACCATCGTCCCCCTGGAGAAACTTATATGACCATGTCGTGATATCTTTGGACTACTAGGCTACTGGAAGATTAAGTGTATTCATTACCTTGTTGTATCCACATGTGTCTTGATTCAAAGGGAGTCAGTTCCGCCTGAGGATTCATGGAAACGAATCGACAGTTGGGCATGGGAGTGACGCGCTTCAAGGAAAAACGGAAAACGGAAAATGGCAAATTTGAGTAGAATGAGCTCCTTGCAACCAGATTTGTATCGTCCACATCAGACAGCCATGACACCACGACACCACATCAGGCTGCATTATGCCAGGCCCCAGTCTTTTTAAACCCAGTGTCTGAGCAGAATCATCCCCAGGCTGGTCCTCACCCACCACTCACTACCGACTAATCCATCTCTCTGGTCACTATGCGACTTTCCTCTGTCATCTTTTTTGCCGCCTTTGCGCTCTTGGCATCCACCTCTCCAATCGACAGTTACAATCGAAGGACTAATTCTCTTTGGGTAATCCTTCCCATTCTACGAGACGATATCTGCATGACTGACCTGTGGGCTTCTCCATTTAGAGACGAGTTACAAGCGATACTAGCGTGGGTCGATGCCGTATAGCCCCGGGTCACTTTGTTAAATGTAACTTACATATGTAACGTAACTTAGGTAACTTACAATCCAAAGTTATGTAAGTTACACATGGTCGCTGGCGCGTTCTGTAACTTTGGTAACTTAGTCCTTCCATAGATGGCTGACCTTCATGCCTTGTTGGAATGCCAAGCGCGCGCAGGATCCGAGTCATGCGTGGCTGTTCCTAGTCAGAAGACCATAGCCGCCTGGACCTCCGTTATGCCACCAGGGACTTCCTATCACGCGCATCGTAATGCGCCCTGTTTCTTTTGTATTCGTACGTATTTTAGCTATACCATTCTTGCTTCTAACCTTACTCACTTTGTACTGTTTCAACGACGAGCCATTGTACGCTACAAGGCCTGCGGCTACCGAATGCACCTATATTGTATCATAATTCGTATATAAGTATGTGCTACCTGAACGAGAACCTCAGTCGTTGCCTTCCGCATGTCTGAGGTGAGATACCTACCCTTTTTCTTACAATTCACCTACTGATGTACCGTAGACATTCGTCAGGTAAATATACATTAGTCGTTGCCTTCCGCATGTCTGAGACATTCGTCAGTGCTCACAGGTTATGGGCCCCGGCTGTCCATACTAGACGAAACTACGACTCACCTGCAATCAATTGTCTAAACACCACACTAACTCGTTATGGCTGCAAACCCAGAAGGAATTGTGCTGTCACCTTCTCCTGCTCCTGTTGCCACCTCTGCATTGACATCACTTGCTGACCAGCTCCCTGGGACAGTGCCCAAGCTTGACTCCTCTGGACTTAACTGGGCCGTCTTCTCTGTTTGTTTTCAAGACGCCGTCGAAGCAAAAGGTTTTTGGGGCCATTTTGATGGCTCCGCGACCTGCCCTGTTGCTGCCACAGCAACTGCCCCTACAGAGATGGAAATGGCTAGCATACATCAGTGGAGAAAAAACGAAAGGTCGGCTAAATCTTTACTCACTCAAAAGCTACCCGACTCCACTCTGATGCGCGTCCACACTAAACCAACGGTCAAAGCCCGATGGGATGCTATATTTGCGGAATACACTCAGAAAGGAGCTTTCGCGCAAACAGAAATGCACGCGAAATTCCTAGCCATGAAATGCCCTGACAAAGGCAATGTCCGTCAATTCCTCGACGGATTACGTGTAAAGAAAGAAGAGTTAGCAACTATGGGTGTGACGATTGACGACAAAGATTACCTTTCCACAATTATTTCCTCCCTCCCCTACTATCTTGCAAATTTCGCATCGAACCAGCTTGCAGCTGCGCGGCTATATGCCGAAGACAAAACCATTTCCCCTGATGCCCTAATTTCCATGATAGCTGAGGAGTACGATCGCCAGTGCTCTCAGCGAGCAGCACGACCGAGACCACCTAAAAGGGACGGGAATGGAAACACAAAAGACGAGGCACTAGCCGCGTCTAGTTCCAGCAAGGGGAAGGGTCCACCGAAACTGAAAGGAGCCTGCTGGAACTGTGGGGAAATTGGGCATTTAAGAAACAAGTGTCCTAAGCCCAGAAAGGACTCACTGGCCAAGGCAAGTGGATCAGCAAATATTGTAGCCGAATCTTATGCCGATGATGATGGTGCATTCTTTATGGAGCCGGAGAGTGACGACAACGATCTGATTGTCGTGAAAGGGTATGAGAGCAGCGTTGATGGCAATGAAGCTGAGAGCAGTTGGGATACCGAGGAGTTATCTGGGGTTGACTGGAGTGAGACTAGCTCACTCGTCGATGTTGACCTGGACTCGGTTGCTGCTGAAGCTGAAGAAGTAGTTGCACGCGCTGATGAAAGAAACACATGCACCAAGATTGTGGACTCGGGATGCTCTCGGCACCTTACCCCTGACCGTGGATCTCTCACTAACTATGTGGAGATCGAGCCAAAAATGTTTAAGGCTGCAAATAAACGTCACATGAAAGCTATAGGGATGGGTGAAATGAGTATAGACGTTCCCAATGGGGATGAGATGTCAAGACTTAGACTCACTGAGGTGCTATATGTGCCTGAGGTTGGCTACACGCTGGTATCCATTGGACAGCTTGATAGGGCCAGTTACACCATTATTTTTGGTAGTGGAAAATGTCTCATTCAAGACAAGGACAGTGTGGTTGTCGGAAGTATCCCTATGATGAAGCAATGTCTCTACAAGCTAGAGCATGATATCAGTGAAACTGCAGGAGCGGCTGAGGAAATACTTACCTTAGACGAGGCTCACCGACGGCTAGGACACATATCCTTCGGCACCATTTGTCAAATCATCCGTGATAGTTTGGTAACCGGGATAACCCTCAACGAGACATCGATGGCTAATCTCCCTTTTTGCGAGTCATGCATGTATGCCAAGGCGATACGAAAACCAATACCGAAGGCCCGTGAAGGGCACCGAGGTGAAAAATTTGGCGATGAGGTTCATACTGACCTCTGGGGGCCAGCACCCGTGGAGTCCAAAGGTGGACGAAAATACTATGTTACGTTCACAGATGATGCGACTCGTTTCACGCACCTTTACTTGCTGCGCACCAAAAGCGAGACTTTCGACACCTACCAGAAGTACTGTGCATGGTGTGAAACCCAACTTGGTGCCAAGATTAAGGTACTCCATTCTGATTGTGGAGGAGAGTATCTGGATGCAAATTTCATTAAATTCCTAAAGCTACACGGAATGGAGCAGAAACTCACTGTGCATGACACCCCACAGCACAATGGCATTGCCGAGCGACGCAACCGAATCATTCTTGAGCGTGTCCGAGCCCTCCTTCACTCCAGTGGTTTACCGAAAAATATGTGGGGTGAAGCAGCGCGCCATGTTGTTTGGATAATGAACCGAACCGGCACAAAGGCTGTTGTTGGTAAAACTCCATTTGAAGCCGTCTTTGGACGGAAACCAGACTTGAAGGGTGTAAGGGCATGGGGAGAGCGTGTGTGGGTGCGTGTTGAGGAAGGAAACAAGTTGGGTGGGCGCGTCCGTGAGGGCAAATGGTTGGGAATCGATGAGCAAAGCAAGGGGATCCGTGTCTACTGGCCAGACAAGCAGTCCGTCACCATCAAACGGAATATCTATTATGGGCCGGCCGAGTCTTCGTCTTCTCAGAATGAGGGGGAGGATCTTGAGGTAACCATTCTGCAAGACAAGACAGCTGCCATCCCCATCACTGTTGATCCGATACCTCCCATTCCTGAGCCTGAGCGCCAACCGACACCTCCCATCATTCAACAGGAACTTGTTGCTGATCCAATAAATGAAAAACGAATTCGAAAACCGAGTCAGCGTGTCCTCGACATCATTGAAGGGCGAGCAGTCACTTCCCTTCGTTCTTCTGCTTCTCAAATCCCACGCGGCATTCAGCTCCCTTCCCCCATTGTCGAAGAACCTAATGCCAGTCTTGCTGAATATTTTGACGGATATGCATTGGCTGCAGAAGTCAGTGAAGCCGAAGGTATAGAACCACGAACGCTTGCTGAGGCAAGACGCCGAACCGACTGGCCGCTTTGGGAGACTGCCATCAAGGAGGAATTAGGGATGTTAGAGACAACAGGCACATGGGCACTCACCGAGCCACCGTCAAATGCAAACATTGTAGGATCTAAATGGGTGTTTCGTGCCAAGAAGGATGCCGCAGGAAATGTCGTCCATTACTAGGCACACCTGGTTGCGCAAGGCTTCTCTCAAGTTCCTGGAGTCGACTACTTCGACACCTTTGCACCTGTTGCTCGTTTGGCATCTATTCGAGCCGTTCTTGCAATAGCAGCTGATCTTAATCTAGAGCTGCATCAGATAGATATCAAGGGCGCATATTTGAATGGGGAACTTACCTCGAGAGAGCGCATCTACATGTGGCAACCACCAGGATACCCCTCGAACAATCACCCATCAAACTACGTATGCTTGCTGAAGAAAACACTGTATGGCCTGAAGCAGTCTGGCCGGCGCTGGTATCAACGTTTATGCGAGATCATGGACACCCTAGGCTTCTCCAGGTGCGACGTTGACATGGCCGTCTTCTACCGACACTGCGAGAACGGAGACCTAGTCATTGTGTTAGTACACGTTGACGACTGCACGATGGCAGCCAGCACAGCCTGGCTTATCTCGGACACCAAAACCGGAATAGCCAAACAAGTTGAAATAACAGACTTGGGCGAGCTGCACTGGCTACTCGGCGTCGAAATCAAACGCGACCGCTCTCGCCATACGATATCTTTATCCCAACGCTCGTACATCAAGTCAATTCTCCAACGATATGGCTTTGCCGATATCAAGCCCGTTTCCATCCCCATGGAAGTAAATGCCCGCCTAAGCACTGATCAGTGTTCATCAACAGCCGATGATTACGCTGCCATGCGCAACATACCTTACCATGAAGCCATCGGATCCGCCATGTACGCCATGATCGCTACCCGGCCCGACATTGCCTTCACCGTCCAAACCGTCTCAAGGTTCTCATCGAACCCTGGCCCTGCGCACTGGAAAGCTGTAAAGAAGCTTTATCAATACCTCAAGGGCACGATGGACTATTGGCTCACCTATGGAGGCAGAAATCAGCCCTTGACGGGCTATTTGGATGCGGACGGGAGCATGGCAGAGGATAGACGAGCTATCACCGGGTACACCTTTCTTATAAACGGCGGCGCAGTTTCTTGGTCCGCTAAACGACAGGAAATCGTCTCCCTGTCCACCACCGAGTCAGAATATGTCGCCACTACACACGCAGCAAAGGAAGCACTATGGCTGCGCTCCCTTGTCCAGCAACTTTTCCACGTCAAACTCGCGCCGACAACTCTCTTCTGCGACAATCAGTCAGCTATCGAGCTCACGAAAGATCACCAGTACCACGCACGTACTAAACATATCGATATACGATTCCACTTCATCCGTTGGGTCATTGAGCAAGGATCTATCAAAATCATTTACTGCCCTACCGACGAAATGCTCGCAGATGCGCTCACAAAAGCGCTACCTTCAGCCAAGGCAAAGCACTTTGCCGCCCGTCTCGGACTCCTCCCGGCTTGAGGGGGAGTGTTGGAATGCCAAGCGTGCGCAGGATCCGAGTCATGCACGGCTGTTCCTAGTCAGAAGACCATAGCCGCCTGGACCTCCGTTATGCCGCCAGGGACTTCCTATCACGCGCATCATAACGCGCCCTGTTTCTTTTGTATTCGTACGTATTTTAGCTATACCATTCTTGCTTCTAACCTTACTCACTTTGTACTGTTTCAACGACGAGCCGTTGTATGCTACAAGGCCTGCGGCTACCGAATGCACCTATATTGTATCATAATTCGTATATAAGTATGTGCTACCTGAACGAGAACCTCAGTCGTTGCCTTCCGCACGTCTGAGGTGAGATACCTACCCTTTTTCTTACAATTCACCTACTGATGTACCGTAGACATTCGTCAGGTAAATATACATTAGTCGTTGCCTTCCGCACGTCTGAGACATTCGTCAGCACTCACATGCCTCGCTCGTTATACTTTGCCATGAGCTCGATCAGGGCATTATTAATCTTCCCACCGCATCCTCTAGACTGGAGGCTCTCGTTCCCTTCCAAAGTAATCAGAAGTTACACAAAACCTGGTGGGACCATCTGTGCAAAATTAACGACCGCGAGCCCGATGATTTATCTCCAAAGCCGGCAGTGAGTACCTTTCCTTGATCAGACATGTGTTTTCAAATAGTACCAAAGGAACCCAAAGATGTGACAAACGCATCAAACACGTCAGATGCCAACGGTGGCGCCAAGAGAAAGAGGACGGAACCACATGGCGAAGACCACAATGACGTTGAGTCAGAGCCTGAGGCAGAAGGGGCTCAGAGGTCAGGGCATGGTAATGGGTGTGAAGAAGACACCGAAGTTGAGGAGGGTTCTCGCCAACTGAAGAAAAGGGCGAGGATGGGGGGTCGCACGTCTAACCAGCTCAAGGCAGCCCTGGTTGTCATTAGTTCATCAACAAAAGGGATGGTCCAGTACCAGTGTAGGTTTTGTAAACATGTAGGCGGTGGCCAGTCCCTGGCTCACATTTATGCACATGGAAAAAAGTGTCAGGTTCGTTTGTGCTTCTCCAAAGTGAGTCTATCCACAAAGATACGTTTCAGATGTTGCAAAGGAAGGACCCGAAACTCTATGCCAATATTTCCAAAGAACAAGCTATGAAATCCCTTACGCATGCATATGAGACTGGCGACTACAGTTCTGCTGCACCGGTGCGCAAACTGTGATACAACGAGGACACTCTTCCTCTATCTGCCTTGGGGTCAGATTTATCACCTGGTAAAGGGACTATAACCAACTATTTCCGAAGTGTTAATCTGACACAGAAGCAACAAGCGGCCATTGACCTTCACCTCTTTCGTCTGATCATTTGTGCTGCTCTTCCCTGGTCCATTCTTGACAATCCATTTCTATGGGATCTGTTGGCAGTTATTAACACTGGATATTTGGTTCCAGATCGCTCGGCCTGGATTACTACCCATCTCAGCCGTGAGGTGGCCTTAGCTTCAGAAAAGGTTCTCTCGTTCCTTCGTGGAATTGATTCTTTTTTGACTTTCTCATTTGATGGGTGGAGCTCTCGAGGAAAAGATGAAATATATACTGGCCATATCCAAACACCACTCCGGCAATCCTTCTTCTTTGATGGCTTTATCTTCGACCGTGAGTCGACTTCGGGAAGCAATATTGCTGAAAGATTAACAGAGGTTCGTGAATTTATATATTTGAGATCCGATCATCTTCACCAATCTATGCTAGGCTATTGTACAGGTTGGCCCTAAGCGCTTCGGGGCCATTGCTTCTGATGGTGCCATGAACTGCAGGAGAGCGAGCCGTATCATTTCGGAGAAGTGGTCATGGATTTTGACATTTGTTGATCCACTCCACGAGCTCAATCTGTACATGAAAGATTTGATGAAGATACCATTCTTCAAGGAGGTCAGTCCGTCTCCCAATTTAACAACAATAGAAACTTGATAGCAATCCAATTCAGATGCATACCGTGCTTTTTGCGATTGCAAATTACTTCAGCCACAGCAACTATGGCTCTAGCCATCTCAAAGCTGAGCGAAAAGAGATGGAGATCCCTCGCAGGATTAAAAGTCATTGCGCAACCCGTTTCTCAACTTGGTATATAGTTGCAAACTCATTAGAAGATTGTTTTTCAGCTATTTTCGGTATCGTCAGAAGAGGGGATGTCAAGTTTGATACCAAGGCCATATGTAAAAGAAGCATTCTTGATTCTCAAGTAGTTCAATCATCATCTCATTTATTCTTCATTCTAGACAAAGCGCCTAAAACCATATGTTATGGAGCACATGATGGAGAACTTCACCTTTAGGCGGAACTTGAAGGCTCTAATTCAATTGCTCACAGCACCAGCTGAAGGCCTTCGAACCTTGGAAGGACAAAACACAACATGTGCAGACGTCTTTTTTGTTTGGGTGTCCATTGCTTGGCACCTTCGAAACCTCCTTGCTTTGGACAATGCAATTCTGCTCGACTTAACGACTGAGATTACAAGTGTCTTCAATGCTCAGTTTGAGTTGATGATAGAGAATTCCCCTCACAATGCTCATCTTCTTGCGTATTTCCTTGATCCAAGTTTGTATTCATTTTAGTCCTATTTTGGTCATGCTTCTAAGAACTCAATAGATTACCACCTTCATGGTGGTCTCAAGCTCAACCTCCCACATCCTCGAATTCCACTCAACAAGGAAAACTATCCATATTTACTACGGGAGCTTATCAAGTCTGCTACAATGATTCTTTATGGTGAGCAGAAGAAGGAAAATACTGGAGGTCCAGAGCAGGCCCAACGGCTCATCTCTCAACTGATTTCATATGCGTATCACGAGGCTCCATTTAATCGTCCAAGGGATCCTGAGAGTTCACCATTGGACTGGTGGATTAAGATTGGATGTGATTCATCAGCTGATCAACTCTCGGTGAGTTCACTTCCCTTGACATATGCATCTGTTCTCATGTTTGATGCAAGCGCATTGGAAAAAAGCTTTTCTCGGTCACGCCTCTCGAAGTTTGTGATGAGAGGACAGCATCACGCTTGGGGTGGTTCAACTCGCCACGACACAGCTCCATTGACCCCCAAGGCCTTATCAATAGCGTCAAACTGAATGAGTTTTACCTGAATGGTCTCAAGGATGGTGACTACAAGCACACAGCTCATTTAGATCTTTCTCGCATGAAGGATCAGTCTGAGTCAGCTGTCATCCAACATCTTCCTGCTCCCAGCTTGATGGATCTTCTCAATCATGAACCTGAGGAAGAGTCGGAAGACGTCCTTTTCAGCAATCTTGATCCCTTCGATCTCGATGAGGTGGATCGGTACCCCACCGATGAAGCACCTGCCACCATTCGACGGACTTCTGCCATTCCTGCAGTTTCGAAATATGTTGACTTAGACAGTGAGGGCTTGAGATTGCTCTTGGATCCTGCAGCTTACTCGCAGCACGCAGCGGAGACAAGCAAAAAGGGGCCGACTATTCAAACTCCCACCGTGACCGAAACACCTGATGACTATGACCCTTTTGAGCTTTTTTAGTCTCCAAACCGTGAAAGATACCCCAGTACTACATATTTCGGCTTTGATAATTGAGTTGTTACGTTGATTTCTAAGTTACTACAAAGTTACCTAACTTACATAGTTACTGTAAGTTACCGGACGGTCTCAAAAAGCAAAGTTACAGGTGACGGTAAGTTACAAAGGCCGCGACCAAAGTGACCCAGGGCTAATGCCGTAGCATCTACCTTCGAAATGCAGAGTTGAATCTTGTTGTTAGGAAAGTGGTGGCAGCCATCACACCGAGGGAATGAGCAATGAATCAAGTGAACAACGATCTCAGGTGGGATGACGCCGTGGCATCTATTCTGGTCACCTTCGAAACGCGGATTTGAACCCGACTTTTGTTTTTTTTAGGAAGGTGGTGGCCATCATAACAGGGGTCCGAGCGATGGACCAAGGAGACCGAGGAGACAATCAACTCCGGTGGGTCGATCCATTCCAGTCGCCTTCCGAAACGCAACGCTGAACCCCACTTCAGCCTTCTCCGGCCAGTGATGATCCTTGGACTGTGGTGGTGTGTCAATGCTTGCAGCATCTTGTCAACTCCGGAATGTGCCTCACTTGCCGTTTTTAGCTTATGCATCCTGATAATAGAAGTGGAGGAATAGTTCTGTCACGTCTGTCATTCCTCAATGGACAAACGCTGGAGTTCCAACGTACCTCCACGTTGCCATGGAATAGAACCCCTACGTATGATCTTTTTTTTCGCAATACACTGCGCTCTGACTTTTTGTATATATAGACAACAGGATGATCCAAGTGGACAGGTGGGTTGATACCATCGCCTTTCGAAACGCAAAGCTAAACTCCACTTTAGCATATCCGTTACACTTGTGACGTGATTCCTTTTGCTGATGGGTTTGTATGTCAATCCTGCAGCATCCAGTCATCTCCGGAACGTGAAACTGAACCCTTTCTATTTCCAGCATGGTCGAACTTTTCGTGACAATGGACGACTAATGCTGACAGTATTGTTACGTGAGAATACCTGGAGGATCTTCTATTCGTATGATCTCTTTTTTCAGGTCATAATAGACTGCATGCTGACCTTTGCGATGTGTATATAGACTACGGGAGGGACCAGATGGACAACCACTTCATGGACAACCACTTCATGTGGGTCGATATCATGGCAGCTACTCCGAAACCCAAAGCTAAACTCCACGTTAGCGTGCCGATTACACTACAAAAGAGTTCCTTCAGACTCATGGGACAGTTCGTGAGGTGACTAGATGCTGTAGCATGACGCACATGAAACTGAAGCTCACTTGCTGTTTTTAGTTTTTTCAAGTGTTTTTCGCGCCAAATGAAGAGCGCCTGCTGACATTTCATCGATATTCCAATGGAACATGGTTGGTCTCAGACCCCGGTTCAATCCAATGGCAAGGAACCCACGTCTACGGGGATTGAACGGGCCGGACTATAGACTTGCGTTTACCTTGATCTCAGCTGACCCTGCCCAACAGCATTAAATCAAAACCAGTCAGATTGTGGAGGTGCTGGATTTGACTTGTGTATTTTTCTATACCCAATGCGAACACTCCGGAACAATTCTTCAATCGTATTCAGAATATGTTGACGTTTTAAATGCTTTGTTTGTCAGTTTGAAAAGGTACACCCAGACATCTTTCGGTGATGAGTCTGATAATTTTCGGCGACTGGAGCTTCCATCTTCATGAATTCCATGTGTCACTTGGACTTGGCTGAGTGTTGTTGTAACCGTTGACCGACGAGTTCGCGCAATGCTACTCTGTTGATAGGCTGGAAAATGGGAACCACAGAATGCGCTTCTTGCGGACCCTATCAAACAGCGTCTGTGGTGTCGATCTCTCCCTCACCATTCCAAATGTGCCGCCATCCAACACCGGTCCATCAACAGCAGCATCGGCCTCGAAATCGACGTCTTTAGGCCCTGGCTCGCGATCTGAGACGCCCAGATCGTCCAGACGACCGAAGAGGCTCAAAGCGATTCTGTCTGACAGATTCTGGTTGACAGATCTCGACTCGCTATCCATCCCACTCTCCTCTATCCACTCCACGAGGTTCCTTAGTACCTCACGTTCGAGGTCAAACCCCCAGACGGCGGATTAACCGAAGGCACGAGCGTCATCGTCCGATGCAGGGATCGCGCCATGTTCGAGTTTGTTAGCCTGAGAGCAATCGATGAGGAGGAGGAGGGTTTGCCTAAGTCTTATTGGTTGTGCAAACCCACGATGTTGTCCAAGATCAACATGCCTAAGTAACTGCGCCAGATCGTGATGAGGATGTCGATGGGTCCAAAAGCTCTCAACGGGCGTAGAGGGGTCTGATCAAGTCCGTCGTGGAGCAGTCGGCGTTGGTCACGATGAAACCTTTTTTTCAGCGGCAGCTTGTGCAGGATGATACGAATTGACGAGCGGGACGATGAGCGGGACCACACATCACATGAATAACACTCGGCTCGCTATCCATCCCACTCCCCTCCCTGTCCACGAGATTCGGATAGCCTGCCTTTGGCCCAATAACTGAAAGCACGAATGTCATCGTCCGATCAGGGATCGCGCTAGAGAAGACGCGTGAGAGAGAGTCATATCGACGAAGACTTGCATATGTCTCCTCGGTTGAATCGGTATTTGATGGTAGTCTAATGCTGCATGGGGAAGCGTTCCTGTTGATAACCTGCCTGGCTACGAACTTTGATCTCACTTACCATCGTCCCGCTGGAGGACTTTTCGGCCTGAGGGCCTCAGTTCGTTTCAATCAGGAGACGGCTGAACATTAAATTAACTAATTCTAAGTAGTGTATCTAGCCGGTGCTAAGGCTACCAAGTTAGCCTTAGCGGAAGTGATTGAATATGAATATGATGCAGGACAGAGAAAATGCATAAAATTACAGAGAGGCGCCATTTTCCTGATGGAAACGAATCGACAGTCGGCATGGGAGTGGGTTCATGCAACTGACGGGCTTCAAGGGAAACCGGAAACCGGGAAACGGGAAACTTGAGTAGAATGCGCTCCTTGCAAAGCCCATCAAACGACATCTGTCTCGTCCAGATCAAACAGCCACGACGCCGCGTCAGGCTGCATCAACTGAGATTGTGCCGGGTCCAAGTCTTTTTTAACCCAATGTCTGAGCGAAATCATCCCCAGGCTGGCCCTCACCCACCACTCAAGTACTCACTACCGACTAAGTAATCCAACTCTCTGAATACTATGCGTTTTTCCTCTGTCGTCGTTTTTGCCGCTTTTGCTTTCTTGGCGTCCACCTCTCCAATCGACGATCACAGCCGAAGGAGTAATTCTATTGGGGTTAATCCTTCCCATTCTACGAGACCGTATCCACGACTGACCTCCGCGCTTCTCCATTTAGAGACGAGCCTCACATTATGAGGTGAGTGGATGCCATGCATGGCATCTATTCCAGCCACCCTCCGAGACCCAAAGCTAACCTCCACTTTAGCCTCCTCCAAGCACTAATCATGATCCTCATGATCCGACGGTATGTCAATGCTTGCAGCATCTTGTCAGCTCTGGAACGTGCCTCACTTGTTGTTTTTAGTTCATTTATGATACTGTTCAACGTGGAAAAGTAACCAAGTCGGATGTGTCATTCCGTAATGGAAGACTGAAGGCCTTCTATCCTACCTCCGCGGTCCCATGGGACAGACCGGCCGAGTATGATTTTTTTCCCGAGATCATAATAGGCTCCGCGCTGACCTTTGCGTTGTAGATATGTACAACGGGCTAGTCACTATGGACAAGTGAGTCGATGCCACGGCCCCTATACCAGTAGCCTTTCGAAGCACAAAACTAAATTCCACTTTAGCTTACCGGTTTAACTTTCAACGAGTATGATTCGGTATGCCGATGCTGCAGCATCTAGTCACCTCCGGAACGTGAAGATGAACCTTACTTGCTGCTTTTAGACCATGCGAGATTATCGTGCAGATGGAAAAATAGAGCTGACATCGGTCAAAGAGGAAGGACTATGGTTGCATTTCTACCCTAGACCCCCCCCGTATGATCCTTTTTTTTGGATTATAATAGATACTGCGTGCTGACCTTTGCGTTGTATATATTGGACTAAGTGGACAATCGGAGGTCGGTCGATGCCGTGCGGCACCTATTCCAGTCTTTCTAAACACAAAGCTAATAAACTCCATTTTAGACCGGACCCACTACAAGCGAGGAACTCCACTCTGATGGCACGGTGTGTCAATGCTGCTGCATCTAGTCACATCCGGAACGTGAAACTGAACCTCGCTTGCTGTTTTTAGTATGTTCGCTCGTTGTATGATAATGGAGAATTAAGAGGGAAAATTTGGAGAACCCCGCAGGGGGTATGGAAGAGTTCTGCCGACGAGATCCCACCCCAGTATGATCTTCTTTTCGGGTCATAATAGACTGTGCTGACTGACTCTTGCGTTGAATATATAGACAATCACCTCACACCGGCAATCAACACGCCGGACACACGGGCGACTCGCACTGATCTTAACCCTGCCCAAAGGAGCAAATCAAAATCGGACCATTCTTGTTTCTGATAACTCGGAGAGACGCACCGGAGGTTGTTGGAGGCGCTAGATTTGACTTGTATTCGAAGACTGGAACAAATCTTCAGTCCTAGGTATTTATATACATATGTTGACATTGTAGATCTGACTTTGTTCATCCGTTTGAAGTTCTCGACGAGAGTCTCACAATTTTCGGCGACTACGATCAGATGGTAGTGGACTTTCACTCATTACGAGGTAGAGTCGATTCATACATGCTGAGGCGTGGAAAATTCCTATTTGGAGAACAAGCTGAAGGGGCAAGCCGGAGGTTGGGTCCCCTGAAGCTTGTTTGGAGAACGCCACTAATAATTAGTATATGACGGCCATCGCATTCATCAAAACTCTGCTGAACGAAGCGGTAATGATTGCATGTAAATGCCGTTGACTGCCACCAGTCTCGAGAGTTCGACCCGCTTCTTGGGGCGACCAGCGGCCACTCTCAAATAGCGAATTAACATGGTCAGTCATAATCAATCTGTATCACTTTTCACCGAAAACGTGGACAGCAACCAAGATACCATGAACTAGGCAGCGCTGAATAGTTACGAGAAGCCATATGACCACAGTGTTTTGTGTGGGTTAAACATGCTAGCAATGACAAATCTCTGTTCCTCCAGTGCGACTGAAGGGCCGCATTTCAACTGACATCCACCTAGAGATGTGGCTATCTTGAATGCACCAGCCCCATTGCCTCCAACCTCCCTCCCGTGGTTAGTGATGTCCCGTGGCTTTGGATGGCTCGGGCTTTCCAAAAACTCAAGCCAATCGCACTCTTCACATCCTTATCGTACCTATTATCTACTCCCCAAAAGAACCTTGAGTATAGCCAAATATCTTCCCAGAAGATAAAGGCAACTAACAAGGACTATGCCCAGGATGAGAGACAATATCTGTAGATGGTCGCTTAGTGTTGCCTTGGAATGTTGGGATCAGGGTGAAGCTCACATACATGGCGTCCATTTCTGGGTCGCGAGTTCGCCCTGTCCTGGGATGAACATGATCAACACCAGCCAGCCTAACGAGCACGCCAATCCGGTCTACACGCCAATCCAGTTCTTCGCTTGGCACTTGGCAAGTCCCGATCTATTGATAGACATCCAATGAGTAGGAAGCGGGCAGAGCTCGCTCGCCTCACGAGTAGGGGTGGAAGCGAAGAAAGTTGACGGATCGAGGCACAGGGCAAATATTGGGTGACAAGGAAAGTATATCAAGCCACGTTTGCGGAGAAGCCGCAAGCCGAGTTATAGCGTCAGTGGAAAAGAGACGGCGGTGCGTAGGGCGCCCGACCTCGAGGGGCTATTCGACTAGGACTTTCTTGTCTGTGCCAGCAAGAATACTACTTGGTGTTGTGCATGTTTGAAGGGTTCTAAACGTTCATTGCGGGTATCGAGGGAAAACCGAAAATAGAATGCGCTCTTCCAAAGCCCATCAAACAACATCTGTATCGTCCACATCAAACACGACATCGCATCCCACAGCTTGCATCACAATGATCATGATTCACAACATCAATTCGATTGGGATTATGCAGGGTCCCAGTTTTTTATACTCGATGTCTGAGTGATTCAGCCCCAGGCTGGCCCTCACGCACCGCTCACTACTGACTAAGTAATCCAACTCGAGTCTCTGATCACTATGCGTTTTTCCTCTGTCATCGTTTTTGCCGCCTTTGCTCTCTTGGCATCCACCTCTCCAATCGACGGTCACAATCGAAGGAGTAATTCTCTTTGGGTAATCCTTCCCATTCTACGAGACCATATCCGCACGTCTGACCTCCGCGCTTCTCCATTTAGAGACGAGTCGCACCCAATTCTGAGGTGCGTCGATGTCATGGCATCTATTCCAGTCACCTTCCAAGTACGGAGTTGAACCCCGCTTGTTTTTAGAAATCTGATGGCAACCAGAAGACTGCCGGAAGCAGCGCACCAAATAGACAATTAAATAGACAATTACTTCTGGTGGGTCAATGACATGCCATCCATTTCAGTCGCAAAGCTAACCGACACTTTAGCCTCCTCCAAACGATAATCGTGATCCTCGTCCTGAAACGGTGTGTCAATCTTGCAGCATCTTGTCAACTCCGTGCCTCACTTGCTGTTTCTAGGTTATTCTACCAGATGTGATCCAAAACGGAGTAAGAGTGTCACATGTAACATTCGTAGATGGACAATCAGCGGATTTCAAATACACTTCCACGAACCCATGGGACAGACTCCCCACGTATGATTGCTTTTTTCATAATAAACCGCGTTCTGACCTTTGTGTTGTATACATAGACACCATGATGCACCAAGTGAACAGGTGGGTCGATGCCGTGGCCCTTCTACCAGTCGCCTTTCGAAACGCAGAGCTCAACTCCACTTTAGCCCGCCGATTACACTTTTGACGAGATTCATTATCCTGGCGGGTTTGTATGTCAATCCTGCAGCATCTAGTCACCTACGGAACGCGAAACTGAACCTCACTTGCTGTTTTTAGTATGGTCGAACTTATCGTGAAAATGGACTACTAAAGGCGTGTTTTGTGAGTCGGATGGATAGAGAATGGATGCTATTCTTTCCGTATGATCTTTTTTTCAGGTCATAATAGACTGTGTACTGACCTTTGCGTTGTATATATAGACATCCATCTCAGGTGGGTCGATGTCCGGGCAGCTACTCTAGTCGCTTTTCGAAACGCAAAGCTAAACTCCATGTTAGCATACCAGTTACACTATAAAGGAGTATGTTGGGACTCATGGAAGGGTTCGGGAGGTGACTAGATGCTGCAGTATGACATACGTTAAACTGAACCGTGCTTGCTGTTTTCAGTATCGTCAACATTTTTATGGGCCAAATGGAGAAGAAGTGCTGTCATTTCAAAGAAACTTCCTTGGTGCATGGAGGGTATCGACTCCTGCCCGGATCTCATGGAAAAGATTCCCAAGTATGATCTTCTTTTCAGTTCACAATAGACAGTGTTGACCATTGCTTTGTATATTATAGATAGCGGGGCGATGAGGCTCGCCGCCATTGAACGGGTCTGACGTAGCGAGTTGCACTGATATTTATATCAACCCTGTCCAATAGCAGCAAATCAAAATCGGTCCATTCTTGTTTCTAGTTACTCGCAGAAGGTGCTGGATTTGACTTGTGTATTTTTCCATATTCCTTCAAGGCGAACGCTGGAACAATTCTTCAGTCCTAGGTAGATATGTTGACATTTTAAAGGCTTTCTTTATCCATTTGAAGAAGTTCCCGACGAAACTTGAAATAAACACCAGGCATCCGTCAGTGATGAGTCCAAGTCTGACAAATTTCGGCGACTACTTTCACTCTTTGCGAGGTAGAGCCGATTCATACACGCTGACGTCATATCACCACTGGCATGTTCGATGTTGTGATGTAGCCTGATGCGGGTGGTAGGTACTGATGTCATTTGATGGGTCAGCAAGGATTTACACGTCTCGCATTCATCGAGAGTGTCTTTAAACCGATAAAAAAGCTTCTAAAATGTCAACATATCTGAATACATAGTATTAACAGTGTTCACATTGAAGGACAAGTAAGGCTCCAACCGTTTAGTATCCGTATACTCCTCAGAGGTGAGATATACAGATACAGTTGTTTAAACCGTATAACTATCTATATACGTACTAGATAAGTGTCGGCTGACGCCGACAGCGACCTTGCTTGGTGGTGGGCATGTCATCAGTGTTGTTTAGCTGGGTGTCGTTGTCATTTATTATAATGAATCTGTTGTACGAAACAATACTATAGTTTCAATCACCTTTTTTTTTCGTTTAGTTGAACGGCATGTCGGTCGACAAATTTACGAAAGTACTCGTCCTTTTGAAGGAACAAAAAAGAGTGCATGAAGTGTTGTATCATTTTTTATGACGTTTTCGTGACGGTGATGTTACGTAGGAACGCTTCGATCACATGTGTTGTCGCCATTGAACACCATCAATTTTGATGAAATACCATCATGTAGTGTTGTCAAAGTCGCTAAGTTGCTGTAGCCAGTAATTTACCTACAAACCCATGTACGTTCAATGCCAGTGTCTATATATATATACACTCAAGACAGTCCATTATGACCTGAAAAGAAGATCATAACGCGGGGGCTTTGGCAATCAGGTAACGTGGGTAGGATAAATTAACCCCCATTCCCCATTGGGGGCTCTCCGAATTGTCGCCACCAGTACTCCACTTGGGTCATAAAAATGGCGAAGGTACTAAAAACAATAAGTGAGGTTCAGGTTCAGGTTCCGGATGTGACTAGATCTGCAGCATTGACACACCGTGCCATCAGACAGAAGTTCCTCGCTTGTAGTGTAACCGGGCTTAAATGGAGTTTAGCTTTGCGTTTAGAAAAGCGACTAAAATAAATGCCGTGGCATCGACCCACCTGAGATGGTTGTCCACTTGGTCCAATATATAAAGCATGTCAGCACGCAGTCTCTTATGGCCTGAATAAATGATCATACGCGGGGGGTCTAGGATAGAATGGCCACCATTGTCCTCCGTATTTCAACAACGATAGCATCATTTCTCCATCTGGCCCACGATAATCTCGCATTAACTAAAAACAGCAAGTGAGGCTCAGTTTCACGTTCCGGAGGTGACTACATGATACCCCATGATCACACTCGTTGAAAGTGTAACCGGTACGCTAAAGTGGAGTTTAGCTTTGTGCTTCGAAAGGCGACTGGTGTAGATGGCGTGGAACCGACCCACCTGAGATGGTTGTCCACTTGGTCCAATATATATAATGCGAAGGTCAGCACGCAATCTATTATGACCTAAAAAAGATCATACGCTACGGGTCGTTCCCATGGGACCGCGGAGGTGGGATAGAAATCCTTTGATCGTCCATTGCGGAATCTCACATGCGACCGCACTATAATTCCATTTTCCCCAACCTCTGCCTGAATAATCTAAGAACAGCAAGTGAGGCAAGTTTCTGAGTTGACAAAATACTGCTGCGTTGACACACCGTCCTATCATGATGCCTGTTTGGAGTGTCATTCGTATGCTAAAGTGGAGTTTAGCTTTGCGTTTCTGAGGGCGACTGGAATAAATGCCACGGCATCGACCCACCCCAGGTGATTGTCCACTTCTGCTGCTTTCTCCAGCGTGGTGGTTTCCACCTTCCTAAAAACAAGTGGGGTTCAAACGTTAAACTCCGCATTTCGAAGGTGACTGGGATGCCACACCTTAGGCTTGCCTGCGATTCGTCTCTAAATGAAGAAGCGCGCAGGTCAGACGTACGGATACGGTCTCGTACAATTGGAAGGATTACCTGAAGAGAGTTATTCCTTCGATTGTAAACGTCGATTGGAGAGGTGTATGCCAAGAGCGCCAACGTGGCGAAAATGATGACAGAGGAAAGGCGCATAGTGATGGTGATGAGGACCAGCCTGGGGATAATTCCGCTCAGACATCGGGTTTAAAAAGACTGGAACTCGGCATAATCTCAATCGATCCGATGTTGTGCAATCGTTGTGATGCAGCCTGATGCGGTGTTGCAGTTGTTTGATAGTGACAGATATTATTTAATGGGCTTTGCAAGGAGCACATTCTATTGAAGCCAATCAGTCGCATGCAACCGACTTTGTCTCAATGAACCCTCAGGCGGAACCAACTTCCTTCCAAAAAGCTTGAACCAAGACACCTGTGGATACAACAAGATATTGAATAGAGTCAAAAGATATCAAAAATTGTAACCAGTGGGTTATCAATAGGAACACTCACGACCATGGTCACATTCGGCGATTCCGCTAAGCCGAACAACGCTTTCCACATGCATCATTAGACCACCATCAAAAACCGATTCAACTAAGGAGTCTCCTCATATATATAGCTCTCTCACACGTCTTCTCTAGTAGACTAAAAAACTCGCAGATCGCGAGCTAGAGACTGAGAACGGCGATGCCGATACATTCAGATGCTGCTTTGGTGGGCCGGCGTTGAATTGCGACACGAGAGATCGATGCCAGGGTTGACGGTAGTGATGGTATTTCGTGACGTGGACGATAGGTACAGATTGTCGAGATTGTAACTGGTTTGCTCCTATTCTTTGAATCTTTGAGCAGCGCAGGCGCTGTGGAAGGATGAAAGGGGAGGAGGGGATCAGATCCATAATGTAGTGTGGTATGCGAATGTAGGATTGATCTGACTCGCGGCAGCCAATTATTTTTGGGTCGTCAAGTGTAACACCTGTTTCCCGATAGCGCCGTTCCTCCCATATCACTAAGCTTGCCCGCGGAACGGTAAGTAGTCGTGACGAATTTGGATTCATGGGATGTAGTGTTACCCTGGAGGAATATTTGCGCAGAAACTCCTTCTCTGCGTCGGGCAAGTTCTTGGTCTTGAAGCACAATGTCTACCCTTTGCGGATCGCAGTCAGAGTGTGAGCAGTGCATGATAATCTCAGAAATTTGCCGTATTTGCAGCCTTTACATTGGAAGGGCAAAAAGCAAGATATTGCGCGCTAGTGAGGGTGTGCAGTTTCGACGAACCCTGAAGCATACCGCAGGGGGGCCATACTGCAGGGTGAGCAATTGAAGATCCTGGATGTCAAAGTCTGATAGGCGCTGGCATGACATGATGGACGTTTCTGTCAATCTGATTTGTATGCGAGTGTTTGTGCGCGACACGGACAAGTGCGGTGCTCGTGGTCGGCGGCTGCAAACCCGCCTGTCCGTCACCACCATCATGTCGTCCAAGGCGCCGGCTCCCGCAAACCTTTATTTGACAACTATTCCAAACAAGAACGCCGATCTTGAGGAAACATGGTCATACTTGTATGATGGCGTCGAGCATATCATGTTGAGGGTCGAGGAGGGGCTATCCTTCACGGCATATACAAACCTGTATACGACCGTGTATAACTACTGCACCACTTCAAGAATGCAAACCAAGCCTGAGGGACATAAGGGTATGCGCGTCGTTCTGGCATGTGCCACACTGATTCATATCATGTCGCTAGCAGGGGCGAATCTGGTCGGCTCTGACCTATACAACAAACTAAGTGTCTATTTTATGGAGCATTTCAAGCCGATGATACAGGTTTGTCTTTCATATGTGCATCTAGTGGCACTGACACGAGCTTGTCAGACCACTGAAAGGTTGCAAGATGTTGATCTCCTTCGCTACTATGCAGAACAGTGGGATCGTTACACCACGGGTGCCAGCTATCTGAATCGGTTATTCATCTATCTCAACCGTTACTGGGTTAAGCGGGAAAGGGACGAGGGAAAGAAGACTGTGTACCCTGTTTATACGGTATAACCACTTTTCTTCCATCATCAGGCTGCCTCTGAACGCGCGCTGCAGCTTGCTTTAGCACAGTGGAAGCAGGGCTTTTTCATGCATGTCCAGCAAGACGACGCAAAACTCATAAACGCCGTCCTTAGGCTAATCATGCAGCAACGCAACGGTGAAATGATAGACCAAGGCCTCGTCAAGAAAGTCGTCGACTCTCTGGTCTCACTTGGTCTTGATCACACAGATCCCAACAAAGAATGCCTTGACATCTATAAGGAACACTTTGAGACGCCGTTCATCATCGGAACCGAACAATACTATAAGAAGGAATCAGAAACCTTCCTGGCCGAGAACTCCGTATCTGACTATCTCAAAAAGGCGGAGGATAGACTACGTGAGGAAGAAGACCGTGTGGAACGTTATCTACACACAAAAACGAGAAAGGAGTTGATCGCCAAGTGCGAACATGTTCTCATAAGAGAACATGCAGAGCTCATGTGGGAGAATTTCCAATCGCTTTTGGACTATGACAAGGACGAAGACCTACAACGCATGTATGCGCTCTTATCGCGCATTCCCGAAGGTCTTGAACCCTTGAGGAAGCGTTTCGAGGCACATGTTAAGCAAGCGGGTTTATCGGCAATCTCAAAGCTAGTCGGTGAAGATGGCAATACCGATTCACTTGATCCCAAGGCATACGTTGATGCGCTGCTGGAAGTGCATCGGAAGAACTCTGAGATTGTGAATAGGAGTTTTAAGGGGGAGGCAGGATTTGCAGCGAGTTTGGATAAGGCATGCCGAGAGTTTGTCAATCGCAATGCTGCGACTGGCACCTCTTCTACCAAGTCGCCGGAGCTCATCGCGAAACATGCAGATATGTTGTTGAGGAAGAGTAACAAGGTTGCCGAGGAAGACGATCTGGAGGGCGAGCTCAACCGTGTGGTAAGAACATTGATCCTTGATCCATATCATCTCTTATCAAAGATTCCAGATGATTCTCTTCAAGTACCTCGAGGACAAGGACGTTTTCCAGACCTTCTATACGACAAAGCTTTCTAAACGCCTAATTCATGGTGTATCTGCATCTGATGAAGCAGAAGCGAGCATGATTTCGAAGCTCAAAGAGGCCTGCGGCTTCGAATACACGAACAAGCTCCAGCGCATGTTCACAGGTGCGTGTATGCCATCATCCCGTTTACCCAATCTCACGCCCTCCTAGACATGAGTCTCAGCAAAGATCTTACCGATTCTTTCAAGGAGCGTATGATTCAAAATCATCCAGATGATCAAGACATCACATTCAGCATCATGGTTCTCGGTACCAACTTCTGGCCCCTGAACCCACCTACGCACGACTTTGTCATTCCCACGGAAATCGCAACAACTTATGACCGCTTTCAAAAGTATTATCAGACAAAACACTCTGGCCGCAAGCTCACCTGGTTGTGGAATTATTCTAAAAACGAACTACGCACGAACTACTTGAACCAAAAGTATATTTTGATGACAAGTTCGTACCAGACGGCGGTGTTGTTGCAATACAATAGACACGACACATTGTCGCTGGACGAAATACAAGCAGCTACGGCGATCTCGAACGATATCCTTTCCCAAGTCTTGGGTTTGCTCGTTAAGGCAAAGATCCTGATCAACGAAGAGAAGGATCAGTATGATCTAAATCCTAGTAGGTTATCTCCGAACTGATCTATGATATGATTGATGATCGGTGATATTTAGATTTCAAGTCTAAGAAGATTCGAGTAAATCTCAACTTACCTATCAAGGCTGAAGTTAAAGCCGAGTCTTCTGATGTCTTGAAAGCTGTTGACGAGGATCGGAAATACGTTATCCAAGCTACGATTGTCCGGTACGCACCAGGATATGTATGTGGGATGACTATGTCTGAACATGCTGTACCTAGTATTATGAAAGCGCGGAAGACACTGAAGAATCAGGCGCTTATTCAGGAAGTTATTTCCCAGATTTCTCAACGGTTCGCACCCAAGATCCCTGACATCAAGAAGGTGAACTTCTGGTTATCATGGTTCCACAACGGAGCTAATGTCGCTCTTGATAGGCTATTGAGACACTTCTTGAGAAGGAGTATATTGAGCGCGTTGACGGATCAAAAGACACATTTGCTTATGTGGCATAGACGGACTCTTCCCTCGTATCTATCATCACACAAGGGCTTTCCTATGCTCGATATACTTGTATCACAGAATTCTCTTCCTCACGCCGCCGGTCCTGCCCTTGTCTTACACGTTGTGTATCCTATACCATACTCCATTTGATTGTAATGTTCTACACGGGAACTTGTGGCATTGTGAAATTTTGGCTCACACGTGCGCTCAGTGCATCGATGAGCTTAAAGTTGAACGTATCCCAGAAGGGACTGACGCGGGTGTTTGCAATTGAGACGTAACGTAACCACAGCCAATTCAACACGGCGTTGAGTTAGACTCACTCCAATCTGAGAATCGCCCCTTTTCTCATCCTTATTTGAGCTTCCACAAGCGTATTTGAAAAAGGTTATGCTTGTTGTGGTCGCTACCCTTATCACGCTGCTGCGCACGCAGGCCCTTTAAATACAGACTCTTCACCGTGAAAAACAGCGTCGACTCGCTCATCTTGACGGACAATGGCGCATCCTGTATTCTGGCCTACGAGAATTTTTTTCTATCCTATCGGCAACACGCCCGCCGTGTGTCTGACAAGCGAGCTGCCGCCCGAGCAATCCGCAGACATTTTATCGCTCGGATGTGGCGATGCTCGAAACATCTTGTATACCGTTTATGCGGATCTAGGTGCTCGTATGCGGTTTTCTTAGTTATCAAGCTTTCAGAGCTCATCTCCGTTTCAGCGTCCAGGCCTCTGGATTTCACATGTTGTGATATCGATCCGGCTGTTCTAGGTTCGTCAATCTATCTCTCGGCGAGAACAGCGCTCAGGCTGAGAATCTCATTGTCGTTGACATTAGCTCGCAATGCCCTGCTTTATACCCTTATTGTGGATTTACCCTCTGAACGAGCCGAAGACTCTATACAGAAGATCTGGAATTTCTACTATCACTTTTTCATCGACCAAGGAACTCTAGACATGGTACTGAAGCAGTGTCAGGTCCTAATCGATCTTTCTCCAGACGTCACTACTTGGAATAATAGCAAATACGGTGCCTTCCTTCGCTTTTCGTCTGCTCTTTCGTTGTCCGCGCTCCGCAGACATTGGGAGTTGTATGTTGAGACGAAGAACATTTCAAAAGTCGAAAAAGAGTCTTTGCACTCTGAGTTCAGGAAGAACAGATACACAGATCGATATGACGTTCAAGGAGGTGGATTAAACATGACGTCGATGCGTTCCGCGGGTCCACTTTTTATGAAGCTGGGGGATACGGGGTTGAAGCAATTTCAGCGCTACTGGAAGACAGGCGTAACCTTTGATGATCCCGCCAAGGTTGCTGCCGCTACAGAGGTAAATCCCACATTTGCGTTCTCTGCTATGGGAAGAGGTTTCGCGCTCCATTACGGATCCGATCCGATCCTATCTTTCCATCTTGCTAAGGCTCTTGCTCCCGTGAGCGGCTCGCCGTCGAATAACAAGACTGTCTCTATTTCTGATCTCGTCAAGTGTGCTGTCGAAGAGTTTAAATCTTGGTGCCTTTCGTTCAACAAGCGCATGAAAGGACAGCGACCTTCTGTGATGATCAGGATTTTGGTTGGTGATGCTATCGCGGCTTGCCGTGCACTACACTACTGTGCCGTTAACGATTCTATTGATCCTGGATTGTACACCAAGCCTTGGAGCTCCGCCTTGATGAAATTAAACGGCGGTGACTATGTGCAGAATGCTCCGAACCGCGCACCTCTGCACTTCGATGTCATCGACACGTCTAATCTCACGGATCACCTAGGCTTGTTGAACATCCTGATTCCTTGTAGGCCGTTAATGCAGAAAAGGCCGTCGTCAGTCATCTTTACCGACACTTTACTCCCATCGAACGAGGGAGGCATGGCTAAG
Source organism: Amanita exitialis (assembly GCA_023014455.1). Classification (NCBI taxonomy): domain Eukaryota; kingdom Fungi; phylum Basidiomycota; class Agaricomycetes; order Agaricales; family Amanitaceae; genus Amanita; species Amanita exitialis. The sequence goes on along the minus strand of JAEBUR010000004.1, from coordinate 380,441 downwards.
GATGGTTTCCTCGAACTATTGTGCGGCGATGTATCCACCATATCCATAATTCTTGACCTGATTCCCGTTTCGTACGTGTCGAACTTTACAAGCCACGCGAATGTCCATGAAATCATAGCGTTGGCCTCAGCTTCCGGTCCTCGCCGACAATTCCACGAACATATAGAATGGAGGATTGGGTCCATGTCTGATTCTGCAGTCGCCGATCAGGAATCTCGTGCAGATCAACGCTTAAAATTCGATGAGCGACAACTCGCCAACTTTTTCTATGGTTTGTATCTGAATATGTATGCTGATGAGAACATGGGCGCCTTGTTCCAACCAGGACTCGCGCTACAACATATGAAAAAGCAGCAGATAATCCACTACAATAGGTTCTGCCTCGCATATATCTTGCGACTCGTGAAGGACAGAATTGATGCCGATTGGGATGGATTCGTCAATCACTTTCACGATCTCATCGCTAGTGACCAGCAACTCTTATTGGGATCCAATAACATTCAAGATATGTTTTGCGCCTTCTACCTTCTTGGGGTATACAGTTTTAGCCCATTTTCTCCAAAGTTCTTCGTGAACCGCCATGAAGTGAAAGATAGCCCCATCAAGGGGTGGAATGACCTACCGCCCGCCGTTTGCATAAGCATTCAGGTTCCCAGGAAGCATTTCAAAGTACTTGAAAAGTTCGACGAACAAGAGATTGGAACTCCGGTCTTGCTTTGCTCTATTGTAGGAGTCGCCTCCCACAACACCTTTCAGCATTATCAATGCTTTTTTGGACGTTTAAATGCTGAATACTCCGATGACCGCAGTCAAGAACCAAGGGTCACTTTTGAAGAGGATCCTAAAGGGTTTCGGAGCTCATCGTCTATCGTCTTTTCTTTTTATGTCCCTACATGGATCTTGGGTATCGAGCCGTCGCAAAAAGTGACTATCTCAATCCGCAGTAATGTAGTCGTGATGATGAGGCTTTCTCCGGTACTCGGACACCTCCTGAATCTATTCTCGGCGGATCTGGCCGACCGAAAATATGTCCACATGACGCGAGAGCGCCCCGGAAATCTAGGTGAACTCCAAAAGCTGCGAAACGTATCATTTAGTAGGTCAACGCCTCTCAACTTCCATCCTTCATGCGACGCTGTCCAAATCGGTCTGGATAGTGCCGGCAGTCAAGTGTCGGTCCTTACAGGACATGCAAATATCCTTGATACCTATGCGAAATCCTCATTAGCCAACGGGGCTGCTATAACCTCCAGTCAAACGTCGCCTCAAGCGATGCAGGTCTTGATTGGAGACTATCTGCACACCATTCCATATCCGTTCCCTATTAATTCAATCAACTGTAAAACTCGGATCGCAAGGAAATCGTTGTACGTTGAAGTGAGTATATGTATCACAAGCAATACATACAGGCTGATTATGCTGCTACAGATCGACGTCAAGATCTCACATCACCTCGGACAAAAAGGAATGTCACTTAAGCCATTTCCCATCGTGAAACACAACAATGTACTTAGCCTATGGAATGTCCATTACGTCGATCTGGACCGACTCCCAGTACTTAACCTATCCTCCCCCGACGAGCTTTCTTTTCTCCGGACGCATGTTGGCATGTCATTCTCTGATCGCGAACGCCGCATTAGTAGGCTTTCGGGATCAGATGTAGACGTCGTGACTCGCGTGAAACAGAGTATCCAACTTTTGTTCCTAGACGGTTGTGGTTTAAGGGCAAGAAGGTGGCGCGCTGTTGGCCTGTGCGACCCTAAAAATGGAGGCGTCTACACTCTGATCTTCGTCAACAACATATGTCTGGACTTGGCATCTCATACGACCGTCATAGACGCGTGCATCGTCCCTCTCACCATTGACCGCTTGGACCGCCTCTTCAAGGCTATTTGTAGTGTCCAAAAATCAGGGTTGATCCAGATAATCACCGATGCGGAGGAAGTTAAAGCGTGGAAACACCTCCTTCCTGCATATACCGAGCGATGCCGCAAGTGGACTCACACCAACAACTGCGAGTATCTCTCAAAAGGCGTTCCGGTGTCGGAAGAAATTGGTGAATCTCCGCTGTGCAGTTGCGGACAGGGAAAAGGTCTCGGAGCATTTTCGCAAGACAGCGAGTGGAAAGATCTTGCGCCCTATGCGACTCGTGCTGCGATCAGCCCTCTCTTCCCGGTATCGTTTGTTGACACGATCGGTGCTGACGTTTTCAACAAGGATCATCTGGATCAAGAGGCGTGTGCCAAGTGTCATGGGCCTGGAAAACCTAAATTGTTGTTTTGTGCAGCATGCAAGGCTGTTCGTTACTGCTCTGCAGATTGCCAAAAGGCAGATTGGAAAATGCATAAACGACACTGTAAAAAGAGTTGAACGAGAATTGTAATTGTATCATGTCTGGTGTTCTTGAGAAACGGTAGAAAAACCCAACAAGTTAGCTCTGCCTATTTGCAGTGAAATGCGAATAAGATGCGCAAGTAAAGCATGGTCACTCGCCGCAACGAGTTATATTAAACATCATAAACACCAAAATGAGATACAGGGCACGCGGACGTGTAAATGGGAGCGTCTAGATACTTATGCCTGACTCTATTTCTCCCAGCAGCATCGTCCCTTCTTTACCTGCGGTAAGAACTAGAAAGAAAGCTGAGAATCACTTGATCGTTAGCGTATGACAAAGGACCCACTAATTGGCTCTTTTGGATGAAAATCGACCGCTGTGACCGTTCCCTTATGACCCGGCAGCTAGTGCAAGAAATTATGAGCGCTTTACATGCACAATGAAGTGGAGCTATGCTTACCTTGTACAAAATCTTCCCACTCTCCACATCCCATATACAAACCATTCTATCTGCCCCTCCCACAGCAACACGTTGTCCACCGTCGTCCCTACTCCATGCGCCTCGTAGGAGAGCGTTCTCGAATCCTGCAGGCGCGCCTTGGAGGATGCGATGTATCCGTGCTGGGGAGGGTGAGAATGGCCGTATGTCGTGGATGATGGTTTGGGATGATAGGGAGGGAGAAAGGAGGAACGACCCGTTGGGGGATAGAGCGAGGGAGGTGGGGGTGTCGGTGTGTCCTATGAGGGTGTACACCTGTGCGTTTTTTCGCATATCATAGACCTGCAAATGCATACATCAGCACGTATACAAGGACTTGGGAAAAATGAACAAAGCCAACGTACGTGAATCTCGTTATCCAGCGCGCCGACGTACAGATTTGTCCCGTCCGCGCTCCAACACACCGCCGTGGCCGGGCAGCCCACCTCGAATGTTGCCACGGGTACTTTTCCCCCGTCCTCACCCGCATCCCATACCTTCACTGTCTTGTCGTCGGACGCTGTGGCGACCAGCTCGGTTCCTGACCCTCCTCCCGCTGCGAGGCTCCTGTCCACAGCGTTGACAATCTCACGGTGTGCCCGGATTTTGCGGACGCGCTCGCCAGTGGTGACGTCCGTGAAAGTCAACGTGTGGTCTGCGGCGACGGAGAAGAGGTGTGGTGAGCAGAGCGACCATTGGAGGTCGATGATGGGCGCTTTGGCATGGCTTCGAAGAAGGCCATAGTTCGCGTTGGGAGGGTAGGTTCGCCAGAGGGCTGTAAGCGAGAACGGACACGGGTGTCAGACACGGAAATTGGACAGACAGAGAAGGAGAAGACGCACATATGCTTCTGTCTGCGGAACAGGCAGCAATGTTCTGTCCATTTGGGTCGAACCGACAGCTCAAGATTTCGGCCTGACTCCAATGCACGTCAGTTCTGATTGTGTCCGTTCGAATCCGGGTGAAAACACACCGAGTGGGCACCAGATAAGCTGATGATGGGTGCTTCCAAGTTGCTTGTCCGATGAACGGACCGAACGAGGCCTTTTTTGTCGTCGCCGGCAGACGAGATGATGAGGTGGGTAGACTGGGTCTCACCCGACTTTGTGCGCTTGATGAGACCTCCTGCGCTGGTCGGGGTGCTGGTGGGCGGAGATGGACCTCGCTTGGACATTTTTCAGTGTTGGGAGCAGGGCAGCAGATGTTACATAAGTACATCAAACAACTTGTACAAAGTGTTACAATCGCAATGTGAGCCCATCAAATAAGATCTATATCGTCTACATTGGTAACAGCCGCGACACTGTATCAGGCTGCATCACAACGATTGCACACCATCAGATCGATTGAGATTGCGCCGGGCCCTAGTCATTTTAATGTCCGAGCGGCCCAATCATCCCTAGGCTGGTCCTCACCCCCGCTCACTGACGACTAACCCAACTATGCGTCTTCCCTCTGTCATCGTTTTCGCCGCCTTTGTGCTCTTGGCATCCGCCTCTTCAATCGACGATCACAGTCGAAGGAGTAATTCTCTTTGGGTAATGCTTCCCATTCTACGAGATCGCATCCGCACGTCTGACCTGCGCGCTTCTCCATTCAGAGACGAGGTAATCCTATGGTGGGTCGATCTATGATACTATTCAGTTACCTTCATATGAAACTGAACCCCACGTCTTTTTAGTATGGAACTACTCAATACCGTAACCAAAGAAGCAATAGACAATCAACCCAGGTGGGTCCATGCCTTGGCATCTATTCAAGTCGCCTTTCGAAACGCAAAGCTAAACTCCACTTTAGCCTACCAGTCGCATGATATATCGTGATTCTCATGGGACGGTGTGTTACTGCTGCAGTACCCTGTCAACTCCGGAACGTGCCTCACTATTTTAGGTTATTCGAGATAAGTTCGTAAATGGACAAATAGTGTCGTCAAACGTGATAATCCACGGTGAACAATTGATGATCATATTCTATCCTACCTCTGCCGTCCCATGGGAAAGACACCCCACGTATGATCTTTTTTTTCCAGGTCACGATAGACTGCGTGTTGACTTTTGGGCCCAGCGGACAGCCATCTCACGTGGGTTGATGCCACAGCACCTATCCCAGCTGCCGTCTGAAACGCAATGCTAACTTTAGGAGACCGAATACACTTTCAACGAGGATCACCATTCTGATGGGTCGGTATGTCAATGCTACAGCATCTAATCATCTCCGGAACGTGAAATTCAACCTCACCTGCTGTTTTTAGTATGACCGAGATTTTCGTAGACATGGAAAAATAATGCTGTCATTTTTGAGACGTAATGATGGGCGTTGGATGATATTCTATGCTAGACCCTCCACGTATGATCTTTTGTTCAGGTCATAATAGACTGCGTGCTGACCTTTGGACCAAGTGGACAACCTCAGGTGGGTTGATGATACGGCACCTATTCCAGTCGCCTGTCGGAATGCAAAGTTAAACTCCACTTTAGCATACCTGTTACACGACAAGCGATGTGCTGAAGGATGATGGGACGGTGTGTCAATGCTTCTGCGCCCAGTCACCTCCGGAACGTGAAATTGAACCTCACTTGCTGTTTTTAGTATATCCACGAATTTTTTGGGCCAGATGAACAACTAGTGCTGTCATATACGAGAATGTCTCATGATGGGCAATGGATAACAGTATATGGCTCCCGGATCCAATGGAGATTTCCCCCCACGTATGATCATCTTTTCAGGTCATAATAGACTTGCTGATCGTTGCGTTGTATAGAGAATGACATAGTACACCTCGCCGGTATGGCGCACCTCGCCGGCAATGAACGGGTCGGACGTATGGGCTGTCTTGATATCAGCTAACCCTGCCCGGGGCAGCAAATCCAAAACGGACAATACATTATTGTTTCTAATGACTCGGAGCGAGGAACCATGCGAGCACTGTCAGCCAGGTATCAGGTGTCACACTTGGACTTGACTGAGTTTTGTTCCAACTTGATTGATTACCGTAATGGCGATGATGGACTTGATCGCCGAATCCAGGGTTCAATTCTCCTAAATAACGCAATTTCATATTGACACATGTCCCAACTTGGTCGAACGGTTCCTACAGTCCGAGAGTCAATGAATATAGACCAGGACTAACGTCAGTGAGGGAGCGAAACCTCTGCGAGACTGTCAGCCACCACCATTGCCAATATAAACTTGTCGAATCGAATCAACGGCCGTTGACCCAAATCCCTGCTGACATCATATCTGAAGTTATCAGTTCGAATTTGGATGAAAACACACCGAGTTGGACGGGAATCATAGATACTCCCCAGTGAATGAGGCCTTTTGTCGTCATCGACTGAGTTGGGTAGACCGGGAGCAGAAGTATGTTACATTGAGTACATCAAACAATTTGTACAAAGAACTTGGTGAAGAACGATTGTAGAACTTAACTACCTACATTATAACACACCAACTACTTCGTTCTTGCCGTCGCTGCTCTTCCGCTCTCCTTTCTTCTTCTCGTCGAATGCGTTCGCGTTCTTCTTGTTGGATACGCAACACCTGTCGTGGCCTCCACATCTCATCAAAATCCTGTCGGATGCCTGCCCAATTCACCCCGTTAACACGCACTCCGGCACGTTCATTTTCCTCTCGTTGTAGATCTTGAGCGTACACCAAGTCTGCCTGCTCTCTCGCCTGTTGCTGCTGCTGGGCATTTTCGTCGAGGATTCCGCCGTGCACACGATTCATATGTTGATAGACCGCGCGGTCCTCATCAAATGCTTGCAGACATATCCAGCAAAAGTGAGTACCGCAGGGGCATTCCATATGATTGCATCCTTCCGTCTTTTGCAAAAACATGCGGCATGACGGACAACGTTTTGCGCCGGCGGTCAGCGCCCATTGATCATTGCGACGTTCCTGCTCTTCGGGATTGCTCATCAGCTCTCGCTCCTCGCATGTCATGCCATCGTGTCCCTCTTTATCGCAACCAGTACAAACGCTTGTAAAACATGAGGGACATGTTAGCACTTTTTTTCCTCGATCGCGACGATACACTTGCGTGCAATCAGGTGTCTTACAGTACTGGAATATCGCCGGCTGCTTCTCGATATAACTCGTGGCAGCTGCATCAAGTAGTTGGTCAAACTGCTGCTGGGAAAGAAATCTTTTGATTACGGGAATGGAGATGGGCATTTTGCACCTATCTTCGTCACCTGCACAGGCAAGAGGAAATTGCTTCCTTTCCGAGGCAGATATGAGGTAATGACGGATGCATTCAGAGCAATAGGCATGCTTGCAAGAGAGAAAAACAGGAGAAGTTGGGTCGTCAAAGCAGACTGGACATGTACCTTCCCCATTGTCTGTATTAGCTTCGTAACCAGACTTCGATTCCTCGATAAGTCGATCGACGATACGGTGGGCTTCCTCTCCGCCACGAACTAGTAATCGGGCAGGTGATGTCAGCTCAAATGCCACAGCATCATCTCCCAATTCCGCCTTCAGTGTCGGTACTCCCTTACGCAAGAAGAACCCCACCGCACGTCGGCCGATGGTAATGGTGGTTTCAAACAATTTCAAACGTTCTACTTCCGCTTCAATCAATTTCAACGCCGCTTCTTTCGCATGACCGTCTGCATAGATTTTCAACGATTTAGTTTTCCAATCACTTCGAATGTAACTATTTGTCCGAGTATTGACGCGATCGAGAAAATCTCGTCCTGCGGTAGACAAGAACGATCGATGCCATAAGGATACATCTAGAGTCTCTCCAAGAACGAGATTCTCCACCCGTACTTTCAATTGTCCGACCGCTTTCTTGTCCTCACCAAGGACACGAATAGAGGCTGAGGTGTTCTTGTCGATGCGTACAAATGCTGCCTTATTATCATCTCTTTCTGAGATGGAATCCCAGCGAGCTTTCTGAGCACGGTACTGAGCGAGGGGGATCGAGATGTTATATTGGATTGGCTTTGGTGAGCTGAGCTGGAATTTGGGGTAGCCAGGCTTTAAAGGCGCCTGGAGCGAATCATATACCCGTTTGACGTCATCCCACGAATGGAATCGTATGCGGACCTTTGCATGGGCCTTGCTGGGATTGGGTGGACTGACTTCAAACATTTCAATTGTGGCGAGTTTTTGCACGTGGCGACGGAGATCTCTTTCGACAGCCTTCGTGCCGAAATTGAGGGAAGGCAAGGGATTGGCCAAAGTACAGCGTTCGGGGTATTTTCGCACCCATGCGGATGCTGTCTCGATAGGTAGATTAGATATTTTGACTGAAGTAGCGACGGCGTGACCATGTGCTTTGTGCAAAATTGCTCGGATTTTTCTACCATCTTTAATGGTGTTATGCAGGTCGTCCACAAGCGCTTGCGCGGTCGGCGTACGATAGCAGTCAAAAAAAATAGTAGCAGTTGGGATCCTCCAAGACACCGTGAGCCAGTTCATGTCAAGCCCCGACAAGCCCATTTTGCTCGGCCCAGAGTCATGGTCGACGGCAAAATCTAGGATTTCATCGTCCCTGAACTCCATGCCATCCAGACCAACAGCGAGGGCCTCGCCTATTTCAGCTTCGACGATGACCCTTGCCTCGATCTTGTGGTTGGATTGTTTCATCTGCTCGACGTAGAACGATGTGGTGTCGACACCCTGCTGGATGAAAAGTTCCTCCACTTCTGCACGACTGGCATCCTGCGGAAGGTTCTTGATAGTGATGTAAAGGCAGTCGAAACCGCACACCATGTGCTGAACTTGCAAGCCTGCGACACAGGTGACTAGGGTCGACGCTCCCAGGACGATCCGCTGGATTGTGGTGTTTGATTCCTTCTTGATGAGGTCCTCTGCCTTTTGTTATTTCAGCTTCGAGGCTCTGAGTGGCAACCAGGAAATGATAACCTTACCTTCGATTCGTGGTTCCATTGACATTGATCTCCTTTGTTACAGCACCCCTTGAGAAAGAAGCGACACGGCTGCTGGTTCTTCGTAACGGTTGACTGCCGACGGTTAGATTGCGCGGCCGTGCTTGTTGATGCGATGGGGAATGTAGGGGCGCTCTAGAAAACAAGAGGTCAGAAAACACTGCAAAGGCAACCAACATGGGGAACTGACCTCGGTTGAATGGACAAACCGACATTTTTCGCCGAACCTGCAGTAGCCGGTTGATGTAAAGTCATGACATATCCTGTTGCTCATCGGTCATACAATGTTGTTCCACAGCTACGTCGTGGAAGGGGCGATGGAAAGGACGACAGTCTGCACGGGGCGACTACGGTTAGCGCCCGGACCAGCAGACCACCGTGGGACTATTGCAGGTGCACATTGTAAGGACGGGCGCCTGTGTGTGGAATAGAGTCGGGGCAGTGTTTGATAGGGCTGCACACCGTCCGTTTGACGGTAAACGGCCGTACAGCTGACGGTCAGATGCCGCTTACGATCTTGACGGTGAAACGGGCCGTTGACGGCTACTGACGGTTAATGGTGATGATATCGGTGCTTGTGAGTTGGCAGCCGACCCCACCGCCCGCCATCCGCTGCCTTCCGCCGTCCGCTCTCCTCTGCCCGCCCTCTTCTGCCAACTGCCGGCCGCCGTCTGCGCACCCCTACCCTTCTGTGCACTGCCAACCGCCCTCCTCTGCGTGTCCCTTTCGCCTTCAGCTTCAGCCCTCTACCGTTCTCTACAATATATTGTTTGCACTTAGCAGATGCTTTATAGTCCCTAGTCCCATCTTCCCCCCCCCAAAAATGAGCCTTTGGTGAACCTGTGAACATCCTCAATACATTCACTCTAATCACAAAATGGAACAAGCTAAGTGGCCAATGGGGAAAGTTGAATTGCGACTCGTCCGTCTTGCAGATCACTCAAGGCGTAACCAGTTTTCGACTTTGCAATCAGTCGATCGACACGGTGGGCTTCCTCTCTGCCACGAATCAGTAATTGCGGAGGTGATGTCAGCTCAAGTGTTACTGCATCATCTCCCAATTCCTCCTTCAGTGTCGGTACTCCTTTACGCAAGAAGAACCCCACCGCACGTGATGACTGCCACCTCATATATCTGAGGAGGGCTTGACCTGAGGGGTTGGAGCCAAAAGGTGGAGTTCATAAAGAGTGAAAATCCACCGCCAAAATTAGATCCTGGTGTTCCCTTTTTTTTTTCGCATAAGAGGCCTGAGACTCAAGATACTAATTCACCGCGCTTGTAAATGAAACTCATGTCCAGAATACTAAACCAACTCAAAAACACAACTATTGTTAGAGATTGTTTGGAGGCGATATCGTGCGCCTCGAGGACGGTGGACGATGGGGATTAGGATCTTGTACACGGTGATGCCACCAGACTGGAGCGGAAGTTAGTCAGGGTCGCCTCTATAGAACGCGGGTTTCATTGAGCCGCTATGGAATGGGAATCGTTAGGGGCGCAGCTTTGCAAGGAATGAAGCAAGGAGAACGGCACCTAAGGGGGGATTCGCCGATTCGGTATAATATGGAATGTATCGACGACGCGGTCACGCACGCTATACTTTACTTAAAAGTATTCCCGCGCAACATATCAACAAAAAACAAGGCATCGCCCTTTTGTTGAAGACCAATTTCTATTGTCGTTAAAGCCCGGCAATGCCAACACCCAGTTCTCTTTGAATGATGGAGCACTCCACACAGCACGACTCGCGCTGACAGATTCTGTCTGCTGGTGCAACTTCCTCTCGCAGTGCCCATTCCGTCGTTTTGTTTGCGAGCGGACTGCCTGTGCGAATTGAATCACGGTGGGTGGCCGCATCTGAGGCAAAGCAGGCATAAGTCACTCACATGAAATACGTGATAAGAACGTTTCGAAAACTTGTCATCCTCGTTGACAACAAGAGTCTTCCGAGTTGTGCCGGCTACTAATATGATCAACATCCTCAGCAGTTTGATATTTCGGATTTGACGAGTCCAACAATAAGCGAGAGCGAGTCAGACTGCAGATGAAATTCATATGTTGGCTCATCCGCATGGCTGGTGGGGGAATATGATGATCACGAGTCTAGGGCGGATGCTAAGGTACAAACGGAATGGGGAGCAGCAATTACCCACCAATATCATCGCGCGCAGCCTGTGCGCTGTCGTCGACAATCTCGGGCTGGACAATGGGTCCACTGTACGTATTCCTACCCTTTTCTGTACTCGTGCTCATCATGGTCCTCAGCACCTATTCCGCGAACTGCCACCGGGATTCTATTTATGGTGGCCTGACTGAACCACTGAACTAGTGAACGTTGAACCCTGAACAGCATAACCTATTTTATGGCGCCTGTTTGAGTAGCCCCAACTAACTTGTTCGTTCAAGCAATGAATCAGAGTCGACAAAATTAGAAAATACTGCGAAATGGGTAGGCCATTTTTGGTTGTCACAAAGTAGTGATATGCACCACAGCTGAAACAACTCTCACCGGTCCGCCCGTTATATCACCCTGCCCATTTTTTGTATCGTTTCAGGATACAACCGAATTTGAAATGCGAGTCGGAGATAGCATCCGACCGATGCACGACGGGCGAGCAGCACAAGTCCGGACTTTGAATTACAGTGCAAGCTCATACAATTGCTAATAGCTAGTGGCCCTGTCGCATATATATGCACTTCCTTTTTTGTCATGAAGCAGTGGCTAGCCTAAACTCTGTTTCCGTTTTCGCTTTTTTTCCAAAGTGCGTCTTTGTCCTCCTTGGCGCGATTTGGCTCATCTGTCATGGATTTCTTCGGAGGCACCAAGACTCACATGGCTCACCATGGTGCGGAACGGCTGTTGGGTAATCACATTACCCGCCCCTCCTCCGACAAGACTATTTGTAAGTTTTGAGACTCACGACGGCTATGGCACCCCTGTTACTGCCTCCGACAGCAAAAGTACGATAATCACATCGATGGACCGTCACGTCCACAGATAAAACCAGTTAGCTCCGCCCTAGAAACGAATCTTGTTTTCTTTTAAAAGGACCGCCCGTGTCTACAACGTCCCACCTAACGACCACCACCACCTATTTGTCATGCCACAGACGCAGACGCAAATTCTTCTCCAGTACGGAAATGACGCCTTCAAATGGAAGATGAAGGATCTGGAAGGTTGTTTGGCTTGCACTGTGTAAGCCTTTCCTAAACCCTCCGCGCCCCGCTCCCGGCCCTTCATCTTCCATCCTCTTTGGCAGGGAAGAGGTGGGCCGAAATCCTAACGTTATCATCCGCCTCACACGCGAGATGTCCTGGACCCAACAACACGCCTCTATCATGGGCCCCGATAATTCGTTCTATTATTTCGGCCCGGAAAACAGGCCAGGGTATATCATATACGGGATTAACCCTACCCATATCCCCATGGTCGATCTCATGAAGAAGAAGAGCGCCCACAGCACCTCCAGATACTTTACCACACTGGGCGGTAAACAATGCAAGTGGAAGAAGACCACCGCTTATAACAGCAAAAAGATGGAGGTACGCCTCAGGATGTCGATCACCGTGCCAACTATAATGGACCGGACATTTAGTGCATCGAGGGCAGGGCTACGCTGCTCGCCGTATGGGAGTTGAGCAGCTCCGATAATGGGCACAGTGCCACCCTCACCATCAAGCCTGCTGGCATGTCTATCGTGACCGAAATACTCACCACACTCTCCCTCAACTTGATGGCCCAGTCCATGCACTGGTCTGTTTCTTAAAACTGGAAAAAAAAAAAAAGGAGAAAAGCAAGTCGGCAACGCCACCTTGAAGCTATAATGCATTTTTCGCTAGCGTCAACCGCACCGTGTAGCTGCGTCCATATATCGTGTACCTTACCCATATATCCATTATCATGGTGACCTCTCTTTCATCTCTTGAACGAGCAGCCCACTTGTCCGTCTAGCTTGATATCTACACCCAAGTTTTCCAAGAAGAAATAAAAAAGGCACCTACACATAACTTGTCACATGAATTCTAAAGGTGAAATTCATAAGCTAGCCTTGTCGATTGGCGCTTATCTGGTGCATGACGGGTTCCATCGGCGCCAAAGAGCAAATCCACGCCTCTCTTTGCGCATGATTAAATCCAACGCTTCTTAAACTAAGCAGCTAATATTAACACAATCGTTTTTGGTACAATCCTACCACCGTCAATCAATCAAAAATAAGTTAAGCAAGACAACTACAACTATTAGTGATCCACCACGTTGCATTATCAATTCGGACCGATGAACTGGTACAAGATCCGTCTGACGAGCCCAGATAGATGCTGTGGGTCATTCTGATATATGCTCTACACGAGCGTTAGTGTGCTACAGCAAGGCGATGGTATGACATACCATGACCATCCCCATTCCAATCGTAGCCAACTGCCAAATAATATCACGTTTTAGTTATTTCCAGACCCATTCAACGTCACCCACTCACCAGAGTTTCGCCCCATTTTCCCGTCCGAAATACCAAACCTTTGCCCCTTGCTGCGATCCATAAGCTCTCCAAACCTTTCGGCAACACATACATCGCCAACTCTCCTCTTCGTCTCTTCTCCTCTACAAATAGTGATAGCCCTGAGGCAAAGCCAGCTAGCCAGAACGACGACTTGGAAACCAAAAGGTCAATTGTATGCTGGGGTATTTGCGAGAGTGGATTAGAAGGTGATCGCTTCAGTTCGCTCAGGAATCTATGGAGGTTGTGCTTAGCACAGAATAAGGCTATGCGTAGCAGATCATTTTGTTTGCCAAAGTAATCAAGCGCGATCGCAAACTTACTCTGAAATATGACGACGAAAACTCCTAGGAAGGCTGAGCTCCTCAAACTTCCCAGGCCAGATTTAACGAGGACCCTTCCTGGGTCCCGAGTGAAAGCTTTCCACTTGAACAATATCGCGGGCACGAAATGCAGGGCACTGTAGATAGGAAGCATCCACTTGGAGACAGCGAAGAACCGATCGAGCGGAACAGACATGCACGACGACAACGCAGGGTGTACTGCGGAGCAAGGTGCATACCTAGGATAATACGTGGACGTGTCTAAAGCAGGAAAGAATTGTTCACGGAGATTTTTCAAATCTGTCAAGTTCGTGGGAGTAATATCCTACAGGCAAGAGGCTAGGCATAAAGAGTGGAGAGCGAAAACTTGAACATACCGGTCTTGCACATATTTGGTCAAGGTCTCGAACGTCGAACATTTGCTCCCTAGAGAGACCGAAATTCATGCGCACACACTCGGGTGGTACTTTAGCCGCTTGGCCGATCCTGAAGATAGTCCGTGTCACTCGTTTTCGGGGGCAAACATTTTCTCACCAGCTTCTATAGGACTTGTCTATGGTATCTGGGCGCAGAAGAAACGCATACAAGATCTGGCCACATCTGCGTTGCGCATAAGCATATAAGGATATAGGGACGACATTACTCACGCAAGCGAGAACACCAATACATCACCATGAGGCACACGAATGTTATGTCTCGTCGTGAACGAGTTGTAGGATCCTTGTAGACCACTAATGCATCGAAATTTATAAGGGTCACAAAATTAGTTCAGACAGACATACCGAACAAACAGTTGCTGAGCGATAATATCTCTTCGGCTCCTCTTCTCCCATATGATGGCCAACCCGCCTGCAATGGCACCAGCCAATGCCGCATGCCATCTTTGCGTTTTTTTCCTCAGAAAGACAAGTTGCGCATGTGCGCTTAGCGCTAGACGAGTCTTACGCTCGGGAAGCGCAATCTCTATGGTCTTGGTAGGATTCTCCAGAGTTGGCCCATCCATCTTCAAATTCTGCTTGAGCCTTTCAATTTTTGGATTCATGGCAAGAAAAAGGATCGGGAGCGCGTTGATTAAGAACTTGTAAAGTCCCGTGAACGTGCCTATATATATATATATATGCGTCAGTCAACCATTGGAAATATAGTGGAAGGCATAAATATAATTCACGCACCTAGCATGGCTGCAAATCTAAAAGTATCCTTACCGAACACGGCGTATTTCACCATCGCAAATCGGTAATCTCTAACAGCCATAGATTTAGCAACGCACGAAAGCTAAACTGACGGTGGCGAATACCTCGGCACCCTCTTCAGACGCATAATTGCCAATACCAAGTTGACACACGCTCGAAGATTAAACGCCAACGTCGCCGATCCTACACAGGTTGATTAGTACGCCAGTCTAATGCCAAATGGTTACTCACGAAAACTCCCCTTTGCTGCATGCATCAAACATGCTTTCAGGCTATCCAGTTCCGCGACTGGTTCCCCTCTATCCCTCCATACCATTTTGCGCGCTCCTCTCAAACGTTCCTGGTGGTTCGCCAAGGCCACCAGGTTATCGAACGACGCCATGGCGCGGCGGGGGGTAAAAATGATCCCAAGGGTATCGCTGACCTCGAATCGAGGAGTAGACTGGCCGGAGGCAGGCACCGTTGGCGGTGGGGTATCATTATCAATGAGCATTCCACGACTAATGGGGAATGGAACGGGAAATCTGTTGGGGCAGCCGTGCAAGTTCGTTGGGGTTGCAAATTCATTTTCGTTTATTACGTAAATCAACACTCGGCAATCAAACGAGTTAGTTGCGGAAAGACCCGTAGCATTAGTTGTGCAATTAGAGGTTTTTAACAAAAGATAACAGTTAGCGTTTCCGTTGCTCTTTGCTAGAGATTTGAATAATCCTCATATGCGCTCATTCAAATTACTGAGTAAATTCGTTGCCGACGATGTGCCCGGAGATTGCCTCGACCCATGTGATCGTGGATGTGCACAGGCTGAATGCGCTACCAAAGGAGACAGAAGCATAACAATGACTCCAATCACCAGACTTTACCCGCGCGACACGGATTAGTGAGCTTATAATGTCCATAACAATTAAACAAGAGATGCAACCCAAGGTTGAGATATGTATTTTAGCAGTACATCGCATGTAATTGTATCAATAACTAGATCTGCCTAAAAATCAGAAAACCATAAATGCCATAAATATATCACGCTTCCCATACGAATGGATCCCGCATGCTCGCAGGCGCAGGAATCGAATTGAGAAGAGCCGCAGCACCCATCGCGCCCGATACCGTGTTCGCGTAATACGGCACCCCCGAACTCATCAAAGCCGAAGGACGCCGCTTGATTTTCACGCCCTTGCGCGGAGTATTACCAGTTCTTCCACCCGACTTGGCCTTGGCCCCCCTGATCTCCCCGCCCGCGCCCGACTTTGGTTGCTCAGCCGACGATCGAGGCTGTGACCCGGCCGAAGCCTCACCACCGCTCGCATCCACATTCGCCATCCCTGACGAGGACGAGGATGCCACTTTGTTACCGTTCCCGACACCTTGTCCCAACCTAAAATTCTGCACGGTCCTGCTGAGCGCCTGCAACACCGATTGCCTATCAGGCCACGCAACAGGGAACCGGGCCTGCCTGTTCGGACCCAGCCCAACCATCGGGGTCACCGCCGTTGAGTCTAACAGTGACCGAGGGTGTGGCTGTTCCTCATTGCCTGCTTGGCTGGTAAATGTAGAATGGATCGAAGAATCAGATAATCCACGCCGGAGACGCGGTCGACTCGGCTGCTCGCTGGACTGACCTGGATTCTCGCTTGAAAAGTTGCGTTGGTGACCTTGGCTGGTTCCAGGCGGTGGCGGCGGCGGCATCGCAGGTAGGTAGGCAGTCTGTCCCGATGCACGACCAAACACAGGATCAATGACCGCATCAACGTATCTCGAGAGTCCAGCTAATCCACCCATGATCCCTCCCCTCCCGTGTCCCTCTTCTGCATGTTCCACGGTGCCTTCTGAAGTGGAAGGAACGGGCGTAGATCTTCCAGATGCGTTGGTACCTGCTGGGAGAACGGACGATCTAGTCTTCCTCGGTACCTTTGGCAACATAACCCACGGCTCAGGTTCCAACATCACGCCTGGATTCCTCATCGGAGCACCCGCAAAAATGTCCATGACGTTCTTCGACCCTCCCCCCGTAACAGGAACCGTAGCCTGCATCTGCGAATCAGAATTGTGGCGCTCCGCTCGGGAAACCGAAGGTACTGCAGGCACAGGAGCGCCGCCGCTCGAAAACGTATTCGTGACTGACTTCCCCTTTGTTCCTGCGCCCAAAAATTCGACGTTCACGGTCGTAGCGATAGCAGCCAGCGCTGGTGCATTTTTGGGAACCGTTATCGTCCGCGGCCGACTTGCGCCCCCCGTCCCTCCTGCGACACCCAAACTACTCATCGTCCCCGATACACCACTGCGGTTGCTCGTTGACCTTGTAACCGCAGACCCGGTATGCAGGTTATCGTCCAGCCCAGTCTGATGCAGGTGCCTCTCCGTCCTAGAGCCATGCGAGAATAATTTGGATAACGGCCCTATCCAGTTCAACGCGTCCCACCCGTCTTTTGAACCAGTTCCCAAACCATCATCCTCTCTCTTGCTTGGATCCATCGCAGCCTCGCTCACCCCCGGCGCCTCGCTCGGATCCAGAATCACATCATTCAGCACGACCCTCAGTCTTCCCATCTCTCCAAACATCTCTCTTGCCAACCTGAACAGCGCTCGAACCTCCTTCCTCGTACACACAGTTACAACCTTTTCGTCTTCTAACAACACTCGGAACTGAGATCTCAAAGCGGCAGCCTCAGCGAGTATCTGGTTGACTGTCGAACGCGAGAGGTGCTTGACGTCACCAGGGTGGTGGTACAAGTGCTGGCGTTTGAGACGATTGGTTAGTGTAAGAGCGTCCGCTTGGGAAAGCTTGGTGAAGAGCTGGGACAGTCGCTCCAGAAGGAGAGCGATGTGCGAGGTTAGCGTTTCAGACGAAAAAGAGGAGGAATCAGAACGCAGATCGCTGCTCGTGAGAGGGGGAGGATGAAGCGTAGCCCCGAATTGGCCGATATGACGGAACTGGGAGAATGCCATAGAGCACGGCCATCCGCCATTCGCTTGTACGCCACGAGAGCGCATCGGGAAGAATTTGGTGGGTATAGGCCTTTCAACCGGTTCGTCGTCGTCATCAATGGTATCTGGGTCTAGGTCGTAGCTGATCTGGAATGGCGGATACAGACCACCTGAGTCAGGTAGATGAGCTGATGCAGACGCGTTGAGCCACCGCTGTTCTGATGGCGTTGATATATGCGTAATGGGAGAAAGAGGCCGGCGATTCGTTTCCGGTGTCAGGGGTTCCTGAGAAAATGAAAGTTGTGCGACAGTAAACACCCAAGGCTCAACTTACGAAAGCATGCGAGCTGCGCTCAAGGCTGGAGCTCCGTTGGCTTGGGACGGGTATCTTAAATACTTCAGATAAGCATAACCAATGTATGCGTCGAAATGATCTCACCGAGAACTCCTTGATAGACAACGATGCCGCTATGCTTTGCTTATGTCTCAAGGTCCTCGCTGGCAGGGAAAGTACCCAGTTAATTAATTAATCAAAATGAAGCTGACACGTACGCGATGGTTCCTGATTCACCCGTTGCTCCTCCACTTGTTCCTGCAAGGCGTGAAAGTCCTCTCTACAGTCCGACAACAACTGTTGCAACTCTGCATTGTCGCGTTTAAGGATTTCATTGTCATTGACCAATGATTCCAACACTCTCGTCAGTTCGTCATGTTCATTGCGTGGAAGTTGCCCACTATGCAAAAGCTGTATCCGCGTTCGCGCGTCCTGTAAATTATGCTCGGATGACTCCATATGTGTGATGCGCTTGAACTCGAGTGCTTCCTGAAGTCGTCGAACCTCCGTTTGAAGCTTGGCTACCATACCCAGAATCATGAGATATTGTGAAGACAAGATCAATAATCACGACACACCCGTTTTCTCTTTGAGAACAGTAAACCTGGATTCGGCCAGCCTCGCCCTCTGCGATTCGATGTCTCGTTCCTGCTGCATATCATCTCTCTCCTTTACGGCAGCGGATAGGCGGCTGTCCCATCCCGTTGAACGTGCCTGACTGGCTGTAAGTCGTGAGATGGTCAATCGTGCTTCGTTCAGCTCCTGCAAAATAGATTTGGTCGATTCTTCGGATACTTCGTTGTTGATGAGTGCCTGGTTGAGACGCTAGAGAGCAGACAGCATGAGTGACAGTATATATCAAGGGCTGGCGAACCTTCTCCAATACAGCCTTCTCCTTCATCAACTCGGCAACAAAGTTATCCCGCTCTTCCTGTGACACCCGCATCTCATCTGAATCGATACTGTCCATGCTCTTCGATAGGACTGGTCGTTCGGCTCGTATCTGATTCTGAGTGGGACGATATCATGAATTATGACTCAGATCACGATCACACAAAGGGCGCAGCCGAGGGATGACAAACCTCATGTCGGCGCACATAGGCCTCATGCCGCTGCAGCAGTGCGTGGCCGACCTCTTAGGCCACCGCATGTCAGAAGCTTTCCGAAGCAGAGTGTTGCAATAGCAGGCTTACCCGCACTCAATCTCAACCGGCTCTCCAATTCCGCCTTGGTTGCCAACCAGTTGTGCATGTTCTCACAATCATCCTTCCCACAACAACAAGTAAGACGAAGCGGGGGGTCCGGAGACGGAACTCGCTGCGAATACTCGGCGAGTGCAGCCGTCAAGTCTTCGATGGTGTGTGAGGCGCAGTAGAGGCTACCGGTGAGGGGAGTGTCGGGTGTCATTGGTCGTGTGTGCTGGGCGTTGGGGGTAGTGATGTTCATGAACGAGGCAGGTTGGGAGCGGAGGGGACGCAAGGACGGAAATAAAGGGACAAATGACAGCGATCATTCTAGCCATCACTCTTTTGGAACAACAGATTGTCATTACCACGTGCGCTGAATATCACTACAATTGGTCGTATACCAGCTGCATGTTATCTTGCACACACACTCTCTTATCTTTGTGACAAATCTACATCAATCAACTCCAGTGCCTTGGGAGACCTTGGGGTAATTTGACACTTGAATTTCGAGGGGTGGCTATAACCATACCCGTCGGTTACCTGACAAGACGTCGTGCGAATCCAAAGGCGAATTCGCGTGGATCGGGTTCTGGTGCATGATGCATGATCGATGATTGATGATGAACCGTGAGAGATTCAACTGATAAACGATAAACATTGACGTCTTGAGCCAATGTCCTGAGGGAGATTTAATCTAGCGATGGTGCGGTGAAACATGTATACGTAGGAATTACAACCTTTCGTATCACGTACGTGATACGTCATGGATATCCTCCTTCGTAACACAGTGGAGCTATGGTGTGCCAGCGCATCGCAGAGCCACCGGGTTAACGTAAGGTAATCTTCATCCATAGTTGCCAACCTGTTGTTGCCAATGCCAACATCAATCTCAGCATGCGCCTGCTTCTGTAAGAGTTTTGAAAAATGCATAGATAGTGGCTACAGTCTACCCGGGAATAGCTATCTATCGTTCTCGTTTTCATGAATTGATACAGACCGTATCGGCGGCGCCAGCATACGCTAATTAATAATTATACGGTTTCCCCACCATATCATATCATGTTCGTTTGAAACCACTGCCGGGGAACCAGTCCAGTAGGTATTTCACTCGCGCAGGTTCAGTACATAATGGACAATGTTTCATGGAAGGAATGTATCGAATGACACCAGATTCACGAGGAAGACACCAGGGACTGGGGCTAAGGAAAACTGAGAGCCACAATGAGACAAATAGGTCAAATGTGAGCCTAGTTCCTCTAGTTCACTGGAAAGACGCTTCAGGAAGTGATGTACGACCCTTTCTTGGATATGATGGAACTTGCGCATCGCTTCATATGTACCGATAACTTGATGCGAGAGTCTGTTGATTGCAAGGAAAGAATGAGAACATATCCTTCCAGCCGACAAGTTCTCCGCTCATTTGCAAAACAGGTTTATCAGAGTAGATGCGACCCTTCTTCTCAAGCATATTCATACTAGCCTTTGCTGATGTATTGCTGGCCAAGATGGAGATCAAAACCAAATGTGCTATTGCACGACATTGGGGTTTGGCAGCGATACTCCGTTCTAATATCATATATGCTCACCCATTCCGTAATTTTCAGCTACTCGTCCTCTCCTAGCATATCTAGAAGGTTTTCAAGAAAAGGCAACTTCTTTAATACTGGGCCCTTCAGATAGCAGCATGTACGTCAACCACGTCAGTCCCGTAAACATTACGGGTCCAGCCTTCACAAGTTGGGCAAGAAAATTGAACGTCCGCATGCTCTTGGATATATTTCCTTGGCTATAACGTCAGGAGAATATAAACACATTCCGATGCGCAGCTCATCCAGCTTATTGCCTATCTTGTTTTGTCCGGTAATCTGATACCGACCGTCATCCCATGTAAGGAGTTCCAAAGAAACTCCCTTGGTCCCACTGAAGACCATCATACCATGCAACTTTCCATTACATTGTTAATTTCGTGATCAACTGTGCACGGCTGCCTAGGTCAAGGAAAAGCTGAGAACGGATGGGTATCGACCGTCCCATGTATAAACGGGCCAAAAATAGAAAATTCTTAAGTCGATTTGATTGACATGAAAAAGCAAGGGCTCGTTCAGAGGGTCTTGGAATAATCGCGTTGACCAGCAATTGATCTGTACGATACGGCAATCCACCTTACGGACGCAGCTGTGGTGTCGGCAGCTATGCTTCTCCCTTCTGGATTTCAGGCGATCGTCTGCGGCTCCGCTTTCAACTGCGTCGAGGACATTACCAATTTTTGATCCTCGTCAGGCATTGCGACAGTTGTGTCATGCGCGCGGCGCGTTCGTCTCAGCGCCAGCGAGATGAGGCCCTCCATAGGAGTTTCTCGACCTCGAAACAAAACAGTGACGCACCGCTTACGATTAAATTGTCCTACGAGCTGCTACTGAAGTTACGACGGTGTGAGTGAGTGGCGATCACTGGATGGAAGAAGAATGAGCATGGTTTGAAAGTAGAATTATCGTGTTTACGTCTTCGTTCATTGAGCGCGTGTCGGGCGATGTGGGTGAGTGGAAGAGAGAATGAGGAGTTAGGGGCTACATGATCTGTTTAAAAGCGGTAGGTCACGCGGTCACGAGATCTGTTCCCACGCTGACAGCAACGGTAAGGAAAAATCGCAAGACGATGATTCAGCTGAATCCTATTTAGTTTCTCCTTTTCTTTTTTGTCTGTTGGCCGGCGCTGTGAGCGTCACTAGGCCTCTGATTTCCTTCAGCCGCCGCAATCACCCTCTGCACTGCCTGCTTTCGCACCTTCTCCGGAACACGTTCCCAATAAACTTCTTCCCTCCTCCCCAGGACTTTCTCAAGCATTATCGGCTTCGCCCCCATCCCCGCTACGGCACACACTCCCTTGTCATCCAATCCATGTGCCTGAACTAGGGACTCCCCCACAAAGCGCGATACGAGCGCATCGGTATGTCCAGGCGTTGATAGTCGAAGGTAACACGAGTCCACGCCTTTGTTGAAGTCGATATAATCCAGCCCATCTTCTTTAAGCGTCCCACCTTTGAATACAGAAAAGAGGGCACGCAGTGTCGTCTTGTTCGTCTCGGGATGGATATTTCGTACAAGGATGAGGCAGCCGTAAGGATATGGCGCATCTGGAGACAAGGCGCTCGCCTTTGGTGGAATCTCTGCAGCCTCCTGAGTAGATGGTGTTCGCTGGAGCTTAGACTCGGCATCTCGTTCACGTTTCCCGATTGTTTTTGTTTGCGTCTCCACTTGTGCGTCCTCGTGCTCGTTAATTTTTTCAATGAGCTGGCTCCTGTAGCACAAATACTCCTCTCTCAAATGCTCCCAGTTTGTTTTTGACAGTGTCCGAAATCCAAACTTGGTTGCGTCTTTTACAACTTCGGTGACCTGGTCTTTGTCCGCGGGTTCGACGCTTGCTGCGGTGCCCCGGGTCCATGGCCATCGTTTAGTCAAGAACTCGGTATCCTCAATGGTAGCAAGAGTAACTAGACAGAAATCTTTGAATTTCGGGGGTTCTCCAGGCTTGTCTTGGTGGTGTACAAGAAGCGTTACACCTTGTATGCGCGATGGCTGGTCGAAGGAGAATGCACTCTGGCTTAGGAGGTCCATGATGAGGCACATTACTCTAGGCACACTCCGGTATTGAGCAGGTATGCGCTCCTATACAAGAGAGGGTGTATTTTAGTAGCACACATGGATTGGAAACATCATATAACGTACGATATAGACTGTCCTTTCATGCCAAGCTCGTTTTGAAATTGACAGCCGTGCCGGTGCATTCTCTCGCGTCCAATCCTTTCTCCCTAGCTCGTATCCGCCAAGAGACTCAGCACCAACTGCAAAGTTACCTGTATTTGGCCTCTGCCACCCATCGTATTCTAATGACGGTTCTTCCAGCATCAATCGTACATCAATTAACTCGCCTGCACATGCTCTCAAGGCTTTCACAATCCCCACCAGAGCCATCGATGGAGGAGAAACAATCCCAAAATGCGGTACCAAGCGTTTGAGCACATTATTCAGAGGAATATCTGACAAACGGTTTATAACGTCGGCTTGACAACACAGTTACAAACTACCTACATGCTGTTTTCGAGTCGTCTTTTGTCTGTGCTGGATCTAGCGCCCTTCGTAGATTCAGGATCGGACCATAGTGAGTAATCCGACAGCGCGAGGCACAACAGACGTGCGTAGTCAATGTCGGTGAATTTCGACACCCGTTCCTCCGCGGCTCTCGCGTTCCCTTCGTTTTGTGTTGAATTGGATCCTGAAGATGGGTGATTCTTTCCATGTGCCTCGCGGATTGTCGACACCTGAACGTGATTAAGCGCCGAAACCCCATCTTGGCACTGTCTGTTTCTCTTTTCGGTAGAAACCCTCTTTGCGACTTTCCTAGGCACAAATGAGAGTGTTGAAGACATGCGTCACGAAGGCGGCATCTTATTGGACGAGTGTGACAAACGCGTGATGCGTGAC
Organism: Amanita exitialis; assembly: GCA_023014455.1. Lineage (NCBI taxonomy): Eukaryota > Fungi > Basidiomycota > Agaricomycetes > Agaricales > Amanitaceae > Amanita > Amanita exitialis. The sequence continues at coordinate 356,789 of JAEBUR010000004.1, read as the reverse complement.
GATGGTGTGCGGCAAAGGCGTGGCCACCAGCAGGCCAGCAGGAGCCGGCAATGAGTGCAAACGCTAACACAAGGCCAAGGCCAATGGCGAGTCAACGCCAAAATTCAACACAGACCGTCCTTATACTGCGTTACGGAAACAGCAGGCCACTAGTGACAACCCAGAAACGGTCCTTGTCTGTACGTTGTAACTTGCTCAACTGTTCCATGATCTCATATATCAATAGACCATCGAGCAGACTGCAAGGCAATACTTCAGACTTCCTGTAGATGCGAGGATTAATTTCTCCACGGCATTGATCACCGATGAACTCATGCAAGTTGATCCAGAAGCATGGTCGCAAATCTATACCACCGTTTCCACCCTCTGGATCGAACTCGACGAAACCCCTCCCCTGTACACACCAGCCCCTCAAAATGCTCCTACGCCAACGCCAATCCAACAACCGTTCCGTATCTTTGTCATAACTCTCTATGGGAAGACAATTCCGATCACGATACACCCTAATAGCAGTGTGGAGGCCTTGAAGGAGATGATACAAGGCATAGAGGGGATGTCGTCTGATGAGCAGCGACTGATATTTGCGGGTAAACAGTTGGAAGATGGTCGTTCGTTGGAAGATTATAATATCCGCCGAAACTCGACCATCCATCTTGTTCAGAGACTCAGAGGCGGGAAGCCTGTGATATATCTCTATCCTCCAACTTCCCTCTCCGTTGACGTCAACCTTTCCTTGGTACCTACCTGGGAATTCTCCGCCATTTATCCACTGGCTCCAGTCAAGACAGAATCCATCTCTCCCAGCAGAGAGACAATATCCTGGAATGTGTTTGCAGAGCCAGGTGGAAATTTGCGCTTATCAGACGGGTTGGAAGTCTCATATCTTTATTGGGAAGCAGAGTAAGCTCTGGTATTCAAACGAACCGTGATCCATCAAGCCTAATGCTGCGCTCACAGGACCCGTGCTCTTCCAGAAATTGCTACCCCACCAGCGTCACGCCCTCAAACTCCTGGATCGGAGCTTTCCAGTCGACCATTCAATCCAGCCAAGCCTGTTTTGACACCACAGAACTCGGTCCTCTTGCGCGTCCCTGCTGATCTTACGAAATACCTAGACCAGTCACTCCTCTCAATGGGACTCCACACCGAGGCCCGGACTTCTTTTATAACGTTAGTCCGGACATCAGTGTCCCGAGCTTCAGAACTGATGCCGCTGTAGGTACTGGCTTCCGTCTTTTATGAAACATGAATACATAGCACTGAGGTTCTTGGAGCAATCAGCATATGAATCTGCGGCTCGTCTCGACATCAGTCCCCGTCCTGACGTCGTCACGCGTGTCTTCATGCTATTTCGAGGTGTACCCAGCCGCGATCTGGCCGTTTGGGCCGACGCGGAACGGAGGTCGAAGGATATGCATATCAGCCAGTGGAGGACCATCGTCGGTGTCGATGTAGAGAGGATGGAACGTGAAGATTTATTCAGGGTGTTGGAGTGGGGTGGCATGGAAGTATGCCCTTAATCCCGATGGCTTGTTGATGCGCATGTTTTGCTGTACTAGGTCTCAGGTTTTGTCTGTATAATAGTCTGTATTAGGGTTCAAGCGACATTGAATGCCGCACTGGGGAAGGAATTATACATCAAGAAAATGATAATCCGAGTCAAGGACTGGTAATCCTTTGCAATAATGCACGCGACTAAGGTGCGGCCGTCCTGCAGTGATGAATGCGAACACAACAGTAAATCAACGCCAGTGTGGCAGCACATCTACACCACAGCTACCTCACCCTGGATTGAAATCGATGGAATGCCTCTCCTGTGCACAGAGCCAGCAGCGCAACTTCTATATGGAGGAATAGAATAAAGCGACGGTAGGAGAATAAACGTTTTATGTATATCGCTTCTTCTCTGGCTGATGTCAATCACATTGGTCATGTCTATGAGCTATTGCGCAGCAAGAAATTTCCGCAACTCAGTAAGAGCCTTCGACCGATGCGAAAGCCCGTTTTTCTGCTCTGTAGGCATCTCAGCGTATCTACAACCACAAATAAATGAGCATCGTGTTGAAATTCTGCAAAAGGAGAAACCGACGTCAATCCAGTTCCGAGGGGTTCAAACACAGCATCCCATCCGAAAACCTTTGGTCCTCGTGCATCGACTATAATGCCTTCTGTATGTCCCTCGAACACGATGGGTTCAGCGCCTGATCGGATTCTCGAATCGATCGTGAATGCAAGCAGACAATTCGTACTTACCAGGGCCTGAAGAGTATGCAAACGTACAAATAGCTGTAGCTTCCTTCGTATCGAAACCAGCCAGCATGGCATTTAGACCTTCGTGGCCGATAGAGGCCATAAAATACTTGATGTAAGGACCAGGAAGACCCTTGAGCGCCTTGAAACAAAGCGCGGTGTCTTCAGTCATGCACGGTCCCCCAACCTGAATCATGCATAATTGAAATAATTAGCTGTCTAATTTCAAACAAGATGTAGATGTACCAGATCGGCAGCTGCACGGCACTTGGCAATAGCCACCTCTTGAGTTGTTCCCTGGATTTCAGGAACTGATCGAGCAACAATCAGATAATGTAACTAGTCGTTGGATAGAAGACGCGCCATCAAGACTTTGGGCTTCAAGTTGAATGTTGTAAGGCGTAAGAATCTCCCTTACTTCTCGGAGCTTATTCGCATTGCCAGTCACAAACACTTTCAACGAGACCATGAATCAAAAATATAAAAGCTACGCATTTCCCGACTAACCTAGGGCCTGAGGCATACCTCGGATTGCACAAACAGATGGACTTGACTCGATGGGTGCTGGCGGAGGTAAGATTAGTCCACTTTAGTCACCGGAAGTAGCCGAGCCAACCATCGGCGATCGTTGACGGCACCGAGCAGTTTATAGCAGTCCAGCTTCCAGTCTGCACGTCAAACAAGCTTCCAACGAAACTTGAGTACTAATGGGCACTCTCCATTGCTTAAAGAGCGAATCTACAGGAGTGGCCGGTGTGCGAGCGCAGGAGGTGGGGAAGAGATTCGGCGACTCTGACCGGCTCAACCGGTTCGGAGGTCTTCTGAACGGGAACTTTGAGATTCAACGTACCCTATTACCTTCGACACCAGGATGTCTACACTATCACCATCGGCTGACACCACACAGCACTTCAAACACATTCCTGAAGTGCCCGATTTCAACCCAGCTGCCGTCGGAGGCAACGTGTCTGACGACTTTAAGCGGCTTGTAGCGAAGATTTATGTTCATTTTACTGGCAAGCACAGAAAAACAGCTTTCGCACCTCAAGTAGCGAATCAGACCAAATTCACGGAAGTCAGTATTCATGGCGTAGAAAGCGGGAAGGCAGTTGGGAAGGCGTGGGCAGAGTCAGTCCATGAAGTTATAGTTACCAGCGGTAAGCCATTAAATACTTTCGTGGCCGAAACTCATCGTATCAAGAAATGTGCAACTCATATGGAACGTTACACGGCGCATGTGCAGCCCTCTTCCTTGAATTGTCAGTGCTTCGGCTGTCAAGGCTCCCTTTGACTTTATTCTTAAATATGAATATACTCAGGTGCACTTCCTCTGCTCTAGTCACCCTCGGAATCGCCCTCGGCGTTGATGGTACAGGTGTCAGCCAGGGAGTGAATTACGTTTACCATCAACCCGCGAGACTGTACGGTGTTTGTCTTGTCGTGAGCGCCCGGATTAACTCTCAACCCTTAGTGGGCGAAAACTACGACTCGTGGGTACTACCATATCGTTAAGTGGCCGTATTCGAATTGCAAGAGGAGAAGCGCGTGATTATACTTTACCGCCATGCTCTGATCTCATCATATTTAATAGATTTGGGAAGGAGATACGCTTTGTGTCTCATGCAGCCACTCAACTGTCCATATTGACAACGAGCTTGCGCAAAAGAAACGTGGGAAACTGTGACTTGTAAGTCTATAATCAATGCATTTTGTTACAAACACCTTACCTGCCACCCTCAACCGGATAGCTTATACATGTAGCATCTATCCTAGGTGTCTGATCTGTCATCTGTCTATTCACACGAACGAGATAGACTGCTTAAATTTCTAATGAAATTATACCAAATGCTAGGCGCCATTCCTTGCCGACTCCGAACTCGCACTTGAGCTTCTTCCTTTCGCCCCTTTTTACGCTTTGCACCTGTTATCTGTTATACCCAGCCCGAATGGTCATTGATTGTACGATTCCTAACCGTTCGAGCATTCTATCTTACATTTATGTCCATACATAGCTTCTCCATCGCCCGCTAGGTTCGTTGGCGATGGCGGGCGGCATCGCCAAGGTGCTCTCGTTTAATCAGACAGTGACAGTAAGCATATGTTTTCCGAAAGAAACTTTCCAAATGGGCATAGCTAATAATAGAAGCTCCCATCGATAGTATGTGAACCCTACTTCCGCACGTCCAACACACACACCCCACGTATCTCCGTGCTGGAAGTGGTCAACACTACGAACATTGTAAAGGTTGAGCCCATTCTCCGCAAGTTCAAAATACTGATCTTTACATACAGCGGGCTGATTACTGGACCTGCCTTGCGGCTTGCCTGAGCGCTAACCAGTGTCATGCACAATGATTCGTATCGCAGAAGATATACCTCAAGACATTGTCAGAGAAATATTTTCGTATTTCTCTGCGGCTCTGCAAGTTCACGAAGCACGACATTTTCCGTGGTATCTCGGTCATATTTGTGCCTCATGGAGGGTCACATTTCTATCCATGCGACCAAATTTCTGGAAGGATATCAGACTAGAATGGCCTGATTGGCGCCGAAGAAGACAAGAGCGATTTCCTCTTCCTTGGTACACGTGGCGTGTCATGGAGATGTTAACACTCTTTCTCCGTTGCAATCAAGGCTCGGCATTCTCGTTCACGCTCTGCATGTCGTTTTCAAACTATACCGCGGAAGAATCTGAATACGTCGATCGAGTACTTCTAATTCTTGTGTCGGAGTCAAGCAGGTGGCAGGACGCTTCCATGAATCTCCGGGCGTCAATGCTGCCAACGCTACACGGCGTCAAACACTGTCTCCCTCTTTTACGAAGTTTAGATTTGACATTATGGTCAGATGGTCTCAAGTACCATTCAATTCCTGAACTTTACGATGATACTTTTGAAGCTGCACCACTTCTCACCTCAATAGCTGTCCATCATATTTCGACATGGAAGCTCAACTGGCCTTCTTTGACGTTCGTCTGTTTAAATGCTACATTTAACAGTAGTCTGTTCTTCATTGGACTTTCCCATGCTACTTGTCTGGAGGGCCTAGAAGTCAATGATTCCTTTTATAAGAATTCAGATATACCTGCAATTAGACCGCTCTATCTACCACGCCTGGTGTATTTGAAGATCCGTTCTTCCAACTTTCTAGCAATTTTGAAAGCGCCTGCATTGGTCGACTTGCGGATCCATTTCTGGGAGCATGATTTAACACACGAATCCAATATAGTGGGTTTCCTCCTCCGATCATCTTGCAGACTCCGCCATCTTTGCATTGCATGTCCCAATGCTTCTACGGTGAAGCAAATATTGCTGCATGCACCTCACATTCAATATCTATGCCTTTCACCTACCGAAAACATATCCGACATTTTTATCTGGCTTTCGGGGGAGAATCGTGCGAATTGCCAGGTTTCCATACCGTTGGCTCACCTCGAGGCACTTCGCATCTATGGAGGCCGCAACATCATGATGTACCGCGAGATAGAAAGGCTCTCGGAAATGGTTACGTTGCGGGCTTTGCCCAACAGCCTACGTGCAAGTATTGATGGAACGGGTATCCAAAAACTAACAATCGAGGACGAAAGATCCGGATTACGACGTCCTGAAATAGAGAAGCTGAGATCTTCCTGTCGCATCCTCGGAGTTGAATTCCAGTATCCACCCCATAGGCTGTTTTGTGAATTCTGTAGAAGGCGAATTTCTTCAACTTATTGGCCTTGCTAGGTGTTACGAGCCATTTCCACTTTCCATGTCACTTCGGACACCACGTAGCTGCTCCGTCATGGAAAATATCTCTCGATACTTAATTTGTACGTCGAGTACAACTCGTTCCAATCCTGTACCAAAGATAACGCTCGGACCCTGCAGGAAGTGGACTCGACGCATTGTAGTAGTCGGCAGCGCTGGTATCCACGGAAAAAGTCATTGCACGTGGATATAGTAATGTGGCGAGGATTTTTGCTCGGTCATACACTCACTGACCCCAAGTCAAAGTTATTGATAGAGTTGCAGCCTCCCCTTGTAATGTCCTGTCTCGCATCTCAATCCCTTCCTTTTGATTATGCGTTGTTCCTCTGGAGCTTGAAGTCGACGGTGCATTTACCTGCACCAGATCTGTATCACCATCACTAATCCGAGCATTGTTCACACTGTTGCAAATCTCAAGCTCTCACCATCACTAACACAAGTGACGAAACTGTAATTGTCAAACCCTATATGTATCAAATGGGTGCCGGAGACAGTGGCAGAGGCTCAGTGACCACGTTTGAGCCTGGCGCTTCGATATGATTCAAACATGACTGTGAGTAAGTCGAGCTAACATGGGTGTTAGAGTGTCCAAATCATGTAGTTTCGATCAGTTCTTAAGGTGGTACTCTCTTAAGCCGTGGAATATGCTTTACATCATCGACCCAGCCACAAAAAAGAGGGCCCGTGCAGTCGAATTAAAGTAGAATCGGCTCAAGTTGCCAAGTCGGTACACTCTTAGTTAGTGTTACGTTATGTCCCTTCAATCGGTGTTGGAACCATCTTCCTGCCATGAAATCATAGCATACATACTACGCATTCTTCTCTTCCTGGTTCTCTGCCTCTCCTCACGTTCTCGCGAGCAGGAGCGGAATATCGTCATCAACTGCATAGAAAGGCGGCTGACGTCTGTTCATTTGGTGCTGAAATGGCTGAGAGTGTGCAAGCCTAGTCGCACCGAGGTCATTTGCATGGTTGCAATAGCTCGTGCTCGCAAGTACCATGCGTATTCCCAGTCTCCCGGTCACCCTTACCATGTGGTGGGTTTCTGCGTGTAGTCTTCTTGCCCCAGATCCATACTTGCCGTGTTTTACGTATTATAAGTTGAGCGGCATCGATATTGCTGTAGGGAATAAATTGTTTGGGTTCTAGCAGATCGCGGAGGAATAGAATAAGGCGATGGTAGGTGAATCAAATTTTATATATCGCTTCGTCTCTGACTACATTGAGTTATTGTGCAGCGAGAAATTTCCGCAACTCAGCAAGGGCCTTCGACCTACGGGAGAGCCCGTTTTCTTGCTCTGTAGGCATCTCGACGTATCGACAACCACAATCAATGTAAAAAATTACAAAAGGAGAAATCTTTACGTTCATTTTACTGCCAGCGAGCGCAGAGAGACGGCTTTCGCACCTCAGGTGGTGAATCAGATCAGCTTCGCGGAAGTTAGTGTTCATGGGGAGTCCATGATGAATTTGTAGTTACCATTAAACACTTTCATGACCAAAACTCATCATATCAAGAAATGTACAACTCATTTGATATATTCAGGTGCGAACGATATGATGGTGCCCGCGAGTCGTAGTTTTCGCCCACTAAGAGTTGAGAGCTAATCCGCGGAATTGCAAGAGGAGAAGCGCGTGATTTTGCTTTACCGCCGTAATTTGGGAAGGAGATACGCTTTGTCAAAGAAATGTGGGGAAATGTGACCGTAAGTCTCATGAATGCATTCCGTCACAGACACCTTCCTCATCCAACACATACCTCTCCCGATCTCCGTGCTGGAAGTGGCCAACACCACACTGCCAAAAGGTTGCGCCCATTCTCCTAGAATTCAAAATACTGATCTTTACATACAGCGGACTGATCACTGGACCTGCCTTGCCGCTTGCCTGAGCGCTAACCAGTGGTATGCGCAATGGTTCGCATCGCAGAAGATATACCTCAAGACATTGTCAGAGAAGTATTTTTATATTTCTCTTCAACGCTGCAAGTTCACGAAGCACAACATTTTCCGTGGTATCTCGGTCATATCTGTGCCTCATGGAGGGTCACATTTCTATCCATGCAATCAAATTTCTGGAAAGATATCAGACTAGAATGGCCTGATTGGCGCCCAGAGCGTTTTCCTCTTCCTTGGTACACGTGGCGTGTCATGGAGATGTTAACACATTTTCTCCGTTGCAATCAAGGCTCGGCATTCTCGTTCACGCTCTGCACGTTGTTTTCAAACTATACGGCGGAAGAATCTGGATACGTCAATGGAGTACTTCTAATTCTCGTGTCAGAGTCAAGCAGGTGGCAGGACGCTTCCATGAATCTCCGGGCGTCAATGCTGCGAACGCTACGCGGCGTCAAACACCGTCTCCCTCTCCTACGAAGTTTAAATTTGACATTATGGTCAGATGACCCCAATGACCATTCAATTCCTGAGCTTTACGGTGATATTTTTGAAACCGCGCCACTTCTCACCTCAATAACTGTCGATCGTCTTTCAACATGGAATTTCAACTGGTCTTCTTTGACGTTCGTCTGTTTAAGTGACGCATTAAACAATAGCCCGTTCTATATTGAACTTTCCCATGCTACTTGTCTGGAGGGCCTCGAAATCGACGAACCATATAATAGCCATTCCGAGATATGCCCAACTAGACCGCTCTATCTACCATGCCTGGTGTATTTGAAGATCCGTTCTTCCAACTTTCTAGCAATGTTGAAAGCGCCTGCATTGGTCGACTTGCAGATCTATTTATGGGAGCAAGAGTTAACACCCGAATCAAATATAGTGGGTTTCCTCCTCCGATCATCTTGCAGACTCCGCCATCTTTGCATCGCATGTCACAATGCCTCCACTGTGAAGCGAATATTGCTGCATGCACCTCATATTCGATACCTATGCCATTTAACTATCAAAAATGTGTCCGACATTTTTGCTTGGCTTTCGAGCGAGAATTATGTGAATTGCCAAGTTTCCAGACCGTTGGCTCGCCTTGAGGCATTTCGCATCTATGGAGGCCCCTACATCATGGAGGAGTACGAAATAGAAAGGCTCTTGGATATGGTTACGTCGCGTGCTTTGCCAAACAACCTACGTACAAGTATTGATGGAACGGGTATCCAAAAACTAGCAATCGAGGAATACGGGAAATACAGTACATCACAAACTGCGCTGGAGAACCTGAGATTTTCATGTCGCACCCTCGGAGTTGAATTCCAATATCCATCCCATGCGTCTTTCTGCAAATTCTGTAAAATGCCATCTTCTTATCTGTCCTACTAGGCATTATGAGCCATTCCCAGCCCTTCGGACACCACGTAGCTGCACCTCACGGAAGAGATATTTCGATACTTAGAACGCACGTCGAGTACAAGTAGTTACAACCATGTACCAAAAGATAACGCTAGGACCCTGCCAGTAGCGGCACATGTTCTCAACATGGAAATCGAGTCTATTCCACGTAGTAGTCGGCAGCGATGGTATTCACAAAAAAGCGGAAAATGTCGATAATGCTCATTGCATGTCTGACGTGGAAGATACTTCTGTAATGTAGCACGACAGAGCTTTGAAGACGGGAAGAACTTTCGGTTGAAATACCAAACTCATGACCCCAAGTGAAAGGTATTGATATATTTGCAGCTTCGCATCGCAATGCCTTTAAAGTCGACGGCGTCGATGCATTTACCTCCACCAGATCTGTACCAACTCAGGTGACGAAACCGTAACTGTTGGCGAGGCACCCGAAAATTCGATTGCTGGAAACCCTATTCCCAAAGGCAAATTTATCGTAAATATCGCTCACACCATCTGTTATGTGTATCATACTACACGTCTCTTCAATTGGTGTTGGAAGCATCTTCATCCAAATGAAATCATAGCCTACATGCTACGGATTCTTCTCTTCCTGGCTCTCCACGTCTACCTCAGCGGCAACTTTATCCGCATTATCCTCCTCTTCGGGGGCTTCATGGGGCAGAATCAAATTCAAAATGCAAGCTACCACGCCAGAACAAAGGACTACAATCATACCACATCAGCACAGGCCATCACTCGCATCCACGAGAACATTACTTACACGGCGTACTCAGCACAATGGTGATCGAATTGAAAAACCCATGCAACGCCGAATTCGAGTGCTTGACACCATCAAAAAGGTGGGTAAAGATGCCAGACACCAACAGGTCCCCAAACCCGACTGAGAGCGCGGCGCCGAGCACGAAACGTTCCCGCCTCGAGAACCTGGTGAGCGATAGGATGCGTGCGCCAGATACGGACACGCTGGCGAACAGGAACGTCGTCACACCGCCAATGACGGGATTCGGAATGGCGAGGAAGACGCCGGAGAGCTTGCCCAAAATACCGAATAAGATGAGGAAGAAGCAGCACCACCGGCCCGCAGCGCGGTTGGCACAGCGCGTGATAGCGATCACGCCGTTGTTCTTCCGGACGGTTCCATCAAGTTATGCATGTACATATGACGAAAGAAAGCATTCGCACCTGGGAGGACACTGAGAGATGTGTAACGGTCAACAGGGTGGAGATGATGCCACCGATGCCATCAACCTATGCATCGTCGGAGTAAATAATCTGTATTATTGAGATAACGCACGAGGATCCCGCCTTGGATACGGGAATTGAAGTCTAGCCCATCCACGGGCACCCTTGAAACTTCTGCCGAAGCGGTGATATCCCCCATAGTTTCTATCGTCAGGGCGACTGGAATTCGTATTTAGGACTACAAGGTGAAACGAGGGGGGTGAAGGGACGAACTATATACGGCGAGCATTGGGAGAATGGCTGGTGGGTATACACTAATCTTGAAACGGTGGACCCTATGGACAGAATCGTGAGACCTTCAATCAATTGTGCAGGAGAGAGAGAGTGGGGAGTTATTACCATAAGAACGTGACGGCAGGTGCCGAGGTGATGGTGTTGCTGTCCATATAGCCAGCAGCACCGGCGACGATGGACCCAATTAACAACCCAATAATGATACTGATATTCTTCATAAAGGGCGATCCAAAAATCTCGGTGAGGATAATGGAAACGAATGACAAAAATCCGAGGCCGATAAACTGAGGAGAGCCCCATCTACAAAAGCCGATTCATTTACTACAGCGGCACGGGATAAAAGGAAAGGCTGACGTACGGCGCCGCATGCGGAGCATCGACGTTCGGACACAGAGAATAGGGCCCAGATGTCGGTCTCGTCTCGCAAGTGTTTGATCCGCCGCCCCAGTTTGGGATACCCGTGGACCCGATGAGAGAGGCGCCTATTATCAGAACCACAGTGCCTAACAAAACGTCAATCTCGTTCTTCAAAAACCTACTTAGCTTTCGCACCGGTCACGAGGGGAGGAAATATCTTATTGAGCACTCGAGGCGAACAAAATGATAAGAATATTTGAAGAAAGGCACAAATGAGAGCGGTTCCTGCGAATGAGCCGACCTTTCGTGAGCGGACGTATTCGTAATCAGTAGCCAAGCTTACCCAACAACATGCCAAATGCATCCGGACACGGACCGCGAGTCGTCGTTCCGTTCACGGTAGTCGTGGGACACGTTCCATCGCTATACATCGCGTCGAAAATCTATCATCACGCGTATCGGCTCTCATCAAGTTATGGACACCCCGACCGCATACAAGATCGACTTACCGCATTCGCGGTCCCCAACGTTGCAAAGCTTGTCCCTACCACGCTTATCAGTCCTGTTCCAAGATAGTACCCTCGAAACAAGTGTATCCTAGATATCTGCACTAAGCTCATGATACCTGTACACCCAGAGTTGGCCGAGGCAAAGAGCACGTTATGCAAATATCGGCACGTACCACAGCCGATGAGGGAGGATGAGATCAAGTATGCAGAGGTCGCGCTATCCAGATGAAGCGTTGACGCAAAGGAGATGGGAGGCGTGATGATCCCCGCGAGCATGGCAAGTGCCTGCTGCAGTCCGCACGTTATGGCGAGCAGGAGCGGAATCTCATCGTCGACTGCGTAGAAGGGCGGCTGACGTCTGTTCGTTTCGTGCAGAAACGGCAGAGAGGGTGTACATAGCCTATGTCACAGTGAGTTAATTTCCATGGTGGCAATAGCTCGTGCTCGGATGTACCACGCGTAGTCGTAGTCTCCCAGCCAGCCTTGCCGGGTAGTGAGTTTCTGCTTGTACGCTTGGGCTTTTTGTCGGAACGGTATAGCCATCGCTGGTGAGGTAGATGCCATTGTGGCGAAGACGGGACGTGAAGGGCGACCTTATCTGTTCTCATGAAAACCCACGCCATAGTCAGAGATATCGATAAGCCAGAATCAGAGATATCGATAAGCCAGTGTTGAGTTGATGGCGGCACCACTTGCGAACCAATGGAGAAAGAGCGCAAAGTTACAGGGAAGCATATGCATGTGCTCAGCCAGGAAACCTCATGCGCATGTTCCATCAAAAAGTCACCTGAGCAATTGATAGAAGTCGCATTTTCGAGTTCCGGCTTTTCTTGCTCTTGAGTTTCCTTCTCCTGCAGCCTCACATGCACAAATATTATGGGGAAAAAAGAGAGGGTCACCTGAGCCCCAAACACCAGATGTTGCATTTGTTCCATCCGTAGACACTCATTCTGTTGTGGACAAAATTTGACATTTGATGCAAAGTTGATGTCTGGAAAAACGTCTTGAGGTATGCCTTTATCGATACGAAGCATTGCGCACTCAACGTTCAAAACTTGGATTACCTGGGGGGCACAGGAGCTATTGTTATGGTAATACCTGTTCCACAACCAGAAGTTCGCTATTCGTGGGAAGCACTGGCACGAATCCCTTGGGAAAAACGGGATATATATGCTAAAGATTCTTCTCTTCCTGGCTCATCATGTCAGCCACGGCAACCTCCTCAGCTACGTCGACGTCTTCCCCTTCTTCTGGAGCCTCACGGGGCAAAACCAAATTCAAAGCACAAGCCACCATACCAGAGCAAAGGACTGCAATCATCCGACATCAGCTTCCACCACAATCACATCCACGATAATGCAAACACACTCACATGGCGTACTCAACACGATTGTGATCGAATCAAAAAATCCATGGAGCCCCGAATTCGGATGCTTGACACCATCAAAAAGGTGGGTAAATATGCCAGGCACCAACAAGTTCCCAAACCCGACTGAGAGCGCGGCACCGAGCACGAAGCGTTCTCTCCTCGAAAACCCGTTGAGTGATATAACACGCACGCCGGACACGGCCACGCTCGCGAACAAGAACGTCGTCACACCGCCAAGGACGGGATTCGGTATGGCGAGGAAGATGCCAGACAGCTTGCCGAGGATGCCGAACAGAATGAGGAAGATGCAGCACCACCGGCCTGCGGCGCGGTTGGCACAGCGCGTGATAGCGATCACACCGTTATTCTGGCACAAATCTTCCACTTAGTTAGAGGTGCGAATGCGGTGAAAGAAATGCTGACCTGGGCGAACACGGAAAGAGGTGTGACGGTGAATAGGGCAGAGACGAAGCCGCCAATGCCATCAGCCTTATGCATACGTCGTTGGAGCCAAAACGGTATCATATGTGTAAGAGAACGCACGAGGATGCCACCTTGGATACGGGAATCAAAATCTAGTCCGTCCACGGGCAGCCTCGAAACTTCTGCCGAGGCGGTGATATCGCCGATGGCTTCCATCGCCAGAGAGACTGGGGGGGGGAGGATCTCCGGTTCAGCAACAACAAGAGGAAACAGGGGGACAAAAAGACAAACTGTAAACGGCGAGCATGGGGAGAATGGCCGGTGGGTATACTCTAATCTTAAAACGGTGGACCCTACAGGCACAGTTAGGAGACCTACCATAGTTTGTTGAGTGGGAAACTCACCATAAAAACGTGATGGCAGGTGCAGAGGTGATGGTACTACTGTCCATATAACCGGCTGCACCAGCGACAATACATCCGACCAATAACCCAATAATGATACTAATATTTTTCATAAACGGTGATCCAAATATTTCAGTTAATATAATGGAAACGAATGACAAAAACCCGAGACCGATGAATTGAGGCGATCCCCATCTGCGACGAGTTGTGTCAATTCTGCCATAGGGTATCAAAAAGTAAAAGGGACGTACAGCGCCGCATGAGGGGCACCGACGTTTGGACACAGAGAGAAAAAACCAGATGTCGGTCTCGTCTGACAGCTGTTTGACCCGCCTCCCCAGTTGGGAATACCGGAGGCACCCACGAGGGATGCGCCAATCATCAGAACCACAGTACCGGTTACGATCGGAGGAAATATTTTCTTCAATACCCGAGGCGAACAGAACGACAGGAATATCTCAAGAAAGGAACAGATAAGCGCGGTTCCTGCAGATGGGACGGACCGTTCCGTGAGGCGGAAAAGCACACAGAACCACCAAGCAAGCAAGCTCACCCAACAACATGCCGTACGCGTCCGGACACGGACCACGAGTGGTCGTTCCGTCTACGGTAGTAGTGGGACACGTTCCATCGGTATACATCGCATCGAAAATCTATCATAATTTCCGCCGAGTTATCAGCATACCGAACACGGAAGGTCGACCGACTTACCGCGTTTGCGGTGCTCAAGGTTGCAAAGCTCGTCCCCACTACGCTTATCAGCCCCGTTCCGAGATGGTACCCTCTAAACAAGGGTATCCTGGACATCTGCACTAGACTTAGGATCCCTTTAGGTATCCCAAGTTTGTGCGAGTCAGCGCGAACGCCGAGGACCAAGATGTGCGGCTGTACATACCACAGCCGATAAGGGAGGCGGAGATGAGGTAGGCAGAGGTGGCGCTGTCGAGGTTGAGCGCTGATGCAAAGATGATGGGCGGCGTGATGAGTCCTGCGAGCATGGCGAGTGCGTGTTGCAGCCCGCATGTGATCGCGAGGAGGATAGGCAGTTCCTGGTCGAGTGCGTAAAAGGGCGGCTGACGATTGGTGTTTTGGTGTAGAAATGGCAGGGAGGGAGTGCATAGCCTGTGCATGCCGAGTGAGACGACAGATTTGGACCGTTCATGAGGGGACGTACCATCCGTAATCGTACTCTCCAAACCAGCCCTGCCTGGTGGTGAGTTTCTCCTTGTATGTTTGGGCTCGTCGCCGGAAGGGTATCGAGGAGGAAGCCATTAAGTATGGCAAACAACCAGACAGCGTTTTTAGGTCGCCGATATTAACCGGCTCAGGTACGGCTTATGCATGATGGCACATGCAAGTGGATCCATACCTATGGAGGTGTCATTATCGAGCGTTTCCGAAAAGACATTCAGCAGGCCCGGCATCAGCCGAGGGTTATCTAGTTATAATGTATGATATATGAATTGTCAGATCCATGGCTGTTTATCGACCCTCAGGCCTCAACTGCCGTCCACCACCATGGCTTCATCCCACTCTTCGTCCATTTCATCCGCCCCCGGAGACTCAAACTCCCTTCCGCGTTCCATCAACGCACCGAGCGACGTATGCTGCGGCCCCAACACACCAGGCGACATTCTTGCGCTCGCCCTCCCCACCATCTCTTCCCAAGCGCCACCGCTCTGGAAGAACCGCCGCTTTGCGTTTTTGCTCGGAGGCGCACCACACTCCAAGTGGCTAAACCCCTGCTCATACGACGGGACCTCAAAGTACTGGTTTGTGAGCAGGCTCATCCGTTTTCGGCCAGACTTGGTGACAAACCGCGACGAGCGACGGCGTCGGTTCGATACGGTCGATTCATCCGAGTCCCAAGAATCGTCGTCTGAATCTTCAGATGTCGTGTCGGATTCTTGGAGATCGTAGACGTATCGGGTATGCTCTGCAATGTGTTTGGTGAGTTTAAGATAGATGAAACGGTGCGGGGGAGGGCACGTACGCGCCAGCCGCTCGTCCAGATTGTCCCTATGTAATTCTTCATCTTTGAAACCCAGATGCGCGCCTACACTTTCTCGTGGAACGTCGTGCATGCCAACCGAAGGTGCATGAATTAAGCTCTGAAGCTGCTCCAATGCCGTCGTTCTTCAATCAAGAGCCGAACCCTTAACCTCTCCACAACGCCAAAAGGATCGAGACGCACCTGACTTTTTCTAGCGATCCATCCTTGACGTTCAAGTCGTCCATGTTGTTCTCAGCAACCTCCAAGCGGTACCTCGGGCCAAACCATTCAAAGTACTGGTTCCAGGGTAAAACAGGATCTATGGTATCCTCTATTCCAAGAGCGCACGCCGTCTCGTATGTCCATGTCCGAGCCACATTCTTGACAGTATACCCTCCTCCGCCGAGGAGAATGAGCGGGATGTTTTGTTTCCGCAGAAATTGTACACAATGGGCGTGACCGTGCATGGTCAGGTTGAAGCAACCGAGTTTATCGCCGGACAGCGAATCGGCACCGCATTGGAGGACAACGGTAGAGGGTCGATAAACCTCTAATATTTTGGATATGACCTAGATGTTTTTAAAAAAATGGCCACATGATCTTTTGCTTAGCATCTGCGAGAGACTTACTGGCTCGAACACGCTCCTGAACGATTCATCCGTTATCCCATCCTTCAATGGTACATTGATCGCATATCCCTTTCCTTTCCCTCTTCCTCTATCCTCCTGAGTTCCCGTACCGGGGAAATACTCACCAAACTTGTGAAAGCTGCACGTCATCACGCGGTCGGTGGTGTAAAATGCTTCTTCCACTCCGTCGCCGTGATGGCAGTCGATGTCTATATATAGAACGCGGGGATAGGTGCGCAATAATTCGAGGATGCCGAGCACAATGTCATTGATGTAACAAAATCCGGATGCTTCGCGCTTCTTGGCATGGTGCAGCCCGCCGGCCCAGTTGATGGCGATGTCCGCGGACCCGCAGGCGATACGGTTGGCGGCGCCTGGGCGAAGATGTGAGTTGTGGAGCGGAGGTATCAGCCTGAGGCTGGAATAGATGGCGCACCAATGGACCCTCCTGCGGATATCGAGCAGAATTCGAAAACTCCTTCGAATGGGGGGTTGTCGTCCCCGACGAGAACTTTTGCCCTGGGTCAGTATCTCATATATGGCAGAGGTGAAATGAGAGACATACACCTTGTCCCGTGATATGTGAGTTCCTCCGCCGTTTCTGGTGTCACTCTATGCAGGAAATGGACGTATTCGTCAGTGTGGAAGGAGCTCATGACTTCGGGTGTTGCACGCTTCGGCCTCTACCAGACACAAATCTAGGTTTGGAGATGTCGTCGCATGGCATAAACGAATGCAAAACTCACAAGAACGTGCATTTTGTCCAGCATATCATACGCCGTCACCAGATCGTGCGTCACCCTTATCCGATGTGGTTTCATGGGATGACCCAGGCCGTACGTGTACGCACCAACGTCCGCTGTGCACGCCTCCATCAGGTTTCACGGCTCTCCAGAGCTGAACGCGCACCGTCATAATAGTACGACACCCGTCGCTTTGACATCAGAGGCAGATGCGGGTGATTATGTCAGCACCAAATTGGGAATAGCCGCTGAAAATGGAATCCATTGACATTTCTGGCGATTTCCCAAACGGGCGGTTGTGTGCATGTTGTCCCCCGTCGCTGCTGCTGATGGCCAAAGCTCCGGCTCGGGCTCAGGCTCAGACTCAGGCCCAAGGCGGCGCAAAAAGGTGGCGAGCAAAGCCATTGCGGGCATCTCGCGTCTTCTGGCCATTGGCCTGGTTTTTCACCTCGTCTACATCGGCACCGTGTTCGACTGCTACTTTACGAGTCCTGTCGTGCACGGGATGCAAACGTACAGCATCAAAGAGTCTCCATCTGCAATAGCAAAGGCAAAACGTTTGGTGCTCATTGTTGGTAATGAGCCCTTGCTGCCCATCGTCTACACCGCGCCGCTCACGTATGTTCAGGTGATGGACTGCGCGCAGATCTGTTCTTTATGCCGGACGCATTCCACCAGTTTGATGGCGCGCCCCAGCTTGCAGCGCCCCATCTGCGCTCGATTCTCGAGACGCGCGGTGCGTTTGGCATCTCTCATACACGTGTGCCGACGGAAAGCAGGCCAGGACACGTAGCCATCATCGGTGCGCCCATTCCACCCACGTGCACTCTTCACCGCAATGCAGACCTTGTTTCGTTACGCAGGTGGCATGTACGAAGATGTCTCGGCTGTGACCAAGGCAAGACACATCCCGAGACCATACCCATAACGCGGTAGACTAATTCACAGCTGTTGCAGGGGTGGAAAACGAATCCAGTGGGTCCGCCGATTCGAGCTGATAGGTAGACGAATGTTGAGCATTTCCAGGTCGACTTTGACTCGGTGTTCAACCAGTCAAGCGCGACCTTCTCCTTTGGCTCCCCCGATATTCTGCCCATGTTTGCCCAGGGAGCTGTACCAGGCAAAGTGAAAACATGGTGCTACGCTGCAGACGACGAGGATTTTACCAAAGGTCTGCATCGTTCGCCCAACTTCATCTGTTCTGACTTTCCCTGGCTAGACGCGACAGCTTTAGATATCTGGGTACTCGACCAACTTCAACAATTGTTCAAGAACGCGACAACGGACAGACATCTATACGATCAGCTCCATTCAGACGGCACCGTCTTTTTCCTCCACCTCCTCGGTTTGGACACGACCGGCCACGCATACAGACCCCACTCCATCGTACGCACGTACTTTGCCTCCATCTCGCGCATGCACACACTCACCACCCGCTAGGAATACATGAACAACATTGCTACCGTCGACACCATCGTCTCACAAGTCGAATCCCTCTTCAACGTATTCTACGACAACGACAACGACACGAGCTACATCTTCACTGCCGATCACGGCATGTCTGTCATCGGTAACCATGGTGACGGTCGTCAGTAGCCTTGCCCTTCTCTCGTCTGGCCCCCATTTCTAACCTTTCCAGGTGTCCCTTCCAGACCCCGACAACACCCGCACACCGCTCGTTGCCTGGGGAAAGGGCGTCCGTGGCCCACTCCCAGACACCATCCCCTCCTCGCATGATGAGTATTCGCGTGCGTGGGGGTTATCGCATCTCCTTAGACGGGACGTCGAGCAGGCCGATGTGGCATCACTCATGGCCACACTCCTCAGCTCAAACTGGCCCGTCAATTCGGTCGGGGTTCTCCCCGATGTGGAGCCGTCCAAGCCAGGCTACTTGGATCCGGACGTGTTTGACGACGAGACGGTAGCAAGAGCAGCATTGGTCAATGCAAAAGTGTGTATTCATACATCCCACCTCTCCAAGTGGCTCATATAGGATTCAGGTCATCCTAGAACACTATAGAGTAAAACATGGTATGTAATGTCCCTCTTTCTTTCTTGACCTGACCCTAACCTAAGATACAGAACTCAAAGCATCACATACATTATTCTACAAACCCTTCACTCCCCTCTCATCTTCTCCACACGCGCTCTCCTCCCGGATACTCGAAATCGAAAACCTCATCAGCCGCCAGCAATGGTACGCCGCCCGGCTGAAATCGGGGCAGGCCATCCAGACTGGCCTCGATGGGCTGCACTACCTCCAGACGTACGACCGCGTCCTGATCCGGTCTATCGTCTCCATCGCCTACCTCGGCTGGGCCGCATATGGCGTCCTGCACATTTTCGGTCTGCACCGCGACGCTGGCGGCTCTGCCGACTCTTCCAACTCCATCTTCCACGGTTCGATCCTCAAAACTGGCATTAACCTCCTCTTCCTCACCATCACCCTCGCCTCGTGGCTCCTCTTCACACTCGAGAGGTCTCCGTCGACATTCTACCTCTACATCCTCTTCCCGGCCTACTTTTGGAACCAAGTCCTATTGAAAGCTGTGCCGAGGCTCGTTCAGTGGTCGCGCTCGGACCTGTCCTCGGTTGATTTTGGGAGGGTGATTGGGGTGGGGGTCTTGATCCTTGGGTCGTTACAATCTATGGTGGTGCGTTTTCTCTCTCTCTCTCTCTCTCTGTCTCTACACTTCAGACTGATGGCGATGGTGGGGTGTGTTAGATGGCATATACGCATAGATCAATCTGGAGCATCGGGTTCTTCATCATAGGCGTCGTTTGGCCGCTAACGTGGCCTGTCTCGTTGCGCAAGGAAAATACGGAGGCGGTGGTATTTTGGAGTGTGTCTTGTGTGGTAACGGGCGTGTTTCCATTGTTGCCGGTGAATATGACGGAGAGTCTGGCTTTGATGTAGGTGCTTCATTGGATTTGCACTCTTGCGCCAAGTGCTGAGTGAGCGCTTAAATGCTTAGTGAGATGGGTGGTATTGTGATGTTGATCATCGGCCGGGTTTGCATCCCCTATGTCGTTCGGAGTGTGGAGAAGCGGAAGGGAGCTGATGGTGCTAAAGTTTTGAAAATGAGGTTGAGGGCGCAGGTGAGTGTTAATCTATTATCCTCGGAGTATATATATGCAATAACGTGTGCGTTCCAGATCGCGTTGATCATCATAGCCATGGCCGTAACTGCAAGCTCAGTACGGAATCTGCAAGCTAAGCGGGGGTTGCCTCTTCGAAACCAAGTCGTTGGTTGGGTAGTGCTAGTCGCGTCTGCGACATTACCATTCCTCCATCTTCCCATGCATCGTACGATCAGCTCGAGGATCATGACCTACTTCCTTGGGTTTGGCCCCTGCTTTGTTATCCTGTCGATCAGCGCAGAGGGGCTGTTTTACTCTGCGTATGCGGTGACGCTGGTGATGTGGATTTTGGTGGAGGGCATTGTGAGGAGGTATCGCCAGGTGGCTTTGGCCGCTGTTTTGAGCCCTGTTCCTACGCCGTCGGTATCATCGATGTCAGCCTCATCATCTGACGGAGTAAAAGAGAATCAGGGGGAATCAGGGGGATACAAGTTCCAGTTGGATGATTTAAGGATTGGTCTGTTTTTCTTGTTTTTCGTGCAGGTTGGATTCTTCGGAATTGGCAAGTGAGTCGTATCGGTTAAATCTCCTCTGAAAAAAACAGTTGATAAATGCAATCTAGTGTTGCTTCAATCTCGTATGTGCGGCGTGGTTGATTGTTCTGCATTCTCTGAAGACTTGTCTTAGGTCGTTTTATCTGGAACCGGTTTATCGGTTGATACCCAAGTTCAGCCCATTCTTCATGGCTGGACTGCTGGTCAGTTGACCTACCTCGATTTTTCGCCCAAGTCACTCATAGTGTTTTAGATGTTCAAAATCATCGTCCCTTATATCATTCTCTCAGTGACATTTGCTGTTCTCAACAGCACCCTGCAGCTACCACCCTTCTCGCTCTTATTGGTAGCCTTAACGCTTACGGACGGAATGACGCTCACCTTTTTCTTCCAAGTACAGGACACGGGTGCGTCTCCCTGTTTATTCATATCCATAATCATTATTTATTCGGAATCTTCAAGGCTCATGGCTGGAGATTGGACAATCTATCAGCTTCTTTTGTATAACATCCCTACTTCTGTCGTGGTCGGCGGGTATTTGTGCGCTGGGAGAGCACCTGATGGCGGATGTGATTGCGTCCAGCAGCCGGTCCCGTGCTCGCCCAACGCGTGACAAGGTGAAAAAGAATTGAAAATTGTACGTAATTTGGAGGGTATAAAATAAATATAAATAATGGAAAGCTTCAACTCTGGTTGAACCATCCTGCCATAACTTCGGATTCGGAAGAACATTCTTGTGCGACCGATACTTATCACGTTTGTTACCCTCCTCATGGCAATCCCGAGTATTTAATACCGGGAGTTGCTAATATGGCTTTTGACGACAACAATGCACAAGGCTTCTTTGGAAGATATAGGTTGGGAAGTTGTCCCGCTTTGATGAATGAATGGCGACGACGGCTTTTCAACTCACCACAGCCGGACCGGTGAACACCATTTTTTCTTGCCGATTTATCCGAATCCAGGCTTTCCTTGCCAATCAAGCCACAAACATTGTGCTGCACGGGCTGCAAGACACCCGAGTCAGGCAAGTGCAAACTTGAACATTTCTAGTTTGCTGTATGCTTAGGGCCATCATCGTCGGATAACCGTTTATCCTTCCACAGCACTCATGTTCATGTCACAAAAATAGCCATCACTCCATATAAAGGCTTCCCTGGTCCACGACGCGATCTGCGAGGATGCTCTCATCATGTTCTCATATAGTCCCATACACTAATGCGCCGCTCTCAGACGAAGATTGCAAACAGACTCGACAACTACTCGCCTCTGCAGAGACGAGAATGGAGCTTCTTGCGTCGGAAATGGCAGAACTGAGAATGCAAATCTTTCGGCACAAAGTGACGCTCGTCCGGCTTGGAAGGGGCAAGAACAAATGCCATCGGTTGGTGTCGCGGTTTTCGACATCAATCATCCGCCGACTCGAATCGAGTAAACTCCGATGTAGCAGTCCTCCTGACAAGGAGGGGTCGATCCGACAATCGCTCATGGTTGCGGAAGAGAGCCTACAAATGCAGAACAAGCAGCTTGCACAGCTGACCAAGCAAGTCGCACAGTACAGAATAGCTTTGGCACCGCACAAAAAGCTGCCTGAAGACGTGTTGAGGCACATTTTCACGCACAGTTGTGCAGGTGCACCCGATACTGCCCTCGCCTTATCGCATGTCTGTTCGGCCTGGAGACGACTCGCACTTGACATGCCTCTACTGTGTCGGCAACGGATGATTTTGTTTGATGAGCGTGCATTGTTACGTCGACACGCGAAATATGTGCGCAGACAAGCAAGGTTTTCCCGTCTACGTAGGCGGCTACAAATCTTCTCCAAGCTATTCCGTGGTGGTGAGTACTTGGTATCTACTGCATTTTATGCGTAACTCTCAGAAATGATACCCAGTCACCACCATCTTGTTGAAAATTGTACATGTACTGTCAGAATCGTTACTGTTCGTTTTGATTATCTTCTGTAGGTATTCGGATTGTCAATGTTCTGATTTTGACGCTAATGAAAGATATAGTTTTGTTCTACCAATATTTGACTTGCACGCGTTGAGATTGGTTTGGGTTTGCGGGCAACAAAGGTATCGGCATGCTGGCATTGAAGGATACCAGATGGATGTCTGTGGGCGGTCCTGACTGATTGACTTCTCCACGATGGAAGTGCGTGGCGTTGCCAGGAGGCATGTCATGAGGCTCGTTTTGGAACTGAATAACACGATCCACCTTGATATGGCAGTGATAAATGAACAAGAGCGCTTCTTCACTCAGATGTCAATAAGTCGACGGCTTACTCTATGTGTAGTTGCCTGCCGTTGTGATGTGTCCTATCTGTTAATGCATCTTAAAAATGGCATTATTTCATTCACGCATTCTTGCCGCTATTCACTGGACACTTTCAACACGTGGAACTGGTGATCACTATTGTCCTTGGGAACGTGTCGGGCACGTACATTAATGTTCCACTTTACAGAGCAGTTAACATGTGAGTGACTCGGAACAGAGTGGCGATATCCGAGTTTCAAATCTCTTGAGCCAGGTCAAAGCTCATCCAACCTGATCTTGGGGGAAATCGACCACTTCTCATCCGTTTCACCGTCCGCTACCCTCTGGTGAAGATGTCCAGACCATTCAGAACTTCGCTAAGCGCGTTTTGGGCCTGTGACTGGCGGGCATATGGAAAATGTAGAATGCACTTCCTGTGGACCCTGTCAAACAACATCTGTACCTACCGTTTGCAAAGGCAGTAGATCTAGTGCATGATTGAATCTAGGATCGGGGACGTTGCAGATCGGATATCATGGTAAACACAAGTTGAAACTAGCCTCTGTGCGAGGAAGGGAGGCAGCCAACTCCTTCGCATGAACGACTCGAAGAAACAGATCCTGCCGCAGACCAAGGATGCAACTTCTGTCGACCGATTGGAACCCCTCTCACGCGTTCCAATATTATATGTAGGTGCGTACATTACTCTTTTTCCTTTTCCTCAATACATAGCTTCTGCGGCATGAAAAACAACTACCGCCGCATTATCAATTTTCTGCGAAAAAACCCCACAGCATCGACCTGGGATTGGATAATCAGTTTTACGCCTTTCCCTCATTTCTAAGTAACAGCTCACTCCATGGAATTGATCAGTCGACATAGCGCATTAAATATAACCACATCGGGTCCTACACGTATACAGGCGCTCTACGTACCGTTGCTATTTTTCCTTTTACTTCCCCTGTTCGTAGTAGCAGGTGGCCACACAAATTACAATATTTCTATTCAAAAAGTAAATAAATAAAAAATAGCCTCTGTTTGAACGCCCGAACCTCGGAACCTGCGCAGCATGACAAACACTGCTTTGGAAAATGAAGGCTATGATTGACGTCAAATAGCTCAATGGGTGTGATCCTTATCTCTGGTAGCTGTCAACGTAGCTTGATTCCCAAAGTTGAAAGCAGCTTAACCAAGACGCCCGTCCTTACGTACTATAAGAATAGCATGCGGTGGTCACATGGTCCCTCTTTAAAGGAGACCAGCCGCACTGCCCCGTGCAGACCTATCGCCCTTAGCCTTTTCTGTGCTGCGTACGATCGATGAGCAACAACATATGCCGCAATTTCGCATCAAGTGGCCACTGTAGGTTTGGCGAGAAATGTCGCTTTGTCCATTCCACCGACTTGAAGGTCAGTGCAAGTGGCGATGGCCCGTGTTGGTTGCCTCTGCGGTGTTTTTCTGAGCCTCCGTCTTTCAGAATGCCCCTGCGTCCCCAGTTGCATCAATGAGTGCGGCAACGCAATCTAGTCGTCGGCAATCAACGCTTTGGAAGAGCCAGCAACCGTGCCGCTTTTTTCTCCAAGGACATTGCTACAAAGGAGATCAGTGCGAATGGAGCCACGAGTTTAAGGTCAGGACATCCTTTCTTCAATCGCCACTCCGGGCACTGAAATAACATAAAGGCGGAGGACCTCATCATAAAGGAAGCTAACACCACAATCCAGCGAATCGTCCTGGGAGCGTCGACTCTAGTCACCTGTAGTGCGGGCCTGCAGGTTCAACACATCATGTGTGGTTTCGATTGCTTGTACATTACTATCAAGAACCTTCCGCATGATGCCGATCGTGCAGAGGTCGAGGAACTTTTTACCCAGCAAGGCGTTGCGACCACCTCATTCTACGTTGAACGCATGAGGCTCTGGAACCACAAGAAGGAGGCGAGGATTATCATTGAAGCTGAAATAGGCGAAGCCCTCGCTGTTGGTATGGACGGCACTGAATTCAGAGATGATGAAATTCTGGATGTTGATGTCGACCACGATTCTGGGCCAAGCAAGATGGGCTCATCTGGGCGTAACACCAATCTACTCACAGTATCTTGGAAGATTCCAATTTCTACCATCCTTATAGAATGTCATCGTACGTCGGCCGCGCAGAAGCTTGTGGAAAAACTTCACAACACAATCGAAGATGGCAGAACAATTCAAGCAGTCCTGCACGAAACATACTGTGACGAAGTCGCCACTTGTGTCAAAGTTTCTGGCCTTTCAACGAACGCAGCATCCGCCTGGGTACGAAAACATCCCGACCGGTGTACTTTGACCTCCCCATTTCCTTACCTCAATTTCGACACGAAGGCCGTTGAAAAAGATCTCCGTCTTCACGTGGAGAGACGCGCTCGGATTGAATCATTTGAAGTCAGTCCACCTGATCCCAACAAGGCCAATGCAGAGGTCCGCATACGATTCCACTCATGGGATGACGCCAAGCAGGTACATGATGCGCTCAAGGCGCCATTAAAGCCTGATTACCCGAAATTTCACCTCTGGTTACCGAAACCTATCCAATTTTATATAACGATTCCTCTTGCGCAATACCGTGCTCAGAAGGCTCGTTGGGATTCCATCTCAGAACGGGATGATAATAAAGCAGCGTTTGTACGTATCACCGACAATAATATCGACTTGGCCTTTGTTCGTGTTCTCGGTGAGGACAAGAGAGCAGTCGGACGGCTAAAAGTACGAGTGGAGAACTTGGTCCTTGGAGAGACATTGGATCCATCCTTGTGGCATCGATCATTCTTGTCTGCAATTGGACGGCGGTTTCTCGAGAACGTCAGCGGTCGGACGAAAACCTACGTTCGGAGCGATTGGAAAACCAAATCGTTGAAACTCTGCGCGGATGGTCGTGCGAAAGAAGCGGTATTGAAATTGATTGAAGCGGAAATAGAGCGTTTGAAAAATTCTGAAACTTCCATCACCATTAGTCCACGTGCGGTGGGGTTCTTCTTGCGTAAAGGAGTACCGACACTGAAGGAGGAATTGGGAGATGATGCAGCAACACTTGAGCTGACATCACCTCCACAATTACTAATTCGTGGCGGAGAGGTAGCCCACCGTATCGTCGATCGACTGATTGCAGAGTCGAAAACCGGTTACCGGTTTGATGCAGGGAACGGGGAAGGCACGTGTCCCGTCTGTTTTGACAACCCAACTACTCCTGTTTTCCTTGCCTGCAAACATGCCTATTGCTCTGAATGCATCCGTCACTATCTCATGTCTGCTTCGGAAAGGAAGCAATTTCCTCTTGCTTGTGCAGGTGACGAAGATAGGTGCAAAGTACCCATCCCCATTCCCGTAATCCAAAGGTTTCTTTCGCAACAGCAGTTTGACGAGCTTCTTGATGCAGCTGTTACGAGCTATGTCGAGAAGCACCCAGCGATATTCCAGTACTGTAAGACACCCGATTGCACACAAGTGTATCGTCGCGATCGGGGAAGAAAGATGCTGACATGTCCGTCGTGCTTCACAAGCGTCTGTACGGGTTGCA
The DNA here is from genome assembly GCA_023014455.1 of Amanita exitialis. NCBI lineage: Eukaryota > Fungi > Basidiomycota > Agaricomycetes > Agaricales > Amanitaceae > Amanita > Amanita exitialis. The sequence goes on along the minus strand of JAEBUR010000004.1, from coordinate 330,136 downwards.
ATAAGGAAGCGCACGAAGGTATGACATGCGAGGAGCGAGAGCTGATGAGCAATCCCGAAGAGCAGGAACGTCGTAATGAACAATGGGCGTTGAATGCCGGCGCGAAGCGTTGCCCAGCATGCCGCGTATTTATGCAGAAGACGGACGGATGCAACCATATGGAATGCCGCTGCGGGGCTCACTTTTGCTGGATATGTCTCCAAGTATTTCGTGAATCCCACGTAGTCTATGAACACATGAATCGTGTGCATGGCGGGATCTACACTGCGGATGCCCAGCAGGAGGAACGGGCGAGAGAGCAGGCAAACCTGTTACACGCTCAACGTCTACAACAACAGGAGAATGAACGTGCCGGTGCGCGTGTCAATGTAGTGAATTGGGCGACCTTATTTATCCGAGAAGAAGCAGCAATGAGAGCGGAAGAACTTGGACAGCAACATGTTCAACATGCACTGATCAACACCACGGATACTCAGCAGGAGCGACGTGCGAGAGAACAGGCTGACCTGCTATACGCTCAACGTCTACAACGAGAGGAAAATGAACTTGCCGGTGTAGTGAATTGGGAAGGTATACGGCAAGACTTTGATGAGACATGGAGGACACAACAGGCGTTGCGTATCCTGCGCGCTCGAGAAGATCGCGAACGCGAAGAAGCAAGGAGAGCAGAAGAACTCAGATGGCGGCAACAGGCAATAGCACAGGCTCGGGCTCGGGAAGAAGAGCAGCGACGACAAGAACGAGGCAGTTGGTGTATTATAATGTAGGTATTAGTACTACATCTGCGATATCAAGTTATTCGATGCTTCTTTATATGTTGATATATCTAGGCAAACGATGTATCATATGTCCGTAATGTGAATCCTGCTCTCGCGCTGTCGTTCCTTACCCGCTTTGGATCGCAGACAGTTAATCCGCTTACTTTATGAGGAACTCTGCTGACCCGGAATGATCCCGTGGAGCCACGGGAAGGAAGCCAGGAGTTGCTGGCTTGCGCGCCTTGGACACATGTCCAATGCAAGACGACGACAAATTGCTCCCCCCCCCTCAGAAGATGGCATTTTCGGAAAAAAGACCTCGCTGGGTACAGACTGCATCCGATTCTTTTTCACGGGGTGTACTGTGATATATAAGGCCTTTTTCGCCTTCATAATTTTCTCCTGCGAACCGACTGTCAACGACAGATAGATCCGCCTTGGTATTCTGTACGTATGCAAATATTCGCGCATCTACCAATCCGTGATTCAGCATCCATGTTGCAGGGAGAGCTGCCTCGTACAGAACAAGCCAATAATCGACCTACCTTTAAGATTTCACAGGCGCACTTCCATGTCGCCCCACTCCAACACTCTGAATAAATCTTCACGTTCCATCCTCTCTACATCGATGCCAACGATGGTCTTCCACTCGGTGATATTCATTTCGTTCGTTCTCTGTTCCGCCTCAGTCTAAATGGCCAGATCGCAGCTTGGTACGCATCGGAAGAGCATAAACACACGCATGACGACATCGGGACTGGGAGTGATGTCTAGACGGGCTGCAGATTCATATGCTGGTTGCTCCCAAGAACCTTAGGGCGACATGTTCGTGTTTCATGAAAGACGGAAGCCAATAGCTAGAATGACATCAGTTGCGTGAAGCTTGGGATAGTGGCTTGTGGACTGACGTGATGAAAGAAGTTCGGGCCTCTGTGTGGAGTCCCATTACGAGGAGTGCATGGTCTAGGTATTTCGTAGTCAAATCGGGTCAAATCGTTGAGTGAAAGACTCCAATCCAGGAGTCTGAGAACGCGATAGTGGCGGGGTAGCGATTTCTGGTGGGGCACGGGTCCTGCGGAAGCACGCAATTAGACCAATTCAATTGATCGCAGCACATTCATAACACTAAAACATACTCTGCTTCCCAGTCAATGTACGACACTTCCTATCCGTTCGACGAGCGCAACTGTCCACTTGGCTCCGCGAACACATCCCAAGATATCGTTTCTCTACAGCTTCTATTTTCGCTGGAGCCAAGGGAAATATGGCCGAGAATTCCCAGGAAGGTACCAAGGACAGGATGACAATAACAGGAGTGGGGGCTGTAGGATAGAGGTATATAACTGGCTTTGCGGCTCTAAGTTTGACAGCAAGAGCATAGTTGAACCTTGATCCACACCATACGCTCGCAACAGTCGATCACCTTCTTCCATCAGATATATCTGTTGCTGCTGGTCAGGTGATATTCCCTCTTTGTCTCACACAATCTTCTTCAAAGCATTCACGCTGTCATCGGAGTATATCAGAACTAGAATCATCTTTGCCCAATATCTAACAGAGAGCTAGATAAGCTGTCTTGATTGCACTAGTGTAGACTGATCCGGAAGAGTTGGTATAGAAATGGGAAGAGGCCCAGGTATCAAAGGCTCAGTAACTTCAATCCAGAGCGAGGAAACCGTGGGATAGATGTGCGGCCACACTTCTGGATCAATCTGCATGAGTTCACCAGCGGTGAACGTGGCAGAAAATTTAAGCTTTGCACCCGCAGGGAATGTGAAGAACTGCCTGGCGGTCTGCTCGACATCCTATTGATATTTGAGATAATCCATGGTAGAGCTACGCATGTTACACGTACAGGCAAAGACTGCTTCCGAGTCGTCACTACTGGTCTGCAGTTCCCATAGCGCAGGACGAGAACGGGATGTGTTGAATCTTTCGCGTTTTGATTCATTGTTCGCACTATTATGTTGCGCGAAACTGGACAAAATTTGTAGTTTTGTCCAATTTCGCGCATTAAACACTATGGTTGTGTCACGCATCACGCAGTAGTCGCAGCTTAGCTGGAAATGCCTGTTGAAGGGATGCTTCTATGACGTCGTAACAGGATTTATTCAATGGATATAGATACCGACGATGCTAGGGCTTTGCAAGAGCTGAAGCCTTTGGAAGCATCAAAAATATCAAATTTAACACACCTCGTCCATTGAGATGCCGCTCGAGGAGTCTTCAACAGTCGTACTTCGGAGAGTAAGAAGGTCTGCATCTGAAAGAAGGTGGGCCGTAACTGACAATGGAAGTATGGTAGTTAATCATGTTCGGGTGTTGGTGTCCTCCCATTACTTGGCACACGATTTGAAGAACCACAAGTCCATTGAACCGCGGACAACCAACACGAAATGGAAGGGGAAGGGAAAAGCCAGTGCCGCTGAGTAACAGGCGTTGAAAATTAGTCCCTGAGAAGGTGTGGTCAGCCTCCAGAGAAAATAGACTGACTGGAATTTAGGACATGCTTCCGGCGTACTTACATACGCATTCCCTCTGCTCTCGGGCGAACAGATCTTGTGACCACGTGACTGCTGGCTCGCCTGATAGATGGCTCTGCTCGCCCAGATACAAACCAGATTCGCCCTCAGAAGAAGCCCCTCCTCGCTTCCCATGTCCTCTCACTGTCGTCGCAATACATCCATCCAGTGAAGGCCACTTGGGTCCTCTATATAGACGCCATGACTACGAGGGAAACGTGTTTCATGCCGCACTCTTGGCCACGATTGTTGCGCTTTGGAATAGTGAGTCATCCGAGCAATGCATTCTCGTCGAACTGACACCATATTTTGTCTGAGAATGCCTCCCAAAACCCACGTTTGACGAAGAGCCTGGGAAGACGGTGTGTTTGCGTCAAGATTGCATCGAGCTGCAACTAGATGCTGCAAGGCTACCCATGTCCATGTCGTTTGGCGTTCTTTGATTTGTGAACTCCCAATCATGCTTTTCAGGCGTGTTCCCTCACTCATGAATGGCTACCAGAACACACGTCTTTGTGGATCCGATGGCGTTTGAAGAACCCTTGCTAGATTCGACTCTTTCAATCGTGTCGAGATCTGGCGCTGGTGATGATGATATCATCTATGTCGCAGTATGGTTCGAGCTAGGTCTCGTCCGCAAAAGCGAAAGGCGGAGTAGATGCGTTTGCAGTGTGTATGCAAAGGAAAGGAAGAATAAATTGGTGCAGGTGCTAAACTCGTAAATTGATGATGAGTTTCACGAGATTTTATCTCCATTCTATAACAGTAGCATCGGCCTCAGCATCAACGTCCTCAGGCTCTGGCTCGCGAAGGTAGACCTAAGAAGCTCAAAGCGATTGGCAGATTCTGGTTGGCAGATTCTGGTTGACAGATCAACGGGCAGATGGCGGATTAACCGAAGGCACGAGCGTCATCTGGTTTGTTAGTCTACTAGAGTGCGTGAGAGAGCGATACACACGAGGAGGCAGAGTATATCGACGAAGAGGAGCAAGGCTTGCGTAAGTCTCCTCTGTTGAATCGGTATTTGATGGTGATCTAAAGCATGGGAAAGCGTCGTAGTTTGCTCCGGCGGAATCGCTGGTTGTGACCATGGTCGGCTCTTACCATCATCCCGCCAGATGACTTATGACCATGTCGTCATCTCTTTGGACTACCCTGGAAGTTTACAGTCTTGTTGTATCCACATGTGTCTTGATTCAAGCTGTTTGAAAGGAAGTTTGTTCGGCCTGAGGGTTCATTGAGACGAATTGACAGTGGAGTGGTTTCATGCGATTGACAGGCTTCAACGGACATCGGAAAACTTGAGTAGAATGCGCTTCTTGCAAAGCCCATCAAACGACAACTGTATCGTATCGCCCGTGTGTTTGATCAAACACACATCAGGCTGCGTCACGACAGTTGCACAATATCAAATCGATTGAGATTGTGCCGGATCCCAGTCTTTTTTGAACCCGATGTCTGAGCGGACTCACAGGCTGGTCCTCACCCACCACTCAAGTACTTACCACTATGCGCCCTTCCTCTCTCATCGCTTTCGCCGCCTTTGCGCTCTTGGCATCCGCCTCTCCAATCGACGGTTACAATAAAAGGTGTAATTCTCTTTGGGTAATCCTGCCAATTATACGAGACCGTATCCGTACGTCTGACCTGCGCGCTTCTCCATTTAGAGGCGAGGCAATCCTATAGTGCTGTGGCCCCATTTATCTCCATCACTTTTGTCTGAAACTCGTCTTTTTAGTATGATACTCCTGAATACTACCGCCAAAGGGGCAATAGACCAAGTAGTCAACCAACCCCAGTGGGTCGATGCCGTGGCATCTATTCCAGTAGATGCGGAATTGAACCCCACTTGTTTTCAGGAAAGCGGTAGCCATCACAACAGCAATGGACCAAGTACAGAATCAACCTCGGTGGGTCGATGCTGTGGCATCTATTCTAGTCACCCTCGAAATGCAGAATTGAACCCAACTTGTTTTTAGGGAAGTGGTGGCAGCCCTCATAACAGCAATGGACGAAGTAGAGAATTAACCCCGGTTGGTCAATGCCGTGCCATCTATTCTAATCATCTTCGGAATGCGGAATTGAACCCAACCTGTTTTTAGGCAAGTGGCAGCCATCATAACAGCAATGGATCAAGTAGAGAATCAACTCCGGTGGGTCGATACTGTAGCATCTATTCTAATCACCTTCGGAATGCGGAATTGAACCCAACTTGTTTTTAGGCAAGTGGCAGCCATCACAACAGCAATGGATCAAGTAGAGAATCAACTCCGGTGGGTCGAAACCGTGGCATCTATTCCAGTCACCTTCGGAATGTGGCATTGAACCCCACTTGTTTTAGGAAAGTGGTGGCAGCCATCACAACAGGGGTCGGAGCGATGGACCAAGTAGACTGGTGGGTCGATGGCAGATCCATTCCAGTCGCCTTCCAAAACGCAAAGCTGAACTCCACTTTAGCCTCATCCAAGCGAGTATCGTGATCCTGATGATGGGACGGTGTGTCAAGCTTGTAGCATCTTGTCAACTCCGGAACGTGCCTCACTTGCTGTTTTTAGCTCATTACCGATGATGTGGAGCATGGAGAACTAGTTCGGTCACGTGTGACATTCTTCAATGGACGATCGGAGGTCTTCCAATACACCCGCACGGTCCCATGGGATGGACCAAGTGAAGAGGTGGGTCGATGCAGCGGCACATAAACCAGTTGCCTTTTGAAACCCAAATCTAAACTACACTTAAGCATACCAATTACACCTTTGAAGAATTTCCTTTTCCTGGGTTTGTATGTCAATCCTGGTGCACCATCCGGAACGTGAAACTGAGGATCACTTACTGATTTTAGTATTGTCGAACTTATCGTGAAAATGGACAACTAATGCTGTCATTGTTGAGATCCAATGATGGAACATGGATGATATTCTATCTGTACGATCGTTTTTTGCAGGTCATAATATGCATGTTGACCTTTGCGTTGTATATATAGGCAACAAAATGAATCAAATGGACAACCATCTCAAGTGGGTCAATGTCACGGCAGCTACTCCAATTGCCTTTCGAAACGCAATGCTAAACCCCATGTTAGCATGCCAGTTACACTACAAGGGAGTACATTACCCCTCATGGGACGGGTTGGGAGGTGAGATGCTGTAGCATGACACACGTGAAACCGAGCCTCACTCTGTTTTTAGTATCGTCAAGGTTTTTATGCGCCAAATAGAGAATTAGTGCTGTCCTACCACCGACTCCCCCGAGGGGCATGGGCGATCTCGCATCCTCGCCCGATCCATTGGCTGAGGCCCCCCCCGTAGGATCTTCTTTTCAGGTCATAATAGACTGTGCTGACCCTTGGGTCATATATAGACAATAGGACAGTGCATCTCACCAACATTGAACAGGTCGGATGTATGGGCAACTTGCACTGATTTTGATATCAGCTGACCCTGCCCAACAGCATTAAATCAAAATCAGTCCATTCTTGTTTCTAGTGACTCGGAGAGGCGCATTGGACAATGGGTTGTTGGAGGTGCAGGATTTATTTTGTGTATTTGTCCATATTTAAAGTGAACACTGGAACAATTCTGTTACGATCTCACGAACTCGGTTTATTTTTCTCATCATTTTCCATATTTGTCTGGGGCTCTATGGGAGATACTACTTAAGGCAGGATGTTACCACCCCTATGTTAGGACACCCAAGGGTTAGTCAGCAAGCAGCTGTAAGAGCCTTGGGGTTAGGGTTGACTGATAGGATGGCCAGGGGCTAGATCAAGACTGGACAGGGGACCAGGTAACATGTGTTGAAACGAACGTTGACGAATGTCTTTCGTATCGTGGGAAAACATCTCGGATCTATCCGATCTCAATCGTTATCATATCTTATCAGTATTATCTAATAATCTATGATTATATAATGTTCATTGTATTTATATCTAGACAGATATTATAGAGTTCGATGGGACAGAACTCTGAACAATAAAGCCGCCTCATGTATTCACATGGCGACTGTGCAAAGCTGTGCTTCACACAGCTTTCCACACAGCAATGACTGCGCATTGCTATGCTCAATACATTTGCTCAGTCATGCTATACAAATGCTCAGTCAGCGTATCATAATAGCGCTGACACAGACACAGTAGATAGACGTATAAATACTCTGTAGTTTCTCCGTCAATCTACATTCTCTTCTCTGCTATCAACCAGTTGAGCCACAGCTCCTGAGTGACCTACAGCTACACAAGTAAGTGTTTCACTTACTTAGCTCTACTATTCCGCTGCGCCCGTCGTCGTGCTACTTCAACAGGTTATGGGCCCCGTCTGCTCGCAGACCTGATGGGTGATCGCCTCGATACCGCAGGAGATAAGCGGCTCGACGATGTAGCTGTCGCCGTCGAGGGGATTTGTCGATCGCTATTTGGTAATGACCAAATAAGGTAATCAGGTTTGTTAGTAGCGCCCTAGTGGCTGTAGTGACTGTATACACTCGTTTTGTCCACTAACGTAACCCGGGGAGCTCACCCGAAATATGAGCATGTCCGATCTTGACAGAGATCTGGGCACCACCTGGAGAGGTGTGAAAACAATACTTAGTGTGGCAAACTTGTCCAGCCCCCAGTTTCTGCGTTACCCGGGTATATAATAAAACCATAATCTAAGATCCATCGATCGTCTCGATCGGATCTGGACCAGTTTGTGGACACTGGTTTATCAACATCCTCTGGATTAAGGGCCATCTTATGATGGATAAAGATCGGATCGGGTTCTGTCCCGTCCCCCAATCAAAAGGCTTCGCGCCCCCCTTTTGGCCGTGAATAATTAAGCACATATACCAATTTCGGGTTTTCGTCCCGCATTCTCATTAAATAATTATGTAATATTCCGTATAAAGATAGTGCTACAGGGACATTGTTCCCTGTCTACGCATATCAGTGGCAGGCACGAGCTTAGCTTCCTGCTTAGTAATAGGACTGCTCCTTAGCAGCAATAGTACGATTTAAAAAATAGTTACATAATGATGGGATATTTACCGCTGTTGGGGAATTTGCTGGAGCCCCAAAGCACTCCTGAAAGGCTGGATCCCTTTCTGGCAATGAAACCGAGAAACCAAAAGCGATCCACGAGTCCCTGTCCCGGGATCCATCTGTTGCGTCCATAACCGGAAGTATCGATGATCAGCGCTAGCATCTATCGTTCCTTAAAACAATGAGCTAACGTATTTTTCAAAGATCTTCAAACCAATCCAAACCAACCTCTCCTCGAATTTATTTTTTGATTTTTCAAATAAATAAATAAATATTTTGATAAACATGTCTTACAACAACTCTGCCGCTTCCTCCGCCTCCGCCTCCTCTTCCTCTGGATCTTCTTCCGGAAAATCCGCTTCCGGCTCTGCTGCCGGAAAAGCGACCTCCTCTTCCGGTTCGTCCGGAAACAACCAAGCCGGCCCCTCCAAGGGTCGCAAAATTACCTATTTCGATCTTCTCCCTGAAGAAGAACAAACTCAAAATGAGCTCGAATCGGATGAAGAATCCGATAAACGTGCCTTGTTTGGCCTTGCGGCCAAATATAAAGGCAAACAGGTAATTGCCCAATTTAAATTGGGTCAAATTAAAAATTCTAAATTAATTAAAAAGCGCGAAATGGGCGAATCCGCCGACATTATGCGCTCTCCCCGCTCAAATAAAGCGGGATCAAAACCGGCATCACCGGTTACTAAAGTGAGGACTCCATCCTCGCTACCTTCATTACGCACAATCTCTGACTCATCGCACCCGCGATCCCCCCCTGTTCAGGTAAAACAGGAGAGGATCACTCCTCCCCTTAATGGTGCAGGGATGTTTATCCCTGTTTCATACAAAAAGCGTGCCGGCAAGGCACGAGTTACCGGTTCTGGGCCATCGGCCTCGATCGATTCCAAGCTTGCTGACGATCTGCGTCGGCAAGATCAGGAAACGATCGCCCAGCACCGGGCAAAAGTGGAGGAGGCCAAACAGAAGGCCATACTTGAGGTGCGCATTCATTGGCGCACTCAAGAATATAAAAGGAAAATGGCCAGGGAATGCGGACACACGGTCCGCCACGATGAAGCTGTCTGGGCTAAATATAGAAAGCCCAATGCTGTTCCAATCAATGATTGGAACAAAGTCAGGGATGAATATCCCAAGTTGCCGATGGAAGGTGCGCAGCAATTAATTGCCAACCTTAATAATGGCACTTACCGGCCATCAACCCCCTTCCCTCGATTAGGCAACGAGGAAAACAGGACGCCGATTCCTGTTCCTGGCCCTTCCTCAGGGCCAAATTATGCCGCCGTTGCTAAAAATGGCGTCAAGAATAACAAGACAGACGCCACGAACAGTGGCTTAAAACGTTTGGAGCAAGGATTGTTGCCGAAGCGTCAAAGTGGGAGATTGACCCGCTTCCGGTACAATCCTCTGGGGGAGACCAGAAAGGACAAAAGACGCAGGAGGAAGGTGACAAATGGTCACAAGGGGAAATAAATGAGTGGCGAAAGATAGCCACTGCATTTATGAAATTGGGTGCATTACCCAATAAAATACGTGTAATTAAACAGAGAAGGAGCGATTCCCTTCTCCAAAATAAAAAATTACATGAACTCTATCAAGCGAATGAATTGGTAGAAGATGCCAAAATCATGGTTGCTAGCCATCAACAAAACATAGCTGAGATTTCACAAACAGTGAAAGGAGTTATACAAAATTCCAATACGCTAATCGATAATAATGATTGATTACATGATGATCTAGATGCAGCATTAGATCATCTAGGTCAATCTCAGCAGGCTAGACGAAATGAGAATAATACTTATTTCGAAAACCAAAGAGAAATGGCACGTGAGATAGGACATCTCAAATTAGAGTTAAAAGGAGCAAAGACACGCGCAATAAATGCAGAGTCTTGGCTAGATTCTGACAAAATAAAGCTGGCTCAAGAAAAGAAAAGAGCCAAAAAGCTGCGTCAGAAACAAAATCGGCTAGATAAAAAAGAAGCCAATAAAATTAACTTCACCGCTCGCTCCAAAGAGCCTAGAACTCGCATACCTAAACATGACAAGTTAAAAGAACTTGGAAACACTGATTTCCAAGATCTCTTATATGGCTCTGAAAATTCCCATTGGGAATTATCAGACGATGAAAATGATACATACCTACAAGCTCAAGTTGGTACCCCAATTGAGCATGGTGAAATCATTCCTGTGAAAACAAATAAAAGAAATTTTAAACACACACGAGAGCATCCAGTCTGGAAAAAACCCGGACTCTGCTATTTGGTAGCAATCAAAGATAGAGCGCTATCCAAATATGTGTGGCCGACATATCCTACAGTTAAGGATTTGTCACAATTGAGCCATAAACTCCGAAAGGAGATTGGCTTCAAAATTCACAGGGAAAGCAAAGCAAGCTTTCACATCGAGCCTGTAGAAGGTTATAGTTATGGCTGGGCTGATATAGATAAATTAGCCAAAGGCCTTAATTGTAATCTTCCAGTAGGGGCGAACAAAAGTGGTGATGTCACCATTCCTACCTTACAAGGTAGAAGCAACTGGGCCACATGGTCCAGATTGGTTAAAGCTACACTCCAGTCAAAAAGTGTATGGCAGTACGTTGAGGGTACTATTACACATAACCCTTGGCTACCCAGCTACCAAGCTGAGATGGTTAGCACAACTGTCACAGCTGGTCGAGTCCAAGCACTCAACCAAATTTGGAAATTACACCAAGAATTTCTTGAAAATGATGGAAAGGCAAGGGGAATAATAACCCTAAATTTGCCTAAGTCTTTGAGTCATCATATCAAAGACACATCAAAAGAAACTTGGGATGGCCTAACTGAGGCTTTTTCCAAAGCTGGAGCAGTAGCGATATTTAATGTCTATAAAAAGACAAAAACTTGGGAATTCCCCAAAAACAAAAATCCTGCAGAATCAGTTCAAGAGTTAATGGAACTCTGGGCTGAAATGGCTGCAAATGGCAAATCCTTTGATGACGATTTCCAATTAATGGAAGTCATTGACAGGATGCCAGCTTCCTGGGACTCATTTAAAACCTACATACTCCTAAAAATGGTAGTAGGAACAACAAAACTTAAAGATCTCCTACCAGAGATCGAAAATGAGTACCAACGTCGCAAAGGCAACAAGGAAGAGCAGTCTGCAAACTTTGTAGCAAGGGGGAGCAAAAACTATAAAGGCAAAAAACCCTTTAACTCTGGGTTTAAACCCAAAGTAAATTTGCCTAAAGGGAAATATACCCAGCCTAATGCACAGGCAGGTCCTAGTAATAGACCAGCCTATGTACCCCCTGGCAACAAAACAGGATCAAATTGGGAGCGCAATAAGAAAAATCGCGCAAATAAGCTAAAGAAATTAAATCTTTTGGCTAAAGCAGCGAATGCTCCTGGGGACCTTTCAAGAAAAGAAAAAGCAGATCTTAAGAAATTCGCTAATATGGCTATAACAGAAAGCCATAAGATGGATGTGGATGTTCCTCAAAATTCTTCTTCACTTGCTGACAGAATCAGCACAAACAAAGTTGATCCTGAAACATTAAAAATTATGAACAGGATCAAAGATCTTAAAGGAAAAGGAAAAGATCTTATCAAAGAAGACTTTGTCACCTGGAAAAATAATCCAATGGATATTCCAGAAGCTCGTATTGATGACGAGAAAGCTCAAATAGAGCTACAAGAAGAAATACATGAGGAACATGTAGAAACAGGTTACTGGGACAACAGATCGTATGTAAATTTCACTAAAAAATATCCAAATACTGATTATAAATCAGTGACAATGATAACATCGGAGGATACCAAGAAGAATATTATGATAATGACTTCTTCGCAGATGATGGAATGTAACCATCAGAAGAAGGCTTATCATAATATTGGTAAGTCCGTAGATAGCAGATGTAAAAATAGCATAATAGCTATTAGTTTAAATAAATCTGCATCGACTCTTAAAAGTGAAAAAATACGTGAGGATTATTGGATAATAGACTCAGGTGCATCTGTGCACATTACAAACAACAAATCTGACTTTGTAGAGTATAATCCATATCCTGAACCAGAAGAAATCAAAACAGCCGATTCAAAATCAGCTGCAATGATACTTGGACAAGGGACTATAGTCCTTGAGTTTGAAAACTTAAAGGGACTTAAACATATCGCTAAATTGGAAGTTTGTTACATGCCAAAGGCTTCTCACAAACTTATTTCATCGGGTCAATTAAAAATTGGTGGTTATGTTGAGACATCAAACAGTGAACATACAGTGTTTTTGTTCAAAGGAAATGATGTTATAGTTGCTAAACCCAAAAATTGCTTTGAACCGATACACTGGGCTAAAGTAACAATAAAACAAAAATTAAACAAATTGGTGAATCTCGTAGATTTCACTACATGGCATAATAGGATGGCACATGCAAATAAAAATGTAATAAAAAATATGAGCCAACATACAGAAGGTTTTGATGATAAAATCAAAATACCATCTGATAATCCTATTTGTTCTGGATGTGCACAAGGAAAGATGCATAATAAATCTTATCCTATATCACAAACACGTGCAAAACAACCATTAGAGTTGTTACATGCTGACTTGCTAGAATTCCCACAAGAATCTTATCACCATAAAAAATGGTGTTTAATGATTATTGATGACTATTCTTCATATGCCTTTATGGCATTCCTACGAACTAAATCAGAAACGTTTGAAAATTTCAAAAACTTTATTACACTGTTTGAAAACCAAACAGGAAGAAAAGTTAAACGTTTCAGATCAGATCGAGGGGGAGAATTTAAGTCTGGTGAATTTGATCAATTCTTAAAACAAAAAGGCATATTACGTGAACATAGTGCACCATACATCCACCAACAAAATGGACGTGCTGAAAGATTGAATAATACAATCTTAGAAAAAGCAGAAAGTATGCGACTCCATGCCCAATGTCCAAAATCATGGTGGGAGTTTGCTATGAAAAATGCTATTCACACCTATAACCGCACACCATTAAGAAGAACAAAATGGATGACGCCATATGAAAATTTGTACAATAAAAAACCTGATGTTCATTACTTTAAAACATTTGGTTGTCTAGCTTGGGTTTTTGTACCTAAAGAAATTAGACAAAATAAGCTTACTCCAAAAGCAGAGGCCATGACATTCATAGGATATGAAGATGGCTCTAAAGCTTATCAATTCATGAAAAATGATAACTCTATATTCATTGGAGTTCAATCATTATTTGATGAAACCAAATTTCCTAGAGCAAAAACAGAAGGCTTAGAAAATAGACTTTTTAATAGTCCACCAGGTATAGAAACAAGGGAGAAAAATAATGGACACATATCTGATTCCAATTCCCACATGGATCATGGTCATCACACCTACGATAGTGATAGTGATGATGATACTCCCCATAAAAAGAAAAGATATCCAGAAAATCATGATACTACAGACAACGATTATAGCGGATCGTTTCATGATAAGGATAATCAAGGCCTAGAGGATTCTTACATAAATCCTGACAGAAATCAGGATATAGAACCTAATGTTAATCGTTCAATAACACCTCCTGAACGACCAAACATCTCCATGAGACGACTTGGAGATAAACGTCCTGAAAAAGGAAAGGACAAACGAGATGAAAAATATGACACATATCTCAGAAGGACTTCACGCCTCAAAAAACCTAGACTCATGCCTGACAATGCATATGGTCAGAAAGCCCCTCTCGAAATAGAAAAAGATATACAAAGTACTAGAGAGTGGAGCAAAAGAGTTTTTGGTAAAGGCAAAGGGAAAGCTAAACCTACCCTTAGTCCAACTTCTTCATGAAAAGCTTTACAAAATCCGTTACAACAAATTGAAATGGATAAAGAAATGGAAGAAATATCAGAATCAGAAATAGAGTCAGAACAATATAAAACACCATCTGCCTCAGAATCTGAACGATCATCCATTAAAGAAACAAGACCAGTTTCTGGTGGAGAATCTATTCCAGATTTGAATAGACAATCATCCTCTGATAATGAAACCGATCCATTTAATGAATCAAGTGAAGAAGAAGTCAATAGAGATTTACAGTCTAAATCACCTAGTGATGATCTCGTATACTTCTTAGAAAAACTACTCAAAGAAGGAGGTAACAGATTTGTTAACTACCTTCTATGCAAAGCCATAAGTCCAAACTACTCTAAAAGTGTAGATCAATGGACATATAAAGATGCTTATAAATTAAAAGCTTCTAATCCCAAAGATTGGGAATTATGGCAAAAAGCAATGAAAGAAGAAGTACAGGCCTTAGAAGACCGTGATGTATGGGAATTAGTACCATGTCCAAAAGACCGTAAACCTGTAAAGTGTAGATGGGTTTATGCGGTCAAAAGCGATGGCCGAAAACGTGCTCGACTAGTCGCTAAAGGATTTTCACAAATACCTGGAGTAGATTATGATGATACATTCTCACCAGTTGCACGATTTGAAACTGTGAGACTCCTTATGGCTACAGCAGCGCTAGAAGATTGGGAAATCGAAGCGCTAGATGTAAAGACAGCGTTCCTTTATGGAGACTTAGAAGAAAACATATATATGGAACAGCCAGAAGGATTTATTATTAAAGGACAAGAGCACAAAGTCTATAAACTTAAAAAAGCCTTATATGGACTTAAACAAGCTTCATTAGCTTGGAATAAGAAAGCAAACCAAAGTCTACAAGAATTAGGCTTTGGACGGTGCCTTACAGACACTGGAGTTTATGTTTGCTATAAACAGAAATCAACTATAGTAGCTATATTATATGTTGATGATGTGTTATTCATGGGAAACAATAGAAAGTTACTCATGGAACTAAAACACAAATTTATGAAAAAATGGGAATGTAGAGACCTAGGACCCATAAAAGAATATCTTGGAATGACAATTGTCCGAGATAGGAAAAAGAAATTGATTATTCTTGATCAAATTAACTATGCAAAGAAAGTAGTTAAACGTTTTGGTCAAGAAGATTCAAAACCTGTTCGTACTCCTTTACCAGCAGGATATACACCTGTGGAGAACGAAGGAACTGCAACTCCTCAAGAAAGGAGTTATTACCAATCAATTATTGGATCTCTACTATATCTTACTCTTGGCACGAGATATGATATTACCCAAGCAGTAATCATGATGTCACAATTCATGGTTAATCCATCTAGAGAACACATAGCAAAAGCCTTATATATTATAAAATATGTCAATTCTTCCATAAATGGAAAATTAGTGTATGATGGCTTTAACAAAGATGGAATGCATGCTTACTCTGATGCGGATTGGGCTGGTGATCCAGTCACAAGAAAATCTGTAACAGGTAATCTAGTTCTATTGGCAGGATCTCCAATAAGTTGGATTTCCAGAAAACAGAAAACTGTTGCATTGTCATCCACAGAAGCTGAGTATATGAGTCTTTCAGACTGCTCACGCCAAATCATGTGGATAAAATCCCTATTCAAAGAATTAGGATAAGACATTGGAGCTGTTGATCTTCATGTTGACAATAGAGGATCAATATTCTTAGCAAAGAATCCAGCTCAAGAACATAGAACAAAACATATTGATATTCGTTATCATTATGTTAGAGAACGTGTTGAGAACAAAGATATTAACATATCATATGTTCCCACAAATGAACAATTAGCTGATATCTTAACAAAGAATTTAACTTGACAAAAGTTTAAAGAGTTAAGAAATGAAATTGGCATTGAGATCCTCAATGAGGGGGAGTGTTGAAACGAACGTTGACGAATGTCTTTCGTATCGTGGGAAAACATCTCGGATCTATCCGATCTCAATCGTTATCATATCTTATCAGTATTATCTAATAATCTATGATTATATAATGTTCATTGTATTTATATCTAGACAGATATTATAGAGTTCGATGGGACAGAACTCTGAACAATAAAGCCGCCTCATGTATTCACATGGCGACTGTGCAAAGCTGTGCTTCACACAGCTTTCCACACAGCAATGACTGCGCATTGCTATGCTCAATACATTTGCTCAGTCATGCTATACAAATGCTCAGTCAGCGTATCATAATAGCACTGACACAAACACAGTAGATAGACGTATAAATACTCTGTAATTTCTCCGTCAATCTACATTCTCTTCTCTGCTATCAACCAGTTGAGCCACAGCTCCTGAGTGACCTACAGCTACACAAGTAAGTGTTTCACTTACTTAGCTCTACTATTCCGCTGCGCCTGTCATCGTGCTACTTCGACAGGTTATGGGCCCCGTCTGCTCGCAGACCTGATGGGCGATCGCCTCGATACCGCAGGAGATAAGCGGCTCGACAATGTAGCTGTCGCCATCGAGGGGATTTGTCGATCGCTATTTGGTAATGACCAAATAAGGTAATCGGGTTTGTTAGTAGTGCCCTAGTGGCTGTAGATGACTGTATACACCAGTTTATGTCCACTAACGTAACCCAGGGGAGCTCACCCGAAATATGAGCATGTCCGATCTTGACAGAGATCTGGGCACCACCTGGAGAGGTGTGAAAATAATACTTAGTATGGCAAACTTGTCCAGCCCCCAGTTTCTGCGTTACCCGGGTATATAATAAAACCATAATCTAAGATCCATCGATCGTCTCGATCGGATCTGGACCAGTTTGTGGACACTGGTTTATCAACATCCTCTGGATTAAGGGCCATCTTATGATGGATAAAGATCGGATCGGGTTCTGTCCTGTCCCCCGATCAAAAGGCTTCGCACCCCCCTTTTGGCCGTGAATAATTAAGCGCATATACCAATTTCGGGTTTTTGTCCCGCATTCTCATTAATTAAATAATTATGTAATATTCCGTATAAAGATAGTGCTACAGGGACATTGTTCCCTGTCTACGCATATCAGTGGCAGGCACGAGCTTAGCTTCCTGCTTAGTAATAGGACTGCTCCTTAGCAGCAATAGTACGATTTAAAAATAGTTACATAATGATGGGATATTTACCGCTGTTGGGGAATTTGCTGGAGCCCCAAAGCACTCCTGGAAGGCTGGATCCCTTTCTGGCGATGAAACCGAGAAACCAAAAGCGATCCACGAGTCCCTGTCCCGGGATCCATCTGTTGCGTCCATAACCGGAAGTATCGATGATTAGCGCTAGCATCTATCGTTCCTTAAAACGATGAGCTAATGTATTTTTCAAAGATCTTCAAACCAATCCAAACCAACCTCTCCTCGAATTTATTTTTGAACTTTCAAATAAATAAATAAATATTTTGATAAAACATGTCTTACAACAACTCTGCTGCTTCCTCCGCCTCCACCTCCTCTTCTTCCGGATCTTCTTCCGGAAAATCCGCTTCTGGCTCCGCTGCCGGAAAAGCGACCTCCTCTTCCTGGTTCGTCCAGAAACAACCAAGCCGGCCCCTCCAAGGGTCGCATAATTACCTATTTCAACCTTCTCCCTGAAGAAGAACAAGCTCAAAATGAGCTCAAATCGGATGAAGAATCCGATAAACGCGCCTTGTTTGGCCTCGCGGCCAAATACAAAGGCAAACAGGTAATTGCCCAATTTAAATTGGGACAAATTAAAAATTCTAAATTAATTAAAAAAGCGCGAAATGGGCGAATCCGCCGACATTATGCGCTCTCCCCGCTCAAATAAAGCGGGATCAAAACCGGCATCGCCGGTTACTAAAGTGAGGACTCCATCCTCGCTACCTTCATTACGCACAGTCTCTGACTCATCGCACCCACGATCCCCCCCTGTTCAGGTAAAACAGGAGAGGATCACTCCTCCCCTTGATGGTGCAGGGATGTTTATCCCTGTTTCATACAAAAAGCGTGCTGGCAAGGCACGAGTTACTGGTTCTGGGCCATCAGCCTCGATCGATTCCAAGCTTGCTGACGATCTGCGTCGGCAAGATCAGGAAATGATTGCCCAGCACCGGGCTAAAGTGGAGGAGGCCAAACAGAAGGCCATACTTGAGGAGCGCATTCATCGGCGCACTCAAGAATATAAAAGGAAAATGGCCAGGGAACGCAGACACACGGTCCGCCATGATGAAGCTGTCTGGGCTAAATATAGAAAGCCCAATGCTGTTCCAATCAACGATTGGAACAAAGTCAGGGATGATTATCCCAAATTGCCAATGGAAGGTGCGCGGCAATTAATTGCTGACCTTAATAATGGCACTTACCAGCCATCAACCCCCTTCCCTCGATTAGGCAACTGAGGAAAACAGGACGCCGATTCCTGTTCCTGGCCCTTCCTCAGGGCCAAATTATGCCTGCCATTGCTAAAAACGGCGTGAAGAATGTGCGTGGTCCCCTTAGCCTCCAAAAAAGGAATGACCCTAATCAGGCATATTCCTTATCTGTCAAAGAACAAGACAGACGCCACGAACAGTGGCTTAAAACGTTTGGAGCGAGGGTTGTTGCCGAAGCGTCAAAGTGGGAGATTGACCCGCTTTCTGGTACAATCCTCTGGGGGAGACCAGAAAGGACAAAAGATGCAGGAGGAAGGTGACAAATGGTCACGAGGGGAAATAAATGAGTGGCGAAAAATAGCCACTGCATTTATGAAATTGGGTGCATTACCCAATAAAATACGTGTAATTAAACAGAGAAGGAGCGATTCCCTTCTCCAAAATAAAAAATTACATGAACTCTATCAAGCGAATGAATTGGTAGAAGATGCCAAAATCATGGTTGCTAGCCATCAACAAAATATAGCTGAGATTTCACAAACAGTGAAGGGAGTTATACAAAACTCCAACACGCTAATCGATAATAATGATCGATTACGTGATGATCTAGATGCAGCATTAGATCATCTAGGTCAATCTCAGCAGGCTAGATGAAATGAGAATAATACTTATTTCGAAAACCAAAGAGAAATGGCACGTGAGATAGGACATCTCAAATTAGAGTTAAAAGGAGCAAAGACACGCGCAATAAATGCAGAGTCTTGGCTAGATTCTGACAAAATAAAGCTGGCTCAAGAAAAGAAAAGAGCCAAAAAGCTGCGTCAGAAACAAAATCGGCTAGATAAAAAAGAAGCCAATAAAATTAACTTCACCGCTCGCTCCAAAGAGCCTAGAACTCGCATACCTAAACATGACAAGTTAAAAGAGCTTGGAAACACTGATTTCCAAGATCTCTTATATGGCTCTGAAAATTCCCATTGGGAACTATCAGACGATGAAAATGATACATACCTACAAGCTCAAGTTGGTACCCCAATTGAGCATGGTGAAATCATTCCTGTGAAAACAAATAAAAGAAATTTTAAACACACACGAGAGCATCCAGTCTGGAAAAAACCCGGACTCTGCTATTTGGTAGCAATCAAAGATAGAGCGCTATCCAAATATGTGTGGCCGACATATCCTACAGTTAAGGATTTGTCACAATTAAGCCATAAACTCCGAAAGGAGATTGGCTTCAAAATTCACAGGGAAAGCAAATCAAGCTTTCACATCGAGCCTGTAGAAGGTTATAGTTATGGCTGGGCTGATATTGATAAATTAGCCAGAGGCTTTAACTGTAATCTTACAGTAGGAGCAAACAAAAGTGGTGATGTCACCATTCCTACCTTACAAGGTAGAAGCAACTGGGCCACATGGTCCAGATTGGTTAAAGCTACACTCCAGTCAAAAAGTGTATGGCAGTACGTTGAGGGTACTATTACACATAACCCTTGGCTACCCAGCTACCAAGCTGAGATGGTTAGCACAACTGTCACAGCTGGTCGAGTCCAAGCACTCAACCAAATTTGGAAATTACACCAAGAATTTCTTGAAAATGATGGAAAGGCAAGGGGAATAATAACCCTAAATTTGCCTAAGTCTTTGAGTCATCATATCAAAGACACATCAAAAGAAACTTGGGATGGCCTAACTGAGGCTTTTTCCAAAGCTGGAGCAGTAGCGATATTTAATGTCTATAAAAAGACAAAAACTTGGGAATTCCCCAAAAACAAAAATCCTGCAGAATCAGTTCAAGAGTTAATGGAACTCTGGGCTGAAATGGCTGCAAATGGCAAATCCTTTGATGACGATTTCCAATTAATGGAAGTCATTGACAGGATGCCAGCTTCCTGGGACTCATTTAAAACCTACATACTCCTAAAAATGGTAGTAGGAACAACAAAACTTAAAGATCTCCTACCAGAGATCGAAAATGAGTACCAACGTCGCAAAGGCGACAAGGAAGAGCAGTCTGCAAACTTTGTAGCAAGGGGGAGCAAATCCTATAAAGGCAAAAAACCTTTTAACTCTGGGTTCAAACCCAAAGTAAATTTACCTAAAGGGAAATATACCCAACTGAATGCACAGGCAGGTCCTAGTAATAGACCAGCCTATGTACCCCCTGGCAACAAAACAGGATCAAATTGGGAGTGTAATAAGAAAAATCGCGCAAATAAGCTAAAGAAATTAAATCTTTTGGCTAAAGCTGAGAACGCTCCTGGGGACCTTTCAAGAAAAGAAAGAGCAGATCTTAAGAATGTTATGATTTGATCTTATCTTATCTTATCTCTTATCTCATCAAGAAGCGATCTCTTATCGGGTTATCAGATATCTTATCTGAAAGATGACATAAGCAGGTCACGTGACAGGACAGGTGTTGCACATGAGGATGGGCATGAGAGAACCAGGAGGAGTAGGTGAGGCTGGGGGTATATAGGTAGTATAGGAGCGTGTTGAGCCCCAGGCTCTTGATTGTCATTGTCGTAGACAGTGCAACAGAGTTTTCTCTTTTCTTTTGCTTTTCTTTCTGGTTGTGTCTTTGGTCTATCGACCTTCTTGACAAAGAAATTCGCTAATATGGCTATAACAGAAAGCCATAAGATGGATGTGGATGTTCCTCAAAATTCTTCACTTGCTGATAGAATCAGCACAAACAAAGTCGATCCTGAAACATTAAAAATTATGAACAGGATCAAAGATCTTAAAGGAAAAGGAAAAGATCTTATTAAAGAAGACTTTGTTACCTGGAAAAATAATCCAATGGATATTCCAGAAGCTCGTATTGATGACGAGAAAGCTCAAATAGAGCTACAAGAAGAAATACATGAGGAACATGTAGAAACAGGTTACTGGGACAACAGATCGTATGTAAATTTCACTAAAAAATATCCAAATACTGATTATAAATCAGTGACGATGATAACATCGGAGGATACCAAGAAGAATATTATGATAATGACTTCTTCGCAGATGATGGAATGTAACCATCAGAAGAAGGCTTATCATGATATTGGTAAGTCCGTAGATAGCAGATGTAAAAATAGCATAATAGCTATTAGTTTAAATAAATCTGCATCGACTCTTAAAAGTGAAAAAATACGTGAGGATTATTGGATAATAGACTCAGGTGCATCTGTGCACATTACAAACAACAAATCTGACTTTGTAGAGTATAATCCATATCCTGAACCAGAAGAAATCAAAACAGCCGATTCAAAATCAGCTGCAATAATACTTGGACAAGGGACTATAGTCCTTGAGTTTGAAAACTTAAAGGGACTCAAACATATCGCTAAATTGGAAGTTTGTTACATGCCAAAGGCTTCTCACAAACTTATTTCATCTGGACAATTAAAAATTGGTGGTTACGTTGAGACATCAAACAGTGAACATACAGTGTTTTTGTTCAAAGGAAATGATGTTATAGTTGCTAAACCTAAAAATTGCTTTGAACCAATACACTGGGCTAAAGTAACAATAAAACAAAAATTAAACAAATTGGTGAATCTAGTAGATTTCACTACATGGCATAATAGGATGGCACATGCAAATAAAAATGTAATAAAAAATATGAGCCAACATACAGAAGGTTTTGATGATAAAATCAAAATACCATCTGATAATCCTATTTGTTCTGGATGTGCACAAGGAAAGATGCATAATAAATCTTATCCTATATCACAAACACGTGCAAAACAACCATTAGAGTTGTTACATGCTGACTTGCTAGAATTCCCACAAGAATCTTATCACTGTAAAAAATGGTGTTTAATGATTATTGATGACTATTCTTCATATGCCTTTATGGCATTCCTACGAACTAAATCAGAAACGTTTGAAAATTTCAAAAACTTTATTACACTGTTTGAAAACCAAACAGGAAGAAAAGTTAAACGTTTCAGATCAGATCGAGGGGGAGAATTTAAGTCAGGAGAATTTGATCAATTCTTAAAACAAAACGGCATATTACGTGAACATAGTGCACCATACATCCACCAACAAAATGGACGTGCAGAAAGATTGAATAATACAATCTTAGAAAAAGCAGAAAGTATGCGACTCCATGCCCAATGTCCAAAATCATGGTGGGAGTTTGCTATGAAAAATGCTATTCACACCTATAACCGCACACCATTAAGAAGAACAAAATGGATGACGCCATATGAAAATTTGTACAATAAAAAACCTGATGTTCATTACTTTAAAACATTTGGTTGTCTAGCTTGGGTTTTTGTACCTAAAGAAATTAGACAAAATAAGCTTACTCCAAAAGCAGAGGCCATGACATTCATAGGATATGAAGATGGCTCTAAAGCTTATCAATTCATGAAAAATGATAACTCTATATTCGTTGGAGTTCAATCATTATTTGATGAAACCAAATTTCCTAGAGCGAAAACAGAAGGCTTAGAAAATAGACTATTCAATAGTCCACCAGGTATAGAAACAAGGGAGAAAAATAATGGACATGTATCTGATTCCAATTCCCACATGGATCACGGTCATCACACCTATGATAGTGATAGTGATGATGATACTCTCCATAAAAAGAAAAGATATCCAGAAAATCATGATACTACAGACAACGATAATAGCGGATCGTTTCATGATAAGGATAATCAAGGCCTAGAGGATTCTTACATAAATCCTGACAGAAATCAGGATATAGAACCTAATGTTAATCGTTCAATAACACCTCCTGAACGACCAAACATCTCCATGAGACGACTTGGAGATAAACATCCTGAAAAAGGAAAGGACAAATGAGATGAAAAATATGACACATATCTCAGAAGGACTTCACGCCTCAAAAAACCTAGACTCATGCCTGACAATGCATATGGTCAGAAAGCCCCTCTCGAAATAGAAAAAGATATACAAAGTACTAGAGAGTGGAGCAAAAGAGTCTTTGGTAAAGGCAAAGGGAAAGCAAAACCTACCCTTAGTCCAACTTCTTCACGAAAAGCTTTACAAAATCCGTTACAACAAATTGAAATGGATAAAGAAATGGAACAAATATCAGAATCAGAAACAGAGTCAGAACAATATAAAACACCATCTGCCTCAGAATCTGAACGATCATCCATTAAAGAAACAAGACCAGTTTCTGGTGGAGAATCTATTCCAGATTTGAATAGACAATCATCTTCTGATAATGAAACCGATCCATTTAATGAATCAAGTGAAGAAGAAATCAATAGAGATTTACAGTCTAAATCACCTAGTGATGATCTCATATACTTCTTAGAAAAACTACTCAAAGAAGGAGGTAACAGATTTGTTAACTACCTTCTATGCAAAGCCATAAGTCCAAACTACTCTAAAAGTGTAGATCAATGGACGTACAAAGATGCTTATAAATTAAAAGCTTCTAATCCCAAAGAATGGGAATTATGGCAAAATGCAATGAAAGAAGAAGTACAGGCCTTAGAAGACCGTGATGTATGGGAATTAGTACCATGTCCAAAAGACCGTAAACCTGTAAAGTGTAGATGGGTTTATGCGGTCAAAAGCGATGGCCGAAAACGTGCTCAACTAGTCGCTAAAGGATTTTCACAAATACCTGGAGTAGATTATGATGATACATTCTCACCAGTTGCACGATTTGAAACTGTGAGACTCCTTATGGCTACAGCAGCGCTAGAAGATTGGGAAATCGAAAGCGCTAGATGTAAAGACAGTGTTCCTTTATGGAGACTTAGAAGAAAACATATATATGGAACAGCCAGAAGGATTTATCATCAAAGGACAAGAGCACAAAGTCTATAAACTTAAAAAAGCCTTATATGGACTTAAACAAGCTTCATTAGCTTGGAATAAGAAAGCAAATCAAAGTCTACAAGAATTAGGCTTTGGACGGTGTCTTACAGACACTGGAGTCTATGTTTGCTATAAACAGAAATCAACTATAGTAGCTATATTATATGTTGATGATGTGTTATTCATGGGAAACAATAAAAAGTTACTCATGGAACTAAAACACAAATTTATGAAAAAATGGGAATGTAGAGATCTAGGACCCATTAAAGAATATCTTGGAATGACAATTGTCCAAGATAGAAAAAAGAAATTGATTATTCTTGATCAAATCAACTATGCAAAGAAAGTAGTTAAACGTTTTGGTCAAGAAGATTCAAAACCTGTTCGTACTCCTTTACCAGCAGGATATACACCTGTAGAGAACAAAGGTACTGCAACTCCTCAAGAAAGGAGTTATTACCAATCAATTATTGGATCTCTACTATATCTTACTCTTGGCACGAGATATGATATTACCCAAGCAGTAATCATGATGTCACAATTCATGGTTAATCCATCTAGAGAACACATAGCAAAAGCCTTATATATTATAAAATATGTCAATTCTTCCATAAATGGAAAATTGGTGTATGATGGCTTTAACAAAGATGGAATGCCATGCTTACTCTGATGCGGATTGGGCTGGTGATCCAGTCACAAGAAAATCTGTAACAGGTAATCTAGTTCTATTGGCAGGATCTCCAATAAGTTGGATTTCCAGAAAACAGAAAACTGTTGCATTGTCATCCACAGAAGCTGAGTATATGAGTCTTTCAGACTGCTCACGCCAAATCATGTGGATAAAATCCCTATTCAAAGAACTTAGGATAAGACATTGGAGCTGTTGATCTTCATGTTGACAACTAGAGGATCAATATTCTTAGCAAAGAATCCAGCTCAAGAACATAGAACAAAACATATTGATATTCGTTATCATTATGTTAGAGAACGTGTTGAGAACAAAGATATTAACATATCATATGTTCCCACAAATGAACAATTAGCTGATATCTTAACAAAGAATTTAACTTGGCAAAAGTTTAAAGAGTTAAGAAATGAAATTGGCATTGAGATCCTCAATGAGGGGGAGTGTTGAAACGAACGTTGACGAATGTCTTTCGTATCGTGGGAAAACATCTCGGATCTATCCGATCTCAATCGTTATCATATCTTATCAGTATTATCTAATAATCTATGATTATATAATGTTCATTGTATTTATATCTAGACAGATATTATAGAGTTCGATGGGACAGAACTCTGAACAATAAAGCCGCCTCATGTATTCACATGGCGACTGTGCAAAGCTGTGCTTCACACAGCTTTCCACACAGCAATGACTGCGCATTGCTATGCTCAATACATTTGCTCAGTCATGCTATACAAATGCTCAGTCAGCATATCATAATAGCGCTGACACAAACACAGTAGATAGACGTATAAATACTCTGTAATTTCTCCGTCAATCTACATTCTCTTCTCTGCTATCAACCAGTTGAGCCACAGCTCCTGAGTGACCTACAGCTACACAAGTAAGTGTTTCACTTACTTAGCTCTACTATTCCGCTGCGCCCGTCGTCGTGCTACTTCGACAGTAATACTGATTGGTTCACATGTCTTACTTGTTGTGCCCAGATATTCATGTCAATATATGCCTTTGATGTGTCTCTGAGCTGATCTGCAATTTGTTCAGTGAACCAATCTCCCCGAGGTCTGCCATATTGTTGTGTGGTCATCCGCCTCGTCACTCTCTGAGTCATGGTTAAGAGGTTTCGTGGGTACACCACCTCCTCATCTCTCTGTGCTCCAAACTTGATGTCTCTCCATTGGGTCCAATCTTTAATCTCGTCGATATGTTCCCATTTGTAGACAACATCGTATTCCTCCAGGTCCTGCATCCTCACTGGCCTTTCATTGTGGGGATGTACGTGGTATACTTTCTCCCCCTCTCCGTCTTCCAGGATGAACTTTACGTTGTTCTTCCTCAGATCTTGTTCCCATCATGCGATCTGCTCCACCATTGGATACGCTGGCCATTGGAATCGATTGTAGAACCGTGGTTGGAAAAGGTACATGTAGCAGTAGCCTTTTTCTCTCCATGGATCTGCTGCTGTACGTTTGTAGATTCCTGGTTTTCCTGGTAATTGTGAATCTACAGCTTTGGTCCATTTCTTGATTCTACACTCATGTTGTTTCAATGTCTCCTCTCCACATGCTTCGATGAAGGATCTCATACTGAGACCTTGGCAACCGTGCAGTACTCCTCATCCAACATAGTCTTTTGGCGTTGTGGGTAACGCCTTTTCTGTTGGTTTGGTCCGACTGTATGGGGAGTTTCAGTCTTTTCAGTACTGCTGCGGCTTCATTATGTTGCCATTCAGCGCATGTTGGAGTTTGTTTCATGCTTCATGTGACAAGCACCAGTGATGGGCCACCAACTCTAGATCTCTTGGTGTGCAATCGAACGCCCTCCTTACATAACTTGCTAGAACAGGAATATCAATTCCTATTTCTAGTACAAGATCTTGGCCATCACCAAATCCTGTGCCACCAATTTTCTCAAGGTTTATGAATGCGCCTTGTTCCCATTTGGATTTTTGCGTTCTTATCTCCTTATTGCATTGCTGAATGAATACCCTGTTATACATGTGTTTGGGTTCATATTCAATTCATACTCCTTTCATAGATTCAAGTTTGTCAATTAACTCATCATATCATCCATATGTATATTCATATAGCTCTACTGCGGCTTTACATTGTTTTGACCAAGACTTTTTGATCAGTAATCGTCCAGCAAGCTCATCTCTGCTGAACTTCTCCTCTGTCACATTCCTAACCCTGTCCTGTCTAACAGGGGTTGGAGTGATTGTGATGTGCTTTACTTCCACCATCTTTTGTATCTCTTTTTCTTCTCGTGCTACGCGCTCCGCCTCTCTTTGTTTCAAGAGTTCTGTCCAGGCATCGTCTTGTTCTTCCCATGCCATGCGGTCAGCCTTGGTGAGAAGATGACGCGTCTCCTCCCTCTGCTTTTCTTTCAGCTCCCTGGCCGTATCTGTTACAAATCAACCCCTAAGTTCGACGCTTGGATGCTTGGACGCATTCGACACCTTATCCAATGTCTCACTTATCTAAGAGAGCACTATCTATTTACAACGCAAGGCGTAGGGCGTATACTCACCAATGGGGCTCAGTCAACTACATGCTACATGGAAGCCTTACTACAGGCCACAGTAACAGTAACGAGACAAGGCCATAGAAGGTGCAACAGTCGTGGAGGCTATATCACGCGTCATCATCAGTCTAGGATGTAGTACCAGAGATGGGACCAACGTACAGGTCATGATGGATACATTGGACAACTCACAAAGCTTATCGGAAGGATAAGATCTTATCAAGTGATCTTATCTTATCTTATCACTTATCACATCAGGATGGGATTCCTTATCGGGGTTATCAAGGATCTTATCATAGATAAGATAAGGAGGACATGAGGCTTAGCATGAGGATGCAGTATGGCAGAAGCACAGTAGGCACAGTTGGACATGAGGGAAGGGCAAGGAGGCTAGGTAGGGGTATATAAGGACTCTTGTAGGAATAGTTACTCTAAGACTCGAGATAGTTTGTCTTGCTCAGGCAACTACCTAGTTTTCAATTCCATTCATTCTCTTTTTCTCAATCTTCTCTTCGCTCGCTTGTAGTGAGCTTGAGTGTTGTGTTGTTTGAGCGTAGCTCCTAACATAATCTCGAGTCTTACCACACTCACCCTCATCGTTTCACGAGGCGCTTGGCAACGCTTGCTCAGCCTTACCAACATTGCCTACAACAACAAATCCTTTTTTCGACTACGACCTGCACGACTTGCTCGTCAACGTCAAAACACATTTCAAATCTTGCCAGTCACCATCACACGTGGCTGTTCCCTTTTTTTTTTCTCACAGGTTCCCTACTGGACTAGGCAACCTTCAAGTTCTCACGATACAATCTTTGTGTGGGTGTCTTCTAAACATCCTACATTGAAAGTATCTAGCTCTCTCTCTTCTCGTTTCCTCAACGCGTTGCACTCGAGTTTGCAACCGACTTCGACAGCAGATAGACTCAGTCCACGAGTAGACTGACTACGGGGTAATCCATCCCTGCTGGCGACACAAGGTTTCTGGACGAGAACAGTCTGATCGTGGTTGAAAGTGCGGGCAGGCACTGGCCAGATAGCTGTACCAGAAATCTCGGAAAAACTCAAGGAACGAGTGAAGAAACCGGCTGATTGCGTCTGTATCAAGGGGTCGAAAGTCCCGTTCCTGATCTCATCGATCAGATAGGGTGAAGTCCCAGGCAGATTAGCTTTCAGTTGGCACTTGGTGGAATTAAATCGAAGATTCACGTCAGGGTGCGTTATTGACCCAAGTGATTGTAGATTTCTTGACGAGGCAACATCCTCTCTACTTGAGAGCGTCATCCCTTGGTTGCCGAAAGAAGAAACTACTGTCTGTAGTGCCGAAAGACAGAAGTAGTTGAAGAATAGGATTCAGATATATAAACAGTTGCACGACTGGCATGTTAATATATACACCTCGCACACCACACTAACCCGCCATACCACCAATAATCGAATCAGCAATGAATTGCCGGTTCAATTATATCCTACCATACGCAAACCAATCCCTGATTGAAATCGGGAAGGCCTTTGAGGCAGAATGGGTGCAGGAATGTACAGATGAAATCACGACAGAAGTCACTGGAGTGGTCGAGGACCACAGACAAAGAGATGCTCATGTTAGAGCATACAGACAGTGGCTCAAGGAGCAAAGGAAGCTGAAGCGCAAAGAACAGCGCGAAGCAGCTTTAGTCAGGAAAAAGACGGTACCAGTTCAGCACAATATGCACGTGCTGAGATGGGTGAAGCATGTGGCAGAGGAACGCCAACAGGTTCAAGAGAGAATTCTTCAGCAAAGACGACTGGAAGAAACAATGCGCCAGCAAGAATCTGAGTATAAAACACTGGTGGAGGTGCTCAAAAGGTTTGAGCCAGAAACGGTCATTCGGGAAGCGTTATTCGACACGCCATCGAATATACAACTGTTGTTGATGGGCTGGGATATCATCTCCCTTCACCACAATGGACTAGTGTTATCAGCAAAAGAGAGAAATCGACTCATGCATGCGCTCAATGGCAATGGAATGAATGAGTGCCAAAACCAGACAATACCAGCAAGGAGGTGGCCTAACAAAAGTACAAAACAGTACATTGGAAGGTTAACACCAGAACAGAGGGCTGGGTTGACACATGCATGGAGACAGAGAGAGGAGGAATTGGAAAAGAGAATACCGAGAAACGGGTATTCCATTCCAAATTCAGGAGGACAACCCAAGACCAAGAGACGCTGGTCAGACAAAGAGCAGTCAGGAAAGAGTCAAAAGAATAAAAAAGTTATCTCCAAAACAGAAGGAGATACTCAGGAAAGCATTAGGCTTTACGAGGGAAGCACCCAAAGGGAAACCTGTGGTACAAGAAAGAACAGAAAGGCCTGTCCTGTCAGAAGAACATGACAGGAAGAGAAAATTATGTAGACTCTACTATAGGTCTACCAGAAGTGTTGTATGAAGTAAAAGAGCAGTGTCAATACATACGGAATGTACCTGTTAGTGCAACACGAGGAAAATTACAAACTTGGTCGACTAAATGGATGGTGCGACGAGTTTGGGAACAGAAGCAGGAGATTGCCATAAGGGATCTCAAACACTGGGTGCATGAATCGCAGAGAGATGAGATCTGTCCTGAATTAGTTGAAGACCTCAATAAGGCAACAGAGGCAGATGCAGAGTGGTTTTTAACTCTGCTTAAAAAGAGGCGATTTGTGAAAATGACTGGGAAGAACCAGATGGACATCAATTGTGTTGTTACAACCATGGACACATTGGAACAAATGAATGTCAAGGCACTGTTAGACTCAGGTTGCACAGGATCATGCATAAGTGAAGAGTTTGTGGAAAAATACAAACTCAATAAACGGCGCTTGCTCAGACCAGTAGCAGTATACAACGCAGATGGAACGCGAAATGCGACTGGAAATCTGGAATACATGGTGCAACTAAAAGTCAAAATTGATGACCATGAGGAAGTGATGGAGTTTGGAGTCACTCAGCTAGGAAAGACAGATATGTTCCTAGGATATGATTGGTTGAAATACCACAACCCAATCATTGATTGGAGAAGAGGAGAAATACGATTCTCCAGATGTCCAGGAACATGCTGGAAGTCATTAGAAGTAAAAGAACCTGAAGAAGAGGTCGATCCAATGGAACGTCTAGAAGATGGAGAAAGATTATTAGCGGTTCATATAGGTGAACCAGAACTACATCTAAGAGCTTTTGCATCAAAAGCTACGGAAATTGCGGCCGAAGGAAAGAAAGTGGAACGGACACTAGAAGAAACAGTGCCGGCTCACTACCTAAAGCACAGGAAGGTATTTGAGAAGAAAACCTTTGACGAATTACCACCAAGGCGTCCATGGGACCATGCAATCGAGTTAATACCAGGGTCAAAACCCCTTGATTGTAAAATCTATCCATTAAGCAGGAACGAACAGGAACAACTAGATGCATTCCTAAAAGAGAATTTAGACTCAGGACGGATCACACCGAGTAAATCTCCAATGGCATCACCATTCTTCTTTGTGAAGAAAAAGGATGGATCCTTGAGACCGGTCCAGGACTATAGGAAGCTCAATGAGATGACGATTAAAAATCGTTATCCACTTCCATTAATTGGAGAACTGGTAGACCGATTATCAAAGGCAAAAATCTTCTCAAAGATGGACATTCGTTGGGGATACAACAATGTCAGAATAAAGGAAGGAGACGAGTGGAAAGCAGCTTTTAGGACCAACAGAGGCCTATTTGAACCACTTGTGATGTTTTTTGGATTAACGAACTCACCAGCAACCTTCCAAACAATGATGAATGATATATTCAGGGAAGAAATTGCACAGGGATGGGTCGTAATCTATATGGATGACATTTTGGTCTTTTCGAAAACACAAAAGGAGCATGAGGCCCATGTCAACCAGATATTGGCAAAGTTAGCGGAACACAAACTCTCCTTAAAGCCAGAGAAGTGTTGGTTTGACAAAGCAGAAATTGAGTTCTTAGGCCTAGTTATTAGCCAAGACTCCATTAGGATGGAACAAGGAAAAGTCGAAGCCATAAAGAATTGGCCAATTCCAAAGACAAAGAAAGAGCTACAACAGTTTTTGGGGTTTATAAACTTCTATCGATGATTCATCCAGAATTTTGCGAAAACAGCCAAGCCGTTAACAAAGCTGACAGGCAAGGTGGAATGGATGTGGACAGAATTCCAACAAGAAGCATTTCAGGGACTGAAAAGCCTTGTGGTGGAGGAGGTAGTCCTCAAAATTCCAGATGAGGAGGGAAAATTCCGGATAGAAGTGGACGCATCAGACTTTGCACTAGGAGGAATATTGTCTCAAGAAGGAAAAGATGGGCTCTGGAGACCAGTAGCCTTTATTTCAAAGTCGCTTAATGAGGCAGAAAGGAACTACGAGATCTATGACAAGGAGATGCTAGCAGTTATGCATGCATTTTACGAATGGTCTCACTACCTCAAAGGGGCTAAACAGACAGTAGAGGTTCTAACGGACCACCAGAACCTCACATACTTCCGAAAGCCACAGAATCTGAATCGGAGACAAGCGCGATGGGTGACAGACTTGCAGGAGTACAACTTTGTCATCAAACACAGATCAGGGAAGTCGAACTCGAAAGCGGACATCCTCTCCCGAAGAGCAGATCATCATCCAGGAGGAATGGATAATGAAGGAGTGATATTATTGAAGGAGGACTTATTTGTACGGGTCTACGATGATGATGATGCACTGGAAAACATCATCAAGGCTGTCAGCAGAGTGTCATGGAGACAATGGGAATCCCAGGTGCTGAAGGGAGTAAGAAACAAAGATCCAGACTTCAAGCTGGAAGATAAATTGGTCACATGGAAAGGACGGGTGTATATTCCAATGGTTGTAAGACACCGAGAGTCAATAATGGAAATACACCATTCGTGGGGACACTCAGGAGTAGCAAAAACATTGGAGCTCATCACACGGAACTACTGGTGGCCCAATATGCGCAAAGACCTAGAACGATATATCCAGGGATGCAATACATGTCAGCGGGTGAAACCCAACAGACAGAAGCATGCAGCTCCTCTGATTCCTAATGAAATCCCAAAAGAACCATGGGAAATCATTTCAGTGGATATGATGGGACCCTTGCCCAAGTCAAAAGGGAATGATGCAGTGCTGGTGATAGTAGATCGTTTCACCAAAAAGTCATACTTCTTACCAACAACAACAACGGTGACTTCACAAGGAATTGCGGTCTTATTCAGAGACAATGTGTTCAGGGAACATGGATTACCAAGAAAAGTAATCAGTGACCGGGGACCACAGTTTGTGTCGAAGTTTATGACAGACCTGTACAGGATGCTGGGTATCAAAGGGAATCCATCAACTGCATATCACCCTCAAACGGATGGACAAACAGAAAGAGTCAATCAAGAAGTTAAAGAATTCCTGACTATGTTTGTCAACAACCGACAAGATAATTGGAGTGATTGGTTGGCAGTAGCTCAATTCTGCCACAATGATAGGACCCACTCAGCAACAGGGTTCACCCCCTTTTTTATGAACTATGGCAGACATCCCAATAAGGGACTCAATCCAATGTATCAACCAAAAGTCATGGCCGCACAAGAGTTGGCAAAGGAAGTAAAAGAGATACATGAACAAGCAACCAAATCCCTGGAAAAGGCAGCAGATGCAATGAAAAGACAGTACGATGAACATCGACAGGCATCTCGACAGTACAAACCAGGAGATAAGGTGTATCTCAGTACTGAACATTTGCCCACACTACGAGTGACCAAGAAATTGGATGGAAAGTTTGTGGGACCACTGGTGGTAGTAGAAAAAGTGGGAGCATCGGCATACCAGTTGAGAATTCCAGCATCATGGAAAATATACAATGTTTTCAATGAAACATTGCTAAAACCATACAAAGAACCGGTATTCCCAAGACAGAGGCAGAAAGCAGCAGAGCAAAAGGAAGCACAGATGGTAGAAGAGTCAGTGGATGATGAGTACGAGGTAGAAGAAATTCTGGACAGCCGAGTCAGTGGTCGAGGAAGTGGAACATTGGAGTATCTGGTTAAATGGAAAAACTATCCTAGAGAGGAATCATCTTGGGAAACAGCAGCCAATGTGGCCAATGCAGCACAGATGGTCAAAAAGTTTCACAAAGAGAACCCTGCAGCACCACGAGCGATCCAAAAAAGGGAAATGACATTCCAGAGATACACAAACTATACTCGACCACAGGTGTCCAAAACATTGTTTGGTTGGGAAGATGGAAAATTCGAGCATGATTACCTCGAAAAGTTGGAACGAAACTGGAGGAGATGGAAAGGAGATCGTCGACCAATCTACCAGGAAGTTGACAGAATAGGAGAGTTCTCCCGGAAGTTAAAAAATCCAGAAAAACAACGAAGGGGTCAAACAAGACCCAAGAAAGGACAACAGGGAGGACAGCAGAAGGATGGAAAGGCAAAACAATCACCTCAGCAAAAGGGTAAAGGACGTGAAGTACCACTCCCAATACATGAACAGGAAAGGAGAGAGCGAGAAAAACAAGCAAGGGAAACAAATACTGCTGAATCTCAACGAAATGAGATGGCAGATGACCCTATGGAACCCTTAGTGGAAGGATGAGACAATGCCATGGAGGAGATTCTGGAAGAAAGAGTAAAAGAAATTGAGGAAGAAGAAGAGGAGGAGGGATCAGATACAGAGACAATTATGGCTTATGAAGACTGCCATATGAAAATCATGGAAGACATGGACAATATGCAACCATGAAAGAACAAGAGGACTTTTCTTTTCTGTTTTCTTTGTAGTATAGCTTTTTATTTTCAGGTGTTCTGGAAGGTCAAGGGGATGGGTACATGGAACAAGGTCAAGAACAGGATGTGCAAAAACTGCAAGAATGCAACCAGGACATGACTCAGAGTTCACGAGGACGTGAACCTTGAAGGGGGGGTAATGTTACAAATCAACCCCTAAGTTCGACGCTTGGACGCTTGGACGCATTCGACACCTTATCCAATGTCTCACTTATCTAAGAGAGCACTATCTATTTACAACGCAAGGCGTAGGGCGTATACTCACCAATGGGGCTCAGTCAACTACATGCTACATGGAAGCCTTACTACAGGCCACAGTAACAGTAACGAGACAAGGCCATAGAAGGTGCAACAGTCGTGGAGGCTATATCACGCGTCATCATCAGTCTAGGATGTAGTACCAGAGATGGGACCAACGTACAGGTCATGATGGATACATTGGACAACTCACAAAGCTTATCGGAAGGATAAGATCTTATCAAGTGATCTTATCTTATCTTATCACTTATCACATCAGGATGGGATTCCTTATCGGGGTTATCAAGGATCTTATCATAGATAAGATAAGGAGGACATGAGGCTTAGCATGAGGATGCAGTATGGCAGAAGCACAGTAGGCACAGTTGGACATGAGGGAAGGGCAAGGAGGCTAGGTAGGGGTATATAAGGACTCTTGTAGGAATAGTTACTCTAAGACTCGAGATAGTTTGTCTTGCTCAGGCAACTACCTAGTTTTCAATTCCATTCATTCTCTTTTTCTCAATCTTCTCTTCGCTCACTTGTAGTGAGCTTGAGTGTTGTGTTGTTTGAGCGTAGCTCCTAACAGTATCCAGCATCCACCGTAGCACATGCATATTGTGTTGTGCCGGAATTTGTTGCTGCATCACCCGCTGTCATTGACAATATTCTTGGTCATGCCATCTAGCGTATGATGTGCGCTCTCGTTCTGTCTCAATAAGACCCTGCAATAAAAACTCCTTCTTGCTGAGGTCACTTGGCACCCTCGCACAAGGAGCATTCCTATGGGTCACCTTAGACGGGTAGTTCCTGCTGTTGCCCTCCTTTTTCTTTGACTCCTGGTGAGTGAGAGCCTGGCGTTTCACCCATATGGGTCTTAGCGTAGCCTTGCTACCCTGGCACTCTCCAGAAGTTTTCTTTGCCTGTTTTCCCAGGCTTTTCTGCTGCACCATCTGCCAGTACCCCTGACTCACTATCCCAGGGTGGTCAGACACTCTCGACGAGTGCAGTGTGTTGGCAGGGTGGTCCTGATCTGTTGACTGGACTTTATACCTTTGTCAGTCTGGACTTTCGCCCCGATGCCCCTATCCATGACACAGACAACTCCTCTCTTAACTAACTCAATGTTGCTCATGACTACAAAACATTTCTTGTTGTGGTTAAACGTTTTGTTGTGTCGGTGATCTTGTAGGCTCTTGATTATGTCAAAAAGGTCAATAGACCAGAGACACAACCAGACAGAAAACAAGATGAAAGGAAAACAGAAACTCTGTTGTATAGTCTACAACTATGACAATCAAGAGCCTGGGGCTCAACACGCTCCTACACTACCTATATACCCCCAGCCTCACCTATGTACTCCTCCTGGATCCCTCATGTCTATCCTCGTGTCCAACACCTGTCCTGTCATGTGACCTGCTTATGTCATCTTTAGATAAGATATCCGATAACCCGATAGGAGATCGCGTCTTGATGAGATAAGAGATAAGATAAGATAAGATCTTTAGATAAGATCAAATCGTAACACAGGGAATGCCTAGATAGGCCAAGTACTCATCGATATCATCCATGGTGTATGCATGCTCTAGGCTTGGAGCCTTGGGAGGAAAGTTGCGCAATGGGAACTGTAGGTCCTCTGGCCATTCTTCCTGTCTCCCATCTGGCCAGGTTTCACCAGGGAACCAGAGCCTTGCCCCACATTGCATCTGCCCCCCTTGACATACAATGGTCTTGGATCAGCCAAGGAAAAAGGTGTTATAGGTGTCAATTTGTCCCCTATCTGTTAAGAGCTACACTCAAACAACACAACACTCAAGCTCACTGCAAGCGAGCGAAGAGAAGAACAAGAAAAGAGAGTGAATTTGGATGAAAACTAGGTAGTTGCCTGAGCAAGACAAACTATCTCAAGTCTTAGAGTAACCTCTACCTACAGTAGTCCTTATATACCCCTACCTAGCCTCCTTGCCCTTCCCTCATGTCCAACTGTGCCTACTGTGCTTCTGCCATACTGCATCCTCATGCTAAGCCTCATGTCCTCCTTATCTTATCTATGATAAGATCCTTGATAACCCCGATAAGGAATCCCATCCTGATGTGATAAGTGATAAGATAAGATAAGATCACTTGATAAGATCTTATCCTTCCAATAAGCTTTGCGAGTTGTCCAATGTATCCATCATGACCTGTACATTGGTCCCATCTCTGGTACTGCATCCTAGACTGATGATGACACATGATATAGCCTTCACAACTGTTGCACCTTCTATGGCCTTGTCTCATTACTGTTACTGTTGCATGTAGTAAGGCTTCCATGTAGCACGTAGTTGACTGAGCCCCATTGATGAGTATATGCCTTACACCTTGCGTTGTAAATAGATAGTGTCTCTTAGATAAGTGAGATGTTGGATAAGGCATCGAATGTGTCAAAGCGTCAAACTTAGGGGTTGATTTGTAACATTACCCCCCCTTCAAGGTTCACATCCTTGTGAACTCTGAGTTATCCTGGTTGCATTCTTGCAGTTTTTTGCACATCCTGTTCTTGACCTTGTCCCATGTACCCATCCCCTTGACCTTCTAGAGCACCTGAAAATAAAAAGCTATACTACAAAGAAAACAGAAAAGAAAAGTCCTCTTGCTCCTTCATGGTTGCCTATTGTCCATGTCTTCCATGATTTCCATATGGCAGTCTTCATAAGCCATAATTGTCTCTGTATCTGATCCCTCTTCCTCTTCTTCTTCTTCAATTTCTTTTACTCTCTCTTCCAGAATCTCCTCCATGGCATTGTCTCGTCCTTCCACTAAGGGTTCCATAGGGTCATCTGCCATCTCATTTCATTGAGATTCAGCAGTATTCGTTTCTCTTGCTTGTTTTTCTCGCTCTCTCCTTTCCTGTTCATGTATTGGGAGTGGTACTTCACGTCCTTTACCCTTTTGCTGAGGTGATGGTTTTGCCTTTCCATCCTTCTGCTGTCCTCCCTGTTGTCCTTTCTTGGGTCTTGTTTGACCCCTTTGTTGTTTTTCTGGATTTTTTAACTTTTGGGAGAACTCCCCTGTTCTGTCAACTTCCTGGTAGATTGGTCGACGATCTCCTTTCCATCTCCTCCAGTTTTGTTCCAATTTTTCGAGGTAGTCACGCTCAAATTTCCCATCTTCCCAACCAAACAGTGTTTTGGACACCTGTGGTTGTGTATAGTTGGTATATCTCTGGAATGCCATTGTCCTTCTTGGGATTGCCCGTGGTGCTGCAGGGTTTTCTTTGTGAAACTTTTTGACCATCTGTGCTGCATTGGCCACATTGGCTGCTGTTTCCCAAGATGATTCCTCTCTAGGATAGTTTTTCCATTTAACCAGATACTTGTTATGATTTGATCTTATCTAAAGATCTTATCTTATCTCTTATCTCATCAAGACGCAATCTCTTATCGGGTTATCGGAAATCTTATCACAAGATGACATAAGCTGGTCACGTGACATGACAGGTGTTGGGCATGAGGATAGACATGAGGGAGACAGGAGGAGTAGGTGAGGCTGGGGGTATATAGGTAGTGTAGGAGCGTGTTGAGCCCCAGGCTCTTGATTGTCATTGTCGTAGACAGTGCAACAGAGTTTCTTCTTTTCTTTTTGCTTTTCTTTTCTGGTTGTGTCTTTGGTCTATCGACCTTCTTGACAATACTCCAATGTTCCACTTCCTCGACCACTGACTCGGCTGTCCAGAATTTCTTCTACCTCGTACTCATCATCCACTGACTCTTCTACCATCTGTGCTTCTTTTCCCTCTGCTGCTTTCTGCCTCTGTCTTGGGAATACCGGTTCTTTGTATGGTTTTAGCAATGTTTCATTGAAAACATTGTATATTTTCCATGATACTACAAAGAAAACAGAAAAGAAAAGTCCTCTTGCTCCTTCATGGTTGCCTATTGTCCATGTCTTCCATGATTTCCATATGGCAGTCTTCATAAGCCATAATTGTCTCTGTATCTGATCCCTCTTCCTCTTCTTCTTCTTCAATTTCTTTTACTCTCTCTTCCAGAATCTCCTCCATGGCATTGTCTCGTCCTTCCACTAAGGGTTCCATAGGGTCATCTGCCATCTCATTTCATTGAGATTCAGCAGTATTCGTTTCTCTTGCTTGTTTTTCTCGCTCTCTCCTTTCCTGTTCATGTATTGGGAGTGGTACTTCACGTCCTTTACCCTTTTGCTGAGGTGATGGTTTTGCCTTTCCATCCTTCTGCTGTCCTCCCTGTTGTCCTTTCTTGGGTCTTGTTTGACCCCTTTGTTGTTTTTCTGGATTTTTTAACTTTTGGGAGAACTCCCCTGTTCTGTCAACTTCCTGGTAGATTGGTCGACGATCTCCTTTCCATCTCCTCCAGTTTTGTTCCAATTTTTCGAGGTAGTCACGCTCAAATTTCCCATCTTCCCAACCAAACAGTGTTTTGGACACCTGTGGTTGTGTATAGTTGGTATATCTCTGGAATGCCATTGTCCTTCTTGGGATTGCCCGTGGTGCTGCAGGGTTTTCTTTGTGAAACTTTTTGACCATCTGTGCTGCATTGGCCACATTGGCTGCTGTTTCCCAAGATGATTCCTCTCTAGGATAGTTTTTCCATTTAACCAGATACTTGTTATGATTTGATCTTATCTAAAGATCTTATCTTATCTCTTATCTCATCAAGACGCAATCTCTTATCGGGTTATCGGAAATCTTATCACAAGATGACATAAGCTGGTCACGTGACATGACAGGTGTTGGGCATGAGGATAGACATGAGGGAGACAGGAGGAGTAGGTGAGGCTGGGGGTATATAAGTAGTGTAGGAGCGTGTTGAGCCCCAGGCTCTTGATTGTCATTGTCGTAGACAGTGCAACAGAGTTTCTTCTTTTCTTTTTGCTTTTCTTTTCTGGTTGTGTCTTTGGTCTATTGACCTTCTTGACATAATCAAGAGCCTAGCAAAACCAACTGCACAACGAGAAAAGCGTCACACATCATTGTCCAATACAGAGCAATGAATCACGTAGAAATAGTCAGAGCAGGAGTTGTCCGAATAATGGATAAGGGTGTCAGGGTGAAAGTCCAGACCGACACAGGTATGGGTTCCAATTCGCAGAGCGGGACCACACTGGCGACCAACCTGCACTCGTTGAGAGCGCCTGACCACCCCGGGATAGTGGGTCGGGGGTACTGGCAGATGGTGCAGCGGAAGAGCTTGGGAAAACAAGCGAAACAAACTTCTGAGGAGTGCCGGGGTATCAAGGCCACGTTAAGACCCATATGGGTGAAGAGCCGGGCCCCCACCCCTCAGGAGTCAAGGAAAGGACTCAGCAGTGGGAGATACCTGTCTAAGTCAACCCCTGGGAAAGCTTCTTGCGCGAGGGTGCCGAGAGACCTCGGCAAGCAGGAGTTTTTGTTACAGGGTTTTATCGAGACAGAGCGGGAACGTGCGTCATACGCAAGGTGGTGCGAGCAGGAGTACCGTCGACGACAGCAGGCAACACAGATTCCGGCACAGCATAACATGCATGTGCTACGGTGGATGTTGCACATGGCTAAGGAGCGGAAGCAAAAGCAGAGTGAGGAGATGCGTCGTCTTCTCGCCGAAGCTGACTGCGCGGCGCGTAAAGAGCAAGATGATGCTTGGGCGGAACTCTAGAGGCAGAACGCGTAGCACGCGAAAAGAAAGAGATGCAAAAGACTATGGAAGTCAAACGCATCACACCCGTTCCAACCCCTGTTAGACAGGACAGGGTTAGGAATGTGACAGAGGAGAAGTTCAGCGAGGACGAGTTAACTGGACGATTACCGATCAAGAAGTCTTGGTCCAAACAGCGGAAAGCTGCAGCAGAGTTATACGAATACGTATATGGATGGTATGATGAGTTAATTGATAAACTCGAATCTATGAAAGGAGTACGAGTCGAATACGAACCCAAGCGCATGTACAACAGGGTATTCATTCAGCAATGTAACAAAGAGATAAGAACGCAGAGATCCAAGTGGGGACAGGCCGCATTCATAAGCCTTGACAAGATCAGCGGCACAGGATTTGGCGATGGCCAAGATCTTGTACTGGAAATAGGAATTGATATTCCTGTTTTGGCAAGTTACGTTAAGAGGGCGTTTGACTGCACGCCGAGAGATCTGGAGTTGGTAGCTCGTCACTGGTGTTTGTCGCATGAGGCACGAAACAAACTCCAACACGCACTGAATGGTAACATAATGAAGCCACAGCAGTATAGGAAAGATTGAAATTCCCCCTATAGTCGGGTCAAACCAACGGAGAAGGCGTTACCTACAACGCCCAAAGACTATGTCAGACGAGGAGTACTGCATGGTTGCCAAGGTCTCAGTATGAGATCTTTCATCGAAGCGTGTGGAGAAGAGACTTTAAAACAACATGAGCGGAGAGTCAAGAAGTGGACCAAAGCCGTAGACTCACGACTACCTGGGAAACCAGGAAATTACAAACGCATGGCGGCAGATCCATGGAGGGAAAAGGGGTACTGCTACATGTACCTTTTCCAACCACGATTCTACAATCGTTTTCAGTGGCCAGCCTATCCAACGGTGGAGCAGATCGCAGGATGGGAACGAGATCTCAGGAAGAACGATGCAAAGTTCATCCTGGAAGACAGAGACGGGGAAAAAGTATATCATGTACACCCCCACAATGAGAAACCTGTAAGGATGCAGGATTTGGAAGAGTACGATGTCATCTACGAATGGGAACATATTGATGAAATCAAAGATTGGACCCAATGGAGAAACATCAAGTTTGGAGCGCAGAAAGACGAGGAGGTGGTGTACCCACACAATCTCTTAACCACGACACAGCGGGTAACAAGGCGGATGACCATGCAACGATATGGTAGACCTCGTGGAGATTGGTTCACTGAACAAATCGCAGACCAGCTCAGAGACACGTCGAAGGCATATATCGACATGAACATCTGGGCACAACAAGTGAGACATGCGAACCAATCAATATTACCACCACCCGGATTTTCGAACTACAATCCAGATACACCGGGGTTATGCTACTTATGGTTATTTAAACCCCAGTACTGGAACGCATTCGCATGGCCCAGGAACCCGTCGTGGAAGGAAGTCGCAGGGTATGAACCAGAAATGTGAAACTCGGAGATTAGAGTAAGAGTGTCCCTAAACTGGGGACACATGAAATATCATGTAGAACAAGACGAGGAGGGACTGTTAGGAGCTACGCTCAAACAACACAACACTCAAGCTCACTACAAGCGAGTGAAGAGAGGATTGAGAAAAAGAGAATGAATGGAATTGAAAACTAGGTAGTTGCCTGAGCAAGACAAACTATCTCGAGTCTTAGAGTAACCTCTACCTACAGTAGTCTTTATATACCCCTACCTAGCCTCCTTGCCCTTCCCTCATGTCCAACTGTGCCTACTGTGCTTCTGCCATACTGCATCCTCATGCTAAGCCTCATGTCCTCCTTATCTTATCTATGATAAGATCCTTGATAACCCCGATAAGGAATCCCATCCTGATGTGATAAGTGATAAGATAAGATAAGATCACTTGATAAGATCTTATCCTTCCGATAAGCTTTGCGAGTTGTCCAATGTATCCATCATGACCTGTACATTGGTCCCATCTCTGGTACTACATCCTAGACTGATGATGACGCATGATATAGCCTCTGCAACTGTTGCACCCTTTATGGCCTTGTCTTGTCACTGTTACTGTTGCCTGTAGTAAGGCTTCCATGTAGCACGTAACTGACTGAACCTCCGTTGGTGAGTATACGCCCTACACCTTGCGTTGTAAATAGATAGTGTCTCTTAGATAAGTGAGACGTTGGATAAGGTGTTGAATGCATCAAAGCGTCGAACTTAGGGGCTGATTTGTAACAGGGACGTACTGTTGAGGACGTACTCGAGGAAATGTCCAATGGAGCAGGACGACACGTACCAGTGGGATACACAATAACAGATGCATTAATCTCAGCATTCCTATTGTGTATCACAACGTGGTTGACACTGTTTGCACCAATGGACATAAACCAGAGATGGCACGCGGCATCGGAGGAAGAAAGGAGGACCGCAGCGACCAATTTGGCACACTCGGTAAACCCAATCATCGAGGCCATACTGTTACGATCGTCTCATTTTTCTCATCATTTTCCTTATTTTTACTTATTTATCTGGGGCTTCTATGGGGAGATACCACTTCAGGCAGGACGGCACCACCCCTATGTTAGGACGCCCAAGGATTAGTCAGCAAGCAGCTATGAGACTCTTGGGGTTAGGGTTACCAACAGAACAGACCGGTCTGGATCGGCCTAGGAGGGGGCTAGGTGTAGGTGCGTCATTAGAGTCTAGGCTGTTGCTGCGCACCACAGCCCCTAGGGCTTAGGGTTGCTGCGCACGGACCTAGCTAGTAGTATATAAAGGGTGTCTCTTGTAGTAGCGAGTCCCTAAGACTCTAGGTAGTTTGCCCTCCAGCAATCTACTCTACTTCTCGCCTCCCTTCTCTCTCGTCTCGGAAGCCTAGGGGTTTGTTGGGGTTAGTCCTAACATAACCTAGAGTCTTTCTACCCCTACCCTTCGTCGTCTGCTACAGCGCTGAGCATGTCTTGCTCATTGCGGCTCACAGCGACAAAGAGGTCCGCGAAGAAATCGTCTGTCTCAACGCTACCGTTGACAGCCTCGAGGAGTCTGGCGACTATGACTACAACAACAGATAGCCTCACTAGATCGAACTAGTGACTACGGGGAAATTCATCCCTACTGTCAACAAAACAGAGACCGGACGAGAGTAAGGCGTGCATCGTTGAAAGTGCGGGCAGGCACTGGCGAGCAGCTTACACCGATCTTTGCGGAAAAGTCCAAGGAATGGACGAAACAACCGGTGCATCACGAGCGTAGCAAGGGGCCGAAAGTCCCGTTTCAGATCTCATCGATCTGTAGGGTGAAATCCCAGGCGCTTTAGTCTTGCATTGGCACTTGATGGAATTAAAATCGAAGATCCAAGTCGGGGTGCGTTATTGACCCAATTGGACCAACCCTGTGCGAAGGAAAGCACAGAGAGACGAGAGAACAGGTGACAACCTGTGCAAACTGCACAGTAACTAGGCGACTGCCGAGAGAACGGACCGATTGCCGTTGGAGATAGAACGGAACCGGTTGAAGAAACACCCACACAATCACACACCCCCAATCACCATTACCGTCATGAACACCAAATTCAATTACATACTCCCACACGCCCAGGCGACACTTGAGGAAATCGGCTCGATCTTCTCAGTGGACTGGGTTTCCGACATCATGATCATCACACGCACGCCGACCTTCATCGGCAATACCTATATCCGAAAGTATGACAACCATGTTAGGTTGTGGAGAAAGCACTGCTGCCAGCAGGAGAAGCAGGCACATGATGACGTCCAGAGAATGCTGGACCAATTAGACCGCGAGCAACGCGAAGAACAGGAGGCTGCTTGGGCAGACCTGTTAGAAATGCGACGCATGCGTCGAGCGGCCGTTCGAGCCCAAAGAGCCCTAGATAGGGCGGAGAAAGATTGGAAGGTTCTGGAGAACCTTCTCAATACAGAATATAATGGCAATAGGAGCCACCCAGTTTACTTGGCGATAATTGCATCCAAGTACAATCAGTGGCTAATGTGGACGCACAATGCAGAGGAAGCGATAAGGAAATATCGCAAATACAAAGGGGACGAGATGATCCAGGACCATCTCATGGTTGTCACGGAGCTATATGCAAGCGAGGGAATGGTCATCGAACCAGAAGACTGGAACGCTCTCATGCATGCTCAAAACGGAAACATAAAGCCAGGAGCTTACGCCAGGGTGCAACGTTTCAAGGAGAATGAGGAACGACTGAATGGGGTCCGTTACGACCCTTATCTACGCGCAAAAATAAAGTTCCGATTACCAAATCCTCCCACACCCGCGGAATTCCAAA
The DNA here is from genome assembly GCA_023014455.1 of Amanita exitialis. Classification (NCBI taxonomy): domain Eukaryota; kingdom Fungi; phylum Basidiomycota; class Agaricomycetes; order Agaricales; family Amanitaceae; genus Amanita; species Amanita exitialis. Next base: position 285,639 of record JAEBUR010000004.1, on the reverse strand, counting down.
CTGTCAGGGGATTGGGAATCGAAAAGTTGCTCCATATGGACATGTTCCTGAAACAACTAGGAGAGCTAGATTGGGTCAAAGAATGGAATCCCGAACAACGGAAGGCACGACTTCCTGGAGGAAGCATGAGGTTGATTGCCGGAGAGACCCCGTACCGAAAGAATGGGTATTGCTACATGTACCTATTCAAAAAGGAATTTTATGGCGAATATGATTGGCCCCTCTGGCCCACTCTCACGGACATCCTCTCATGGGAACCTGAACTCCGGGACACCGCGGTTACATTTGGCATCCAGGACAATATCAAAAGGGATCGTTTCCACATCCTCGAAAAAGAGATGATCAGACCTAGAGAGGACGATTCCTACACCTGGAAGGATCTAGAACGAATTGAAGGGCTCATGACCTTCAACCCACAGGCACGATTCGGCGGAGATAAACCAAAAAAGGACAAAGGCAAAAAGAAGGCCGCATCTCCACCCCCTTCCATAACCGGACATGAAACTTCTCATGGGATACCGCCATCGCGACCCCATCGGGACATGATCCAACGGTTTGGAAAGGAACTCCGCACACCAACCCCCCCACCTAAAACAGAAGTCCAGATCGTGGATGATATCGTCAAAGATCTCAAGGACTACCAAAGAGAGAAGCGCGCCGAAAGAGCCAAGAAACTCTCATACGCCTGCGCAGTCCTGGCAGACCCGGAACAAAGCAAAGCCAAGACGCGCACAGCGGGGGGCGACTGGACATGGCACGGAGGCGCTGTACAGAGAATGGAGGATTGGCTTGAACCGGGGCCAACCCACGAAAAACGAAACAAGGGATTCCACGACCACAAGCAAATGGAAATCAATAACTGGCAACGAACGGTCCAGAATGCGTTCGATCTTCCATACCCGTATCCAACGCAAAGTCTCCCTGAACACGTGTTCCACCCAGATAAGGAAGGGTACTGCTATCTCATACTGTTCAAATGCCAATATTGGTCTGCGTACAATTGGCCGGCCTTCCCGCAAATTCAGGAAATCTGGAACTTTGACGACAGTCTCCGAGACCAAGAAGTGTGTGCAAAAGTCCAGGCTTCCTATGGGAACCCAAGCATCTGGCATGTCGAAAGAATGGTAGGAGCAGTCCGCGGATGGAGCCAAATGAGGACGTTGATGCATCAAGGGTTTGGGTACCGACGAGTTGGTGCAAGTACCTTCCGTGCCACAGTTGATATGATCACGCATATTACACAGGCGTTACTGGGATACCAAACCTTCACGGAAGATATGATCGAGCCTCTCACAGAAACAACAGGCACTCCAGTCCAAGTGGCGGCCCGTAACGACGCAATCTATCGACAGGGACAAAGATGGGTGGAAGCAGCTACAGCAACTGCACAAACGATCGCCGATGTCATTAACGAATACCGGCGTGCTAACCCTACAACACCATCCCCGACGACTAAATTGGAGCTGCCAGACCATTACAAAGGAGATCCCCGAACAGTAGACGCCTGGGTACGACAAATGGAAACGTATTTCCAATTGGCACGAGAAACGGCACTAGACAGGAAAATCTCGATCTGCCTATACCGAATAAGGAAGGGCAAGGACAACCGGGCAGGGGACTGGGCAGGAGTAAAACTCAGGGCAGTGCAGGATGCACAACAAGAGTATGAAACTAAACAAGCAGAGGAGGCCTGGAGCAAGAATATCTCGTGGCAGGAACTCAATAACGGATGGCTGGGAGAAGGACTGGACTGGCTATGCGAGCCACTAACTAAGAAATTCCCATTCAGTAACTGGACGGATTTTAAGGAGCAAATGCACGAGTTCTTTATGTCCACCGAAACCAAACAGAAAGCGATCGACTTGCTAATAGCACTGAAACAAGGGACTAGCCCAATCGAGGATTACTGTATACGGTTCAATGCACTCTCACCCCTTGTGGAATGGAACGATGCCGCCCTAACTGCACAGTTCCTGGCGCATATTAACCCAGCACTGGGAAGGGACTTAATCAGGCACGGAAATCTAAAAGAGGACGCATCATTAGTCAGTATCCAGGAATGAGCCGTCCAACTAGCAAGGGCGTACCGCCAAGCACAGGAGGCATATGGCACAGATCGACAGACCCATGAGTACCGAGAAAAATTACCTAGAGATAACAAGCCAACCCAGTACCGGTTTGCAGCACCACCAACAACTTCATCATCAAAAAGAGACCCAGACGCTATGGACGTGGATAAATCCAAACAAACGAGAGGTAACTGTTACAACTGTGCCAAGCCAGGTCACTTCGCACGAGACTGCCCCGAACCAAGGAAGCCACCCAAATGGAAAGGAAAAGGGCGTATGAGGGAGTTAAAACTAGGAGAGCTCACGGAGGAGCAATGGAAGGAATTCGGAAAGGAACAGGGTTTTGGAGAAAGCCAGTAGACGAGCGCTCTGCTCTACTGGCTTGTAGTAGTACCTCGGACAAAACACATGTATTTACAGACTTGGGAGTGGAACTCCCCGAAATTCTATATGAGTGTTCAACTCAAATACACCGTGTGAGGAACATTACAATGAGCGTAACAGGAAAACGCCTCCAAACGTGGACCGAACCCTGGGTTCTAAGGAGGATATGGCAACAAGACACCAAAACAGCACTGGAATGCCTGCGGCTATGGGTACACACCAACCGAGAAGGGGAAGTAACTAAGGAACTGTTGCAAGACCTGAACAGTATGGGAGAACAGGAAGCGATGTGGAACCTAACCCATTTGCGACAAAAAGTAGTAAAAACCTTTGGGAAACAGGAAATGGATATAAAAGGAACTATTACAGCCATGGACACGGGAGCGACGGTCAACGTAACAGCGTTACTAGATAGCGGTTGCACGCAGTCATGCGCTAGCCTAGACTTCGTAGAGAAACACCAATTCAACAAACGAAAGCTAATCAGACCAGTACCAGTATATAACACGGACGGCACTCGGAACTCAATGGGCAGTTTGGAATACATGGTTCAGTTCAAAATGCGCATCGGTGACCATGAAGAGGTAATTGAATGCGGGGTGGTGCAGCTAGGGAAAACGGATCTCTTCCTGGGTCACGACTGGTTACAGCATCACAACCCATCGGTTGACTGGAAAAGGAAGGAACTGAACTTTAACCGCTGTCCAGGGACTTGTTGGACAGCTTCGGAAGTGAAAGAACCGGAAGAGGAGGTGGATCCGATGGAACCACTAGAAGAAGGGGACAGATTACTGGCAATACAAATCGGAGAACCAGAACTAAGAACACAGTTGGTAGCTACCGATATCGCGGCAAAGGAACACGAGGCAGCGAAGAAACGGACGATCGAAGAAATCATCCTGAGCCACTACCTAGGACACAAAAAGGTGTTCACGAAGGAAACCTTTGACGAGTTGCCGCCTAGACGACGATGGGATCACGCAATTGAATTGATACCCGGATCCACTCCGGTCGACTGCAAAATTTATCCGTTAAGCAAGTTGGAACAGGAACAACTAGACGAGTTCCTAAAAGAAAACTTGGAGACGGGATGAATTCAGGCTAGTAAATCACCTATGGCATCGCCGTTTTTCTTCGTAAAAAAGAAGGACGGAAAACTACGGCCAGTGCAGGACTACCGACGACTTAACGAGATGACGATAAAAAACTGATACCCATTGCCACTGATTGGAGAACTGGTAGACCAACTGTCACAGGCAAAGGTATTCTCAAAAATGGACATCCACTGGGGTTACAATAATGTCCGGATCAAAGAAGGGGACGAATGGAAGGCGGCGTTTCGAACAAACCGCGGATTATTCGAACCACTAGTTATGTTCTTTGGACTAACGAACTCCCCGGCCACATTCCAAACAATGATGAACGACATCTTTCGGGTCGAAATAGCGGAAGGATGGGTGGTCATCTACATGGATGATATTCTAGTCTTTTCAAAGGATAAAATAACCCATCAGCAACATGTGAACCGAATCCTGGCAAAACTAGAGGAACACAAACTATCGCTAAAACCGGAGAAGTGCTGGTTTGATAAAGACCAAATTGAGTTTTTGGGATTAGTCATAAGCCACGACTCAATCAGTATGGAACCGGGGAAAATCAAAGCGATCACGGATTGGCCGGAGCCGTTAAATAAGAGAGAACTCCAGCAGTTCCTGGGATTCATCAACTTCTACCGGAGATTTGTGGAAGGATTCACAAAAATGGCCAAGCCTTTAACCTTATTAACAGGAAAAGCGGAGTGGCACTGGACGTCAATGCAGTCAACGGCTTTTCAGGGACTGAAAGAGCTTGTGGGAAGGGAGGTGGTACTAAAAATCCCAGACGATGAGGGCCAATTCCGAATTGAAGTAGATGCATCGGATTTCGCCATTGGCGGTATATTATCCCAGCAATGCAAGGACGAATCATGGAAGCTGGTAGCATTTATTTCAAGATCGCTAAACGATGCCGAGCGGAATTATGAGATATATGATAAGGAAATGCTGGCCGTGATGCACGCCTTCTATGAATGGTCGCACTACCTGAAGGGTGCAAAACAAACAGTAGAAGTCCTGACGGACCACCAGAACCTTACATATTTCCGGAAAGTGCAGAACTTAAACCAGAGACAGGCGCGCTGGGTTACGGACCTTCAAGACTACAATTTTGTAATTAAACACCGATCGGGCAAATCCAACTCTAAAGCCGACATCTTGTCACGACGCGCAGGACATGAACGCGGAACCAACGATAATGAAGGGGTAATCTTATTAAAAGAAGAGCTATTCATACGGGTATACAATGATGACCGAGCTTTAGAAGATATCGTGAAGGAAATAATGACCGTCACGCCACGATATTATGACACTCAGGTAAAGAAAGGGTTAGTGGAAGGAAATCCGGAGTACCAGAGGGAAAACGGACTAGTCACATGGAAGGAACGGGTATATGTGCCTACGGTTCAGAAAATCAGAGAAAACTTCATCGAAATTCACCACTCATGGGGACACCCAGGCATCACAAAAACATTGGAACTATTAACAAGGAACTACTGGTGGCCCAACATGAAACAAGATATTGAAGCCTACATACAAGGGTGCGAGACGTGTCAAAGAGCGAAGCCGGATCGCCAACCCAGGGCAGCCCCCCTGATCCCCAACGAAATCCCTACGGAACCATGGGAAGTGATATCGATAGACTTAATGGGACCGTTGCCGGAATCCAAAGGAAATGACATGATCATGGTGGTAGTAGACCGTTTTTCAAAGAAATCATACTTCCTGCCGACAACGTCATCCATCTCCTCGCAAGGAGTGGCCGTCTTATTCCGAGATAATATCTTCCGTGAACATGGACTACCTAAGAAGGTCATTAGTGACCGGGGACCACAGTTTGCGTCCAAGTTCATGGACAACCTGTATGGGATACTGGGAATACAACCCAACCGATCCACGGCATATCATCTGCAAACCGATGGTCAGACGGAACGAGTCAACCAGGAAGTCAAGGAATTCCTTACCATGTTTGTTAACCATCGTCAAGATAATTGGAGCGATTGGTTGGCGGTGGCCCAGTTCTGTCATAATGACCGAGTCCACTCATCAACAGGATACTCCCCATTCTTCATGAACTACGGCCGACACCCAAACAAGGGTCTGAATCCGACCTACAAACCCAAAGTGCTCGCTATTGAGGAACTAGCCAAACAAGTGGAAGATGTTCACGAGAAGGCACGGATAGCACTGGAGAAAGCCGTGGCGGCGATGAAGAAACGGTGGGATAGCAACCGACAAACCGCAAGGCAGTACCGACCAGGTGACAAAGTATACCTTAGTACCGAACACTTACCTACCATTCGAGCTACAAAAAAACTGGACGGAAAGTTTGTAGGACCTCTGGAGGTCATGGAGAAAATAGGCGAATCTGCATATAAACTCAAGATCCCAGTGTCATGGAAAGTCTATAACGTGTTCAACGAAGTTCTACTAAAACCCTACCATGCACCTACTTTCCCACGGCAGAAGGAAAAGGCGGCTCAACGAAAAGAGGCTCAGATGACGGAAGGATTGCAGGACGATGAGTATGAGGTTGAGGAAATCATCGACAGCCAAGTTAGTGGTCGCGGCAGTGGACGGCTGGAATATTTGGTCAAGTGGAAGAACTACCCGGTAGAGGAGTTGACATGGGAACCCGTGGAGAACCTGGCTAATGCTCAGAACGAGATGAAGAAGTTCCATAAGAAAAACCCGGGTGCGCCACGCAAAGCGAGGGGGATGCTCTATCGCCCCTATGAGAACTTCACACAAACCAAGGTGCCCAAACGGTTGTTTGGATGGGAGGACGGTCGCTTCGAACGCGACTATCTGGAAAGGTTAGAAAGGAACTGGCAGAGGTGGAAGGGGGACCGAAGACCGATTTACGAAGAATCGGATCCGTCGGGGGCATTCTCAAGAGATCTTGAGCACGGCGGGACGGTTATACCCGTGCTTGATTCCCCCAAGAAAGCTTTGAACACTGGGGCCACACAAGTATTCCCGGTGGCATCGACTTCTCGGGACGCGAAGTCTTGAGGAGAGGGATATGTTACGATCGTCTCATTTTTCTCATCATTTTCCTTATTTTTACTTATTTATCTGGGGCTTCTATGGGGAGATACCACTTCAGGCAGGACGGCACCACCCCTATGTTAGGACGCCCAAGGATTAGTCAGCAAGCGGCTATGAGACTCTTGGGGTTAGGGTTACCAACAGAACAGACTGGTCTGGATCGGCCTAGGAGGGGGCTAGGTGTAGGTGCGTCATTAGAGTCTAGGCTGTTGCTGCGCACCACAGCCCCTAGGGCTTAGGGTTGCTGCGCACGGACCTAGCTAGTAGTATATAAAGGGTGTCTCTTGTAGTAGCGAGTCCCTAAGACTCTAGGTAGTTTGCCCTCCAGCAATCTACTCTACTTCTCGCCTCCCTTCTCTCTCGTCTAGGAAGCCTAGGGGTTTGTTGGGGTTAGTCCTAACACATACGAGGCCCACGAGAGGAGAGAGCACCGGCAGTGAAAATAGATATGCCAGACTACTACGAAGGACAACCAGAACAAATTGTGAACTGGTTGAGAAACATGGCAATATATTTTCGATTGACGAAAATCAAAGACTCCACAAAGATGACAGTGATGGCATTGCAACGTATAAGAGGAGGGTCAGCCAATCGAGCAAGTAACTGGGCTGGAGTAAAAATCCAACAAATACTGGATTATGCGACAGAGAAAGATCAGCGGAGGGCAGATGGAATGTATGCAGTGGGTATTAGGACTACCCTCGTCATGACGACTTAGGGCCCCACTAGCAAGACTTAGAGAGGAAGGATGAGAGGAGTTGACTGAGGGGAAACCCCAAGAGAACTCGAATGGAGTCTCTGGGTATTCATTGCACAGTATATATACCTAGATACATGGTCTGTGCGCTAAACCCCATAACCCTAAAGGCTGTGGAGTTACCTAGGGTAACCCTTTCTATAAATAGCATGGAATGTACTAGAAGGATTGCATAATGCGGATCAGTGATCTGAGTGAGTCATAAGAGAAACATAAGCAAGGCCGCATCTCCGTTATCTAATCTAATCTAATCGTATCTTATCTTTGTGCTGATTAGATATCGTTAGATTGTTTGGCTGCGACCTTAGATCAAAACAAAGAAAATGAATATAAATGTCTTAGAAACGAAACGAAAGAAAAGTGAAAATGAGCAGTCCATGACAGTGGGGACAACGAGGGAGCAAGAGAGAGATGGAATTCCTCTCTTATTGACAGGAGCAGGAGATGGAGCAATGATGCAACAACCACTCATCCACCAATCCCCGTTCAGAGATTGGGCGGACTTCGAAGAACAGGCAAAGCAGTTCTTCCTGACGATGGAGACACGAGACGATGCGATCAGAAAAATACAACAGCTGTTGCAAGGAAAACGTAATGTCGAAGATTACATCATTGACTTCAGAGGATTAGCTCAACTAACGGGCTATAATGAGATAGCGCTTATCGCGCAATTCAGGAGGGGACTAAATCCAAATTTAGGATTAAAAGTTGTGGAATCAGGTCAACCAGGAGACAATTCGACTGCAGGAGATTTAGAGAAATGGTATACAAAAGCGATGGAGTTGAACAAGGCATGGAGAGATGCAAGGAAGTTTTATGGAGATGTAAGAGTTGGAAATCCAGGGCAAGGGCAGAACCAACAACGCGCATCGAACACGGGGACACAGAATACCCAGAACAAGGTAGTACAAAATTCTGGACCCCGAGGGAATGGAGCGACTTGAGGACCTCCACCCCAAGCAGCATCGGGATCGGGCGCACGTGACCCCAATGCCATGGACATAGACAGAAGGAAAGGACCAATTACCTGCTATAATTGTGGCAAAACAGGCCACATAGGCAGAGATTGCAAAGAAGCGAGAACAATAACCTGTTACAATTGTGGAAAGACAGGTCATACAAGCAAGGAATGTAAGGAACCAAGGAATTGGAAGGGGAAGACGCGAATTAGGGAGATAGGATGGAAGGAGTATTTGGAAGATGTCACAGAGGAAGACAAGAAGGCCATAAGAGAGGCCATGGATTTTTAAGAAGCTCGAAGGAAAACAGTTCCGATCCAACGAGCAAGGACTTTATTTCTACTAATTCACCATGTACTTATGATACAAAAAATAATTCACGGGTTGAATTGAATCATATTGAGTACGAAATAAAGTCCAAGGAACAACAACAACAATTCAGAAATCTACCGATAAGTGTGGTAGAACCTTGCTTGAAGGCCTGGCAGACTCCGTGGATGGTGAGACGGATATGGGAGCGACCACTTGGACAAGCTCTAGAATCTCTACGGAGGTGGACTCATGAGTCACGACTGGAGGAGGTAACAGAAGAACTAGTAAAGGATTTAAACAAAGCGTCGGAAGGGGAAGCAATGTGGTACCTAAATCACTTGAAATGACAACCGAAATATGTCATAGGAACGGGAAAAAGACAAATGAATTTACCGTTGGTGGCGACCGACATAATGACGGGACAACGCATATCAGTGACAGTGTTGTTGGATTCGGGATGCACGGGGTCGTGTGTAAACAGGGAATTTGTGCGGCGAAATAACTTGAACACCAGAAAACTCGCCCACCCTGTCCCTGTATACAATGCAGATGGATCCGAAAATATGGACGGTAAACTGTCAGAAATGGTCCAATTAAGAATCCAAGTGGGTATGCACAAGGAGACCTGGGAATTTGGAGTATCGTCGCTCGGCAAGACAGACATATTCCTGGGACACGATTGGCTCAGATATCACAACCCGGATGTAGATTGGCGAAAAAACATACTGAGTTTCAGTCAGTGCCCTGGCACGTGCCAACAAGACACGAAGGTAGATGAGCCCGAGGAAGAGAGTGAAGGGGAGGACCACGAAGAAAACAGGATGCATTGGGAGGAAGGAGACCGATTATTAGCGGTAATGAAGGAAGATGTAGATGTGGAATGGATACAAGCCTACGAGTCAACGGCAACGAAAATAGCATCGGAGAATAAGAACAAGCAGACCCTAAGCGAGATAGTACCTGAACATTATCTAAAACACCGGAAGGTATTCGAGAAACAGACCTTCGACGAATTACCACCAAGGCGACCATGGGATCATGCAATTGAACTTATTCCAGGATCGAAACCATTAGATTGTAAAATCTATCCACTGAGCAAAGGAGAACAGGAGAAATTGGAGGAGTTTCTTCAAGAGAATTTAGATACAGGAAGGATCCGATCTAGCAAATCTCCGATGGCATCACCATTCTTCTTTGTAAAAAAGAAAGATGGATCGTTGAGACCCGTACAAGATTATCGAAAACTAAATGAGATGATGATAAAGAACCGATATCCATTACCATTAATATCGGAACTAGTAGACAAACTATCTCATGCAAAAGTATTCTCAAAGATGGACATCCGATGGGGATATAATAACATACGGATCAAAGAGGGAGACGAATGGAAAGCAGCATTCCGAACAAATAGAGGCTTATTCGAACCATTGGTCATGTTCTTCGGATTGACAAATTCACCGGCTACTTTCCAAACTATGATGAATGATCTCTTCCGAGAAGAAATTGCAGAAGGATGGGTGGTCATCTATATGGATGATATTCTAGTATTTTCAACAGATCAGAAAAGTCACACAGAACATGTGAACAGAATATTAGCGAAACTGGAACAGCACAAGCTATCGCTAAAACCAGAAAAATGTTGGTTCGACAAGAAAACCATTGAATTTTTAGGGATCATAATTTCACATGATTCAATCAGCATGGACAAAGCCAAAGTTAGAGCAATAACCGAATGGCCAATTCCACAATCCAAAAAACACGTACAACAGTTTTTAGGATTTGTGAACTTTTACAGGAGATTTGTGAGGGGATTTGCATCCGTGGCTAAACCGTTAACCAAGTTAACGGGAAAAGAAGAATGGAAATGGACGGAGGAACAGCAAGGAGCTTTTGAGGAGCTCAAAAGAAGAGTAGCAGAAGAAGTGGTGCTGGCAATACCAGCAGATAAAGGACAATTCAGAGTAGAAGTGGACGCATCGGACTTCGCAATAGGGGGAATTTTGTCGCAACAACAACAGGATGACACCTGGAGACCAGTTGCATTCATTTCAAAATCTTTGAACCCAGCTGAACGAAATTATGAGATTTACGACAAAGAAATGCTTGCAATCATGCATGCATTTTATGAATGGTCTCATTATTTAAAAGGCACAGAAATAGCAGTGGAGGTCTTAACAGACCACCAAAATTTGACGTACTTTCGAAAACCCCAAAATATCAACCGACGACAAGCCCGTTGGATATTGGACCTTCAAGAATACAATTTTACCATAAAACATAGACCCGGTAAATCGAATTCTAAAGCCGATATTCTGTCACGGAGGACAGACCATAAGGGGGAGGAGATTGACAACGAAGGAACAATACTGCTGAAAGAGGACTTATTCATTAGAGTATACGATGATGATGATGCTCTAATGGATATACAGAGGAAAATTGCGAAGACCAATAACAGACAATGGGAATCGCAAGTAAAAGAAGGAGTAAAGAGTGGAAGCAAAGAATGGAGACAAGAAAAGGGATTAGTGTACTGGAAAGAACGAATCTACGTACCAGTCGACCGAAGGTTGAGAGAAGACATCATAGGAATCCATCACGAATGGGGACACTATGGAGTGGACAAAACCATGGAAGTAATAACAAGAAACTACTGGTGGCCAAGAATGCAACGAGATGTCAAGTTATACATAACGGGTTGCAGAACGTGCCAAACAGTTAAGCCGGACTGGACAAAATGGGCAAATCCCTTACGACCGTTAAGTGTACCGGCACAACCATGGCAAGATATTTCGGTGGACTTAATGGGACCGTTTCCAGAATCCATGGGATATGATACAGTAATGGTAGTGGTGGACAGATTCTCGAAGAAAGCCTTCTTCCTTCCCACGAACACCACAGTCACCTCCCTAGGAGTAGCAAGATTATTCCGCGACAACGTATTTCGAGAACATGGGATACCACATCAAGTAATAAGTGATCAGGGATCGCAATTCGTGTCGCAGTTCATAAAAGAATTATATCGGCTACTAGACATAGAGGGAAATCCATCCACAGCCTATCATCCACAAACAGACGGTCAAACAGAATGAGTGAATCAGGAAGTCCGAGAGTTTCTATCAATGTACACCAATGACAAACAGGATGACTGGAGCGAGCACTTAGCTTTAGCTCAGTTTTGTCATAATGATCGAGAAAACTCCTCAACAGGACACACACCGTTCTTTTTAAACTACAGGAGACATCCAAGGAAGTGGTTCGATCCGACAAAGACAACAACAATCCCAAGTGTGGAGACATTTGTGGGAGGGATCAAAAAGGCATGGGACTCTGCAGCAGATAACCTGGAGAAAACGGCAGAACGAATGGCAAAGCAGTACGATAAGGGCAAATGACCCTCAAGAGAATACGAGATCGGTGATAAAGTATATGTAAATTTGGAACATTTACCACATGTACGAGCGTCCAAGAAACTGGATAACAAGTTTTATGGACCATACGAAATCATCGAGAAAATCGGGTCAGCCGCATACCGTTTGAAACTACCCGCAACATGGAGGGTGTACAATGTTTTTAACAAAGTATTATTGAAGCCATATGTGGAACCGGTATTTCCAGGACAGAAGAAGAGAGATGCAGAATTGGAGGAAAGAAGGAAGGAAGAAGAGGGAAGGATTCAAGGAGAAGAATATGAGGTAGAGGAGATACTGGACAGTAGAACAAAGGGAAGGGGTATTCAATACCTGGTCAAATGGAAAGGATACCCAGTCGAAGAGTCATCCTGGGAACCAGCTACAAATGTCACCAATGCTAGTGAACTAGTAAATGAATTTCACAAGCAGAAACCGAACGCACCAGCTCCTCGGAACATACCGCATAATGCTTTCCAAAGATACGAGAATCTCACACACCCACCAGTACCAAATCGCCTATTTGGCTGGGAGGATGGCCGGTTCAAACGAGACTATTTGGACAAGCTCCAAAGGAATTGGCAACGATGGAAGGGAGATCGCAAACTGATATACAAAGAACCGGACACGAACGGGACTTGAGTACGACAAGTCAACTAGGTTCTCGAGGACATGAACCTTTAAGAGGGGGGGTAATGTTACAATTTGATCTTATCTAAAGATCTTATCTTATCTTATCTCTTATCTCATCAAGACGCGATCTCTTATCGGGTTATCGGAAATCTTATCACAAGATGACATAAGCTGGTCACGTGACATGACAGGTGTTGGGCATGAGGATAGACATGAGGGAGACAGGAGGAGTAGGTGAGGCTGGGGGTATATAGGTAGTGTAGGAGCGTGTTGAGCCCCAGGCTCTTGATTGTCATTGTCGTAGACAGTGCAACAGAGTTTCTTCTTTTCTTTTTGCTTTTCTTTTCTGGTTGTGTCTTTGGTCTATCGACCTTCTTGACAATACTCCAATGTTCCACTTCCTCGACCACTGACTCGGCTGTCCAGAATTTCTTCTACCTCGTACTCATCATCCACTGACTCTTCTACCATCTGTGCTTCTTTTCCCTCTGCTGCTTTCTGCCTCTGTCTTGGGAATACCGGTTCTTTGTATGGTTTTAGCAATGTTTCATTGAAAACATTGTATATTTTCCATGATGCTGGAATTCTCAACTGGTATGCCGATGCTCCCACTTTTTCTACTACCACCAGTGGTCCCACAAACTTTCCATCCAATTTCTTGGTCACTCGTAGTGTGGGTAAATGTTCAGTACTGAGATACACCTTATCTCCTGGTTTGTACTGTCGAGATGCCTGTCAATGTTCATCGTACTGTCTTTTCATTGCATCTGCTGCCTTTTCCAGGGATTTGGTTGCTTGTTCATGTACCTCTTTTACTTCCTTTGCTAACTCTTGTGCAGCCATGACTTTTGGTTGATACATTGGATTGAGTCCCTTATTGGGATGTCTGCCATAGTTCATGAAAAAGGGGGTGAACCCTGTTGCTGAGTGGATCCTATCATTGTGGCAGAATTGAGCTACTGCCAACCAATCACTCCAGTTGTCTTGTCAGTTGTTAACAAACATCGACAGGAATTCTTTGACTTCCTGGTTTACTCTCTCTGTTTGTCCATCTGTCTGAGGGTGATATGCAGTTGATGGGTTCCCTTTGATACCCAGCATTCCATACAGGTCTGTCATGAACTTTGACATGAACTGTGGTCCTCGGTCACTGATTACTTTTCTTGGTAATCCATGTTCCCTGAACACATTGTCTCTGAATAAGACTGCAATTCCTTGTGAGGTCACTGTTGTTGTCATTGGTAGGAAGTAGGACTTCTTGGTGAAATGATCTACTATCACCAGTACTGCATCATTTCCTTTTGACTCTGGCAAGGGTCCCATCATGTCTACTGAAATGATTTCCCATGGTTCTTTTGGGATTTCATTTGGAATCAAAGGAGCTGCACGCTTCTGTCTGTTGGGTTTCACCCGCTGACATGTATTGCATCCCTGGATATATCATTCCAGGTCTTTGCGCATATTGGGCCACCAGTAGTTCCGTGTGATGAGTTCCAATATTTTTGCTACTCCTGAATGTCCCCATGAGTGGTGTATTTCCATTATTGACTCCCGGTGTCTTATGACCCTTGGGATGTACACCTGTCCTTTCCATGTGATTAGTCCATTTTCCAGTTTGAAATCTGGGTCCTTGTTTCTCAGCCCTTTTAGTACCTGGGATTCCCACTGTCTCTGCGACACCCTGCTAACTGCTTTGATGATGTTTTCCAGTGCATCATCATCATTGTAGACCCATACAAATAAGTCCTCCTTCAATAATATCACTCCTTCATTATCCATTCCTCCTGGATGATGATCTGCTCTTCAGGAGAGGATGTCTGCTTTTGAGTTTGACTTCCCTGATCTGTGTTTGATGACAAAGTTGTACTCCTGCAGGTCTGTCACCCATCATGCTTGTCTCCGATTCAGATTTTGTGGCTTTTGGAAGTATGTGAGGTTCTGGTGATCTGTTAGAACCTCTACTGTCTGTTTAGCCCCTTTGAGGTAGTGAGACCATTTGTAAAATGCTTGCATAACTGCTAGCATCTCCTTGTCATAGATCTCATAGTTCCTTTCTGCCTCATTAAGCGACTTTGAAATAAAGGCTACTGGTCTCCAGAGCCCATCTTTTCCTTCTTGAGACAATATTCCTCCTAGTGCAAAGTCTGATGCGTCCACTTCTATCCAGAATTTTCCCTCCTCATCTGGAATTTTGAGGACTACCTCCTCCGCCACAAGGCTTTTCAGTCCCTGAAATGCTTCTTGTTGGAATTCCATCCACATCCATTCCACCTTGCCTGTCAGCTTTGTTAATGGCTTGGCTGTTTTCGCAAAATTCTGGATGAATTGTTGATAGAAGTTTATAAACCCCAAAAACTGTCGTAGCTCTTTCTTTGTCTTTGGAGTTGGCCAATTCTTTATGGCTTCGACTTTTCCTTGTTCCATCCTAATGGAGTCTTGGCTAATAACTAGGCCTAAGAACTCAATTTCTGCTTTGTCAAACCAACACTTCTCTGGCTTTAAGGAGAGTTTGTGTTCTGCTAACTTTGCCAATATCTGGTTGACATGGGCCTCATGCTCCTTTTGCGTTTTTGAAAAGACCAAAATGTCATCCATATAGATTACAACCCATCCTTGTGCAATTTCTTCCCTGAATATATCATTCATCATTGTTTGGAAGGTTGCCGGCGAGTTCGTTAATCCAAAAAACATCACAAGTGGTTCAAATAGGCCTCTGTTGGTCCTAAAAGCTGCTTTCCACTCGTCTCCTTCCTTTATTCTGACATTGTTGTATCCCCAACAAATGTCCATCTTCGAGAAGATTTTTGCCTTTGACAATCAGTCTACCAGTTCTCCAATTAATGGAAGTGGATAACGATTTTTAATCGTCATCTCATTGAGCTTCCTATAGTCCTGGACCGGTCTCAAGGATCCATCCTTTTTCTTCACAAAGAAGAATGGTGATGCCATTGGAGATTTACTCGGTATGATTCGTCCTGAGTCTAAATTCTCTTTTAGGAATGCATCTAGTTGTTCCTGTTCATTCCTGCTTAATGGATAGATTTTACAATCGAGGGGTTTCGACCCTGGTATTAACTCGATTGCATGGTCCCATGGATGCCTTGGTGGTAACTTGTCAAAGGTTTTCTTCTCAAATACCTTCCTGTGTTTCAGGTAGTGAGCCAGCACCATTTCTTCTAGTGTCCGTTCCACTTTCTTTCCTTCCACCACAATTTCTGTAGCTTTTGATGCAAAAGCTCTTAGATGTAGTTCTGGTTCTCCTATGTGAACTGCTAACAATTTTTCTCCATCCTCTAGTCATTCCATTGGGTCAACCTCTTCTTCAGGTTCCTTTACTTCCAATGACTTCCAACATGTTCCTGGACATCTGGAGAATCGTATTTCTCCTCTTCTCCAGTCAATGATTGGGTTATGGTATTTCAACCAATCATATCCTAGGAACATATCTGTCTTTCCTAGCTGGGTGACTCCGAACTCCATCACTTCCTCATGGTTATCAATTTTGACTTTTAGTTGCACCATGTATTCCAGATTCCCATTCGCATTTCGCATTCCATCTGCATTGTATACTGCTATTGGTCTGGGTAAACACCGTTTATTGAGTTTGTATTTTTCCACAAACTCTTCGCTTAGGCATGATCCTGTGCAACCCGAGTCTAACAGTGCCTTTACATTCATCTGTTCTAATGTGTCCATGGTTGTAGCAACACAGTCAATGTTCATCTGATTCTTCCCAGTTGTTTTCACAAATTGTCTTTTTCTAAGCAGAGTTAAGAACCACTCTGCATCTGCCTCTGTTGCCTTATTGAGGTCTTCCACTAGTTCAGGACAGATCTCATTTCTCTGCGATTCATGCACCCAGTCTTTGAGATCCCTTATGGCAATCTCCTGCTTCTGTTCCCAAACTCGTCGCACCATCCATTTAGTCGACCAAGTTTGTAATTTTCCTCGTGTTGCACTAACAGGTACATTCCGTATGTATTGGCACTGTTCTTTTACTTCATACAACACTTCTGGTAGACCTATAGTAGAGTCTACATAGTCCTCCTTTCCTGTCATGTCCTTCTGACTGGACGGCCTTTCTGTTCTTTCTTGCACCACAGGTTTTCCTTTGGGTGCCTCCCTTGTAAAGCCTAATGCTTTCCCGAGTATCTCCTTCTGTTTTGGAGATAACTTTTTTATCCTTTCAATCCTTTCTTGACACTCCTTCTCTGACCAGCGTCTCTTGGATCGTCCTCCTGAATTTGGAATGGAATACCCATTTCTTGGTATTCTCTTCCTCAATTCCTCCTCTCTCTGTCTCCATGCATGTGTCAACCCAGCCCTCTGTTCTGGTGTTAACCTTCCAATGTACTGTTTTGTACTTTTGTTAGGTCTCCTCCTTGGTGGTTTTATCTGGCTTTGGCAATCGTTCATTCCATTGCCATTAAGTGCATGCATTAGTCGATTTCTTTCTTTGGCTGACAAGACCAATCCATTATGGCGAAGGGTAATGATATCCCAACCCATCAACAACAGTTGTATATTCGATGGTGTATTGAATAACGCTTCCCGAATGACCGTCTCTGGTTCAAACTTTTTGAGCACCTCCACCAGCATCCTATATTCAGATTCTTGTCGGTGCATCATCTCCTCTAGCTGTCTTTGCTTGAGGATTTTCTCTTGAGCCAGTTGGCATTCCTCCGCCACATGCTTCACCCATCTCAGCATGTGCATATTGTGCTGGACTGGTACCGTCTTTTTCCTTACTAAAGCTGCTTCAGTGCTGTTCCTTGTGCTTCAGCTTCCTTTGCTCCTTGAGCCACCCTTTATATGCTCTGACATGAGCATCTTGTTGTCTGTGGTCCTTGACCACTCCAGTGACTTCTCTTGGAGTCTCATCTGTGCATTCCTGCACCCAGTCTGCCTCAAAGGCCTTCCCGATTTCAATCAGGGATCAGGTTCATGTATGGTAGGATATAATTGAACCGGCAATTCATTGCTGATTCAATTATTGGTGGTATGGCGGGTAGTGTGGTGTGTGAGGTGTATATATTAACGTGCAAGTCATGCAGCGTTTATATATCTGAATCCTATTCTTCAACTACTTCTGTCTTTCAGCACTACAGACAGTAGTTTCTTCTTTTGGCAACCAAGGGATGACGCTCTCAAGTAGAGAGGATGTTGCCTCGTCAAGAAATCTACAATCACTCGGGTCAATAATGCACCCCGACGTGAATCTTCGATTTAATTCCACCAAGTGCCAACTGAAAGCTAATCTGCCTGGGACTTCACCCTATCTGATCGATGAGATCAGGAACGTGACTTTTGACCCCTTGATACAGACGCAATCAGTCAGTTTTTTCACTCGTTCCTTGAGTTCTTCCGAGATTTCTGGTACAGCTATCTGGCCAGTGCCTGCCCACACTTTCAACCATGATCAGACTGTTCTCGTCCAGAAACCTTGTGTTGCCAGAGGGGATGAATTACCCCATAGTCAGTCTACTCGTGGACTGAGTCTATCTGCTGTCGAAGTCAGTTGCAAACTCGAGTGCAATGTGTTGAGGAAATGAGAAGAGAGAAAGCTAGATACTTTCAATGTAGGATGTTTAGAAGACACCCGCACAAAGATTGTATCGTGAGAACTTGAAGGTCGCCTAGTCCAGTAGGAACCTGTGAGAAAAAAAAGGAACAGCCACGTGTGGTGGTGACTGGCAAGATTTGAAATATGGTTTTGACGTCGACAAGCAAGTCATGCAGGTCATAGTCGAAAAAGGATTTGTTGTTGTAGGCAATGTTGGTAAGGCTGAGCAAGCGTTGCCAAGTGCCTCGTGAAATGATGAGGGTGAGTGTAGAAAGACTCGAGATTATGTTAAGAGCTACGCTCAAACAACACAACACTCAAGCTCACTGCAAGTGAGCGAAGAGAAGAACAAGAAAAGAGAGTGAATTTGGATGAAAACTAGGTAGTTGCCTGAGCAAGACAAACTATCTCAAGTCTTAGAGTAACCTCTACCTACAGTAGTCCTTATATACCCCTACCTAGCCTCCTTGCCCTTCCCTCATGTCCAACTGTGCCTACTGTGCTTCTGCCATACTGCATCCTCATGCTAAGCCTCATGTCCTCCTTATCTTATCTATGATAAGATCCTTGATAACACCGATAAGGAATCCCATCCTGATGTGATAAGTGATAAGATAAGATAAGATCACTTGATAAGATCTTATCCTTCCGATAAGCTTTGCGAGTTGTCCAATGTATCCATCATGACCTGTACGTTGGTCCCATCTCTGGTACTGCATCCTAGACTGATGATGACACATGATATAGCCTTCACAACTGTTGCACCTTCTATGGCCTTGTCTCGTTACTGTTACTGTTGCCTGTAGTAAGGCTTCCATGTAGCACGTAGTTGACTGAGCCCCATTGGTGAGTATATGCCTTACGCCTTGCATTGTAAATAGATAGTGTCTCTTAGATAAGTGAGATGTTGGATAAGGTGTTGAATGCGTCAAAGCGTCGAACTTAGGGGTTGATTTGTAACACTATCTAGTCTAAAGAAAAGGTGATCATTGACCCACTTGACTAGTGGACTGATGAGGTCCATGCCAGCATCACCTATGATCCCATGTACACCAGCAGATGAAGCTAGGCCAAAGCAGAGACAGGTGTCAATGGCAAGGCTGTCCTCACTGAATGGGAGGTGGACTACCACAGCAGGCCAGTGACTTGCTGTGAGGGGAATGGTGTGGTAGGCTTTGGCTACATCATGAACAGCTGCGTCAGAGCCCAGTGGAAGGGAGTCAATTATGGCACAGACTGCCCCAAATGTTCCCCATGCACAGGGAAAGGCTTCTGTGTTAATGGTGGCATTGACTGATGGTGTAGGTGGGTGTCTGGGGTACAACAAGTTCTGGATGATCCTGTGTCGAAGTAGCACGACGACGGGCGCAGCGGAATAGTAGAGCTAAGTAAGTGAAACACTTACTTGTGTAGCTGTAGGTCACTCAGGAGCTGTGGCTCAACTGGTTCAAAGTAGAGAAGAGAATGTAGATTGACGGAGAAACTACAGAGTATTTATACGTCTATCTACTATGTCTGTGTCAGCGCTATTATGATACGCTGACTGAGCATTTGTATAGCATGACTGAGCAAATGTATTGAGCATAGCAATGTGCAGTCATTGCTGTGTGGAAAGCTGTGTGAAGCACAGCTTTGCACAGTTGCCATGTGAATACATGAGGCGGCTTTATTGTTCAGAGTTCTGTCCCATCGAACTCTATAATATCTGTCTAAAAATACATACAATGAACATTATATAATCATAGATTATTAGATAATACTGATAAGATATGATAATGATTGAGATCGGATAGATCCGAGATGTTTTCTCACGATACGAAAGACATCCATCAACGTTCGTTTCAACACTCCCCCTCATTGAGGATCTCAATGCCAATTTCATTTCTTAACTCTTTAAACTTTTGCCAAGTTAAATTTTTTGTTAAGATATCAGCTAATTGTTCATTTGTGGGAACATATGATATGTTAATATCTTTGTTCTCAACACGTTCTCTAACATAATGATAACGAATATCAATATGTTTTGTTCTATGTTCTTGAGCTGGATTCTTTGCTAAGAATATTGATCCTCTGTTGTCAACATGAAGATCAACAGCTCCAATGTCATATCCCAGTTCTTTGAATAGGGATTTTATCCACATGATTTGGCGTGAGCAGTCTGAAAGACTCATATACTCAGCTTCTGTGGATGACAATGCAACAGTTTTCTGTTTTCTGGAAATCCAACTTATTGGAGATCCTGCCAATAGAACTAGATTACCCGTTACAGATTTTCTTGTGACTGGATCACCAGCCCAATCTGCATCAGAGTAAGCATGCATTCCATCTTTGTTAAAGCCATCATACACCAATTTTCCATTTATGGAAGAATTGACATATTTTATAATATATAAGGCTTTTGCTATGTGTTCTCTAGATGGATTAACCATGAATTGTGACATCATGATTACTGCTTGGGTAATATCATATCTTGTGCCAAGAGTAAGATATAGTAGAGATCCAATAATTGATTGGTAATAACTCCTTTCTTGAGGAGTTGCAGTACCTTCATTCTCCACAGGTGTATATCCTGCTGGTAAAGGAGTACGAACAGGTTTTGAATCTTCTTGACCAAAACGTTTAACTACTTTCTTTGCATAGTTGATTTGATCAAGAATAATCAATTTCTTTTTTCTATCTCGGACAATTGTCATTCCAAGATATTCTTTAATGGGTCCTAGATCTCTACATTCCCATTTTTTCATAAATTTGTGTTTTAGTTCCATGAGTAACTTTTTATTGTTTCCCATGAATAACACATCATCAACATATAATATAGCTACTATAGTTGATTTCTGTTTATAGCAAACATAGACTCCAGTGTCTGTAAGACACCGTCCAAAGCCTAATTCTTGTAGACTTTGATTTGCTTTCTTATTCCAAGCTAATGAAGCTTGTTTAAGTCCATATAAGGCTTTTTTAAGTTTATAGACTTTGTGCTCTTGTCCTTTGATAATAAATCCTTCTGGCTGTTCCATATATATGTTTTCTTCTAAATCTCCATAAAGGAACGCTGTCTTTACATCTAGCGCTGGAGTGAGCGGTGAAGTTAATTTTATCGGCTTCTTTTTTATCTAGCCGATTTTGTTTCTGACGCAGCTTTTTTGCTCTTTTCTTTTCTTGAGCCAGCTTTATTTTGTCAGAATCTAGCCAAGACTCCGCATTTATTGCGCATGTCTTTGCTCCTTTTAACTTTAATTTGAGATGTCCTATCTCACGTGCCATTTCTCTTTGGTTTTCGAAATAAGTATTATTCTCATTTCATCTAGCCTGCTGAGATTGACCTAGATGATCTAATGCTGCATCTAGATCATCACGTAATCGATCATTATTATCGATTAAGGTGTTGGAGTTTTGTATAACTCCTTTCACTGTTTGTGAAATCTCAGCTATATTTTGTTGATGGCTAGCAACCATGATTTTGGTGTCTTCTACCAATTCATTCGCTTGATAGAGTTCATGTAATTTTTTATTTTGGAGAAGGGAATCGCTCCTTCTCTGTTTAATTACACATATTTTATTGGGTAATGCACCCAATTTCATAAATGCAGTGGCTATTTTTCGCCACTCATTTATTTCCCCTCGTGACCATTTGTCACCTTCCTCCTGTGTCTTTTGTCCTTTCTGGTCTCCCCCAGAGGATTGTACCGAAAGCGGGTCAATCTCCCACTTCGACGCTTCGGCAACAACCCTCGCTCCAAACGTTTTAAGCCATTGTTCGTGGCGTCTGTCTTGTTCTTTGACAGACAAAGAATAGGCCTGATTAGGGTCATTCTTCTTTTGGAGGCGAAGGGGACCACGCACATTCTTGACGCCGTTTTTAGCAACGGCGGCATAATTTGGCCCTGAGGAAGGGCCAGGAACAGGAATCGGCGTCCTGTTTTCCTCATTGCCTAATCAAGGGAAGGGTGTTGATGGCCGGTAAGTGCCATTATTAAGGTCGGCAATTAATTGCCGTGCACCTTCCATAGGCAGTTTGGGATAATCATCCCTGACTTTGTTCCAATCGTTGATTGGAACAGCATTGGGCTTTCTATATTTAGCCCGGACTGCTTCATCGTGGCGGACCATGTGTCCTGCGTTCCCTGGCCATTTTCCTTTTATATTCTTGAGTGCGCCGATGAATGCACTCCTCAAGTATGGCCTTCTGTTTGGCCTCCTCCACTTTTGCCCAGGTGCTGAGCGATTGTTTCCTGATCTTGCCGTCGAAGATCATCAGCAAGTTTGGAATCGATCGAGGCCGATGGCCCAGAACCGGTAACTCGTGCCTTGCCGGCATGCTTTTTGTATGAAACAGGGATAAACATCCCTGCACCATCAAGGGGAGGAGTGATCCTCTCCTGTTTTACCTGAACAGGGGGGGATCGCGAGTACGATGAGTCAGAGACTGTGCGTAAAGAGGGTAGCGAGGGTGGAGTCCTCACTTTAGTAACCGGCGATGCCGGTTTTCATCCCACTTTATTTGAGCAGGGAGAGCGCATAATGTCGGCGGATTCACCCATTTCGCGCTTTTTAATTAATTTAGAATTTTTAATTTGACCCAATTTAAATTGGGCAATTACCTGTTTGCCTTTGTATTTGGCCGCAAGGCCAAACAAAGCGCGTTTATCGGATTCTTCATCCAATTTAGGTTCATCCTGAGTTTGTTCTTCCTCAGGAAGAAGGTCGAAATAGGTAATGATGCGACCCTTGGAGGGGCCGGCTTGGTTGTTTCCGGACGAACTGGAAGAGGAAGCTGCTTTTCCGGCAGCGGAGCCGGAAGCGGATTTTCCGGAAGAAGATCCGGAAGAAGAGGAGGCGGAGGCGGAGGAAGCGGCAGAGTTGTTGTAAGACATTTTTATCAAAATATTTATTTATTTATTTGAAAATTCAAAAAATAAATTCGAGAAGAGGTTGGTTTGGATTGGTTTGAAGATCTTTGAAAAATACGTTAGCTCATCGTTTTTAAGGAACGATAGATGCTAGCGCTAATCATCGATACTTCCAGTTATGGACGCAACAGATGGATCCCGGGACAGGGACTCGTGGATCGCTTTTGGTTTCTCGGTTTCATCGCCAGAAAGGGATCCAGCCTTTCAGGAGTGCTTTGGGGCTCCAACAAATTCCCCAACAGCGGTAAATATCCCATCATTATGTAACTATTTTTAAATCATACTATTGCTGCTAAGGAGCAGTCCTATTACTAAGCAGGAAGCTAAGCTCGTGCCTGCCACTGATATGCATAGACAGGGAACAATGTCCCTGTAGCACTATCTTTATACGGAATATTACATAATTATTTATTTAATGAGAATGTGGGACGAAAACCCGAAATTGGTATATGCGCTTAATTATTCATGGCCAAAAGGGGGGCGCAAAGCCTTTTGATCGGGGGACGGGACAAAACCCGATCCAATCTTTATCCATCATAAGATGGCCCTTAATCCAGGAGGATGTTGATAAACCAGTGTCCACAAACTGGTCCAGATCCGATCAAGACGATCGATGGATCTTAGATTATGGTTTTATTATATACCCGGGTAACGCAGAAACCGGGGGCTGGACAAGTTTGCCATACTAAGTATTATTTTCACACCTCTCCAGGTGGTGCCCAGATCTCTGTCAAGATCGGACATGCTCATATTTCGGGTGAGCTCCCCGGGTTACGTTAGTGGACATAAACGGTGTATACAGTCATCTACAGCCACTAGGGCGCTACTAACAAACCTGATTACCTTATTTGGTCATTACCAAATAGTGATCGACAAAGTCCCCTCGACGGCGACAGCTACATCGTCGAGCTGCTTATCTCCTGCGGTATCGAGGCGATCACCCATCAGGTCTGCGAGCAGACGGGGCCCATAACCTGTCAAAGTAGCACGACGACGGGCACAGCGGAATAGTAGAGCTAAGTAAGTGAAACACTTACTTGTGTAGCTGTAGGTCACTCAGGAGCTGTGGCTCAACTGGTTCAAAGTAGAGAAGAGAATGTAGATTGACGGAGAAACTACAGAGTATTTATACGTCTATCTACTATGTCTGTGTCAGCGCTATTATGATATGCTGACTGAGCATTTGTATAGCATGACTGAGCAAATGTATTGAGCATAGCAATGCACAGTCATTGCTGTGTGGAAAGCTGTGTGAAGTGTTGAAACGAACGTTGACGAATGTCTTTCGTATTGTGGGAAAACATCTCGGATCTATCTGATCTCAATCGTTATCATATCTTATCAGTATTATCTAATAATCTATGATTATATAATGTTCATTGTATTTATATCTAAACAGATATTATAGAGTTCGATGGGACAGAACTCTGAACAATAAAGCCGCCTCATGTATTCACATGGCGACTGTGCAAAGCTGTGCTTCACACAGCTTTCCACACAGCAATGACTGCGCATTGCTATGCTCAATACATTTGCTCAGTCATGCTATACAAATGCTCAGTCAGCGTATCATAATAGCGCTGACACAAACACAGTAGATAGACGTATAAATACTCTGTAATTTCTCCGTCAATCTACATTCTCTTCTCTGCTATCAACCAGTTGAGCCACAGCTCCTGAGTGACCTACAGCTACACAAGTAAGTGTTTACTTACTTAGCTCTACTATTCCGCTGCGCCCGTTGTCGTGCTACTTCGACAGGTTATGGGCCCCGTCTGCTCGCAGACCTGATGGGCGATCGCCTCGATACCGCAGGAGATAAGCGGCTCGACGATGTAGCTGTCGCCGTCGAGGGGACTTTGTCGATCGCTATTTGGTAATGACCAAATAAGGTAATCAGGTTTGTTAGTAGCGCCCTAGTGGCTGTAGATGACTGTATACACCGTTTATGTCCACTAACGTAACCCGGGGAGCTCACCCGAAATATGAGCATGTCCGATCTTGACAGAGATCTGGGCACCACCTGGAGAGGTGTGAAAATAATACTTAGTATGGCAAACTTGTCCAGCCCCCGGTTTCTGCGTTACCCGGGTATACAGTGGGTCAAAAAACTGCCCCAATGTTTGCATGTTTTGCAAAGATTGACATGGTGCGAAGCAATGACATAAGCAGAAATTTTGGAGAAATCACATGACATACTAGAACATGTTGGCTATCTGACAAATAAAAGATTATGTAATTCCAATCAAAACTGATTGCGCAATAAATCAAACAAAATAATCAATCATTGGGGCAGTTTTTTGACCCTCTATTATTTTACATCCTAATACTTTGTATGACCCCCCTGTGCCTTTAATACTGCCTGTATCCTCCTAGGCATGCTTTCTATTAGCTTCTGGCATGTCTCTGGTGGTATTTCAGTCCACTCCTTTGCTGCCCTGTCCCACAATTCATGTACTCCTGCAGGTGGTGTGTCATATTGTTGGAGCTTGGCCTTGAGCTGTTGCCAGAGGTGTTCAATAGGGTTTAAGTCAGGGGATTGGGCAGGCCACTTGATGGGAGTGATGTTGTGGTCAGAAAACCACTGATCTGCCTTTTTGGAGGTGTGCTTGGGGTCATTGTCCTGCTGAAAGTACCTCTCATCCTCCTTCATCTCCAAGCTTTCAAAACTCTCCTCCACCCCCACCTCCAAAATCTCACAATATTGCTCAGCATCCATATTCCCCTGCACCTCTACCATCTTTCCCACCCCATTTCAGCTCATACATCCCCAAACTATCAAGTTATTCCCCCCTCCATGCTTGACAGTTGGTGTGGTGGTCCTGTCTGATAGTGCTTCCCCACATTGCTTCCACACATACACCTTCCCATCTGACCCAATCCTGTTGATTTTTGTCTCATCTGTCCACAACACCCTCTTCCAGTCCTCCACAGTCCAGTTTGCATGGTATTGGGCAAACTTTAGACATTGCAGGCAATGAACCCTTTTGAGCATGGGGACTTTCTTCTTTGTTGCTGACCTAAAGCCAGCCTCCTTCAACACATTCCTGATGGTCTGAGGTTTGACAGGGGTAGGGATGATGGAATTTATGAACTGGGTGGCTTGGACAGCATTGTCCAGTTTACCAGTGCTGATTTGATGGATAATTGACTGTTTATCATGGGAAGAGAGTTTGGAAGGATGACCACCAGGATGATTTTCCTTATGCCCCTCCACCTTGTTACTAATTCTGCCAATGGTACCATTCCCCAGACCAGTCCTAGCTTGGATTTGATGATGGGAATACCCCTCATTGAGGAGAGAAACAACAGAAGTGTGCTTTTCAGCAGAGATGGATTTCATGGTGGTGGTAAAGAGTCAAGAAGATGGATGGATGAAGTTCAACATGCCAAACTGATGCAAATAAGGTCATGTGACATTGTTTATTATTCCCACGGCCCATTCCTGCCTTGTACTGGTGTGTAAGATTGAAAGTCAGAGAAAATATTTGAGAGTCAAAAAACTGCCCCAATGATTGGTTATTTTGTTCGATTTACTGCGCAATCAGTTTTGATCAGAATTACATAAATTTTAATTTGTCAGATAGCCAACATGTCCTAGTATGTCATGTGATTTTTCCAAAATTTCTGCTTATGTCATTGCTTCGCACCATGTCAGTCTTTGCAAAACATGCAAACATTGGGGCAGTTTTTTGACCCACTGTATAATAAAACCATAATCTAAGATCCATCGATCGTCTCGATCGGATCTGGACCAGTTTGTGGACACTGGTTTATCAACATCCTCTGGATTAAGGGCCATCTTATGATGGATAAAGATCGGATCGGGTTCTGTCCCGTCCCCCGATCAAAAAGCTTCGCGCCCCCCTTTTGGCCGTGAATAATTAAGCGCATATACCAATTTCGGGTTTTCGTCCCGCATTCTCATTAAATAAATAATTATGTAATATTCCGTATAAAGATAGTGCTACAGGGACATTGTTCCCTGTCTACGCATATCAGTGGCAGGCACGAGCTTAGCTTCCTGCTTAGTAATAGGACTGCTCCTTAGCAGCAATAGTACATTTTAAAAATAGTTACATAATGATGGGATATTTACCGCTGTTGGGGAATTTGTTGGAGCCCCAAAGCACTCCTGAAAGGCTGGATCCCTTTCTGGCGATGAAACCTGAGAAACCAAAAGCGATCCACGAGTCCCTGTCCCGGGATCCATCTGTTGTGTCCATAACCGGAAGTATCGATGATTAGCGCTAGCATCTATCGTTCCTTAAAAACGATGAGCTAACGTATTTTTCAAAGATCTTCAAACCAATCCAAACCAACCTCTTCTCGAATTTATTTTTTGAATTTTCAAATAAATAAATAAATATTTTGATAAAAATGTCTTACAACAACTCTGCCGCTTCCTCCGCCTCCGCCTCCTCTTCCTCCAGATCTTCTTCTGGAAAATCCGCTTCCAGCTCCGCTGCCGGAAAAGCAGCCTCCTCTTCTGGTTTGTCTGGAAACAACCAAGCTGGCCCTTCTAAGGGTTGCATCATTACCTATTTCGACCTTCTTCCTGAAGAAGAACAAGCTCAAAATGAGCTCGAATCGGATCAAGAATCCGATAAACGCGCTTTGTTTGGCCTTGCGGCCAAATACAAAGGCAAACAGGTAATTGCCCAATTCAAATTGGGTCAAATTAAAAATTCTAAATTAATTAAAAAGCGCGAAATGGGTGAATCCGCCGACATTATGCGCTCTCCCTGCTCAAATAAAGTGGGATGAAAACCGGCATCGCCGGTTACTAAAGTGAGGACTCCATCCCTCGCTACCCTCTTTACGCACAGTCTCTGACTCATCGCACCCGCGATCCCCCCCTGTTCAGGTAAAACAGGAGAGGATCACTCCTCCCCTTGATGGTGCAGGGATGTTTATCCCTGTTTCATACAAAAAGCAGTGCCGGCAAGGCACGAGTTACCGGTTCTGGGCCATCGGCCTCGATCGATTCTAAGCTTGCTGACGATCTTCGTCGGCAAGATCAAGAAATGATCGCCCAGCACCGGGCAAAAGTGGAGGAGGCCAAACAAAAGGCCATACTTGAAGCGCGTATTCATCGGCACACTCAAGAATATAAAAGGAAAATGGCCAGGGAATGCGGACATACAGTCTGCCACGATGAAGCTGTCCGGGCTAAATATAGAAAGCCCAATGCTGTTCCAATCAACGATTGGAACAAAGTCAGGGATGATTATCCCAAACTGCCTATGGAAGGTGCGCGGCAACTCATTGCCGACCTTAATAATGGCACTTACCGGCCATCAACCCCCTTCCCTCGATTAGGCAACGAGGAAAACAGGACGCTGATTCCTGTTCCTGGCCCTTCCTCAGGGCCAAATTACGCCGCCGTTGCTAAAAACGGCGTGAAGAATGTGCGTGGTCCCCTTCACCTCCAAAAAAGGAATGACCCTAATCAGGCATATTCCTTATCTGTCAAAGAACAAGACAGACGCCACGAACAGTGGCTTAAAACGTTTGGAGCGAGGGTTGTTGCCGAAGCGTCGAAGTGGGAGATTGACCCGCTTTCGGTACAATCCTCTAGGGGAGACCAGAAAGGACAAAAGACGCAGGAGGAAGGTGACAAATGGTCACGAAGGGAAATAAATGAGTGGCGAAAAATAGCCACTGCATTTATGAAATTGGGTGCATTACCCAATAAAATACGTGTAATTAAACAGAGAAGGAGCGATTCCCTTCTCCAAAATAAAAAATTACATGAACTCTATCAAGCGAATGAATTGGTAGAAGACGCCAAAATCATGGTTGCTAGCCATCAACAAAATATAGCTGAGATTTCACAAACAGTGAAAGGAGTTATACAAAACTCCAACATGCTAATCGATAATAATGATCGATTACGTGATGATCTAGATGCAGCATTAGATCATCTAGGTCAATCTCAGCAGGCTAGACGAAATGAGAATAATACTTATTTCGAAAACCAAAGAGAAATGGCACGTGAGATAGGACATCTCAAATTAGAGTTAAAAGGAGCAAAGACACGCGCAATAAATGCGGAGTCTTGGCTAGAATCTGACAAAATAAAGCTGGCTCAAGAAAAGAAAAGAGCCAAAAAGCTGCGTCAGAAACAAAATCGGCTAGATAAAAAAGAAGCCAATAAAATTAACTTCACCGCTCGCTCCAAAGAGCCTAGAACTCGCATACCTAAACATGACGAGTTAAAAGAACTTGGAAACACTGATTTCCAAGATCTCTTATATGGCTCTGAAAATTCCCATTGGGAATTATCAGACGATGAAAATGATACATACCTACAAGCTCAAGTTGGTACCCCAATTGAGCATGGTGAAATCATTCCTGTGAAAACAAATAAAAGAAATTTTAAACACACGCGAGAGCACCCAGTCTGGAAAAAACCTGGACTCTGCTATTTGGTAGCAATCAAAGATAGAGCGCTATCCAAATATGTGTGGCCGACATATCCTACAGTTAAGGATTTGTCACAATTAAGCCATAAACTCCGAAAGGAGATTGGCTTCAAAATTCACAGGGAAAGCAAAGCAAGCTTTCACATCGAGCCTGTAGAGGGTTATAGTTATGGCTGGGCTGATATAGATAAATTAGCCAAAGGCCTTAACTGTAATCTGCCAGTAGGGGCAAACAAAAGTGGTGATATCACCATTCCTACCTTACAAGGTAGAAGCAACTGGGCCACATGGTCCAGGTTGGTTAAAGCTACACTCCAGTCCAAAAGTGTATGGCAGTATGTTGAGGGTACTATTACACATAACCCTTGGCTACCCAGCTACCAAGCTGAGATGGTTAGCACAACTGTCACAGCTGGTCGAGTCCAAGCACTCAACCAAATTTGGAAATTACACCAAGAGTTTCTAGAAAATGATGGAAAGGCAAGGGGAATAATAACCCTAAATTTGCCTAAGTCTTTGAGTCATCATATCAAAGACACATCAAAAGAAACTTGGGATGGCCTAACTGAGGCTTTTTCCAAAGCTGGAGCAGTAGCGATATTTAATGTCTATAAAAAGACAAAAACTTGGGAATTCCCCAAAAATAAAAATCCTGCAGAATCAGTCCAAGAGTTAATGGAACTCTGGGCTGAAATGGCTGCAAATGGCAAATCCTTTGACGATGATTTCCAATTAATGGAAGTCATTGACAGGATGCCAGCTTCCTGGGACTCATTTAAAACCTACATACTCCTAAAAATGGTAGTAGGAACAACAAAACTTAAAGATCTTCTACCAGAGATCGAAAATGAGTACCAATGTCGCAAAGGCGACAAGGAAGAGCAGTCTGCAAATTTCGTAGCAAGGGGGAGCAAAAATTATAAAGGCAAAAAACCCTTTAACTCTAGGTTCAAACCCAAAGTGAATTTGCCTAAAGGGAAATATACCCAGCCTAATGCACAGGCAGGTCCTAGTAATAGACCAGCCTATGTACCTCCTGGCAACAAAACAGGATCAAATTGGGAGCGTAATAAGAAAAATCGCGCAAATAAGCTAAAGAAATTAAATCTTTTGGCTAAAGCTGCGAATGCTCCTGGGGACCTCTCAAGGAAAGAAAAAGCGGATCTTAAGAAATTCGCTAATATGGCTATAACAGAAAGCCATAAGATGGATGTGGATGTTCCTCAAAATTCTTCACTTGCTGATAGGATCAGCACAAACAAAGTCGATCCTGAAACATTAAAAATTATGAACAGGATCAAAGATCTTAAAGGAAAAGGAAAAGATCTTATCAAAGAAGACTTTGTTACCTGGAAAAATAATCCAATGGATATTCCAGAAACTCGTATTGATGACGAGAAAGCTCAAATAGAGCTACAAGAAGAAATACATGAGGAACATGTAGAAACAGGTTACTGGGACAACAGATCGTATGTAAATTTCACTAAAAAATATCCAAATACTGATTATAAATCAGTGACGATGATAACATCGGAGGATACCAAGAAGAATATTATGATAATGACTTCTTCACAGATGATGGAATGTAACCATCAGAAGAAGACTTATCATGATATTGGTAAGTCCGTAGATAGCAGATGTAAAAATAGCATAATAGCTATTAGTTTAAATAAATCTGCATCGACTCTTAAAAGTGAAAAAATATGTGAGGATTATTGGATAATAGACTCAGGTGCATCTGTGCACATTACAAACAACAAATCTGACTTTGTAGAGTATAATCCATATCCTGAACCAGAAGAAATCAAAACAGCCGATTCAAAATCAGCTGCAATGATACTTGGACAAGGGACTATAGTCCTTGAGTTTGAAAACTTAAAGGGACTTAAACATATCGCTAAATTGGAAGTTTGTTACATGCCAAAGGCTTCTCACAAACTTATTTCATCGGGACAATTAAAAATTGGTGGTTACGTTGAGACATCAAACAGTGAACATACAGTGTTTTTGTTCAAAGGAAATGATGTTATAGTTGCTAAACCAAAAAATCGCTTTGAACCGATACACTGGGCTAAAGTAACAATAAAACAAAAATTAAACAAATTGGTGAATCTCGTAGATTTCACTACATGGCATAATAGGATGGCACATGCAAATAAAAATGTAATAAAAAATATGAGCCAACATACAGAAGGTTTTGATGATAAAATCAAAATACCATCTGATAATCCTATTTGTTCTGGATGTGCACAAGGAAAGATGCATAATAAATCTTATCCTATATCACAAACACGTGCAAAACAACCATTAGAGTTGTTACATGCTGACTTGCTAGAATTCCCACAAGAATCTTATCACCATAAAAAATGGTGTTTAATGATTATTGATGACTATTCTTCATATGCCTTTATGGCATTCCTACGAACTAAATCAGAAACGTTTGAAAATTTCAAAAACTTTATTACACTGTTTGAAAACCAAACAGGAAGAAAAGTTAAACGTTTCAGATCAGATCGAGGGGGAGAATTTAAGTCTGGTGAATTTGATCAATTCTTAAAACAAAAAGGCATATTACATGAACAAAGTGCACCATACATCCACCAACAAAATGGACGTGCAGAAAGATTGAATAATACAATCTTAGAAAAAGCAGAAAGTATGCGACTCCATGCCCAATGTCCAAAATCATGGTGGGAGTTTGCTATGAAAAATGCTATTCACACCTATAACCGCACACCATTAAGAAGAACAAAATGGATGACGCCATATGAAAATTTGTATAATAAAAAACCTGATGTTCATTACTTTAAAACATTTGGTTGTCTAGCTTGGGTCTTTGTACCTAAAGAAATTAGACAAAATAAGCTTACTCCAAAAGCAGAGGCCATGACATTCATAGGATATGAAGATGGCTCTAAAGCTTATCAATTCATGAAAAATGATAACTCTATATTCGTTGGAGTTCAATCATTATTTGATGAGACCAAATTTCCTAGAGCGAAAACAGAAGGCTTAGAAAATAGACTATTTAATAGTCCACCAGGTATAGAAACAAGGGAGAAAAATAATGGACACGTATCTGATTCCAATTCCCACATGGATCATGGTCATCACACCTACGATAGTGATAGTGATGATGATACTCCCCACAAAAAGAAAAGATATCCAGAAAATCATGATACTACAGACAATGATTATAGCGGATCGTTTCATGATAAGGATAATCAAGGCCTAGAGGATTCTTATATAAATCCTGACAGAAATCAGGATATAGAACCTAATGTTAATCGTTCAATAACACCTCCTGAACGACCAAACATCTCCATGAGATGACTTGGAGATAAACGTCCTGAAAAAGGAAAGGACAAAAGAGATGAAAAATATGACACATATCTCAGAAGGACTTCACGCCTCAAAAAACCTAGACTCATGCCTGACAATGCATATGGTCAGAAAGCCCCTCTCGAAATAGAAAAAGACATACAAAGTACTAGAGAGTGGAGCAAAAGAGTTTTTGGTAAAGGCAAAGGGAAAGCTAAACCTACCCTTAGTCCAACTTCTTCACAAAAAGCTTTACAAAATCCTGTTACAACAAATTGAAATGGATAAAGAAATGGAAGAAATATCAGAATCAGAAACAGAGTCAGAACAATATAAAACACCATCTGCCTCAGAATCTGAACGATCATCCATTAAAGAAACAAGACCAGTTTCTGGTGGAGAATCTATTCCAGATTTGAATAGACAATCATCCTCTGATAATGAAACCGATCCATTTAATGAATCAAGTGAAGAAGAAGTCAATAGAGATTTACAGTCTAAATCACCTAGTGATGATCTCGTATACTTCTTAGAAAAACTACTCAAAGAAGGAGGTAACAGATTTGTTAACTACCTTCTATGCAAAGCCATAAGTCCAAACTACTCTAAAAGTGTAGATCAATGGACGTACAAAGATGCTTATAAATTAAAAGCTTCTAATCCCAAAGAATGGGAATTATGGCAAAATGCAATGAAAGAAGAAGTACAGGCCTTAGAAGACCGTGATGTATGGGAATTAGTACCATGTCCAAAAGACCGTAAACCTGTAAAGTGTAGATGGGTTTATGCGGTCAAAAGCGATGGCCGAAAACGTGCTCGACTAGTCGCTAAAGGATTTTCACAAATACCTGGAGTAGATTATGATGATACATTCTCACCAGTTGCACTGATTTGAGACTGTGAGACTCCTTATGGCTACAGCAGTGCTAGAAGATTGGGAAATTGAAGTGCTAGATGTAAAGACAGCGTTCCTTTATGGAGACTTAGAAGAAAACATATACATGGAACAGCCAGAAGGATTTATTATCAAAGGACAAGAGCACAAAGTCTATAAACTTAAAAAAGCCTTATATGGACTTAAACAAGCTTCATTAGCTTGGAATAAAAAAGCAAATCAAAGTCTACAAGAATTAGGCTTTGGACGGTGTCTTACAGACACTGGAGTCTATGTTTGCTATAAACAAAAATCAACTATAGTAGCTATATTATATGTTGATGATGTGTTATTCATGGGAAACAATAAAAAGTTACTCATGGAACTAAAACACAAATTTATGAAAAAATGGGAATGTAGAGATCTAGGACCCATTAAAGAATATCTTGGAATGACAATTGTCCGAGATAGAAAAAAGAAATTGATTATTCTTGATCAAATTAACTATGCAAAGAAAGTAGTTAAACATTTTGGTCAAGAAGATTCAAAACCTGTTCGTACTCCTTTACCAGCAGGATATACACCTGTGGAGAATGAAGGTACTGCAACTCCTCAAGAAAGGAGTTATTACCAATCAATTATTGGATCTCTACTATATCTTACTCTTGGCACAAGATATGATATTACCCAAGCAGTAATCATGATGTCACAATTCATGGTTAATCCATCTAGAGAACACATAGCAAAAGCCTTATATATTATAAAATATGTCAATTCTTCCATAAATGGAAAATTGGTGTATGATGGCTTTAACAAAGATGGAATGCATGCTTACTCTGATGCAGATTGGGCTGGTGATCCAGTCACAAGAAAATCTGTAACGGGTAATCTAGTTCTATTGGCAGGATCTCCAATAAGTTGGATTTCCAGAAAACAGAAAACTGTTGCATTGTCATCCACAGAAGCTGAGTATATGAGTCTTTCAGACTGCTCACGCCAAATCATGTGGATAAAATCCCTATTCAAAGAACTGGGATATGACATTGGAGCTGTTGATCTTCATGTTGACAACAGAGGATCAATATTCTTAGCAAAGAATCCAGCTCAAGAACATAGAACAAAACATATTGATATTCGTTATCATTATGTTAGAGAACATGTTGAGAACAAAGATATTAACATATCATATGTTCCCACAAATGAACAATTGGCTGATATCTTAACAAAAAATTTAACTTGGCAAAAGTTCAAAGAGTTAAGAAATGAAATTGGCATTGAGATCCTCAATGAGGGGGAGTGTTGAAACGAACATTGACGAATGTCTTTCGTATCGTGGGAAAACATCTCGGATCTATCCGATCTCAATCGTTATCATATCTTATCAGTATTATCTAATAATCTATGATTATATAATGTTCATTGTATTTATATCTAAACAGATATTATAGAGTTCGATGGGACAGAACTCTGAACAATAAAGCCGCCTCATGTATTCACATGGCGACTGTGCAAAGCTGTGCTTCACACAGCTTTCCACACAGCAATGACTGCGCATTGCTATGCTCAATACATTTGCTCAGTCATGCTATACAAATGCTCAGTCAGCATATCATAATAGCGCTGACACAGACACAGTAGATAGACGTATAAATACAGAGCAGATGTGCTCTGAGACAATAGATTGTAATACTAGCCCAAGGACTCCAACAGTTCTATTTCAAGCTCATATCCTACAAGACTGACATAGAATGTGTAAGTGGATGACACTGTATGAGACTTGGAGACAATATATTATAATACTAGCCCAAGGACTCCAACAGTTTTATTTCAGGCTCATATACTACAAGACTGACATAGAATGTGTAAGTGGATGACACTGTATGAGACTTGGAGACAATATATTATAATACTAGCCCAAGGACTCCAACAGTTTTATTTCAGGCTCATATACTACAAGACTGACATAGAATGTGTAAGTGGATGACACTGTATGAGACTTGGAGACAATATATTATAATACTAGCCCAAGGACTCCAACAGTTTTATTTCAGGCTCATATACTACAAGACTGACATAGAATGTGTAAGTGGATGACACTGTATGAGACTTGGAGACAATATATTATAATACTAGCCCAAGGACTCCAACAGTTTTATTTCAGGCTCATATACTACAAGGACTGACATAGAATGTGTAAGTGGATGACACTGTATGAGCTTGGAGACAATATATTATAATACTAGCCCAAGGACTCCAACAGTTTTATTTCAGGCTCATATACTACAAGACTGACATAGAATGTGTAAGTGGATGACACTGTATGAGACTTGGAGACAATATATTATAATACTAGTCCAAGAACTCCAACAGCTTCATTTCAAGCTCACATGCCACAAGACTGACATGGAATATGTAATTATTAAAGGGAATTGTAAACCATGATAATGGATGATAATGGCTTACATAGAAATAACAGTGTGGGATTCATTGATCAGATATATCAGGCCCTGCCAGGCTCCTGCCAAAACCCTGATGCTACATTCTCTTCTCTGCTATCAACCAGTTGAGCCACAGCTCCTGAGTGACCTACAGCTACACAAGTAAGTGTTTACTTACTTAGCTCTACTATTCCACTGCGCCCGTCGTCGTGCTACTTCGACATGAAGCACAGCTTTGCACAGTCGCCATGTGAATACATGAGGCGGCTTTATTGTTCAGAGTTCTGTCCCATCGAACTCTATAATATCTGTCTAGATATAAATACAATGAACATTATATAATCATAGATTATTAGATAATACTGATAAGATATGATAACGATTGAGATCGGATAGATCCGAGATGTTTTCTCACGATACGAAAGACATCCGTCAACGTTCGTTTCAACATCCTGTACTTGTTGGGCTGACCTGGTTTTGGGATGATGGAGATGGGGGAAGTCTGAAAGGGACCAAGCTCTGTCTCTACCTGCTGTTGTGACAGGGGGCCAATGTACCTACACTTCTCCAGTTTGAGGTTTATCATGTCAACAAAGATGTCATTGTGCATGGAAGATGAAGGGTGATTAGGTGGTATGAATGTCTGTAGTATGTGAGGGATCCCAGCCTCGAAGCCATAAACTAAACTGGTGGGAGGGGAGGGGTGAGCAGGGGTGATATGGATGCTACAGAATCACACAGAATTAAGCAGAAAGTGTTTTATAATGGTGCAAATGTCAAAGGATCATTTATAACAGAAGGAAACAGATCCATCTGGAAAAATCATCTCTTTTTACACTTTCACTGCTCCCCTCTGCTATCTCCAGTCCAACCAGGCAGATTCCACACAAGGGATTTCTCACTGAGCATGAAGCATGCACTATTTGGTTTTTTGCTTTACCTGATGCATGATTATGTGGTCTTTTGATGCTTTTTGAAATTTAGCACAACATCCTCTATGTAATTATGCCGTGCCACTAATTAAGTTACAAATTGAAGCCATTTTTGAATGCCCTCCTTGGTTTGCTCCTCCTCCATCATACGTGCCCGACGCATGTCTTCCCGTGCACTATGCGCCCACAATCCCACGACCACGTCTAAAATATCAACTTCCTCACTGTCTCCTGCCTTCTCCAGCATCTCAGTCTGCGAATGACGATCTGCTTTCTTAGCTCGAACCGTCTTATTCCGATGAACCATCGCCCGTTTCCCTGCATACCTAACTGAATGACCGTCGTTACTGTCATCACCATAGTCCCCATCGTGGTAGTAAAACTCCTTGGTTTTTTCCACAGTAAATTGCACAAATTCCTCCACTCCCCATGTCTTGAGGGCAGCACAACCATACGCGACATCGAAGAGAAAACGTGGCGGCCAGTCATTATTTGATTGCACCGCAACCGAGTTGTGAGGTACTAGGAACTGGACCAGATAATCACTGCAACTGAAGTTGTGAAAGGTGAGGCGACTGTTCGCGACTGATGGATCCACAGCGAATTGAAGATGCTCGACAATCGTGCGGTGTTGCATGACGAGGGGCACATCGTCGGCGTTCATCGCGAAGTTGGGTGTCTAGCAAATCAACTCAATCACATTGAAGATAACTGCGTCGAGTAGCTGACCTGTAAAAAAGCGACCTGGGAGGTTCCGAACGGGGGGTGCAGCATTCGGTTAAGCAGGATCCCATTCCGCGTATCGTTGATGCTCTCTAAGCGTGGATCGACGACTTCTTCCCTGTAGGCGACGAGGTTCTTCATGTACTTCGTCTGGAATGAGCGTCGTGAACGGTACAAAGGGCCGGAACGCACCTGGTCTCCCTTTGCATGCGGAATTATACGACACGCCTCAAACTGTGCTGTACCAGTCACCACGCAACAACTATCACGATTGACCACATCCTGTTTGAAGTTCGCCCGGCGGCTAGTAACTTCCGACGCGTACGAGGTTCTGTCGTCCATCACCTTCGGGTCAAGCAAACGAAAGTCGTTGTCTGTCATTAAAGATGAATGACAGGTCCCGATTTGCTTGAAATGACTCGCCTTGCGATAGGTAGTAATAATTACCAGCCGATATAGCCACGCCGTCAGGACGATAATCCGCGATCTGTTCGCCATCACGTTCACGGGAGAGGTAACCTTCCTTGCCGTATATGGCATATCCCAGAAAACGTAACCAGGTGAGAGGATGCAACGAGAATCGCTGACACTCGTGAACGGGGATGGAGAGCGCATGCTGATACTCATCATCGAAACGGATCCAGAGCTGAACGTTAACGCTTGTGGCCATTGCGAACTCAGATGTTGTCACTCCGGCGTCGAGGCTATAGCGACGTGCCGCGGTGTCTCTCGCAGATTGCGAGAAGCGGCCGGTACCTGAGGTTCCAAGGCCAAAGGACTCAGTCTCTTACCCAGACGGGATTTGCCGACGAACCGCGTGTCGAAGTAGCACGACGATGATGGTCGCTGGTCGCTAGTAATGTTACTGTCGTGCCGAAAGAACCCCTTTCCTTTCCTGGCGGGCGCCAGTTGCGCCCTATACTACCATCCACATCAAACAGTTGCAATATCGTGGCATCAGGCTACATCACAACAGTTTCACAACGTCGAAACAACTGAGATTGTCCTGGGTCCGAGTACTGTCTTTATAAACCCCATGTCAGAGTGGAATCAGCCCAAGGCTGGTCCTCACCCACCACTCACTTTCGACTAATTCAACCCTCTGTTCACTATGCGTCTTTCCTCCGTCATCATTTTTGCTGCCTTTGCACTCTTGGCATCCGCCTCTCCAATTGACAGTGGGAGGGGTAATCGTCTTTGGGTAATCCTTCCCTTTCTATCAGTACTAATCCACACGTCTGACCTGCGCGCTTTTCCATTTAGAGACGAGCCGATCCTGCGCATAACAGCGGGGGCAATACTGTGGGGAGCAGCAACGGATCTACTGGTGGTCAGGTGGGTCGATACTTTGCCGGTTACCTTCGAAATGCAAAGCTAAACTCCACTTTAGGCCAGGTGGATAGAAACCCAGTATGATCGCGAAGGGAAGGTGTGTTGATGCTGGGGCATCTAATATAGCGCGAAACTAAACCTCACTTGTTGCTTTTAGCACTATATAGAGTATAAAGATCCGACGACCGGAAAACTACAGGTGACACATATTATAGACCGTGATGGACGAGTAAAGGTAGAATATCCTAAATCCACAGTGTCGAACTAGGAACCTATTATTCTATCCTCTCTCATACAATTGGACTACGGGAACATTCGGTATATGGTAAAGTGATATTGGGGATATGAGAAGTCTTACCTCAGTCTCGTATAATCGGACTGAGGTACGATTGTACTATTGCTCAGGTTTATATAGTGGAGGTCCAGCTTAACTGGTGCCAACATGGAAGAGTAAGATGAAAGAATGCGAAGCAGGACCATGACGGAGCACATTGAGCGCACGGGAAAGCGGTGTGTTAAGCGCGTACACCTCAACACACACAGAAGGAAACACACATGACTTTTTTTGCAGGTGATGGTAGACTATGTCTTAACCTTTGCGTTTGATATAGGCATCACAGCTGGCGTGAAATAAGTCAGGCCTGTGGACGATGGTCCTGGTAACTTTCCACCCTGCCCAGCAACACCAAATCTTGTTTCTAGTGACTCAGAGAGACGGGTTGGAGGGTTGTTCGAGGTCCTGGATTTGACTCGTGTATTTTTTCCATTTTCCTTCAATGCGAAGGATCAATTATCTAGTCCTAGGTAGATATGTTTTTTTAAGCTTTGTTTATCAGTTTAAAGAAGTTCCCGATGAGACTTGAAGCCCGAAGCTTGAAGTATGGGTGACGAATCTGAGCCTCTCGATATTGAGCCCCTGTGTTTAGCTATTACTTAATATTTTCTACTCTCGTGTCATTCTTCCATCCAGTAATTGCAGCTCACCCATGCTGTCTGCATTCCAGTCGTCTGCCACTTGATGTATCGTTGGGCATTTAATGAAAAGTGTCAAAGATAGGCAATTGAGAACGTCATTTCCAACTGCGTGCTCCGAGAGAATTCCATGGCTAGCTACTGATCATTGGCGGAGTAACATATTTGCCCTTGCTCAATTGCTTCGTTTTGGGTACCTAGCCGACTCGTCCTCCTACTAAAACATAGAAACAAATGGTGTGTCACTTTTCCCATCACACTATCCACCCGACGGTATTTCCAAGCCTCGACCCCGATTTGGTCAATGAAGTTACTCGTCTAACGTCCTATCCGTGAAGTGGAGGTCAGACTTTGTTCTTTGACAATGCCGTTTCCGAAAACACCCAGCGTATGGACATATTATCGTACTTGTTTCAAGTTCCCCCGATTTGAGTACCCGGATATCTTCTTCACGGCATATCAATGTTGCTTACATGACTCAAGTATAGATTGGGGCTTGGGATGGTTATGCCGACAAATTTATTCTCACTAGCGCACTTCCATGCCAGCCCCACTCCAGCACCCTGAATAAATCTTCACGTTCCATCTTCTCCACATTGATACCGACGATAGATCTCCACTCATCGACATGCATATCATTCAGTTCTCCGTTCCTGCTTCAGCCCAAATGGCCAGATCGCAGCTGGCCACACCTCTGAATAGCATGAACACACGCGTAACGACATCAGGATGGAGAGTGATGTCGAGATGGGCAGCGGATTCATATGATGATTGCTCCAAGAACTTCAGCGCAATATTTTCGTGCTTCATGAAAGACGGAAGCCAGTACCTAGAACACCGTCAGTTGTGCGAAGCTTCGGAAACTGACTCGATGACTAACGTGATGAAAGAAGTTCGGGCTTCAGGTGTGAAGTCCCATTGCAAGCAGTGCCTGGTCTAGGTATTTCGTCAGGTCAGCAGGGACACAGTAAGAGGACCGAATTTTGTGGTGTTAGAACAGGCCTGGCTGGGTTGAATCGTCGGGCAGAAAGGTCTAATCCAGGAGTCTGAGGGCGTGATACTGGTGGGGTACCAATTTCTGGTAAGGCGCAAATCCTGCGAAGGCATGGCGTTAGACCTGATTGGTCGTGGTTTGTTCAGAAAACTATATGGAGCTTACTCTGCCTCAGTAAAGGTATGACACTTCCAATGCGTCCGATAAACGCAGCTTACCGTCCGGCTCTGCGAATACATTCCAAGATGTTGTTTCTCTACCGGTGGCGGGTTTTGTCACTGGTGCCAGTGGATGAATGGCGGAGAAGTTCCAGGAAGATACCAAGTAAAGATGTACATTGACGGGAAAAGAGGCTGGAGGGTAGAGGTATATAACAGGTTTTGCGACTTTAAGATTGGGGATAAGAACAATTGTTGTGTCTTGATTTATGCCATATGCTCGCAACGGTTGGCCATCTTCCATCGACGTCTGTTGGTACATTAACCGTTGCTTTTCAATTGGTATCCCCTCACGTCACACATACAGACAATGACCGTTTCTGAGCTGTCGCTACTGGTCTGAAATTTCCATAGCGCAAGACCAGAACGGATTGTGTGAAATGTGTTAGGATACTTGGATTGACTCGCCATGCTTGCACAAGCCTGGCCGTCGCGCGACGGTCACAACCACTGGTTAGTGTGAGAACAGATCTCGTGACCGCGTAATATAATTCCAGCTGCGACCGTGACATAGCCCCTAACTCCTGCTCTCTCTTCCACTCACTCTTCCACTCTTCCACTCACTCTTCCACTCACTCACATCGCCCAACGCGCCTTTCAACGAACAAATACTAGAATAAGGTAATTGTTTTCTGCCCTCTAATGTGCTCATTCTTTCATACAGTGATTGAAACTCGCCCACGCCCTCTTCACTTCTAGTTGCGCCCAGTGGCGGCTGGCAGGACAATTGAATCGTCAACGGTGCGTCACTGTGTTGTTTAGATATTATAGAGATTGGAGGACCTCACTACACCTCGCGGTTGTACTTGCTGCCGGCGACTAGCTTCTACCGTCGTCGATGATGAGTTATTCCACGATGCTTTGAGGTGCCGAATTTCTCGGTCAGGGCCGTCCTTTAATGCTTGTCATCCGCACCGCGCACACTTGGTTTTCTCTGCGTGGCCCACTCAGTTTGAAAGCTGATGGATATTTGACATCTGGGTGCAAGGACGAACGCTATCGAAAACACGTTCAACGAGAATGCCATTTACAACTGTGCGTCTCTCCTCTATTTTTAGAACAAAGATTGGAGGGCCTCACCTCGCGGTTGTACTTGCTGCCGGCGACTCGCTTCTACCGTCGTCGACGATGAGTTATTCCACGAGGCTTGAGGTGCCGAAAATCTCGGCGGGGCTGTCTATTCAGATATGCCGTCCGCAACGTGGGCACCTGGTTTTCTCTGAGGGGCGTACTTAGCTTTCAATCTGATGGAGGTTTGGGTTCTAAGTCCAAGAATCAACGAAAGAATGACGTTTACAAATATCCATCACCGTTGCGCCGACTATGAGTTATCCATCAGGATTTGAGGTGCGCCTTGGTTCGCTCTTCTAGAGACAACGTCTACATCACGGTGTCAATTAACGGTGCCTGGTTTCTCTGGGCGGCGTACTCAAACTGACAAAGCCTTGGTTTTTAGGTGCTAGAGACGCGACATTGCAATCACTGGACGTGAGTCACAACTAACCATGGTCACGTATACTCCCTTGCGCTCAAGCTATCAACGCATAGAAGGGCAATATCATTCATCTTGTTGCTTAACCAATATGCTACTCTTCGCCCAAAGTCATCTCATCGAAATCCTCTAATAGCTCGTCTAACTTAACCTCAGGGAAATCAGCTTCGTCTTCCTCTATTCTTTCCTCGTCCACTTCCATCCCAAATTGTGCAGCTTTGCCTGGGCCTTTCATCGTCACATCGCCTTTGACCTTGTACAAATTCACTTCCTTCCTCATCTCTTCGTCTTCCTCCAAATCGCGCATGAACAACTCGTAATCTTCGTCCACCTTCTTCTGATCTCTTCCCCCCATTCTTCCCACCACACCGCCTCGGCCAGCGGCCTTGCCACCCTCTTCTTCCTCCATCTCTTTCGCCATCGATTTGAGCCGCCATGGCCGCACCTTACTCTTTTTTCTCCTGTTCGGGTACGTTTTCTTCACCAACACGACATCAGGCACCCGGTCCGCCTTCAACGCCGCATACTCCGGCGAGTTGAAATTCGACAACGTCAAATGATATCCTAGGACGGTGTCCCCAGGTTGGAGAATAGCCCCCAAATGTGTCCTTGTATGATAAACCTGATTTGTCTTGCCCAGCGCTTCGTAGTCCATCATCCCATCCTCGTCATATGCGTCTCCTTTCCTCCCAGAAGAGCGAAAGGCGCCAGCAAGTGCTACCTGAGCATCCGCCATGAGGAGTTTCGACTTTCCGTGGCCGCCCCCACGATGAGGCTGTCTCCTGTCGACGTCCACGTCCAGGACGGTAAATTCGACCAGATCCGACACGGTTGCGAGCGATTCGAATGAAGCGCGCCAGAACACGTGGGCGGGGATATCGGCCTGCTGAAGCGTTGCGGGATCTAGAACGATGACGGATGAGCCTACCCGTGTGCATATAACGAGGGGCGAGATGTTGGATAAGGATCGGGCGAGCTTGAGGGGTAGACAGATAAGGTCGTCTTTGCATACAGGTGCTATCTCGACAGAGTAGGTATATTTGAAGTTGGCTGTATTGGAGTGCGTGTCGGCTGATAAGAGCTGTTCTGATGTCTTTGATCTGTCAAACATATTTGTGTTGATCACCAGAACGTAGGATGACGAAGGACGTGGTGGCATACCTTACAGGTACAACCCCGTTCAAGAACTCCACCATCTTGATCGCGTGGCTCCTCGATGCGTAGAAGAAGTCCAGTCCGTCTCGTACTTCCTTCACCGATACTGTATCCTTCTGTGCGCCATGCTTCAAAATCAACTGTTCCAGGAACAGGAACGTCCTCTTGTGCTGTACTTTTTGCCGGACCTGCACCATAGCCTTCCAAGTGTTCTTCGCGGCCAGCCTTGTACAATCCGGACACTGCCCGTGCTGTACCAGGTACTCAATCTCGAATGTCTGCTCAAGGATGGTCGACGTGAGGACTTCTTTTTGCACTGTCAGCGAGACCCGCAACCGTTTCGAGT
Source organism: Amanita exitialis (assembly GCA_023014455.1). Taxonomy (NCBI): domain Eukaryota; kingdom Fungi; phylum Basidiomycota; class Agaricomycetes; order Agaricales; family Amanitaceae; genus Amanita; species Amanita exitialis. The sequence continues at coordinate 241,275 of JAEBUR010000004.1, read as the reverse complement.
GGGGTTCTGTCCAGATGAAGTGTGCGTCTGTCAGGCGGACCTTGGAAAGCCCTTTGAGCTTTTTCAGGCTGAGCGCGAGAAGCTCTGGTGATTCCGGGCGCGCTTGCATCCATTGGGAGGGCGGGGACAGGAATCGTTCGCAATTTCTACAGTAAGAGATGGAGGCTGCGGGAGGTTAAGAGTTATGTAGAGAGCGAAAAGGAAAAATGTGGGCAGTTGGCTCGCCTTGTTTTGGGATTCCTTCTGTAATGTCGACAGTATTTCGTAGGCAGGCAACACAAAGATTTGCACCGTTCGGCTCTATGGGTGTCCCGCAGTCCGCGCAAAGGACTCGATGTATGGCGGGTGGAGGCACGAATTCCATAATGGTTTAGCAAGGTAAGGTTAGTAATAAAGGGCGTTGTCGGTTCCGGTTGAGAACGATAAGATAACGGCTTTTGCCGGCATTATGCGCCATGTGTCACACATGTCACACCAACCGCCACTTTTGTGGATTGTTCTAACGGCGATCGAACTTGGCACGCAGGTAATTGCTATGATTTATCAGTTGGAAATATAATATGACCATCGGAGGTTTGCTAGCAAATGTATTCTCGATGTAAACTTGGCGTTGACGACAGCAACAGACAGTAGAATGCTGTACTTCCTCCATGCACAAATTCCTTTGTCCATCCCTTCGAACCAGCGTCATGACTAGTTGCACCGGGCGCAAAAGGGACATCCTGGCTTTCCGGGACCGATGTGCACCCAGAACCTCAAAACGTAACACACGTTTTTCTTACGTGTTACGTTAGCAGGAATCGGTGACTTGGGACAGTTGCACCAAAAAAAAAAAGGCATTTAGCCACATTCATGCTCAATATATTAATATTGGAGGGGCCCAGGGGTGGTGTGACCTTTGATGCGCGTGATTGATCCAGAAAGAAAGAAGAACCGAAAACTGTGTGGACATGTACATCAACCCCCGCCGTTGGCTTTTTGGCTAAACCTACCAATAGCCGACCACGTTCCCGCTTTTCATTCGCGTATCCGTCTTCGCGAAGGGTCTCTTTTTTTTTTTTTTTTTTTTGTCCTCGGCTAGTTTCTGGGAACGCATGAACGACTCTGCCACTATATAATGCGGAGCGCTTCACGCGTGTTTGTCGAGGGAGACGTTTGTTATCGTGGCTATAACCCATCATCACTCGTGGATCTAAACGACCCTGAAGCTGTCGTTCCGGATAATCAGGGTAAGAGATAACGAGCAAAGAAATTGTTTATCATTAATAATACCAGGTTTCAGGGATGGCAGATGCTTTCAACAATTCCTGCCACCAAAGACCAAGGCTGCGAGTATAAAAGACCCCCCACACTCACTGCCAGAACGGACCAGAGACAATATCCGATTTGTTGATTTTTACCCAATCTCGCAGACTCGAATCACTCCGGTTTTGCTTGTTGACTTGTAAGCCGCCATCACTCATAACGCGCCATTAATACTGACTTGGACTTTCTTAATATTTCTCTCTTAGTCTTTTACGCGTTACGACTCGACAATGTGCCACGTCATTTCTAGGAGCTATGTATGCGGACACTTGTACAACGTCGAATTCATGTACTGCACCAAGTACCGTAGCTGGAGCCCCGTCAGGTGCTGCCTCGCCGTCGGCAAACCAGACGCGATTAGCATGCCCCATGCGTGCAAAAAGTGCATCGACGACAATATGGCGACTTTAAAGCCAGGCGAGTTGACGATCATGTGGGAGAAGTGCAGGAGGCTGTGGAAGATCGAGTTGGAAGAAATCAAGAGGCAGGAAGAGGAGGAGAAAAGGATGAGAGAACGGTACGCCAGAGGCGAATAGGTGCTCGTTGTGCTGGTGGCATTTTCATTTCTTGTTGATGTGTTAAATATGTCAATTCCTCTCGTCTGATATCAAGAAGCTGTCATGTCGCTAAATCGACTCTCGCAGCAACAAGTCGTATCTCGTCATGTCTCAAAAGGATCTGATGTTCAAATCCTGCATACAATTGATCGAGGCCACAAGATACGATGAAATAAATTTCCCATTTCTAAAACCGGTCAGAGATATTACACTATTACACATCATGGGGTTGATATTCTTACCAACACTCATCATTCAAATAACCACGTAATCTTCCTCAGCAATAGCATCGTCATCATCATTCTCCGTCGACGATATATCAACATGTTCAGCAGTGGATTCGGATGATCCACTTGCGGCGTCTATCGCCACCCTGCCATCGGCGAGCTCCTGGTATGCCTCGTCTAAGCTTGCCGAAAACTTGCCGTCTCCATTGAAACATCCGTTCACAATGTCAGTATTCTTGCGTTGGATTTCGAGCAGTGCTGCTGCGCTATTATCTTCGTCTTTGCAGACGAGCTTTGAGATGGCCAACAAACCCGCTTGTTTGACGTGCGCCTCGAAGCGTTTCCTCAAAGGCTCAAGCCCTTCTGGAATGCGCGACAAGAGTGAATATACGCGCCGCAGGTCCTCGTATTTGCCACCATCTAATAGTAATTGGAAGCTGTCCCATAGGACCTCTGCGTGTTCCCGGATGAGAACATGTTCGCATAGAGTGATCAGCCCTGCTTTTGTTGATTCATGCAGATAACGCCCTGCACGCTCTCCTTCCTCCCGTAGTCTATCCTCGGCTTTTCTGAGATATTCGGAAATGGAGTTCTTCGCAAGGAACGTCTCTGATTCTTTCTTATAGTAGCGCTCGGTTTCGATAATGAAAAGCGTCTCAAAGTGCTCCTTATAGACGTCGAGGCATTCCTTGTTGAGATCTTGATTATCAAGACCAAGCGAAACCAGAGAGTCGACGACTGCCTTGACAAGGGCCTGATCTATTGGTGCACCGTCGCGATCCTGTATAATTAGCTCCAGAAGGGCGTTCATGAGTTTGACGTCGCTCTGTTGGATAGGCATGAAAAAGCACTGCTTCCACTGCATCAGTGCCAGCTTGAATGACCGATTAGGTGAGGATCGGATGAAAGCGGAGAACACAAACATACTGTGTAAATAGGGTAGACAGTCTTCTTTTCGGCAACTATCTGTTCGGCAACTCTCTCATGTTCGGCATCTCTCTTCTTCTCTGCATCTCTTATTGGCCTGATCCAACAACGGTTCAGGTAGATGAATACCCGGTTGGCATAGCTGGCATTCCTGGTGTAGCGCTCCCACTGTTCTGCGTAGTAGCGTAGAAGATCGACCCCATGTAAACTTTCACTATTCTATGGAAACCTCGTGAAAGATCCACCGCGCGTACCAACGACGGACAAACCTGTCGCATTTGTGTCAAGTGCCTGGCCAAATGGTCACCTATGTTATCGTACAACTCAAAACCGATTTTATCTGATGTTCGAGTGAAGAAGTTATACGTGGTCGTATACAAGTTTGTATACGCTGTGAAGGATAATTCTTCTCCGGGCATAAAATTCATGATACGCTCAAGGCCATCGTGCAAGTATGGCCATACCTCTTGAAACTCGGCATTCCTAGGTGGCATACGTAAAATATTCGTAGGAGTTGAGGCGTTCAACGACATGATGGGGGTAAAAGGGAAGAAAGTGGAGACGGACAGGTGCGCAGCCGCGATCGGCACGTGACAACATTTACTGGCCGTTCAGTCGATTTAGAGTAATCGCACACGTGGCTACACGTCGCGTACGAGTCTTGTGTCCTACAGTGCGGTTGCTTGCACATAAGATGAAACAGATGATTTGATTTTCAAGTTCAGGATGGATGAGTAGGCTGCCAGTGGGACGTGCACGGGACAAGAGAACTGTCGTCATGGCATGTTTTCGTGCAGTTTCATTCATGACCACCATAGTGACTTGCACATTGCGTTCGCTTTGCGTGCAGTTCATAAGAGCAAACCTAAACTCAGGAAGAAATTGGCAATGAGCACTGTGCATTTCGGTTCCAGTGCTCATTTTCTGCCGTATTCGAGATATAACTGGAAGGCAATCAGTGGACAAGAGACTGATCATCATGCCGTTTTCCCAGCGATAAACAAGAATGGTCCAAATGTCCAGGAGGCGTAGGAACTGACTAGATATTTTATCAGCAATTCATTAAAGCACATGAGAGGAGGGAAATTTACGAGATGTTGTTACTGTCGGCGAAAGTCGAGGCCCAACAAGTATCGCCTTGGGCAGATGTCGTAGAGCAAACGAGAAGGTGGTGCACCGTCTACTTTTATGCGAAGACAAGTCTCATTTTTACCTCATTCCTGCGCATAGAAGCCAGAGATACGAAGGCCGAGTATGCCACCATTCAAATCATAATGGCGAGGGCGAGTTGCGCTAGCCGATGGGCCTAGACGAATATTGGGACGAACGCAGCGTCGTTCTTGAGAGGCGAGGGTGAGGATTAGGGCTGAGAGCGAGTTTATAGCGGCGACCCTGGCGGCTGTGAGTCACTCATTGTAAACTCAGAAAAACGCCATCGATTGCGCAAAGGTTGCCACAATTCATAATACTGACTGGAAGGCTCGCGGGCGCTCTGAAGCTGAATACATTTCAGGGTCAGGGTCGGCGATAAGAGACCAGGGCGCAGCTGCGGACGCATGGTCGATGGATTTGAGCTTAAGGTTCTGCCAGACTTTGACAGGGGCGGCGTGTGGTTCTGGTCTGAGACCAATGAATGACAAACACAGCCTCGTACTAGGCGGGACCACAACTTCGACTTTCTATCCACCTCACAACTTCTCACAGCCATGCCGGCACCAGTTTACGTCGTCGCCGCGGGCCTCACTGCCGCCGCCGCAACCTATGCCTTCGTAATGGCATGTGTCTTGTTCTCTTTCTTTCCGCTCTATCGCACAACTCATGTCGAATCTAGTTTGTTTACGAGCCCCACATCGCACCAGCCCTAGAACGTCTCGCCGAGGAATTTATCGAGAGACGTCGAGCCTCCAGACGGGAAAGGGAGTTACGGGAAAGAGGAGGATGGCACCTCGCAGGCCCTGTTCAGGAGATCCCACTTAGCGCTCGTCCCTCTTCCCGCAATGGAGGCGATGGTGATGGCCTCACCAGGCGCGCAGGAGTTAAACGCAAGGGAACCTCAGAGTCAAACTCTACGGACGACGGGAATAATTCGGGGGAACATTCAGCTTCTTCGCCCCCCAACCCAGGATCGGGGGCAGGGGCATCGGGAGTAGCAATAGGGCTTACACCCGAGGAGGTCAACGAATGGAGGAACACTGTCAACAAGCGAACGTCCGTATCGTTGCGCCAGCGCAAGTCCAGGGTAGCTTCGGCCATCTCCGGCGACGATCCTTCCAAAAACTGGTCTAGCAACGCAGAAGGTAGTACTTCCAACGTTTGGAACGTGCATGTCCCAGCACAGGCCCGGTCGCATGTCCTAGATGAGGTACGTCACTCCATCGTTCCCTATCGTATCCCATCTGAACCTTGTCATCTAAAAGCCCAATCAACTCATCTCGCAAACACCTATCAGTCCTACACTCGCCACCGCCTCTGCTTCCAAGTCTCCTTTCTTATCTACACCATCTTCCACCATATCGGGATCCAACACTACATCTTACGCAGACGTTCAATTACGAGCGGAACGTACACCACCAGCTATCCTCAACCGGCATCGACCTCATCGGCTCTCAGATGGCACCTCCTTGGCCGATTCGGGCGTGTCGGCTTCTTCTCCATCTACACTCGGACTGGGCTTGAGACCCGTATTCGTTGTAGGCGATGCAGACGAATCGGTGCGCGGATCTGCGCCTAGCACCACTACCCAACGGACGGTGGCCCTTTCGGAGGAAGGAGAAACACTGCCAACACCAGTAGCAGCAGCAGCAGCAACCGCGGCAGTCCAAGGCCTCATTCTCAAGCTCAACACTGAAGATCCGTCTCTAGGTATGCTGAACCCGCCCAAGACCGCGACGTCCTCCTCGTCGCCGGATAGGATGACCGTCAAGGCACAGCCCCCCGTGGACCCTTTTGTCCCCTCTGAGCCATCTTCGTCCTATTTCAACCCCAACCCCAACCCTAGCCCTAACCCCAACCCAATACTCACCCATCCACCACCACTCGTTCTCAGCCTCTCACAATCCTACCCCATCTCGCTAGACTACGAGCAAGGCATCGAGCTCGTCTCACACCCGTCCGTATCGGAGCCAGCATCGTCCGACTATGCGTTTGGTTCAGACTTGGGCACGCCCTCCGACCGCCCGTCCTCGCCAGAGGCTTTGGAAGGTGCCGCCTCTCCCTTTGTGCAGCTCTCCCCCCCGCGCCTTCCCCTCTTAACCCTGCAAAACCCGCCGTTTGATCCAGGTTCTGTTCCGACCATACGCCAGGTTATCCATCAAGCCGAGAGAACACGATCAACTTTCGGGTCTCCACATTCCACTTCCTCGCCAACCATGTTCTATTCTTTCACAGATGACCGTCAGACAACTGGGCAAAACGTCACGCTGGAGCAACCCACGCCTGATATATTGTCGCCAATGCTGTCAGACCTCGAGTTTAGCTCGGACGACGGTCACACGTCTTCTTTCGCTTCAAATGACGATTTTGGCTCGGAATCAAGCTGGACAAGCGCAAGGGTTTGATATTTAACCATTTGTATCATACAATGCACCAATTTTGTACTTATTCCCTGCTCATAGCTTTCTGATGTAACATCATTGTATATAACAATAACAATTCCTGGGTTCGCAATTGATTATTACGCAATACAAGGTTACTCTAATTCCCATTAATAAAAAGATTGTAAGATAAAGGTAAGGAGTGTGTACAGTGAATGGTACCGCAAATACATGTACAAGGATTTCAAAGCACACGAGAAAAGGACAACAGCGTGCAACGAAAACAAAGAGACTAAGATAGCAAAGGGTAGCGCAATCAATCTTGACGCGAATTGAAGATCAATTTGCATTGCATAGCAGCAGGGAAGATAACCTGCACATCCAGAGTAAATAGGTGCCCCGCACATTTAGCATCAACTCACAAAGCTGTCCTTGATTTCCATACTTCTCTCGTTCGTCTCGGGTGGCGCTACCACATCAAAGTTACGGGCCAATGCAGCTACAGTTATCTTCAGCATCACTTGTGCAAGATTCTGTCCGCCGCAAACACGGGTTCCCGTTCCAAATGGCATCATGTATTGTGCCATCCTTGTTACTTCACTCGGCGTGGAGAATGGTTGGAGCCACCGCTCCGGCATGAAGATATCCGGTGAGGGGAATACGTCAGCATCACGATGCATCGACCAAGCTTGGGTCGACACGACGGTGCCTGGAGGAAGGCCGTAACCCATCAGGTCAAAATTCTCGTTGGAAACGCCATTCTTGGACGTCGAAGGAACCACGCGCTCAAGAAGACTGGGTGCTGCGCTGTATAGTCGAAGGCCTGGACATGAGGTTGACGCGTGGAACAAGATGGACAGGCCGCTGATGGCTCACCTTCTTTAATAAAAGCATTGAGGTACGGCAATTCTTGTATCACTGAAATATCGGGAAGGTGTCGCGAGTCTGGCATGGCATCTTCCAATTCCGCCTGAAGCTTCTTGGCAATATCGGCACGTCGGCTAAGTTCCCAGAATAGATATGCCAACGTTGTGGACGTGGTATCCGCTCCGGCGATCCTGATGATGCGGATTCATGACAAGAAATTCTAATACGATGAGACCTACAGATGTCCCATGCACTCTGATATAATGTCATGATCAGGCATGGGTTGGACGGAAGAGTAGCGATATTGCAGGAGGCGCTGAAGCAAAGGGGCCTTTTCGCAATCTCCGATCTTCCCAGCATTCATTTGTGCGCGCATTTCGTAAACCCGAGCGCTGACAAACTAGACAAGATCATGAGATTACTGGACGAGATTGGACTAGGCGTACTTCGGCCATGATCTTGTCCGAGTCGCAGAGCTGTCGCAGACGCCTATTGGGGATGCGGCAAACCAAGTTCCACGCCCACGTCGGAACCGCACTACGCTAGTCGAAAAATGACGCGCTTCAGGGAAGGATCACATCAAGGGAGTAGTAATTACCAGAATCCCGCGCTTGGGGAAGTCATTAATAGCCGTTGAGAGCGGGTTTTCCAGGCCCATAGACCAGTTTTTGACAGCATTAGCCTGATAGCCATAGGAAATTGAAGTCACGACGTCGACCATCAGATGACGGAATAGCGTAAGGCATTCAAGCGGTTCCTTTGCGGCAACATCTTCTAGGGCCTAATCTATCGTCAACAAGAGTCGATGTATGCGCACAAGTACACAGTACATTTACGAGCTCGTACGTAGCTTCATGAAACTCGGATTGAAATTTTGCAAGATTTGCGATGGTGTAGTGGGGCGCGTAGCCCTTGCGCCGGATGGCATGTCTAGCGTGTTCGAGTGTCGTCATGCTATGTACGGCAGTATTGAGCCAAAAAGTTGGTTATATGCGCGTTATTACGCACGCGTGATCATTGTTGTTCCTAGATAAAAAGTAATTCCCGCTTAGATAAACTAAGAGAAAGCGTGTGACACAACCAACGTTAAAAGGCTCTTGTAATACGGGCTCTTGTCAAATTTGTGGGCAAAGTAGACGCTGCGCATAGAAGTGAAGTCACGGAAAACGACCTTGTTGGGACCAACGCGGACGACAGGGCCATAAATCTCGAAAAGACGTTGAATTGTCTTGCATTGCTCCAGACGGAGAACATGTGCCGTAAGCCAGAAATCGGAGACGGCGGCGTACCAGGGACCAGGGATAGCGCTGAGGGGAGACCAGAAGAGGTTGTAGATAATACGGACGCAGATGTATGCGAGGAAGGTTGCAGCGGCGATGATAAGAAGGGAGTGAGAGAAGACGGGGAATGAAAGGACCGCGGAGAGCATTTCGCGACGGAGTTGTTAGGGAAGATGCAGCGAGGGTTACCGGGGGAAGGAAGAAAAGGTGGGGAGGCGACGGAGGAGGAGGGAGGTTTATATAGTGGAGGCCGGCTGACAAATCTGGATTGTCGACGGTGTCATTCTGAGCAAGGGACATGGAATTGGTCACGACAGATGGACAGCAACTAGCGCTCGATTCACGCTCCGCCTAGATTGTCCCTTACGTCATTCTCGTCCTGCCTTCTATAGCTAAACAACTGCCTTTTATGGTCAACACGTGTCCCCTGCCCGACGTCGCCTCTCCTATGTCGAACACGCTTGGACATCCCTTGCGCCACAAATTCACCGGTCTTTCCCTTCCTCTTATGTTTCACAGCCAAAACTCTCTTTTAAACCTATTCTGACCCTCATCTGCTTCCGATGTCCGGTCCGCAGCCATTCAATCCCGACTTCTCTTCCTCCCCATGATATCCGAGCTTATGCTACAAATAGCCTTCTAACCCGTCCGTCAGGAGCGCGCCGCCGTTAGACCATGCACACTAGCGTGCCACCATGTGGGCGGCAAGCGAGCTATCGTTACGAGACAACGAAACAAGTCAAATTTTCATGCTTCTGTTATGTTTCGAATGTTTAGCTTATAATGATAGGAGTTGTAATAAACTCGTCGATCAAGCATATTCCGTACCAAGTTTTCTAAATTCCATTTTCAGATTCGTCGGCTGATAACCTTCTTACATCAGGCGACTCAGGTCTATCTCGATAGCATTCCAGAATAAGCGTTAAAGTGCGAGCTAACCATACCTGTCGTAAACGTTACGTCCCTCACAGCTTTACAGATGATTTCTGTGTTTTTCCAGCAGGTCAGACAGCTTATTGACACATATTAGACGGGCCATGATAGATTGGAAGCTCTATTGTGCCATCCCACGACACCTATCGTAACGTTCAGGGCGTCTATCACGCCACGCATCGCTCTAATGCAACCAATATGACCATCCATGTCCATATCACGCCGCTCTACGACCCCTCAGGTCTCTCAATTCTCATCTTCCCTGTCCCACCTCACGAAAGACGTCCGACAGGCTAATCCTGCCAAGAACCCATGAACAGCGCATCATCTACTTGCCTCACAGATACTCATAATTGCAGATACATTCACTACTACGTAAAATCTGGTTCTTCATCGCCACGCGGATTTGGGCCCACTATCAACGATGTAAATGGAGCAACAATGACACAGAATAGCGCATAAGATGTACACACGCACATAACACTAGAATTGAACAACGTGCGTGCGTGCCATTTCAATCAATATATCCAGTAAGGACATGAAGTCACCTTCCAAGTTGGAGCGTTACGAATAAAGAAGCATCTGAAGCGCATGTACTACCCACGGCGGTACTTGATACAATAATATCCGTCTGGTGGCCCGAAGTGGTGCGCATCGTGCCAGGGGTGAAATGAAAAGGCAAACGCAACGCAAGCGTTCCTTCCTGCAACTACTCACCAATACTTCCCCTGGGGCCCATTCGCATTCTCCAGTCAAAGACGCTTCGTCCTCCCCATAACCTTCGTCGCACCAATAATAACGCAACCAACGGCATCCTCTTCTTCTAGACCCCACCAACGCAACCGATCATGGCTGATGGTTGATATGAATGAGCCCATGAGTAGCAGGATGCCCTGAGGATCCTCCACGCCTTCTATACGAACTCCAACGTACCTCTTTGTGACCTGCGTTCCTTTCCTTTTCCGATCCATTCCTGCACCGCGATAAAAAGGCGAACGATTGGGCTGCTATCGCGAATAACCATAATAAGGTAGACATCGTTCACCACATGGCGCCCCTTCATTGATAAATTGAGGCGCAGATGATTCGATATCGAGCAGCGCTCGCAAACAAGGAAGATTTGGCTAGGTCGAGTCCCAGCCCCCAGACCGGACTTGCCGTAACGATGCCCTCATCATTGGCATCTGACGACTGTGGCCAAGGCAGTCATCAACTCCTCCAGCTGCCTCCTTTCACGTCCAGAATCCAATATTCAGAATTCTAGATAGACACCCTGCGACGTCCCGATCGTCCACTCAGTGAAAGATATGGAGTCACGAGGTTGACTCGCACTCACACTTACCACCGGAGACGAGGCTATACAATCGCATTGGGGTACTAGGTGAGATGGAGCGCATAGACGCCCTTATGCAACACAATCAACAACCTATTCAAATAGACCGAGAAGCCGGCCACTGGGGCGCGGTTCGGCCTTCATTGCTTACGAGGTGATCTTGGCTTTGGATCCATCTTCCAATTACCCGTCTCACCTGCGTGGCAGGGCTAATGGTTTCTCTTGAGTGTTGACATAGTTGGATCGAGAGGTCTAGCTTGATGCGGTAAGAAGTATGATTGCTTCACGTTGTGTTCGTGGGTTGGGCGCGGGCGTCGAGGCATTTGACAAGCACCGACGTCAACTAGAGGACCAAGTCTATTTAAGCCTCTCCTTCATTAGTCGGTGGTACACAATATCCGAGCACGTGGTGTGACGTCACATCAACGTACTGAGAAAGAGACTTTACGCCGCTCTTGATCCTCAGGCTGAAAGTCAATCCCCCAATTCTCGGCGTACATCCAAGCAGATTCTACAACAGATGGAGATGGATGATAGAAATCAAAAAAAATCCTCGGTAGTGGTATCCTGCACTGCATACTACGACAACAAGACAGAGAATAAAACAAGGTAAACAAGAGAAAGCGATAGATATATGGACATGCATTCAAGGATGTGACAACGTTCAACGATAAATGATGGGAAGAAAGAGTGAAAAACAAAGCCGCGAACATCATGGTGGACATGAGCAGGAGGTGACGACAAACAAGTCGTCTGCACGTGCACCTACCGCCTCATCTCGTATATCATCTCTCCCGCTCTCTCTCCTGGATTGCCATCAACGTCCGCCCAAACGCGCTCAGATCAAACTTGTTCGCGCGTTCACCATCCCCTTCGTCATCACTCCCGTATCCGCCCATCACCTCCATCGCTTTCGCAACGAGGTAACCCCTGTCACCTCTATACCCACATGGATACCCATGTCCATCCCCGCACCCTGTTTCGCCGCCCTCGCTCTCGTCACCCAGCGCCGAGTCCTTTCCAGACGCGTGAGGGTACACCCCCGCGAGTGGGCCTGGCCCACCAGGGTTGGACGCAGAAGACGTGCGAGAGGATGCAGGCGTCGATGGGGCGGGAGACGACGTGGTGGATGAGCCTCTCGATGTAATCAGAGATGGGAAGCGACCAAAGGAGGGTGCATGCTGCGCCTGTGCACTGCTGGCACAGGAGGAAGGTGAGAGTAAATTGATGGAAGGCGAGGGAGCGGGGAGAGCACACGAATAAGGATCCACCGTCTGAGATCGGATCCAGTCCTGCACGAGGTAGTGTTCCTTCGTCGGGTTGTACCCGCACGCCGCGAAGAGCTCCAAGTGACGCGAAAAGTTGCGCGTGGGGTTGAAAAGAGGTAGAGCTGGAGATGTGGTGTCAGTCATTCCAAGATAGAAAGAAAGAAGAGATCGTGCTCACCATCCTCTATGATGCCAAATGCCTCATCCGGGGCCATGTTTTTCATTTCCATCACTAGCAAAAAGAGTATGTCAGCGGTCAGAGATCATTTATAGCGGACAAACGACACCACTTACAGGAAGCACAAACTACCGTACACGCCCTCGATTCGAGCAGACAGTGCACCAACACCGCCCCTCCTTCCTCAAACGCTTGAGAAACGAACCTGACAGCTTCAGGTAGAGCAACGAGCAAATCGCCCTTTCTCTGATCGGGAACGCTCATATGCTTGTGCCGCGCCAGCGTGGTGGAGGTGTGTAACGTTGAAGGAAATTTGCAGGGCGATAGAGTCAAGAGGTGCGTGATGCCCAGGTCTTGGATCAGCCACTCGGCTTGGGTGGGGTCTTCCGGAAACCCGCTGGGTGTGCGCAAGAGCGAGGTGAGAGCATGAAGAGATAGAAATGAGCACCCAGAAGCTAACGTCGAACGACGACGACACACGGTGCACACCCATACCCGTCATGTCGGGCGAGGGTGGCTGACCGTTCGTGTCGTCGCTTCAAGATACACACCTGCTCAGCAATAATCTGTCTGGGACGATAGCTGTCGTATCGCTCAAATGGTTGAGATAAGCAGTGATGTGCTGTTTTTGTTTCCGTTTCCACGCTCGGTATGTGGGGTCGCATGAACTCGGATCGTATTTGCACGCTGCGAACGTCACGAGCTGCGTGACGAAGCCGTAGTTCGGGTGGGCCTGCGGACGTGCTGCTCTAGGTAAGGTCAAGCGTCTTTTGATAAGCAATCGCTCCACCCACCTTTTTTGATAAACTGGATAGCGCTCGTGGCATCCATTCCCCTCGACTTCATAACTGGCAAAGAAACGGTCAGTGGCACGGCACCGATACAACCCGTGTCCCTACGTACGATAAGCCGCCACGACCGTTGTACTCCTCGAAATGCCCATAACGCAGTGCACGAGTACCCGGCCGCCCGCGCTCAGCGCCTTTTCTATGAACCTGCATGCCTGTGGTAGGTGGATAAGCAGGTCCTCGTACTCTGAGTCTTGGACAGTGATAGCCAGGTGGTGGGCCGCATCGGTCGAGGGATAGTCGGGGCACACCGAGAGAATATGTGTTACACCGACGGATTGGCGGTGCCGCTCGGACAAGGCCGCGGACAAGCTAGAACGGTGATTTGGCACAAAGGTCGACAAGTGCGGCGGCATACTCACTTCCCGATGTACAGCTGGTCACGGAGGATCTCAGTTAGGTTGGGCAGAAGTGAAAGATCCATGTTGCAACGTTCGCAAACGTTTCTGGGGTGGGTATATAGTAAAGACCGGCGACTCACGTGCAAGGGTCAGCCACGGCGACGTTGTTATCGTAGCTGATGATGTCACCGCGCTCCACACCCTTCTGATGGATCTGCCCGACCCGGCGTCGACCGCGGACTACACGGTCAATACCGGCCCGAACGGCGGCGAAAAAGACTCTCTGTCGGGGAGTCGAACCCCGCTTTCGCGCGCGCAGTGTGTCTGACAGGCGCGTGTACTAACCGATATACTAACAGAGACTTGTTATTGCAGTATTTTGCATATCCTCTATGAGCGTTGAACGTACATACGAAGCTGACCCTTGCCTTCCTACAATTTATTTTTACTACGCCAGAGTCGCCAAGGATAGCTTTCTCTACGCGTCCGAGGGTAGTTCTCCTTCTCCTTACCCACTTTCCGTCCCACCAGTGACCTCCATTTTCGCCAACCGGCCTACCGCTTCCCAATCCACCCCGATTCCCTCCGCCTCACATGCCTCGCGATACACCGGCTTGCTATGCACAGCCCACGCCATACGCTGCACCATCGTCGGCTCTCCCGGAGCCCGCACTTCAAAACTCGGGCTCCGGGCGAACCCAATCTCCGCCACTCTGATAAGAATAGCCCTATTGTAGTCAAAAAGATAACAAATCAACATCATGACGGCATTCATCAACGGTCACGATAGGCAATAATAAAAAATCTCGTATCCAGCATATGTGGCATATGTGGCATGGCAGGCGATGACATGCACCCCACTGACACGACATGCGGAGTGGGAGTGTAGGAGAGGACAGATAGGATCAGAGAGGTACTTACGCCGTAAGCCCTATAATAGGTTTAATCCCACCTGCTTCTCTTCCTGTCAGAAAGCTATGCCCGCGAATAGGCCATACCTTTCCTCCTGGCCCCGCCGTCTTCCACTCGTTAATCGTGTGATACGGCACCTCCAAACTCTCCGGTTCGTGCGGAAATGGAGGCGTCTCGTCTAAAAACGACGCGAGGGGGTGGGAGAACAGGGACGCCACTTCCGCGGTGTTGAGGATAGGGCGGAATGTCAGATCCAGTATAAGTACGACCACCCTTATGTATAGTTGTGTGTGTGTGCAAGGGATGCGAACAGTGGACGACTCGACGTACGGTGTGACGATGAGATCATTCGACGCCAGAAACGGTTCAAGGATACATAACAGAGGAACTTTATGCCTGTCCCTTGGCAAACCAATCTAGTAACGACAAGAGGTTTAGTCAAGCTTCGACGGGTGTTTGATAGACGAAAGGCGAGCGCACACACACACCTCTTCAAACGCTTCTCGTCTCTAGAAAAAGGCGCGCCCAAGATATGAGCCCCGACGCCGGAATAAAAGCGAAAAACGGACTCACCGCCGCGTCCTCAATTGTTTTATCCCCCGAGTCCACTTTGCCGCCCGGCAAAGACGTATCCCCTGCGTAAGTCCTCAGCGTGGAAGACCGCCTGCGTTATTCCGTTCAACTCAAGTCAATCACCACACCTCACCACCACCAGCTCTAACCGCCCGGCCGACGCCGAAACACTCACCGACTGAGCAAAACGTACACGTCCCCCGCCCGGCCAACGAACAGCGCCACGAGCACAGCCGCACACCGCGTCCGTGGAAGCGGCAGGGGTCCTATTTTAGATTTGTTGTACGGAAAATGATACGAGGCGAGGTTGTGGAGGCATCTGTGAGGATAGGAGGAGTATAGTGGTAAGATAAAGCAGTGGTCAGACGCACTCTTTAGACGCCCTGGTTAACGTTGGTATCCGTGTCCTGTTGAACCGTAGTCGTGCACGGTGGTACTCCAGGAAGTTGATCGGAGCGGGTGGGTTCATGCGTGTGTTCGACATGCACATGTGCATTCAACCGCATGTGCATGTGTGAAACTCCGGCCCGGACCCCGAAAACACAACAGTATTATAATTATAACTGAAGTTCATACTACAGTAGTCAACTACATTATTAATCAAAAACAAATCTGTCCGAATAAAAAAAAAAGAGTCTGTCCAGATAACATGAGAAGCATGACACCACCTTGCAGGGCCTGTTAAACCATCCCCACAACACCCACCGCTGTCCCCACAAACCCGACCAACCCAATTAGAACAGCCGCACTCAACCCGTACCAGCTACCGCCCACTACACTAGTAGCGCCTGACTTTGACGTCGGGGAGGCTCCCTTGCCCGAACCTGTAGTCGAGCCTGGGGAACTGCTCGAATTCGATTGCGATCCCGCAGCAACGTACGTCTTGATGGAGGATACTTCCCAATACGCATTGTCGTACGTCGGGCTTCCAGGGCCAATCACGCAATCATGAACCTGTGTCCGGCCAACAAAGTGAGCAGGGAAGAAGAGGGTTCCTAGTAACACAGGCTTACGCAAGAACCGGTAGGAGTGTGGCATGTCGATCGATATGTATTGGGTACGCCTGCCCTGTATTTCGCCAACGAGTCAAAAGAGGGGAATGAAAGAGGTGAAGAAAGAGATAGCTACCAAACACCGCATAGCGTCGTCGTAAATACCAGTTGCTGAGGAGCAAAGAACTGCGGATAGTTGCATGTCGTCGCGACGTATGCAGCACTGGGTGTCCCCCAAGATGACGGATCCTAGCGTCGAATTCGCCGTGGCTGACTTGATATCGTCTGGAATATCCGGGCGCTATATTGAATTTTGACCATCAGCTTCACCCTTCGAAGTCTTGAGCTCGCAACAACCATACTCACACTCCAGAACCATACATACACACCCGCCACGTCCAGTTGTGCTGCCCAAACGCCCCCTCCAGCTTGTGCAAAACCAGCACCATAGCTATTCGGCTTGTTCTCGGCAACGACACACCCACTCCCTAGCGAACAATTCGTACCATATACATTTCCCGTCATCTTTGCGTTTGGATCAAGATAACACCCTACGGTGCTGTGCAGCGCGTACTGGTTTCGGGACATGAGGTTGATCGCTTCGATGATATCAATTTCGCCACTGCCGGGCCATACACCCGTTCCAAGCGTCCAGAACGAGGGCCAGACAGAGCATCCGTACGGGATATGCACGATATCGACAATGATGATGTTTCCGGCACCGTATGTATCTTGCGACGTGATCCGAATCGAGCCTCGGTTAACGAGAGGAGCGGGGTGGATCGTAGTGATGTTGTCAACTTTCATAATGGCATTGCCTGCAGCGTTGACATAGGCCAACCCTTGCGAGAATGCGTCGGCCCGATCAAGGTACGTCACATTTCCTTGATGTCCGTACCATATCAGCATACAGGCCACTCTTGGCAGGGCAACGGAAGCGAAAATGCCACTCACCCCATGTTGTGTTATCTACGTTTCCGTAAAAGTCCCATCTATCAAAGAACGAGCTTCCTCGGTATTCTCGGACTGGGTAGTATATTGCTTGGACTTGGGTGAGCGCTAGTAGGAGCTGAAGAAGGCAGGTAAGGAGAGGATGGTTCCCATAGCGCAGGCCCATCGTGGAAGTCGGATGCTAGTGGGTAATGGAGGGGGAAACGAAAGCGAACCGAGAATGTTGGCTGTCGTTGGAATGCAATATTTTAAGAACGAAGACCGAGGGACCCGATGCAGCTAATGAGCATGCAAATCGTGGGTACGAGACACTTGGGAAAGACGCCCAATCCTGTGCAAAGCTTGATGCAGCTTGATGGTTGAATTGGTTCCAGTACATCAATGATCCTTGTGTCTATCTCATGTCATCGATGACAGCAGTGGGCTCTGGGCATGCAGGAAGGTTGAACATGTGATGCGGTTGGGAGCTGGTCGCTTGCGGTCGCCTAAAGGGGATAATTTATGACATCGTAACAGACGCGGGTTCAGAACACCGCGCACGCGCTCGACGGCCTTCCGCCTGACAACGGATTTGTCAGGCTTTCTGTGGCTCTGCAAATGCTCAGTCCTCTTGCTCTTGAGTGCTTGGTTCACGAGTGTGAATGTAACGCGCAGAAAGCAACTGTGTTTTAAATATCACATGATGCTGTAAATAATCATTGTGCATCGCAAACAGGCACAGATCTTTCAGATGGAATGCCGGGCAGCCACCGATGGGAACGCGCGCATGACGTTCTCCAACCAGAAAGCCGCAAGCGCGCATTGGAGTTCTCGACAAGCAACACATCTGATGGCGATCATAGAGAGGTTTCATTCCCATGAGCCATGAGTCGCGTGGAGTATGGGAGGTTGACGAAGCAGACTTCATCAAAACATAACTCGACGAGAGCGACCATGTGATATGGTTGGCACAGATAAGGCTGACAAAGCCACGTCCTCGTTTCGCGATGTTCAAAGCGTGTTCAACACGATGTCCAAGTCATATTCCATGCTCATCAACTGCATATATGCGTTACAGTAAAATCAAGGCACGTCCAATTGAACAAGGCAATGTCATACAACCCTCCACTCACCGACGCTGTTGCAACATCGCCACTTCTATCTCTCACTCCTTGAATAGGACAGATTTCGTGAGAGCCGGTCAGGATTACGGAGGCCTATGTACGTGATGGTAAACGGAAGGAAGAGGAGCGCCCCAGAAGCAAATACCTGTGCACAAGCTAGCGAAGCACGGTCGCACCTGATCACCAAATCATCTCCTCGTTCCATTCCAGTGCAGTAGCTTCATAAGTCGCCGTTGACTCACAAAGATTGGTGGCGGTGCAGACAAGTCCTTGTGCCATGCTCGACAATGATATCGGCTGCTACGTGTCTTTATTCGGATTAATGAGACACATGCTTCCCTCACAGGGAATCGTGTCCTTCCATTTCCGGAGTATCTCAAAACTATTATTCGAAAGGTTGGCAGTTGGCCATGACAACATTGACAAGAGAAACCGGGGGGTGAAGGATCTGAGAATCTCTGGTCGATCGTCGATAGTGTTATTATCATTGACGTCCGGCGTGTGCCTACATGTTCGTCTATCCTACATTGGTCCATTACTTGCCCAATAGGTACTAAAGGATATTGCAGAGCGATAAGCGTTGGAAGGGGCTGCACACCGAGACACTACTCCGGGGATCGCGTGAATTGTTTTTCACGACATCATGCATTAGGAGCACAATGAAACTTCCAGTTTAAGAAACTATTTGTTATTGTTCAGCACAAATTAAAGGTATCATTGACCCGACATGGATCCACAAGACATGGACCCACATCAACAAACAGATCTCTCCCTCATTTGTGACACAATTAAAATGTCGCATATATAGACATAACATGCCTTTTTCCCGTCGACCTGGATGAAGAAGGGCAAGAGCATACCCCGATCCACATGCAGCTAGGATTGAGGAACAACGGCTTACTTAGTTTGGCAGGGGTTTGTCCAGGGACATCACGTAATTCAACTCCATGAATAATTCTTGTGTTTTGAACATCAATCTTCAACGGGCGGTGCACGGCCGAATACATGAACAATGGCAACGCAACAGCCGTTGCCCATGGCGAAAGTTACGGCAATACTTCCTTGCAGGTGTTATAAATTGACCTTTCTGTCCGCCTTCGATCTACAGTCTATCGCTTGCTCTTGAATCATGACCGAACATAGCATATCTCCCCTCGCTGCAGAGTTCCTTCCCATAGCGCAAGGACAGCACTCGATTGATAGCTACCGCGATCGCCTGTGCGCTTTATACACTGAAACCGACATGCAGCATCTGGACCTCGACCATTGGAAGATGACGGAACTTCGAACTTACAGGAACAAGTACGCCACAGTCAAAAATAAAAATCTTATCGCGACCTTCACCGATGGCAGGAAGGGAAAGGTTCATCTTTGCATAGCGCGTCAAATTCAAGACGTGTCTAGTCCTCCTCCCGACAACGGTACACAGATAGAGCAGTTGGGGACAAGGGTTATAGATCGGGTGTCTCTATACCCCGATCATCGGCTGGAAAATGACATTACCGCCGAACACATCAAGTTCTGCGAAGGCCCCCGTATATCCCTTCCGAGATTTGTCCTTCTTGCTTGCGCTGTCAGGGAGTGCACCAGAGGATACCCCCTTGCACGAACCAACTGCTATTGGTTCTGTTCCGCGATGACAGAAGCGCTGAAGGCCCGTTATCCCAATCATCACTTGCTACCAGCTCAGGGAAGGAAACAACAAGTCACAGGGTTCATGCCACTGGTAGACAAGCTCTATCGTAATGTCAACGTCGATGAATTGTTTGATAAAGCCAACCAGATGTGGAACCAATACCTCGGACAGTTATAGGTGTGTTTAGACGTGATGAGATTGACTGTAGTTAACTTTTTATCCTGTAGGTTCAAGCGAACGTCACCTCAGACTAATAGCAACCCAATCCTGACTGAATCAGACCGATAACGCACAGATAACTCTGACTCGTTTACGATCTCTAGTATAATCTGCAACGTATCCATACCTATTTCTATACAACTCGTCAGATGCTGGCGGCGGATAGTATTTCAATTATCGTGTTGTTATTTTTTGTACTACTTGTTTGATACAACGACTATTGTTACAATTTGTCAAACCTGGATGATGTGATTGATATAAAGGACACACACATTGAAGCGGATATGAAGTCGCGTTGACATTCTCATGAACATTATCGTGTACCATTTATACAATATTATGAACATACAAGAATTATCAAATGGGCTGTACACTGAGACTTCAGCGTGCCAAGAACAGAGGAGTGTAATCAAAACACTATTCCGTAGATCAAGCCTCAGGCATCAATCGTTTTCCACGGTATCAGGAGCACAATAAGACTCCCTGTTCAAGAAACTATTGTTCTGCAATACATATGTATCATTGGCACGACATGGACCCACACGACATGGACCCACATTAACAAACACCGGATCTCGGGGTCCTCCCGCCACACAACACAAGACTGGGTACCGTGAAAAATGTCACATATATAGACAGAGAAAACGCATCTTTTCTTCGACAGGGCAATAGCGCAGATGTGACTAATTTGAGGTGCAATTCAGCGTGAGAACGGGTCTCGTGACCGCGTGATATAATTCCAGCCGCGTCACTTAGTAGCCCCTAACTCCTGCTCTCTCTTCCACTCACTCTCTTCCACTCACTCACATCGCCAAACGCTCCTTTCACCGAACGAAGATATCTTCGCAACTCACTCAAGCCCACTTCCAGTTGCAGCCAGTGGCGGCTCACAGGATGATTCAATCGTCAACGGTGCGTCACTGTTTTATTCAGAGATCATAGATTGGAGATTGGAGGGCCTCACTGTACCTCGCGGTTGTACTTGTTTCCGGTGACTCACTTCTATTGTCATCGACGATGAGTTATTCCACGAGGCTTTGAGGCGCCGAATTTCTCGGTCAGGGCTGTCCTTTTAGGCATGTCATCCGCACCGCGGACACTTGGTTTTCTCTACGTGGCGCACTCAGCTTTCAAGCTGATGGATATTTGGTTTCTAGGTACAAGGATGAATGATATCGAAAACACGTTCAACGAGAACCCCATTGACAACTGTGCGTCACTATTCTATTTTGAGAGCAGAGATTGGAGGGCCTCACCTCGCGGTTGTACTTGTTGCCGGCAACTCGCTTCTATCCTCGTTCGATGATGAGTTATTCCACGCGGTTTGAGGTGCCGAATTTCTCGGCCGGGGCTGTCTATTCAGATATGTCGTCCGCAATGCGGGCACATGGTCTTTCAAGCTGATGGAGGTTTGGATGCAAGAATCAATGATGCCGTGAAAGCATGACGTTCACAAATGTGCATCACATTCATATATCCCTTGTCCTACATCGCGGCGTCAAGGGCATTGTAAACTCACAAATCGCGCCACCGTTTGTTTAGAGAACATGGTGTTGAGGAGAGCAATTTCTTTCGACAGCGAAGCCAACACACGGAAAATGTCGCCTTCTATTGTCAGCTTATCTCCACCGACCCTCCAGAGGTCAATGAGAAAGGTGAGCAGTTGTTGGTCGAGTGCAAGCATGTGGTCAATTCATTGTCACTGCGAGAGGTAGCTGGGCCATCGTGACTTCTGATATGCAATGTTGGGGATGCGAAGCTCCGTTGTGTTGCATGAATCGCCCCCCTGTTGAGCAAACTCTTGTGATTAAACTGTATATACACATAGTCTACATCAAGGTACACCCTATTGATACAGCGTGGAAGCAGATTTCTTCGACTCTGATTGACCGAGTGTCTGGAATATTTGCCTTCTGGTAGGCATCGACACCCGACGGTCTAGCTATACAGTTGTCAGTTACACTGTGTGCGGTAAAGAGCCTGTCACTGACATAATCCTGGCAAAGGTGATCCCCCACAGATATGAGAACGTACTGAACAAAAATCTTTGTTCAGAATGCTGTACAAACGTTATAGTAGATCATTGCTCGTACCTGTGACCCTTCCACGTTCCTGAAATCGTTCAAAAACGCTGATAGCTCAGTTTGTGACAGGACAAACTCGAGCAAATCATGAGCCAGACGCATCCACAATGGAGCGCCTAAGTCTTCCGGTGAGCCCACGTATGACTGCAGAAGGATACGAGAGCTGGTCCGGAGGGCAAAGGGGCTATCCTGAACAACGTAGGACATTGTGGTCAGGTATAGTTCATGTTTATCAGATTCTGTGAACACGCTGTCCGGATCATCGACTGGCTTAATCGGTAAAGTCAGCAATTGCATGATGCTAGAGAGGAAGTCCTGGTATTTATTTACCTTGTGAACGACGCGTTCAACTCGGCATACCACCATATGCGGCCCATAATCGACCATTGGCACCGAACCGCCCTCGACGAACGGTCGTCCAGTTGCAGTGGCTTGCCGGCGGACACGCTCCAGCCACTCGTCTACCGGGCCCGGAGGCTTGATAAAGCGGCGTATGTAAGTTTCAGCATCAAGCCTGCGAGGCCCACTATGCCGAGTGACTGAGTTAGCAAAAGAGCATGTCCTGCGTGAATGTAGCATCCTAGGAGCGGACGAGGGTGATGAATCGACGCCACTTGCATGCCTATTATATATGCTCTCATTGTGTCATATGTTTGGCCTTGAAAGACTGAACTTTGCCGGTGACAAGGGGCATGGGCATGATGGCCGTCGGCGGCTTGCATAGCAAACCTTACACAAGAGCGTCAGTACTACACATTTTTCAACAGCAAAATATTCAAGAGCGTTTAGACTTGTAGTTTGTAGTGTCGTGTGGATCCAATCATTACCGAATGGAGGTAAATAGAAAAATAAGCTCCAAACATGGTCATCTATGTTGGCTCGGGAAACGTCAATAGTCCAATTATGACTAAAACATGAGGCCTGATGTGCAGGGAGTGGCCACCGTTACGCGTATCTCATCTGATGGGTTCCATTGAAAAATTCTCGAGTCATGCTTTGCACAGCAGAAAAGTGGATCAGAGATACTTTATGTAAGTAACGTGAAATTCTGTGTCAGGCACATACATGTGAAATGTGAAATGTGCATTGTATTGGTCGTCTTACCTGCCACAATCTACGTAGATGCAACGAGGGTGATCTCGGGTGCTTAACTGACATCCTTTCGGATTCGTCGGGTGTTTCGATGCAATTGTCTCCACTATTACATCTCATCAAACTTATGTAACACGTCATAACTCCGCGCATATGCTCCTATCGGACCCACACCAGTATTTTTTCATTCTTTTATCTGTCCGCTCTGCCAATAGTCGGACATCACTCAAAAGATGGCTCTTATAGCCTATTTAACGCGTGTGAAAGAATGCACCAGGAACCAGGGAGGGCCCAAACTACATTGTAGGCCCGTTTCTTTGTTCGAAACGAATGGCGCTCCTAGAAATGGTGGATGGACCGAGGCCCCAAAAAGCACGTAATGGCGCTAGCTCATGCGGTTTCCCACAAGAAGGGTCCAGATTGATCGCCGTTCTCAGCTACCACTGCGCCACCGCTTGTGTATTCGCTCAAAGGAAAATACTTTTGCCTGATGTTGAGGAGATCTTCAATGAGGCAAAAGGCAACAACTGACGACAACATGTTGGCCAGTACTGGCTTTGGAAAAATGTGAGGTTCCTGATATCTTGGTTTAGTAGATTCCGCCGAGTGGTGAAAAGACAGTTCTACACGTTAAAACGACACGATTAAGCGTCGTTTGAGCATCGACTAAATTGAAAGCCAACGTCATCCCCATTACTCACGCGTTCCCCATATGAAGAATCATCCCAAAGCGGTGGTATGCAGAGGGAGGTCATGACGCCGATAAGGCACGTCAATACCAAAACGTCTGTATTGCGAGTCTGCACAATTCCCATAGGAATTTTCATATTACTTGCAGTATCTTCCGGAGCTTTTGCACATCATAGCGACCGATGTAAAAAGATTTTGTTCATATGACCTTTGAGTCTTGACAAACAAATGCAAATATGCCTCCCGATGGCAGAGGCCAGAGCGAGTGCATTGGCAGCACGAGGGACCTTGGCGAAGGGCGTTGTGCGTATGGAAGTATGGTCTACCATAAGTGTAGTTGTTCGGGGGAAAAAGTCTTAAATTTGAGGAAAACGGACGGGTAATCTCCTGGCCAAGCACATGTTCTCCCCGGTGATTAGCGCCATGGCGCCAGAGAGAAATATTACTCCAGAAAAATGCGGGCGAGTTAAACTTGTAGTGGTCTACGGAGGTATTGAGAGAACCATCAGGAATTTGTAGGCCGAGTTTCGGATGGATACTTGGACAACAGATTTACTTGAAGCGACGAATTACTCCACAAATGGAGGGTGTGAAGGGCGCTCCATAGCAGATGGCCTTGACCAGGGGTGAAGCTGATGATGTAGGCAGTGACAACGAGGGAGGGTTTTTTGGGGGGTTGAAGCGATGAGTGAGAGTGATGGACTTCGGCGGAAGGGGAATGCTACACAATGGCAATTAGCGGTCTGTTTCTCATGGTAATGTCACCCTCGACAATGGAATTCTTCACTAACCGTGGTTGTCAATGCTACGCCTTTTCATGTTTTTGGCCGTGAAACGTAGAAACCTGGTCCCTAGATGTCTAGATATGTTGACACGACATACGCACACACAATTTGAATAACGACAATTAGAAAGTGGAATATATCCTTGTTCTACATACTGAATAGCTCGAAACCTTCATTCGTCGGTTGACAAGAGAGACCAGGAGTGAGGGATCTGAGAATCGACAATGGTCCCATACCTACATAGAGTCTACCCTGCTCCGGGCCTTCACTCGCCCAATTTGTGCTAAAAGGCATGGCAGATCGAGGGCGTAGATAGGGAGTTTGGCTGTGCGCCGAGTTGCTAACCCAGTTGGCGTGAGAACAGAGGAGCTCGATACAGATCACTCTTGTGCTCCTGGCTACCGCGAATTAGGCATAGATTGAGATTTGTAGCATTCCGTCCACAATGAGGACGATATGAAGGGGTAAAGCGACAATAATCTGAGTCTCGACACAAATTTTGCGAGTATCACTAATCAGGAAATTACAAGCGCGGGGCCTGCGTACATTATCTTATTTGTACGTTGTTGGCCTGGACGCTTTCGTTAGAACTTGCTACGTGCCGTGTGGAATAAGTTGATCGGCAAACATCGCGTTTTTCCGTACGGCATTCCCAAGTTCTCGAAATAATAAACAATACGGGTAGGAGCCTCCGTTGTTTAGCAATACATTTCCACAATCCCTCGGTCTGACACGGGATGTATCACCGTGACGGACCCACACCAATAAACAAATCTCTGGAATCCTGCTCTATCCATCAAGTTTCATAACATAGTGCTTGATATCGCAAAGAAATGAACAGATGCCACATACATAGACAGGAAAACGCTTTCGCCGACCAGGACGAAGAACGGTGGACTGCAGAGCTTGCCCGATTTGTATGCAGCCAGGTCGAGGATCAGCGGTTTACTAAATCTGGAAGGCGCTTGTCCAGGGACATCAGATTATTCAACTCCGCGACTAATTCATTTCTCCGCGCTTTTGGTCTCTCTAACTAAGCGGCGCCCAATCCTCCAGATGCTCTAGGCTCTAGGCATATACAAGGCCGCTGGCAGCTTTCTCAGTTGACTTAGCCATCAAATCATCCTTTTTACCGTGACTGGTCTCGATTCTATCCAGCTACGCATCTAAGCGGAAGGCTTCCAACAGTTAGCGTTTTCCTCACGCGGAGGTACATATCGAGTCCGAATATGGTTGAATATGGCTAATCGAGGTTTCGTATACAGTTTATTGTTTATAACGGAAGTATTGTTGGTTGCCTTGATTCCGTCTGTTGGCTGTTTTAGGAAGGACCGAGGACCACTACATGAATAATGGCAACACAACAGCCGCAACCCTCCAGTTCCAACATGGCACAGGAATCATCCACAAGTTACGTTAATACCACTTTGCGCCTATCGTATAAAGTACCGTTTCTTGTCCGTCTTCGCTCTGCAGTATTCTCTATCGCTCGCTTTCTCAGAATCATGTCCGAAGATACCAATTCGCACCTCTCACCAGAGTTCATCCCTATACGGTCAGGGTATCGTTACATTGACAGCTACCGCGATCGTCTGCGCTCCCTCTACACCGAACCCGAGATGCAGCATCTCAAACACGACCGTTGGAAAATGGCGGAACTTCGAACTTTTAAGGACAAGAAAACCAGGGTCAGACACGAATATCTCATCGCGACCTTTACCGATGGCGCTGAGGGAAAAGTTCATCTCCGTATGGAGCGCCGAATTCAAGATTCGTCGGCCAAGTCCTTTCTCAAAAGTGTAGCCAGCAAAAGCCCTCCTGCCGACTCTAACAGCTGTGAGCAGCAGGCTATTACAGAACAGAATCCAGATCCGTTCACGAAAAGGGCTGTGGACGAAGTATCTTTCTGCCAAGATCCCCAGTTGGAGATGGATAAACGAAACAGGAAGCAAAAGGCTCTCGTGGAACACATCGAGTTCCCGTCCGCTGAGGATCGTATTTCTCTTCCGAAACTAGTCTTGCTGGCCTGCGCTACCAGCGAGCACTCGAAAAAGTACCACCTTACGAAAAAGAATTGTTACTGGTTCTGTTATACGATGGCGGAGGCACTAAAGAAACGCCATTCCCACCAGATGGCACCAATTAAGGGAAGGACGCGACAAGGCACGTGGCGTAGTATCAAGCTCTATGACAATATCAATATCGATGATTTACTTGCCACGGCCGACAAATTAGGGGAGGAGTTTGTCGCACAGGTCCGTTCATCCAATGCGAGATTGACCTTGTTAACGTGATTCAATTCCGCAGATTGAAACTATCATTAATAATCCCAACAACAAACATATTGCAGCAGCCAATCAGCGTGCAGAGGACGAGGCACGCTTGAGGGAGGAAGAGGCACGCTTGAGGGAGGAAGAGGCACGCTTAAGGGGAGAGGCAGAAAGGCGTGCAGAGGAAGCAGAGCGTCGTATCGCGGAGCTCGAGGCGGAACTTGCCCAAGCCAAAGGTAAGACTCTCCCCGACACGGCTTACGCTCTTGCTGATTAACCACGTTCTTTCAACAGCAACCCAATCCTAACCAACGAACAGTGTTGAAACTATCAATCGCTTTTTTACGACTTTCCTTGCGTAGAGGACTCACGACTTGTCTACGACATCCCTCTATAACCTGCAACGTACCTATGCTCTCATACCCATTGCATTCTATTACAAGGATAACGGATGTTACCATAGCTATGGATACTGTTTTTCAGTTATCGTGTTGTTCCCCCGACATACCGCTTGTTTGATCAGAACGAATGTGTCGACTATTGTTACCAGTTGTCTGGTTCGTGCGGTCACATCTGCCATATATCCAAATCTGTCTTGACACATTTTCGGTCGAAGTGATCAGTATCAATGCACAAACGCGCAAAGAGGGGGATTTTATTGTTCACTTATTCAGATTTTGTTCTGTTTCGGGGGCTGCAAACGGCTTCAACGTTACGTACAGGATATTCATCAAACCAAGAATGCAACACCCCACACCTCTACTTCCGAGGTCCAGTGATCCCCAGTCGGACTTCTCAGAAGAAAATGCTAGAACGTCAATATCATGAACGATGGACGAACCAAAAGCATGCGTACCAGGGTGGAACAGCACTGGTGGTACGTAAATCACATTCAACTCGTTGGCAGATGGACACTTGCAAATTGACCAACAAAAGCGGTGTTTTTCGACTCTGCGGATATGCTGTCCACATCATCGACCCAAAAAGTATTTATACGTTGTGGATGACGCGCTGGACTCGGTACACTACCGATTATGGCCCATAATCGACCATTGGCACCTCGACGATGTCAAACTTCCGATAATTGAAAAAAATCATGAGGTTTGCGGGTGGCACGAGGCGCTGGACCGATGTATAGCAAACCTAAAACGACAGCGTCAATGCTATACATTCCAACACCAAACATCTAAAGCAGTAATGCAGTGTGGATCGAATGGAGGTAAACAGAGTACGGAGGCTCCAAACAGTTCAATCACGACATATCATGATATGCCACAATGTGGTCACCAACACGAATATCTCATGGTAACGTGAAACTATATTCCCTTTAAGTGGTAGGCACAGGCATGTGAAACGCGAGACAGTGGTGACTGACTGACATCCTTTCGGAATTTTCTTCACCTAACTTCACTCAGTGCATATAGCCTCTCCTTTACCCCATAGGACCCGCAGTACCACATTCTGTCCGCTGCGGATAGTCGGGCATCATCCGAATCAGATGGCTTCCCATAGGTTATTTGGCGCATGCAACGAGGAACCCAGGGGAGGCGATGGAGTCAGAACGTACAGTCTTTGACGAGTGGCGCTCCCAGATCCGGCGGATGGAGAGCAAAGAAATGGTGAACGCGCCAAAAAAAAAGAAAAGAAGCAGGTAACGACATTGGTTCAAACAGAATTTCCCACACAAAGGGTCGATCAAGAATGAATTTTCTCGTCCTCGTCCTCAGCCGTTACCGCGTCACCATTCGTGCAATGACTTCCTTGGATTGATATGAGTTCCACCAATACACCTTTTAAAAGCACGGTATTAGGCGATATGGTTGAGCTCCCGATCTCAGGAATCCTAGCGTGGACCATGAGAGAAACGTTAATCATTGGTGGCAATTACGTACATCAATGTACCAGTCAATTAGCAACTTTGACTCAAATCCGCCCTCTAGGTTTCTTTGGAGCCAGAATTATAGAGAGAATCCGACTATGACCTCGCTCCTATACGGCTCTGCACCAAATCTCATCTTTGTGTTTGTCAAAAGAGAAATGACAATGGTTTGATGATCCGTTCTCAGTGGGAATATTCATATAGTCGTCAAGTGCCTGAATGTCAAGCCCATATCCGCGTGGCGAAGCCAGGATGGGCATTTCGTCATACGCAGATGTAGTAGTAGCCCGAATATAGCCCACAATTTTGGAAGAACGTATAATTTCTGGAGATTCTCCTTATTTAGATTCTCTTGAGTGGCTAAAGAATGAAGACGTTACCTATCCGCTAGTCACATTCCCTAATTCTTGACACTGATGATCAGGAATGCGGAAAGTCTTGCAAGGATTCCTCAATCACGATGATAGCACCAGACGTGGCAGCAACCCTCAGCTTGGTCATTGTACAATGTCTGTAGGTCCACTGATAGGAATTATGTCACCGAAAGTGCGCAAGGCACTATATGTGTCTGAGTACATATGGTCAATGGTAGAAGAGCAGTCCATTCGAAGTGCCAATAAACTGGAGATAGTTGTGATAAGCTGAATATTTTTGGCCCCACGCGCTCTGGATAAGAGAAGTTCCTCAGGTTGCATGCACGAGGGAGACTACAGGGATTAATCACGTCAAGATAAAATTGTCCGTGAAATGATCTTTGCGCCGCTACCGGGTGGATTCTTCCTTATAGATTCTGCTGCTATAGTGGCTTTCTTGAGCTTCTGTGAATCTTGTTGTCCAAATAGTACCAGGGCTTCTTCGTAGTTCACAACATGGGTTTCTGCCAGCTTCCGCTTGGATATACGAAAAGACGACTCTTCTCATTCAGAACTGGCTCTTCTGGAGCATTTTCTATCATCGGAGGACCATACTTTTCAACGTTTGCACGACAGCACTGAACTTCGTGGCTCTGGACAAACAAGTACAAATAAGCCTCCTGACGGCCGGGGGGTCAGGCGACGTCCATGGGGCAGCATAAATGACCTTTGGGCAGGGCGGTTGTACATTTGGTTATGCAGTTTATCCTAAGAGCAGCAATTTAGGGGGGAAAGAAATTTGAGGGTTAACGGGCGGCTCACCTTGTAACCGAGACCATCCTCCCCCAGCGATCAGCGCCACGGTACTGCCGAGAAATATGGCTCCAGGGGATTGTAGACATTGTCATATTATGTTGTGTATGGAAAGTGGTAGTGAGGATGTCAGGAGAGACATCATTATCCAATTTTATGGGTTGAATCGAGGATGTTGATTTGAAGCGGCAGAAGAGCTTGGAAATGAGCAATTGCCTAGAAAACGGAAGGTACGGAGGTCATTCTGCGGTAGGCAATATTGGACGAGGATGAAGCCGCGGGCGGTGATAGCGAGAGGACGAACGGGGGGTGGACGGAAAGGGGAATGCTGCATGGCAGCTCAAACAGCCCCATTTCTCATGCTAATGACATCCTCGACAATACTATTCTTTACTAGCCGTGGTCGCCAATGCTACGCCCTTTGTTCAGACTACATGATCCTCATTTTTGTACCCGCCAAACCGTGAAACATAGAAACCCGGTCCCTAAATGTCAACCCACCTTTGACCCATCTAGACATGTCCACAAACAACAGACGACAGTGAGAAACGTTGTTCCATTTACTGGATAGCTCAGAACCTTCATTCCCGTTGGGCAGGGCAATGTAGGAGACCAGGGGTAAAAGGATCTGAGAATCTCTGGTCGACAATGACAATGATACCATTAGCGTCCAGCCTGAACCTACACGGCCTCTACCTTTACTCGCCCAATTTGTGCTAAAGGTACCGCAGATCGAGAGGCGTAAAACTGGGGCGTTTGGCTTGATACACAAGGCAGCTGGGCTGTGCAATGTTAATGAGCAATGCGTCGCTCTCCGTTTCTCGCGTGAGAAGTGAGCAGCTCAATACAAGTACTCCTCACTACCGAGAATCATCAGACATAGATTGTAATTCGTAGCATAACGAGGACGATATGAGGGATATGGCGACGATTATTTCAGTCATGACATGATATTTGCGATTATCACTGATCAGGCAATTCCCGGCTCTCTCGAATGCAGACTTGTACGCCGTTGGCCAGGACAATTCAACCAGGGCCCGCTACACGTCGTGTGGAGACGGTCGCATTGCCTTTTTTCTGTACGACGTTCCTGGATTCTCGGAACAATAAATAAAACGGGTCGGGGTATCCGATCACAAGTTTCCCGTTCGAGAAACTATTGTTCAGAGCTATGCATTTGCACAATCCCATTATGTATCGACTCTTTGAAGCGCACCTCACGGACCCACACGAATAAAGAAATCTCCGGGAATCCCGGGTCGACCCGTCCGGTTGCACAACAGAGAACATGACGCTGCGAAGGCACTGGGCAGATGCGGCATGCATAGACAGGAAAAAAGAGCTTTCGTCAACCTGGGTGAAGGATGGCAGCCATAACTTGCCCGATTTGTATGCAGCTTGGTTAAGGATCAACGGCTTACTTAGTTTGGAAGCCGTTTTTAGGGACGTCAAGGCATTATTGAACTCCGCGAACAATTCTCTCCAGCTGCAAACTTTGCATCAGTAAGCAGCGCCCAATCCTCCCCTCGGATGCTCTAGCCACTTACGAGGCTATTATCAACTTGCTCAGTTGATTGGTTCATCAAGGCATCGTTTCCACAGTGACTGGTCTCAATTGTACCCAGCTACACGTCTAAGCGAAAGGCTGCCGACAGTCTTTCGTTTGGCACGTTTAGCACACGCGGAGGTACGGGTCGACTCCTGTTTGGTCGAATATGGCTAATTGGGGTTTCGTATTTTAGTTCTTGTTCTATAGCGAACGTATTGTTGGTTGCCTTGATTCCTTCCGTTAGCCTATTTTGGGAAGGTCCACTACATGAATAATGGCAACACAACCGTCGAGTTCCAACATGGCACAGGAATCTTCCACAAATTACGTTAATACCACCATACTCCTATCATATAAAGTGCCCTTTCCTGTCCGTCTTCGCTCCGCAATATTCACTCTCGCTCGCTTACTCCGAATCATGTCTGAAAGTTCCCAGCCTGATCCTCACACCCGAGTTCGCCCTTATTCGGGGAGGACAGCGCTCCGTTGACACCTACCGCCAATGTCTGTTCTCTCTATACACCAGACCCAAGATGCAGCACCTAATGTTCAATCATTGGGAAATGACCGAACTCCGAACTTACAAGGATAAGAAAACCAAGGTCAAACACGAGTATCTCATTGCCACCTTCACCGACGGCGGCGAAGGAAAAGTTCATCTACGTATGGAACGTCGAATTCAAGACTCGTCGGTCAAGAAAATTGTCACAAGTATAACCAAGAGATCTAATCCTCCTTCCGATTCCGAGGGTGGTGCTCGGCCCGATGACCATGCTTCAGCCTTGATCAAGAAATGGGCTAATGACGATGTAATCCTCTACCCGGATGATCAACTGGTACAAGACGAAAAAGACGATAAACTTCCCGTGGATCACATTTCTTTTCCCAAAGACGATCGTGTAAACCTTCCACAGCTGATCTTGCTTGCCTGCGCAATCAATGAATATTCGACAACATATCATCTTACGCAAAACAATTGTTATTGGTTTTGTTATACGGCTGCGGAAGCACTGAAGGCTCGTCTCCCTCATTTCAATTCGCTTCCGGTACGGGGAAAGGGTCAACAAGGCACGTGGCTTGGGCTACCGACGGGCATGCTCTCTAAAGCAGTCAATATCCCCGAGTTGCTTGTTAAAACCGACGCGATGTATGAAGAGTTCAAGAAAGAGGTGCCGCACGTCCATCTGCTGTGACATTGATCATAGTTAACGCGATCCATTTTTTACAGGTTGATGCGACTATTAATAATCCTGACAATAAGCATACTAAAGAGGCCAGGAAGCTTGCCGCGAAAGAGGGGAAGCGTGCAGATGAAGAGAAGAAGCGTGCAGAGGAAGAGAAGAAACGCGCCGAGGAGGCAGAGGGGCGTGTAGAGGAGGAGAGGAGGCGTGCAGAGAAAGCAGAGCGCCGTATCGCGGAGCTGGAGGCGAAGGTTGCCGCCCAAGCCAAACGTAAGATTCTCGCTAACATGACCTATGCCACCGTCATTAACCACGTTCTTGCACAACTAGTATCGACCTGACTCGCCAACATCGCTAAACCGAACAATTTTCTTTACGCGGAGGACCCATGATGGTCTACGATCATTGCTAATTTCCAACGAACCTCAATGCTTTATACCCATTGCTGTCTATTACAACTTATATCAGAAAGCGGATGTTATCATGGCTATGAATCCTGTTTACGGCTATCGTGTTGTTATCATCGTATTACTCGTTTGATGACAACGAATGCGTCGATTATTGTTACCAGTTGTCTAGTTGCTGCTATATATATACAAATCTGTAATTTTGGACGAGTGACACTCTGCAGGGTGAAGCGATTAGCATCAATGTGGTTGCATACACGAGTAATACAAATGCCAAACGACGAACCTTATTCGGGCACAAGGTCCTGATAGCGATTTGAATGAAGCATGTGTCGCGCTTCTCGATGGTAGATGATCGGACAATATTCGGCCGTTTTCACATTGTGCCTCGTGGACAAGTGCCATACAATATTTGAGTGTGCTTTGCCGGTGGCCGGTGGTTGTTGAGTGGTACATAATTCAATGGCCTGGAAGCTGGATGACTCAGTGTCATCCGACTCGAAGTGTCGGACTTTCATTTGTTGAATTCAACGTATTCCCGCCACCATTCATCGAACATCCATTTGTTCTGTCCCGAACCTGCGAACAACTTCAAAGTTACTTTTGCATAGAAATAGCATTGACGGATATAGCACTCGTGGGTACGTAAAACCGGCCAGGGTTGGAAGAAAAACAAAGGAGACGAAAAAACCAACGGCCAGGTAAACAATTGCGCCACTGCAGGAGTCCGCCTCTTATATGTATGCCCGAGGGGCAGGTGGGCCGAAGAACGAGGGAAAGGGGATGGACCCCTTAGTCTTGATAGCTAATCTTGCCGCGTGGAGAGGCGCTCCTGCAAAGTTACTTGCATGATATTCATCCAAAAGCCAAGATGTCTACCCACACCTCCGCTTCCATTTCAGTCCGACAAGTCTAGTTCAGTGATCCGAGTCGGACTTCTCGGTAGAAGATGCCAGATGTCAAGATCATGCATCAAGAATCAAACTTTAGGGTGACGACGGACGAACTTGAACCCGCGTGCCAACTTCTCGGCAGAAGATGCCAGATGTCAAGATCATGAATTAAACTTTAGGGTGACGACGACGGACGAATTGGACTCTCCATTGAAGCCGCATGCCAGGAACAGGGCTATCTGCACCCTCGCCCATGCATCTCTCCACCTAATAACTTTGCCAAGGTGGGACAGCTCCGGCTGGTACATTTATCTGGCAACTGAGGTCGGATGTAAGTTCTAGTATGCATGTCTGCATTTGCAAATAAGCAAGGTACGAGAGAGAGAGGCTGACATGGGACGCTAGTTTGGTGGGCACCGTTTCTTATCAATGTTCACGTTTAGTTTTTGGCTGAATCTAGATCGACACTTGCAAATTGACGGAAAGCGGTATTCCCCAAGCTCGGAATTCGTACGATGGTTAAAGTTGATGGGCGAGAACTAACAGTTTGGCCCTGCCCCGTTTGGGCATCCTTGGTGGCTGGGATTGGGATTCGGCATTCCAGTACGCCGATCAATTCAAGGTCTGTTCTTTCACGTTGGAGTGGCACGTCGCCTATTCATAACGTTCACCCACGTCATCATAAAGGTTCGAATCAGTCCGCTCGTCGATGCTTAAGTTACCGGTGAGTTCGCCTTTCAACATTCAACATGGAAAACGGGTGTTTCACGCTACGCAAGATCGGGCCAGCCTACAATAACTGTTCCAGAGCGGCTTCTGTGCGTATTGGCTTCTTTTTCATAGTCACAACAATTGGTCTGTCCACGTCTGTTCTCCACTCTCACCTATCGGGTTCTGCAAGTGGCCTGAAATCGCAGGAAGGGCACGATCCGGTTACGTACATGTCGATGCGTTTCTACACTTCTACACGTGGCAACGTGGATGTCAATGTAGTTCCTGACATCGGCTGTCTGCTTCCCGTCCATGTTTATATTCAACTTACAGGGTCCAAGTCATTTGGGAGACCGTTGAGTCTAATCCCGGTAAGAGATGTCACGACAGCGTCTACTAAGTGAAGAACGATTAAGAGCGAGTCGACGAGGATGTTGACAAGTGTGATGTTCCATTCGCTCACCTTGAACGACGAAACACTGTCAATATCAATATGAAAAGGCGGTACCATGCCCCAACTCTAAATCATTTGTAACAGGAAATCTACCAGTGCAACATGTCGCCCGCCGTATGCCGTTCCAGATTCAATGGAGACTTGTTCACCGTTTTCTGCGACGTCCGGACGAGTCGAGTCCTGGAGCGTCGTAATCAAGAATCCCGGCCATCGACTCTCATGTTCAACAAGCGTGGAATTCAGGCAAGATCACGAGCGACGTTGATTCCTACCTTCTTCCCACCTGCAGGGCGTGATTCAACATACATTCTTGTTAGTTTTGAATAAGGTTCTGTTATAAAATGTGATTAAAATCTATGATTGTCAGATCAAAGTACCGTGACAATGGTACGTGGTATATTGGTAAATTAATATTCGTTCACACGAATAATTCTGACCGCAGCTGCCTGGATCCGGTGCATTGCGTTTCCAAAAGACAATTCGTTTGCCTAGTGTTTTGCCGGATAATACGTCCGTGAATGTATTTAAAGGTTTGTCCGAGCACGTGGCAGCTCCCATTTTTTGGTGGCTCCAGAAATCAGTTGTGAGATGGGAAGAAGGGTAGACATTCGCAGATTTGTATAGGACTGTATAGAGAGAGGGTCATGACATAGCATTTCACGGCAGGATGACCCTCCCTGATGTTTTCCGTCTACTATGGTTGCCTTGGATATGTTAGGCATAACCTTATCTATATTTCGTTGTTTTGTCATGGGCCCTGTCGTTGTTTGTCTTATCTGCCTTCCCTTACAGGTGCTGTCTTCGTGCTCATTTTCGCCATTCCTAAACATTATGCGAAAAGGCAATTTGCTGTCAGATGCGGATAGAACCTATGCCATTTAGGCCAAGCTTGGAACCGTGGGGTATAAAACCTTTTCGGTGTATAGCCGCAGACCCCGGGCCGCCAGCACGATTTATTGGTTCCGCAAAGTGGCGTTGTGCTCTTGATTTTACGTCAATGAGGGAAGAATTGGGATTCAGATCTGTTTCGCGTTGCTCTTCACTGTCCATACTCGAATGCGTCCCCAAAAATCGTCTAGCGACGTGATATAACGTGTCAAGTTTAGGTCCAGGAGGGAACGGAATTTGGAACGAAGGAAGTTCCACAAGGTAGCATAGGCCAAGGCGGATATCAGGACGCGTCATGGCTGAGAGCGTCAGTCAGTTGTGATGCAATGGGAATGAGAATGAGGAATGCAGCCAAGTACAAGAACGTGAACGAAAGGGAAAAGAAAGGCTGGGGGAGAGTGCGCGGAACCGAGCGTACTTTGCACGTCCACCATGGTCAAACGGGCGGTGACTCCCAGCTTCACTAAGTATTCCTGCCGCGCAAATGCATCCAAAAGTCATGGCTGATTATGGGCGGGAGATGCGGATACTTTATCAACGCAGGAGGAGGCAAGCGGACCCCGGTTAATGGTGGTGCGATTAACAGTCCTAGTCATCGATGAGCCGATAACGAGTCCTCTGAGCCAACGTTCAACTGTTCACCAGGTTCGATGCGCAGCCTCCAAAGCTAATACACCTCGCCCTAATGCGATGCGCTTCATTCGGCTCTAGGTGCGTTTGGAGAACGCGCTCAGGCAACATAGACTTACTCCAGAAGTGCTCCTGCCTCATTTCGTCAGCGGTGGTGCCTAGATGCCAAACTATGGCTCGAAGGAACTAGCTTCTTTGCATGCTTGGCTGGCCAACTTTGATATTTTCTCATTGGTCTCCGACTTGATACGCGAAACCACAATTCAGGTGTGGCATCATTTCTCGCGGAATAAAATCACCGTCGGACCGTATGGCCTAGGGTAGTATCAACTCCACCTTCACGAGTGCATTCACCAATACACTCAGGGCACCAATGAAGTGACCTTTTTGGCCTTCACGGCAACAGGTGAGAAGAGTACTTACCACGACGTAACGCGATCAATTTCATTTCTAGCGGAGCTTGATGCACCATATGGTCGACTGAGTCAAACATCACTGATTGGCTATATACAGGCAATGAGTGAGCATTGTTCCTTGGATCTTGCCTCAGAGTCAAATATAGATAATTGGAGCTTATTTGACCCGACCTCTCACTCAGGTTCGCGCACTGGGGCACACGGCGCTTTTGAGTCATGTGCGCTCTCCACTGTTTGGACGTTTATGACCGCTCGACGATCAGGACACGTCAGTAGCGCTACTACGGAAAAGCACACCGATCACACCCGGACGCGCACATGGCGAACAAGTGCATGCCCGTACGCAGTAAGTGCACATCAGAATGAAGATCCCGATTATATGCCTCATCGCTTTCACGCCAAGTCAGCCGACTGTCCTATCCCAGATATGGAGAAATTAAGGCTATAGCGTGCATATGGTGAAACGGGTGAGGGGTACGAACAATATGCCATCAAGAGACACGTGTTCGTTCCATGCTATTCATGCAAGGGTTTTCGCATAAGACAGGTCGCCAATCGTGGTTTCAATAGTCCCGTACGAAAATCGGCCCTATTTGTTTTACGTCTTTATCGGATGCAACTCGCATCGTGGACGATTTACTTGCTGTCATGATTAACAGACGGGGAAGCGTGGCTCCTCAGAAACGTGCGACTGCCAGGGGAATCCTGATCCATCGGCTGTTTCAATTCGATATGTGACGTTAACGACAAAACACACGCTCCGACAGCGACAGCTATTTCGGAAGACCACGGCGTGGTGGGCGAGTCCAACTCAGATCAATACAGTTGCAACTCAGTTGTGAGGCGGACCGCAACCTAGATGGATTCCCACTCGAATGATGGGGCTTGGCTGGAGACTCAGAATGAAGCGATTATGCAACCAAATATATCAATCAGTAGGTCTTACCGACCGTCATGTCTTGATTAAATAGGATAGGACACGAACACCAGCCCATAGACACGTCAAATACCGCTAGATGTATTTGGAATCAACGCAGTCGGAGAAGGGTACGCAAACACCGCCTACTAAGTCGGAAAGTGGACAGAAGGCTATGCACTTAGACGCTATGTTTTGGGGTTTCTCTGGACAGCCCCATTTCCCAACGCAGCAGTTTAATATGTCTCTAAAGGCATACCTCTAACGGTTTAAAATAGGTCTTCAGGTTCCAATTATTTTTGGTGCCATGAAGGCAACGTAACAGTACCAAGCCGTGTACTTACGTAACGTGAACTCTCAAGATCTCAAGAGCAGCGCCGAGGTACAAATCTGTCCTTCTCCAAACGTGAGGTCATGAGTCATCCTCCATCATACTCGCATCTCCGCCGTGCCGCGAAGGTGACGCGGAAATTGACTGAGCTGCGCGCCCATTGATCTTGCGCGGTTCGGGGCTGGAACTCTGCCTGATAGATTGAGGAGACGTGTCTCGTGAAGGGGCTGATGATCTCTTTGAACGCGGTGCTGAATTAAAATGGTTACATTTTCGACAGAAATAGTCTGAGTAACATTTGAGGCAATGAAGCAGTTTGAAAAAAGCCGTTGAGGAATACGAACCTGTGTCATCCCACAGGCTTTCTTTCACGAGGCCGTTGTGGGCGCGGCACTTCTCACAAATAAGAGCGTAGCGCGATGTTGGAGCATTCGCGTCATCGTCTCCTAGAACGAAATCGGCAAACTTGTCGTACCATTGCTTTTGAGCGGTGAATGGAGATGGAGGTGCTAAAATAAAATATATCATTTGATGATATCGATGAATATCACCAATGACGTACCTGGAAGATTTGGCTGCTGTCCGAGTTGAAGAGGTGGCCTTGCAGTGACAGGCATTAACTGAGGTCGCTGAGGCGTCGCAGGACTTGAAACGACTCTGTGTCGTAGTGGAGAGGTGATTGGGGTCGCTTCATATTTCATAAGTAACTCCTGGGTCGAGTAATAGTTGCTTTTCTTTTTGATATCTTCCAAAACGCTGCGTTGTTTCTTCAACAGGACTTGAAGCGTTTTCTCTATTCGTAAGAGTCCATTTAAAGTCTGAATGCATGACGGTATTTCTTACCCTCAGCGTCACCTTTTCTTCGATACCATATTTGCACGATGCGTCGGATGAACAGAATTCTATAGCAAAGTCAGGAAGCCAAAGTGAGGATTAAGGTTACTAACATTATTGGCCCGATGATTACTGGGACTGCCTTAACAATCCTCTCCACTTCCGATGGTCGTTGCGTACCATAAATGTGTGGCAATAGCCGCATGTACCACAGCGATATATACGCTCCCCATGCTGCTAATGTGTAAAGCGTGGCAAGCAAAGTCGAACGGCGCTCCCGTAGCCTTATCTCCGACAGTCGCGTCTGCCGATTGTGAACATCGTTTGCGAGTTTAGAAAGAATCGTTTCATAGTCGCCTTCTTCTTTCTATGGAGCGCTGTATTTTCAGTAGTTTGATATATTCCGTATTAGCTTCACGTACCGACTTGAATAATCTCTTCAGGAAGGACATGGTGAGATAAAGGCTCGAGAGTCAAAGAACGTATAGTGATGAGGTCAATGGACAATACGGCGTTACTGACGTGTTAGCTCTGAGTCACGTGAGTCTTGTCACACCGACAAGTTACTCACGCATGCATGTCATGCATGACTTTGGCACGTTGAAAGTGTGAAGGGTCAAATAATTTCTGTGATATGATGACAACATTCTATGCGGCGGTTGTTATTTACAAATAATAGGCCGTTTGTGTATCTGGAATGACCGATGAACATCCTCGGTAAATGACACAACATCGGAAGCTTTACGTCTACCTATCTTTGCACTGACAGTTGCTGACGTTCTCCTTGATGGGGCGTGTCACTACCTGGTTTGTACTAATGATAGGATCGGTTGGTAGCGTTTCCCAGCCATGGCGCAGCCATCGTACATAGTCATATTGGTTGCTGCAGCAGAAGAGCGAGTCAAACGGCGTACGCAGCTGCCAAAAGCCATGAACAGGTATCAAAATAGTGTTTCAAAGTTCGGGGTCTCATGGGTCAAATTGTGGTTCCGTGGACAACTCATTCCGACTCCGTCCCTAGCCCCAAGGTACACAGTCACCGGTCACGGGTGCTCCAAATTCCTGGTCAGAGAAATCCTAGTCCCGGCTTCACGATTGGGCCCTGACGACATTCTACGGCGAACATCGGTGGGAGAATTCAGTGCAGAAAGGGTGTATTTGCTGTGGTAAAGGTGGGAAATCAATCAGATCTATGCACGCTAATCCCCCTTGAGGGCTGCACAGCATTGGTGTCAGCGCATGTTGCCACTAACATGAACTTACCTAAATGAGCAGTCGCGCGTTCCGTACGAAGTCGGTTCCATACTGCAGTCCACCCCTTACGTCAAGAAAGTGCTGACTCATTTGTCTTCGTGTTCCATTGCATTTTATTAACTCTGACCTGCGTGTCTCAAAAGGTTT
Organism: Amanita exitialis; assembly: GCA_023014455.1. Taxonomy (NCBI): domain Eukaryota; kingdom Fungi; phylum Basidiomycota; class Agaricomycetes; order Agaricales; family Amanitaceae; genus Amanita; species Amanita exitialis. Next base: position 200,715 of record JAEBUR010000004.1, on the reverse strand, counting down.
TCGGTATACGTGCACGAGAATGTAGGGAATTCCCGTTGATAGGTACCGCATTCCATAATTTCTCTGCACATCTCCGGGTATTTATGAATTCAGGGATTTTTCCATACTTACCCTAAGGATGAAGTCACCCTCGCTACCGAGATCAGATCATTGTGTCCAGACGTGGGATCTCAAGATCTCACAGCTAGTTCGTTCAATCGGAACTCAGCTCATCTTAATCTTCGCCTTGCCCTTTCTTGTGTAATGACCATCCTGTCAACACAGGTTTTTCGTCAACACTCGCTGACCTGTTTCTGACGAGCTTTAAAAAGCCGAGGCTACTTTCGCCAACCCCACTCAACTTCCCCATGACACAACGCAGTGCATACTTCCAAACCAGCCTCGGAGGGCAAGCCAGCCCTGCTTCTCCATATCATCCGTCTGCTTATAGCCAGTCGCGTCGTTCACCGCACGAATCGCCATCATCGATGAATTACTCAGGAATAGGCGGCTACGGAACTTCTGGTACGTCCTTTTTTATCTTGTAGACCCACCGGGTTCTTGACGAGCGTTTCTTCGTAGGAGTAGGCGAGGCTCACGAAGTTGCCATTTCTCAAAGATCTCGCGCATCCCTTGGACAGACACATCATTCTAATCTTCCGGCCGACTATCCGAGGACCCACCACCAGTTTTCGCACTCTGCTCCAGCACCATGGGATGGGCAAGCGTCACAGCCGTATGGATATGCACACATGTCTTCTTCATCCTACGCGGGTCAGGGGCAGTCGTGGCCCGTGGACCAAACTCCTCAACATATAAGCCACCACAGCTATTACCAAAGAAGCGATTTCCATGACCAAGGTACACAGTACATGAGCATGGTTGGCGTTGCAAATGGCGGCATGCCACGCGGAACAGCACCACATGTTGCCACATCGCCAATGTTACCTGGGAGCCATTCGCCTCCGCATTGGTCTGGGCCCTCCGACGCCACGTCTGATCATCATCCTCAATCTCTCTACGTGTTCAATATGCGAGACAGTGACCATCACGCCCGACCATCGCCGGAAATAGCTGTCAGCGGTTATCCCTTCTCCTCGGCACCCTCTCCGTCCTCGTCACCGTCCCCTTCTCGGGTTGTAGAAATGCCATCAAATCCCGGACCTCGCAGAGCAAGTATTGACGCTTCAACTAATGTAAAGCAGTGTTCTCATTGTCGAGCTACTTCAACACCGCTCTGGAGGCGTAATCCGATGAATATGCAACCGCTGTGCAATGCGTGCGGGCTGTACCTCCAACAACGAAATAAGCTTCGACCACAGGAGCTCATCGATGCGAGTATTGAAGACGACGAGAGCACGGACGAGTCGGATCTAGATCCTTCTGCGCCAAGGTGTAGCCATTGCCAGACACATGTTACTTCGGTCTGGAGACGAAGTAAAACGGGCGAGCAGCTCTGCAATGCGTGTGGCGTGTACTTGAGGTTACGAGGCAAGCCGCGCCCTCTTAATCTGAAACAAAAGAAGATCAAACCACGTCCTCATTCGTCGAAGAATGCGGGGAAGTGAGGTTTTATGAGTACGGTAGAGGGTTTTTGTTCATTTGTTCTATTGCTACGACCTTCGGCTTTCAACAAGATACATATGTTATGTGTTCATCAACTATTCACATTATATTAATTCGTTATCATTTGGTCCTTCCGTACCAGGGACTTCTGTACATTACAGCAATGGATATTTATTCAATACAGCCTCTAACTTTCGATTGCCACAAACTGTGAGAGAAAGTGTGGAACACTGTCATCGCTTCACAGCTTGGCACCCGGAGCCTCGGACTGTAAGTGATTAATTAGAACTCGGAATACATTTCTGCAATCGGTTGAGCGCCGACTGCGGATAACTACAATCAGATCGACTTGCCTCGTACCTAAGTCGCCGTCAGGGGTAGCGCCGAAGGGACATTGACTGATGGGCATTGAACTCAATTCAAGCGAGGGATCGACAAAAAGAGATGTAATCGCCCCCGAACTCTTCAATTTCAATTTTCCCATGAGTGAGAGCAGTCCTTGCATACCTGTTAAAGAATGCATGAGAATAGAAGCGTCGTTGGCGTGGGTTAGTGTCATCAAAAGTTGGACGTGCACTTGATGCTGTTTCGTCCGTCTCGGTGTAGTCCGGGTTTGCCGTACAGAGAGCTGTACTTGGCTGCGTTTCAACTACACTAAGTAGTAGAGTGGATTGATATATTATGGCGGGCAACTGGGGCTGTGCCATTGCCATTTAAGTCGTCCTAGGCTCGCTCCATTGAGGCTAATTGTTGAACGAAGAACCTGAAACGCTTCACAGTGACCTGTGCTCGTTGCCACTTTCCGTGCCGGCAGTTGTTTGTTTGGCAACACATTCTGGTTCAAACACCAACCTCCACGTGTGCAATGGCTTGGGTTCTCGACTACCTCTGCTGCCTCGGATGTGCAAAACACTACGATGAGGAACAGGACGTAGAGGACGAAACGACACATCTGATACCTCAGGCACCGGACGACGACTTGTGAGCTTACGGCCTGTGGCATCCATGAAAAGCTAAATGCTGTACAATCCAGGTTCGAGGCATCGTTGCTACACCAACGGAAGCTGGATGAACGTCTAGGGAGCATCATACGGTCCAAGGAAGTGTACGTCGCATCATAGAACAGCCTCACCGGATCTAACAATACATACAGGAAGATGGTGAACGTCACTTCCCACCTGCCTTTCAACCTCCACAATAGGGTATTGCCAGACGACTCGCTTGCAAATTCCCGTTCAGGATCAAGATCCATAGACATATACCACTCTCACGGTTACGAAGACGACTTGAATGACCGGCTACGACAGCGACGTCGTTCTTCCCAAGGACGGTATCGAACTGGGTCCCGATCCCGTCCTCCAAGTGTTTACGACCACCAACGAAACTATAGTCGTCCATCCTCACCAGACTCTGTCTACCGAGAATCAATCCGTCGAGAACCAATATTCAATCTGCGACTAGTTGGTTACAACCCGGCCGATCGCGGACGGAGTATGCTGTCTTCCAAAAATTCTGATACCGCACAAGAAAAATCTCCAGATTCCGAGTTCGGTTCTTCGGCTAGTCCTGATATCCAAACATCCGTATGTTAACTTTAACATGTAAATCTTCATTGGGCTCAATGTCTTATCGATTTCGCAGGTGGAATCCCATCTGCAACTCCGAGGTGCAGAGCTGATATGTACGAGCTGGGGGGACTGATGCCAGCGAGATTTTCACTTTGACGTTGTCGTTTACCTGTCTATCATTACATCTGATAACAGTGAGATTGATTGTCCCTCACACGTGGCAAATGTTCCTGTGAACAATGTCGCGTTGCATCAATGCTTTGACAATCAATGAATTCCCCATGTATTTTGATATTATTCAATCCTCCATTGTATTGGTATGTCGTCAGGGTTGAAAAATCTATACTATAAATAATGTGCCAATGGTACCATCAAGAGCAAAAACGTGATCGAAATTCTATTGCTTGAATGTGTTCCACGCGTCGTTCAAGGTACCGAATACACCATTTGCGAACATCCTTTGCTCCACCGTCGAATTCGTGGGACTAAGCTAAGTTCACGGTGTTATTATCCAGGCAATTGGCACGAAATACAAGCACTACCTTGTCTGGATGAAGTTTCGCAATTGTTTTGGTGTACCTGATCTTGACTTGGCCGGGAGACACCAATTCGGCCATTCCCACCTTCTGTAGCCCCAGCTCAGGCCACAAAACAAGATCCAGGCTGGCAAGTAAGGCTCGGATGTTGGCTTCTTTCCCAGACTTCCATGCCATGATTTTCGCATCGACGGCATCTTTGAGTTCATGTCGGATTTGGTCTTCTGCTTCCGCCGCATCATTCGCCGATCGTAGTTTGGCAAGTGCCTCGGATGGTCGCACAGGGACCATGGATGCTGGCGGTTTTACCGACCGTAGTTTAGCTTTGCTGGGAGCATCTGCCAGCTGTACCCCGGATGAGGACGACGTCGCTTGGACCATTCGTCTACATCGTCCCGCTCCTCTTACCGCCTCATTACGAATGCTTGGTTTCGCCCATTCCTTTGCAGCAAGTGCTTCCCAATCTTTCCCCGCCTCTTGCCATTTCTCGCGCCCCTCTAACGCCTCGGCGCGCCGCTTTAATGCTTTCACAAGGCCATCGGCAAGCTCAACATTGGCCCCTTCCTCCGCGCGTGAGACCTTGAGTTCACGTGCAGGGTGATACCCTGAGCCAATAATATCGACGGCGGAAGTGGCATCTTCCACCGCACCGGGATAGTCGCCGGTTTTCAGTCGTGTGAGCGCGCGGTTATTGTACAGCGGCACGAGTAGTAGATGAGATTGGGCAAGGACGGAAATGGCAGCAGAGTATGCGGCCTCCGCTTCGCTGTATTGGCCAAGCTTGAATTTTTCGGCCCCTCGGTCCTTATGCTTCGCCGATATGGAAATAGCAGATTGGGAAGCTGTCACGATATTCGCACGAGGTGCCGCTCGAATAGGCGAGGAAGGGCGCGGCGTTCCTGTCCTGGTTGTACTTCCCGCTTTAGGCGATGAGTCGAGAGAATCGGAATGAGGCTTAGTTTTCGGTTTTCCACGTCGCCAAGGTGAAACATAAACCGTTGGCTCGTTCGAGAATAGGTCGGCTTCACCGGTGGTAGTAGTGGCTCGTTCGGGCGAGGGTCGAGAGGAACTAGTGCCAGCTTGTGGGTTCCGCCGATGATGGCTATCCGATTCGTCCCTATATGTGCCCTGGCTCACTTTCATTTCATTTTCGTCATGATCCCCGCTCATCAATTCCATCATCCACTTCGGCCGGCCCGGCAGGCTGCTTGTTGGCTTCTTCGCAGCGATGCCAGCTCCAGCAGCCCGCTCTTCGTACGCTTTCTGCATTCGTTCCCTTCCTTCCCGCCAAAATATGCTTGCCTTGTTGAGCATGTTTAGTCCAATCTCGCCTGCCTGAGCAATTAGCTTATCAGCTTGCTCTTGAATATTGCTCTCGTGCTGTTCACTGTCGCGTTGTAAACTAGATGATCGACTGTTTTCTCCCATACGATCTCTGCGGCCGCGGGAAAGCGCGGCCGTGAGAGCGGGCGACTGACGTCGTGGCGAGGGAGGGTGGGAGGACGAAGTGGCACCATTTGAAAGGAGTGTTTCAAGTGCTGCTTGAACATCCAACCCAGTATCTGTAGCGGCAAGCGCTACACGTGCCTGTTGCACGGAGAAACCCATCTCGACTATTTGCCCGAGAACATGCGGTGGTGGGCTCACTGGCCTTGAGCCGCCCTGAGTATTCTCGCGTGCAACTTGAGTCATATCCTACTTCGCGTGAGAAGACAATTGATTTGGCACATGAAGATCACGCACGTTCTGAGGCCGTGAGATCGAATCAATGGGCTTTCCCAGATCGCCCAGAATATCGTCCTCGTCCTCGGCATCGTGACTTAGCAAAGCGTCGTTTTGGTCACCTGTCCCGACTTTCCCGGAAATGATGGCTGTTTGCGATGGCAGACCGTCGGTTGTCATCACATCGTCCAAGTCCCAAAGTGTCCGCGGTTGTAGATGTGACGTTGAGGATTTTGTTTTGATGGCAGAGTTATTGGGTGGGTTTGCAAAGTCGTTAAACCCCCAATCATCGTCCGTCGTATGTGGCTTCGTTTCCGTTGGTTTCATCGCCTCTTGCGGTTGTGATAAAGATCCCAAACCCCAATCATCGTTATCTAGAGTAGAATCTAAGGCGTTATTCGTAGTGCTAGGCTGCGTAGAGGGCGGGAATGCTGAACCGGCAAGTGAATCTAGACCCTGCCATGCAGATGCGTCTGATCTTGTTGCCTCCTGTTTCTTCAGTTGAGCCTCTAACCTCTGCTGCTCGGCTTGCGCCGCTCGTTCAGCCATAGTCATCCGGGAATTCCTTGCATTCGCTGCGATGGATCCGCCCAAAAGGTCCCCAAAAGCGTCGCCGCCGTTCGGAGCCTTGGCAGCCGGCGCTCGTGCCTGAGAAGGTGTCGCTTTCATTGGCACATTTTGCCGTGAGGTAAGCTGTGTGTTGAGCGAGGATGACGATGAGTTGCTAGATGCCAATAGAGAGAAAACATCCTGCGTTTTTCGTGTACCGCTGCCTGCGGCCTGCGAAGGAGCAGCTACTGATCCTCCTAGTGTTCTGGGAGCAACTGGCTTAGATTGTGCTGAGGAATTCCAGAGGTCAGCAAAAGCATCGGACATGTTCAAAAGCACCGGGAAGTCAAAGATTTGCTATAGAACGTCGTCACCGCGAGTGATGTGTTCGTCGCTGTCCACGCTGATGAGCAATTCGTTACGTAAGCTGAAATTACCGATCCAAAATATCGCTGAGAATTATTTCTTCCGACCGCTCATGATAAAACGGATTTTAAAGGCAGGGTAAGAACAACAGTGTTGAATTTGCTTGTTCGATTGGCAGGTGTCATGTCGATCTAGCAGTTTGTCTTGCACCTCACATCTGCATTTGGAACATCCAAGGTAGATCCAAACGCCTGGTTGATCCCATAGCCAGAACGGGCTGAAAACACAAAGATCTGTTCATTCCAAGGGACCGCAACCAACTGTCACAGTGCGGCAAAGGATGGTTGTGTTCGTCGAATCTCTCTGCCCTTACGGAGCGTAATGTAAGAGGACAAATATCCGCTATCAAAATCACAGCCGGCTGTACTACAAAATTGCTGTCAACGGCATCATCATATACCTGCCTCGGCGCCATATCATACTCATCGTCTCACAGCCTCTAGAAGATCTTTCGATACCCCTTCCTCTAGCCCAAGCCGTCTACGTGTGGTTTGATGCGCTGCTAGTTTACCTTTCTGGTCTTGGATACCAGGTGACGGAAAGCCTAATGCGAGGTAGGGAATGTTCCACATGGAAACTATGTGACACCAAGCAAGTCGATAAAGAGATAGCAGAAAAGATAAATGCGTACTGGAGAATATATTTTCAGACACAGATGCTGGTAGGGATTTGGTCCGCTGCGGCTGGCCATGCGACGATTGTTGGTCTACGCGCATTGCACGGTTGAGAAAAAGCAAAAGTCAAAACAGCTGAGAAAGTTTGTAGATCCATTTGAGGCACTTGATGAAGACTTCCGTTACCATTTTTCTCGTATTGGGGGAACGTTTAGAGATGATTTCTTGTCTTCTGGATGTCCGTCATGACGATAGATTGATCACGAGCCAGAAATTCAGATTCAGTCACACCAACCGCATTCATTAGCAGGTGACGTCGCCGATCGCTTGGAGAGGCACTGATGCTATTGAGAACTCTTCCCGCTTTGAAGTTATACGTGACGTGTAACGTATCGCGACAGTGAGTCTTGACAGGAATCAATCTGCTTGTAGCCTTTCACTAGTCACTCCTTGGCGTCATATCTTCTGGAAGATACCAGTTGGTGACCACAACTGGGAGGATGTAAATGGGCTAAATATCATATTGGAACGCCTTACGTGCGTTTCTTTGCATGCGGGAGACCTGCAGTGGTTTACTGTTTGCATGGTCGAGTGGTGTGCCATTCGTTCGCTGGACTGTACCTGTATCCAAAAAGCTATCCACCGCTTGAGAAAGGAGATCTGGGAGAGGACAGGAACAAGGTCAAGTTTTGAATTCGTGCAGCCGCGGCATCTGGCAGGTCTTATCAGACAACGCCAGATGCGTTACGTAATTTTAGTAAGTTGTAATTACGGATCCGAAATGCCGAAACGGGCTCCGTCGGAGAAGTTCGTGGAATGTTTCTTCGCCTGTCCAACATACAACGGACTTTGAAGACAAGGCTTCCATGCAGACTCTCCTAGTACAAAAGCCACTGTAGGTGACAAACCATATTACCTCACGACGCCCATTTTTTATCCAAATGCCGGTAAGAAAAAAAAAACAATGTTGGATTTCCGCATTCGCTCGAGACTGACACGTTTGCCATAGCACCCCACATCGGGCATTTGTACACTCTTGTGGTGGGAGATATTCATGCTAGATTTAAACGCTTGCTCGATCCCAAAAGACCTGTCCTCTTCCTCGCCGGCACGGATGAACACGGGTTGAAAATCCAAAGAGCCGCACATGCCAAGGGATTGCAACCAAAAGAGTTCTGCGACCAACTCAGTGCCAGATTCCGTGTGTGTTCGTATTCTGTTATGCCCGACATCCCAATTTTAATGCCACAACTATAGAAACTGGCTGAACATGCGCAGATAAGCCATACATGTTTTATGCGGACGTCGAGCGAAGGGCATCACAATGCAGGTGAAGGATGTTTGGGTTCGTTATTCTACCTTCCCTTTTCGTCAACTTACGGAGCCATAATGTCAGCGAAAACTCGATTCTCAAGGCCTAATTTACAAGGGGAATTATTCAGGCTGGTACTCCGTGACGGACGAGTGCTTTTATACCGACTCCCAGGTTTCCAAAATATCTGAAAACGGATCGTCGAATACGATATCCCTTGAAACAGGATCATCCGTAGAATGGCAAGAGGAGACGAATTATATGTTCCGCCTTTCACAGTTACAGCCGGCTTTGCTAGATCACTACAAAACTGCTGCCAGTGGCAGTATTATATTCCCTCCACATCACCAAAGCCATATTGCAGACATTCTCTCACAGCCTCTCGAGGATCTTTCAATATCTCGCCCTCGGTCAAGACTGTCGTGGGGAGTTCCTGTCCCTACAGACCCCGACCAAACCGTCTACGTGTGGTTTGACGCCCTGCTCGTTTACCTTTCCGGACTTGGATACCCATGGAAGGCCATAGCCGACCAGCCACCCGTGGCTACCGGTTGGCCGGTCGATCTGCAGGTGATCGGGAAAGATATTCTTCGGTATGTACATCTGTTCATCCCTCTTCATCAAACTCATGCATGTTGCACAGTTTCCATGCAATATATTTCCCTGCGATGCTCCTCGCTTTAGGGTTGCCGTTACCTCGACGATTGTTGGCCCACGCGCATTGGACAGTCGAGCAGAAGAAAATGTCGAAGTCGCTCGGAAACGTTGTAGATCCATTCGAGGCTATTGATGAATATGGCGTAGACGTTGTTCGGTACTATCTGGCTCGTATTGGGGGAAGGTTTAGAGATGACATCGGTATGTTCGTTTCTCGTGTTCTGGAAGCATATCTCAATGTCCATCATGACGATAGATTGGTCCAAAGTCCAATTAAACAAGCATTCTAAAGAAATTCAATCCCTCCTCGGCAACTTCCTGTTGCGTATTACTTCCAACCGCATTAAGGATGCCATGACCGGCGCGTCTGATCTTACACTTGAGGACGTGTCGCGGGAAACGACTTCTCCAAATGCATCTGTCATCGGAGCCCTACACTCATTGGCAGATGATGTTGGCAGTCGCTTGGAGCAGATGGAAGTCGCTGACGCTATTGAACAAATCGTAGATATTCTGCGTCAGGCAAGTTACGCCATTATCTTACACGGTGCAAGGTTCTAATTAATAACTCACAGGCTAACAAAGCCATTACAGACATCGCGCCCTTGGAAACTGGGTACAGCTCCAGAGGTCGCATACGCGTCGTACATGACGTCAATCGAAACATTGCGAGTAGCAGGAATTTGCTTGCAGCCTTTCGCTCCTAGCGTGGCGTGGCGTCTTCTGGAAGTGTTAAATATACCGGCTGGAGAACGCAACTGGGAGAATGCAAGAGTGATTAGAAGTCGTGTCGGCATGGTTGAAGGTGTTAAACTATTCTGATTTCATCTCAACTTGACCATATAAAATGGGCGGTAGTTTGAACTGCTGTCCTCACTGGGTATCAATTATATTAATAGCTTAGGACAAATCCAAACGTCTTGAGAATAGGAACAATTGGATTCATACGTCGTGAAAGTCAATAGAAATACTAGTTGCAATGTGACGTACATATACTACTGTGAAAGATATTCAAATGTTTCTGTTACTCCAACTCCATTTTGTACTTTTGGTAGATTACTAACCGTCTTGCGGCAAGAATCCTGTATATCACAAGATCATATACCCGCCTGGAGCTGGGTCCTGCGGCAGCCGGTTGTCCGTTCCGCTTGGCGGTTTCGATTTGTGAGCATCTCCATCGCTAAGTTTAGCATCTTTATGTCTCTCAGCAAAAACCAAAGAGATGAAGAAGATGGACTCACACCATGTATGCGCACAGCTGAAGGAAAAATGGGTGTATGTACTAACGTAGTGGTTTTATTGTATGATGATTGATGTAATAGACCACCAGACTCCCATCTCGCGTTCTGACCGAGTCGATAATGTCTCCCTGCCCTGAGAAATCAAGACGAGGCTAGGTGGCTATCGACGTCTGGTTAAGGATGAAAATCATGTAGTTGAGTTTCTTGGGCGCCAAACTGAGGGCATGTCCATCTCGGCGTCATTCCAGCCGTCTAGTTGTCGCCGTCCAATCGAGCCGATCGAGGTTCCGATTGTCCATTGAAGATACTTGCGGAGATGTTATGCCGAAACAACCACGCGAATGTCGTATGTCAAGGATCGAGGTTGGTTCCACTCCCGATAAAGGACCGTTTCCGTCAAGGAGGCTGCATTCTAATTAATCATGAAACTATTGCCCCAATGAAATACCATTGGGGATTGAAGCAGGGATTTCTAAGAGGGTTTGAGGTCTTGCTAAATGGCGGAGATCATGATTGTGACACGTGTCGCGGTTGCGACTTAGATGCCCCACTGAGACTGAGCGAGCGGCCAAACCCTCGTCTTGCAGCGATATGTACTTGACGAGTTTCACCAGATGTATTTACATCCGAAACGCCCATTTGCTAGTCAATCTCAACCAAAATTCTATTCCTCAGTCCACGGTGGATGTGAACTGTATCGATAACGTACGTGTATCTTAGATGGATGAACTAGAAGACGTCTATGACTATTTGCTTCGGCGGACATCAAGAATCGCCAACCTTGATTGTACTTAGTCGTACGGCATTCAATGGCGTATTATTACACTGCCTGTTACTGTCGTCACCTCTAAGTTTACATCGAGAATCCATGTGCTAGCGAACCTCCGATGCTCATAATACGGCCTCCGCGCTTTGGATTTCCAACTGATAAATCATAGCAATTACTGAATGATTATCCATGTCAATTGCTGACATACATATGCAGGTCAGAACAATCCACAAAGTGACCACTAGTATCAACTCACATGCTATCATGACCCGATTGTTACTGACGACAAATCATGATTTGACGGAGTTTGTCGATGGACATTTTCCGCGCCGGCAGGTGTGACATCCGTGACACCTAGCCTTTCGTTTTGACCACCACACGCGACACGCGCACATAATTGCAGCTATTGGTAACTCTCATCTTCGTCGGAGTAGGCTCAGATGCTAATTGCTTTCCATATGCACGTGCATCCACTTCCAGATAATGACAAGAAAACCAGAAATGTCTCCTCATTTGACCACAAATGTGGGCTTCCTTCCCGGTGCTCATGGATTTGTTGTGGAACATGGAGAGTTTGTAGAGGTTCATGGGAATCTAGTATGCTCTTGTTTTACCTGTGTGAACTATGTAATGATCATTATACTCAGGTTAACAACTATTACAACAATATAGCACCTGCTTCAACTCTACCAGCTCTATCACCTATGACATGTTCTAGTCCTATGTTCATAGGTCGTGATGAGTACCTCCATAAGTTGAAGGGATTTTTCAACCATGATGCAGAAGGGCAGAGGAAATCATTTCTCTTGTATGGCATGGGAGGCATTGGCAAAACCCAGATCTGCCTTAAATTTATTGAGCAGAATACCAAATTGTAAGTCTATAATTATGCTTGGACATTCTTGTTAGCTGACCACCCCAGGTTTTCTGATATCTTCTGGATTGATGCTTCTTCTCAGGATACCATTTGCCTTGCACTGGAGCAGATTGCCCATGCACATACTCTCACATCTAGTACAGCAGATTCAGCTACATTGGCTCTCAGCTGGATCTCTCGAAGAGTTAACTGGCTTGTTGTATATGATAGTGCAGATGGAGGATATCAAATTGTTGAAAAATACCTCCCACCAGGAAACACTGGCAATGTTTTGATAACAAGCAGGAATCTTGCTTTGCAGAGAATTGCTTTGACAAAGAATTCATTAGAAGTGGTTGATATGGCAGAGGAAGAGGCTGTCACATTACTCTTGGAGTCAGCCTCACTGGATGGTTCATCTGAGTATCTCAGGCTCTTGGGGAGGCAGCTTGTTTTTAAAATAGGTGGCATTCCACTTGCAATTGATCAAGCTGGATCATACATCCAGTCATGTGGTTGTAGTATTGAAGATTATCTGGAGATATATACAACACACCACAAGAAATTGATGTCTAGTGCTGAATTCAAGGGTGCATCCAACTATGGAAATTCAACATATGAAACATGGGAAGTATCCATGCAGGAGATTGAGAGTAGAGCTGCAAGGCAAGATGATTCCAAAACAGTTGCATCACAGGGTGCTATCACTTTGATGAAGATTTTTGCCTTTTTACATCATGCCAACATACCACAAGAGTTGTTCAAGAATGCTGCTGAAAATTATGTGATGAGGGTCTTGCAGAAGAAGACAAAGGCTCCTGCTTCAGCAAAGCTTTCCTTTCTATATCATGCCAAGATCCCAAAATTGTTCAGGAATACTCTATCAAAAAGCACAAAATACTCTCTCCAGCAGTCAGTCACATTACTGGATTATGATACTTTGTTTTTGGATGAAGAGGGAAAATGGGATAGCACACACTTCATGGCTGGCATTCAGATACTTGTTACCTTTTCTCTGATAAAGGCCAATGGTAACTTGTATTCAATGCATCCATTAGTTCAATCATGGAGCAGGGATAGAATACCAATAGCAGAAACTGCTATCCTGTACCAGAAAACAAGGGCATTGTTGTCCTGTTCAGTAAAGTTTGATTATGACCTAGACAACCATGCCTTCTATCAGCTGCTTGCTCCACACATCAAATCAAATGATCAATACAGAGATGACACAAACATGGAACCTGTGTATTATGATGATGAGCATGAGCAATTTTCATGTGTCTTTTATGTGATTGGAAATTGGAATGATGCAGAAAAATTGGGGGTGAATATGATGAAGGCAAGGAAAGCAAAGCTTGGATCACACCACCCAGACACGCTCACCAGCATGGCCAATTTGGCAATCACATACAGGTGTCAGGGCAGGTGGAATGAGGCTGAGAAGCTGGAGCTTGATGTAATGAAGGCAAGAACAGCAAAGCTTGGACCAGACCACCCAGACACCCTTGCCAGCATGTCCAATCTGGCAAACACATTCTGGCATCAGGGAAGGTGGAATGAAGCAGAGAAGCTGCAGCTGGATGTGATGAAGGCAACAACAGAAGAGCTTGGACCAGACCACCCAGACACTCTCACCAGCATGGCCAATTTGGCAAGCACATACTGGCATCAGGGAAGGTGGAATGAAGCAGAGAAGATGGAGCTGGATGTGATGAAGGCAAGAACAGCAACACTTGGACCAGACCACCCAGACACACTCTCAAGCATGGCCAATTTAGGAGTCACATATATATCTCAGAAAAAGTTGAATGAAGCAGAGATACTTGAGCTGGATGTGATGAAGGGAAGAATAGCAAAGCTTGGACCAGACCACCCACACACTCTCACCACCATGGCCAATTTGGCAAGCACATACCGACACCAGGGGAGGTGGAATGAAGCAGAGAATCTGCAGCTGGATGTGATGAAGGCAAGAACAGGAAAGCTTGGGCCAGACCACCCACACACTCTTTCCAGCATGGCTGACTTGGCAAGCATATACTGGCATCAGGGAAAGTGGAATGAAGCAGAGAAGCTGCAGCTGGATGCAATGAAGGCAAGAATAGCAAAGATTGGACCTGAACACCCAGACACTCTTGCCAGCATGGCCAATTTGGCAAGTACATACCAACATCAGGGAAGGTGGAATGAAGCAGAGAACCTGGAGCTTGATGTCATCAAGGCAAGAACAGTAAAGCTTGGACCAAACCATGCAGCCACTCTCTGCAGCATGGCCAGTTTGTCAAGCATATACTGGCATCAGGGAAGGTGGAATGAAGCAGAGAAGCTGCAGCTGGATGTTATGAAGGCAAGAACAGAAAAGCTTGGACAAGACCACCCAGATACTCTTTCCAGCATGGCCAACTTGGCAAACACATACCAGCATCAGGGAAGGCAGAATGAAGCAGAGAAGCTGCAGCTAGATGTGATGAAGGCAAGAACAGCAACACTTGGGCTGAACCATGCAGACACTCTCACCAGCATGGCCAATTTGGCAAGAACATACCAGCATCAGGCAAAGTGGAATGATGCAGAGAAGCTGGAGTGTGAAGTGATGAAGGCAAGAACAACAAAACTTGGACCAGACCACCCAGACACACTCACCAGCATGGCCAATTTGGCAAACACACACCAGTATCAGGGAAGGTGGAATGAAGCAGAGAAGCTGCAGCTGGAGGTGATGAAGGCAAGAACAGCAAAGCTTGGACTGGAACACCCAGACACTCTCATCTGTATAGCAGATTTGGGAGTCACATATATGTCTCAGGGAAAGTGGAGTGATGCTCAGCCTCTGCTATCCAATGCTGTCAAATCCATGCAGATGTACATGGGACCTCAGCACCCAAGCACTCTGAAATTTATGCCATACTTGGATAAATTGCACAAGCAGATCCAGGATGGGGACTAGTGGCCTTCAGGAAACAGGTGAGTGATAGGTGTTTGTTTGCATCAGAAGAATGCTTATATTTGTGTATTTAGATGTAGCTGGGGATACAGATAAGGGGTAAGGAGATGGTCTGAGTCAAATAAATCCATACACTTTAGTGTAGCACTATGTCAGTACTTTCCCCTCCCACCCTGGTATGAGTAGAATGCAAGTAGAATGCAAGGAATCTGAGTAGAGTCCCAACATGGGTTAGGAATCCCTAGGATTCTGAGTACACTTCTAGTCCAAATTCCTAATAGATTCCTAGTAAAGTTGATTCATACTGAATTCCCACTCATATTGTTATATGTTTATACAGGCATTCATATAGCTATAAACATCAGTTTTGTACATACATGTGCATTTACATATCACTCCCATCTCTATCAATTTCCTGGTTTCATTCTTCTTAGGATGGCATCAAAGCCACCCAACCAAGCATTCAGTTGCTCACATGCCTGAGTATTGAATGCACTCTTTTGATATGCTTGGCCATCTGTTGTCCTCCTTGTCATGACCAAGTTTGGTGCAGAGCCATCATGGGGTGTGGAGTTACACCACTTTCTGCATAGGCTATCATTTACTTTGTGATTTGTGTAATTATAGGAGTCAACAATGAATCTGCTTGTATTCCTCCATCTTTCCTGAAAACTACCATCAGCAATAGCTCTCTGAAGCACAAGACAAGCTTTATCAATGCAGATGTAGTCTTGCCTTGACTCATCTGTAGGAAATACTTGTTCCAAGAATTGAGGATATTAGTGGGGGATTCTGCTGTAGGAAACTTTGTCCATGCTACAACAACTCCACATGGAGTGCATATGGTTTCGACACATTCTGTTAGGAATGAAATGATCATTGTTTCTGGGACTTTCATGTGCCTCCTGATCATGTGGCTTTTAACTATTTGTTGAAGTTGGTGCCCATGACCAACTACTATCAGAAGACCTCAGAGCTCTTTTGTAACCACTTGTCTGTTTCTGGTTATGATTTGCTGTATACCTTTCCCATTTTGTCTGATGACTGGAACAAGTCAATTGTTACGACTCTATGGACTCTATTCATTTTTCTGATCATTTTCACTATTTTTCCTTATTTGTCTGGGGCCTCTACAGGGAGATACTACTTAAGGCAGGACATTACCATCCCTATATTAGGATGCCCAAGGGTTAGTCAGCAAGCAGCTGCAAGAGCCTTGGGGTTAGGGTTGACCAATAGGATGGCCAGGGGCTAGATCAGTCTGGACAGGGGACTGGGGTAACATGAGGTCTGGAGCAGTCCAGATCTGTTGCTCACCACAGCCTTAGGGCTTAGGGTTGCTGTGCACAGACCAGGGACAGGGTATATAAGTAGTAGCTGTTGTAGTAGTGAGTCCCTAAGACTCTGGATAGTTTCCCTACCTGGGACTCAATCTTAGTGTTGTTTGGTTTCATCTCCATTCTTGTTCTCATTGACAAGGCTTGAGGTTGTGTTTGGGTAGCTCCTAACATAATCCAGAGTCTTTACAACCTGACTTCCTGATATCATGATCTCAGATCGAGGACCACAGTTCGCAGCAAAAGTTTTCAAGGAGATAACCACTGTGCTAAATATAAAACATTGAATGAGCACTGCCTTTCATCTGCAGACTGATGGACAATCAGAATGTCTAAATCAGGAACTAGAGATCTATCTCCAGATATTCTGTGCTTATGATGTAGCCAACTGGAGCAGAGTCTTACCCATCGCCAAGTTTGCACACAATCAATGCACTCATCAAGAGCTGAAACAATCACCCTTTCACCTCATGTATGGAACAGACCCTGTGGCACTACCAGAAGTAGTCAGCAGATGCACATTTAAAGCAACTCCATAAAGCAAGAGAAGAAGTGCTTGCAGCACATGAATTGGCATGTCTAAAAATGATGAAATGCACTATTTGCCACTCTAAACCCTCTAAGGAAGGAGACTGTCATGGACCACTCCTTTTCTACTTTTCTTTGTTTCATTTCTAAGACATTTATATTCATTTTCTTTGTTTTTATCTAAGGTTGCAGCCAAACATCAGAGATAAGATAATGATTATCTAATCAGCACAAAGATTATGTTAGATTAGATTAGATTAGATTACGGATGCGGGGCCTTGCTTATGCTTTTCCTTTGACTCATATGGATCAACAATCCATCTTATGTTATCCTTCTCAAATATTCTATGCTATTTATATAGTAGGGTTACCCTAGGTACTCCACAGCCTTTAGGGTTATGGGGTTTAGTGCACAGACCATGTACTTAGGTATATATACTGTGCAACAAACACCCAGGGACTCCATTTGAGTTCTCTTGGGGTTTCCCCTCAGTCAACTCTTCTCACGTCCTGTCAAAAAGGTCGATAGACCAAGGACACAACCAGAAAGAAATACAAGAGAAAGGAAATAGAAACTCTGTTGTATAGTCTACGACTATGACAATCAAGAGCCTGGGGCTCAACACGCTCCTACACTACCTATATACCCCCAGCCTCACCTACTCCTCCTGGATCCCTCATGTCTATCCTCATGTTCAACACCTGTTATGTCACGTGACCTGCTTATGTCATCTTGTGATAAGATATCCAATAACCCGATAAGAGATCGCGTCTTGATGAGATAAGAGATAAGATAAGATAAGATCGTTAGATAAGATCAAATCGTAACACCTCCTCTCTACAGTGCTACTAGTGGGGCCCTAAGTCATCACAACGAGGGTAGTCCTGATAGAGACAAAGTATGGTTAGAGTCAAAGAACCTTCACATACCATATGAAACATGTAAACTGGAACCTAAAAGGGAAGGACCATTCCAAATCGAGAAAGTCCTAGGACCAGTAACATACAAACTAAAATTGCCAACCCAATGGTGCATTCACCCAGTATTCCATGCAGCACTCCTCACACCATACAAGGAAACTGATATACATGGACCAAATGACACAAGACCTCCCCCTGATCTGATAGAAGGCCAAGAAGAGTATGAAGTTGAAGTGATAATAGCACATCACGAAAAAGGCAACTCATACCAATACCTCATCAAATGGAAGGGATATGATACATCATACAACACCTGGGAACCCAAACACAACTTGACTAATGCAGAAGAAGTCCTAGACAGATATAAAAACAGGAGAAAACTCAACTAAAGATTAGCAATCTTTGCATTGCTATCTAACCACAGTCTATGTCTTCCAAGTCTACCTCCCCTGTTCCCCCTCATGTCTACTCTGCATACTTTTCAGTTGATAAGTCAGGACAACCCACTGACCCTTGCCTCATTGAGTGCACCCCTGAATGCCCTGTGCTTGTATACCCTCGAGATGACACACCCTCAGACTTTGACCCTAATGACATTGTGCCTGAGCCACATCACGCATCAACCAATGACCCTCAGGGTCCCCTTACATCACAAACTGTCGAAACCATCACCTCCCAAGACTGTTCCACCTCCTCTTGAAGAGAAGTATCAGCAGGACCTTTGGGACTACATTCTCATCATGTGGTACCTGAGAGTAATCAGGGACATCTTCCATCAGACACTCTGATGGATACCGAAACAATCACCAGAGACTGTGTTACAGATAGCCCCCAAGCTACCCCCAGTAGCAGAATGCATATGCTACATTCAGAGAAGGTTGGAGAACCACGAATGATTCCAGCTCATGGAACTACAGGATATTCAGGAGTGTTTAACGCTGGTGCTACCTATCCACAAATACTTAATTGGGTTAGGAGAACCATCGCTTTTGCCCAGATTGAACTGGATCAAACAATCTCTGTTTGTCTTGCACAAGTCTGGAGAGTACTTTCCAGTCAACCACACTCCCTCGCCATCAGACAGATTGCAATAGAGCATGCCAACTTTGATTGCACCAACATTATTGAGACATTCATCAATGTCACCAATCTAGCATGGGAACTGACCAACTCTATTCAGTTGAACCTAGACCAACTTGCCCTTGATCTCCTTTGCTGACTCCTGATTGCCAACATCGAATGATATATCATTGATGCCATCAAACTAGTACACGATGGACAGCTGTGCATCTATGTGCAGAAGAATGATGTCAGAAATCTGATCAAGATCAACTCCTGGTTCAACCCTATCTACATCATCCCTAACTGCTATGAAATCATCAATGCAGCAGACCAAATCCATGACAAGATTGAAGGGATACTTGCCCACATCGAAAAGGCTATCAAGTCCATCAATGAAACACATATCTACGTTAATGACATGTTTCCCCCTCAACCTTCCAGCATGCCTCGCACTGTTCTCAATGGAGAAGTACAAGTTGTTATTTGCACCCTTGCTGAATTAGACTTGGCCACACCCCTGATGACAACAACAGCCCTTGTCACAAGGCAACCCGAAGGATCAATCTTGGCAACTAAACAGACAGCCCCAAAAGGAAAGTCTATACCAATTTCAGCACTGATGAACCCTGAGCCATCAGCATGACCCTTGACAATGATACCTTCGAATCCACCTGTCACATTCTCAACAGTCAACCCTGTGACACCACCTAAACAGAAATGTAAAGGAAGGACTACCACACCTGCCACACCCCAGGTGCCTTGAAAACAGCCCCAACACCCTCACTGCCTTATCTGTAACTCCTGAGGACACATCACATCACAACATGACCCTAACCACCATCTCACGCTACCAAAATCAGTTCCTAGATGCATTGAGAATGCAGGGTCTACCCCTGGCACATCACCACGCCCATCAAACTGCTCCCAACATCCCCCTTCAATTGTCCTCACCCCCTTCATCGCACTCCCCAAGGATTCCAACAGGGAACCCACCCTGGAACCATCATCTTTGACAATGAAGAATAGCAGGATGACATTGCCCTGATGATGAAGATGACAAATTCCACCTCAGAAAACCCAACTGGTGGACCAAAACCGAGCACAACAATGTTGAGTAAGTGCTCACTGTACCTTTTTGTTTTATTAGTGTAGAATATTACTTGTGGACAAGTAATCTAGTGAAGAGCTAGTGTTACAATTATGGACACTTTTCATTTTCTTATGTCAGCACCTGCCTCTTTTGGTGCTTATGCAATCTCTTCTATTTCCATATGCTTATGCAATGTCACACAACATTTGCTGTGACTCTATTCTTATCTATGCCTTATGCCTACCTTTGCTCCATCATACTGACATTGCTCTGACCTCATTATGTCATGGACTGCTCCTTTTTACTTTTCTTCAATTTGTTTCTAAGACATTTATATTCTTTTTCTTTTGTTTTTATCTAAGGTCACAGCCAAACATTGGAGATAAGATAATGATTATCTAATCAGCACAAATATTAGATTACAATTAGATTAGATAATATTACGGATGTGTGACCTTGCTTATGCTTTTCTTTTGACTCACTCAGATCACTGATCCACATTATGTTATCCTTCCAGAACATTCTATGCTATTTATACTGTAGGGTTACCCAGAGTACTCCACAGCCTTTAGGGTTGTAGGGTTTAGTGCACAGACCATGTATTTAGGTATATAAGATGTGCAACGAATACCCAGAGACTCCATTTGAGTTCTCTTGGGGTTTCCCCTCAGTCAACTCTAGTCTTTCCTCTCTACTAAGTCTATTCATTGGGGCCCTAAGTCATCATGACGAGGGTAGTCCTGATAATTCATGATGCATTATGATGTCTATACATACTACATCATACCTATGATGTTCCTTATCTTTTACAGACAGTAGATTTATGTATAAATGACAGAGTTTGTTGTAGGTCGAACCTTAAGTTCAACTTAGCTTGTATAAACCTTATTACTTGCTGCAAAGCTTGTTAGTAAGCACAAGTTAATCTCTGGCAACCTTAACAGGTTGTGGTGAGATCTCAAGTCATAGTTCACATGCTCTCGCCTATAACCCTCTTCTCAAACCTGAGTCTTGCCTTATAGGCTCAGCGCTGTTTACCCACTTGTGTTCACCAAGCTCACTTCATTGCTATTGTCTTGGACGATCCTCGTGGCATTATGTTATCAGGTAGATTGACAGACAACTCAATCATCATAAGAGTTAACAACAACAAGGCAAACAAAAGCTATAAATGTAAGTAATTGAACACTTACTTAGCCAGTGCATCCACCTGATGTCCACCATTTCAACACATAGCTACAACCAATGACCAAGTACTACCTGTTATGAATCAGCCCCTAAGTTCAACACTTTGACACATTTGACACCTTATCTGATGTCTCACTTATCTTGGAGGACACTATCTATTCAACACAAGGCATAGGGCATTAATGAGTAAATTCCCAGCACTGCAGGAGCACAGGCCAGATGGGAATTGGTTGGCAGGTCCTGGGATTTGCCCCGACATCGGTGGGCATGGAGTCAGCGTTGGTGGGCGTTGGTGATGGTGACAGTGACATGGCTGTGTACAACTAAGCCATAGTGGAAGTGAAAGAAAACGAGCAAGGGAGCCGGAAATGCAGGCAAAACAAGGAATTAATCCATCCGGTGGGGGTATAATGGAAGTACCAGACTTGCTTACAAATCCTACTACTGCCTATATTAAGTCCTGCTTACCAAATCCTGTCCCAAAGTCATGGATGCAGCATTGGCTCCAGCCAATGCTCATCATATCCCCCCCACTTAAAATTTTGACCATCCTCGGTCAACTCCCATTCCAAATGGTCCATAAAAGTCCCAGAGACATCTAGCCCATGTTGGAAAAAAATTCATTGGTGTTGAAAAAAACCTGGTTGGCATTGAGAGGGGGTGGGCAATGTGCAGGGGCCATCATCAGGCTACTGACAAGTTGGGGCTGTTGCAAACCCAGGGAAATGGCGGGGTATGGATGTCAATACACATAGTTGTCAAGGTAACAAAAGAAACTTGTAAAAAAAATGTCGGTACATCGGTGCTGTCAAAAACAGTAGTTGAAATTGGGGGTGTTACAGATCAACAGAAAATGTGTTGGCAGCCATAGTTGTCATAAACACCAAGCAGGTGGCGGCTTTTGCGAGTCAGTAGTGTTACAGTTATGCGCACTTTTATTTTTCTTATGTCAGCACCTGCCTCTTTCGGTGCTTATGCAATCTCTTCTATTTTCATATGCTTATGCAATGTCACACAACGTCTGCTGTGACTCTATTCTTACCTATGCCATATGCCTACCTTCGTTCTGTCATACTGACGTCGCTATGACCTCACTCATGACGCGTTATGACATCTACTATTATTACATCATACCTATGACGTTCTTTACCTTTTACAGACAGTAGGTTCACGTATAAATAGCAGAGTTTGTCGTAGGTCGAACCTTAAGTTCGACTTAGCTTGTATAAACCTTATAACTCGCTGCAAAGCTTGTTAGTAAGCACAAGTTAGTCTCTGGCAACCTTAATCGGTTGTGGTGAGATTTCAAGTCATAGTTCACACGCTCTCGCCTATAACCCTCTTCTCAAACCTGAGTCTTGCCTTATAGGCTCAGCGCTGTTTACCCACTCATGTTCGCCAGGCTTATCTCATCACCATCATCTCGGACGATCCTCGTGGCATTACATCATCGGGTAGATTGACAGACGACTTGATCATCATAACAATTTAAGTCGAACTTACCTAAACAGCTCGAGTATTAGCTCGTTAGCGCACAGACCGTCGAACTTCCCGAGAGCCGGCCGGTAGGTTACCGGTGCCTGATCAAGATTTCCGGAATCTTCACAAGAGGAGCTCCCCCACCGAACAAAGCAACCAGAGGACTTCAAAACACATACACACTTCACGGAGAAGTAATCTACAAAGATAGCCGAGATCAGATCTGGAAATACAGACACTCTGATACCCCTGTCAAGCCATACCATTTTTGGATACCACAGTACAACAACCGCCCACCCAACGGAGCAGTTAAATTCCAAGGATTATACTATCTCGCAGGAGTAGAAGTTATCTTTGACACCAGTAAATCTCGCTGGACTTACTATCAAAACGACGAAGTACGTTGTGTAGAAGACGAAGCTTTTCAAGGACCATACTACGTTCCTGGAGGGATCAATAACGTCCCTGAGCACCTTAGATCACCTGAAGTAACCGGAGAATCTTCTAGCGGAAAGGGCAAATTCCGCGCACCTAGTGACTCAGATTCCGATTCTTCCCGAGAGGAGAATATGATTGAATCTAGTGACCTATTTGAGACTGCCCCATTCAAAGCATTTCAAGAGCTAGGAACAGCATGACCTAGCCCCTTACAGTTCACTTCCACATTAGGAAACACACCAAGACCGCTTTTATCTTTAGATCTTGCACAGACTAGTGGACCATCTTCGGACAAACAACCAGAAGAAGAACCAACTTCTGAATCGCCTATACCTCCATTAAGAACCCCTACTCCACCGCCTCCCAGAACACCTACTCCACCACCACCACCACCAGACAACGACCCTGATATTGAAATGGCTGACACAAATGCCGATCAACGCATCAAGGGTCCCATGCCCACTAAATTCGAAGGGAACCGCAAATTAGCTGAGCTATTTATGAACGACTGCAAGATGTTCTTCGAGATCAATACCGGTTATAATACCGATAAGAAGAAGATCATCTTCGCACTCATGCACATTGGCGGAAATGCAGGCCAATGGAAGCTAGCTAAATTAAGCGACCTAAACGACGCAGCAGCATGGGGAACTTGGGCCGCATTTAAGGAGTCATTTGAGAGTAACTGGAAACAGGTGGATAGCCCTGGAAGGGCCATGACGGAGCTATACAAAATAGTGCGACAACGCAAGAAGATGCCGATCCTACTATATATGGACAAGTTCAAGGAACTAATCAAAAAGTCCAAGATCAAAGAAGAAGCCGCCATCATTCCTCTATTTTCGGAGGGACTTCCCCCTGAAAGCGTCCACCAGATCCTTATGCAGAACCCAGCCGATCTACAGGGTTGGTACGACGCTGCACAAAGATATGCAAATGCCAAAAGCAGACTAGGCATTTTAGCAGGACTATCACACGCTGGAGGAGGAGGGAGACCATCGCCGAGATACAGAGATCCCGATGCAATGGATATTGATGTGGTCATCATCAATGCATTATCTAAAGACGAAAGAGAGCGACATGTCAAGGAAGGATTGTGTTTCATATGTCACAGAGGGGGTCATCAATCACCGAGATGCCCCATGAGGAAACCAAGCAGTGGAAACAAGAAGAAGCGTTTTGGGAAGGGAGTAAAGGAGTCACGACCCCACCGTCACATCAGAGCGACTTCCACATCTATGGAAGGTGACGAGGTTGAGGGATATGATGAAGAAGAGTCAGAAAACGCTAGTGAGAATACAAGTATGACGGCCATCAGGGCTTTGATGGCGCACTTGTCTTCAGAAGATCGTCTCAGTCTGCTTGCTGAACAGGATTTTTAAACAGGGATTGCACATCAGTGGATGCTGATCCTCAAGCATGGGATTCTATCTATATTTGCGGTGTAACAGTAAAATCTTTAACCAATAAAAAGATTTCCATCCCCATTTCCATCGAATCCGATAAACCCGCTGAAACTGCTCTAGTCGACTGTGGAGCAGAAGGCCTGTTCATAGACGCATCCATTGCCTCAAACTGGAAGCGAATACCCTTGATCCGACCCATCAAAGTCAAGAATGTTGATGGATCAGAGAACGAAGCAGGAGAGATCTTAGAAAGGTGTCTGATCACCTTTAACATAAATGGCAAAACTATGATGCACTGGTTCTGGGTGACGTCATTAGGCAATCAGAACTTTATTTTGGGGCTGCCTTGGCTCAAGGAGCATAACCCAATAATAGACTGGCGAGAAAAGACTCTGGAATTCCGTAATTCCGAAAAAGAAGATATCTGTGCACGCATACGGAATCTTTGGATCCAGGTGGATCTAGAAGATGTGACAGAATATGACGATGCTCTAGCCAAACAATACACGATGTCACACAGTGGGATTGTCGCCCAGGCAGAGGTCAGCTCGCTGTATGTGGATGAGGACTCGATACCGGAAGTAGCGATTCGGAAAATCACCGCATCACAACAGATGGAGCATCGCTATAGAGGTCAGGTAGAACCTGGATCTACTGAAGGACTAGAGGTACCTTCCGAGTATATGGAGTGGAACTCAGTATTCGAAAAAGAAGCCTCGGAGTGTTTCCCTGAGTCAAGACCCTGGGATCACGCCATCGAATTACGAGACGAGTTCGTCCCTCGTAAATCAAAGATCTATAACCTATCTCCATTAGAACAAAACTCGCTAGACGAATGGATCAAGGAACAACTGACAAAAGGATATATCCGACAATCAAAATCACCTCAAGCATCGCCCTTCTTCTTTGTTCCAAAGAAGGATAGTAACGCCCTGAGACCCTGTCAGGACTACCGCTACCTTAACGAATGGACTAAACCAAATTCGTACCCCTTACCCTTAATCTCCGACCTGATGATCAAACTTAAAGGAGCACGCTGATAAGCCTACTCCAGCACTGCAAGAGCACAGGCCAAATGAGTAGGGGGCTGGGGCAGGTCCTGGAATATTCCCGACACCTCCAGTGGGTGTGGCAAAGCGTTCGGCGGGTGCTGTGTGACGCTGTGATGCTGTGATGATAGCTGGATGCCTGGAACATAGTACAAAAGTACGACCGAGACCAAAAGACAACCAGGAAGGCCAAAACGAAGGGAATTATCGGGGGAGGAGTAGGGTATTCATTTCTATAGTGACTACTTGTGACAATGTAACTATCCACCAGCTGACTAAGCAGTGGCTATGCTATCTCCATCCAATGCTGAGCCAAAGCTCATCATCCCCATCCAACTTAAAGATTTGACCATCCTTGGTCAACAACATGCCAAATACCACAGATTGGTGAAGTTTGGTGACAACTGAACTTGGGCAGACAGCTGCTGAGATGTCGTAAACTGGGCGCGAAGAAACGTCGATAATTCTGATGTACATGTGCAGACTTGACGAAGGGCGGTTATCTGGCCACGGTGGCGGATAAGCGCTGAGATGTCGAAAAGTGGGCACTGGTGGAAAAACGTGGAAAAAACGGTTGCGCAGACTTTACAAGGGGCAGCTGTGTGCAAACTGGTGGCAGCGGTCATAAACGAAGCAGCATCGATGGCTGCATGATGTTGAAAAGGTGGGACAGGCAAATGAAGGGCAGTGGTGTTGAGATGTGGGTGCAGGTGTACTGAACAAGTCACAGTTGGCCGGTAGTCGATAGCGGAATACTCTGAGGTAGGTTGTAGGGGTCATAAACGAAGGTGGATTTGGTGATTGCAGGTGTCGGAAATGGCAGCGTCAGTGAAACGAATGTGATCGGGGGGCATAGCTGTCGGAAAGTGGGCGCTTTGTGGTGTATGATGGGTGCTCATCACAAGACTGGTCCTATAAGTCATAATAACGGTGTGGCGAATGTCGGATGGGTGCCAAACGAAGGTGGACCTGGGCTGTTGGCATTGGAAACAGCAGCGTCGGTGAAACGAAGGTGATTGGAGGGCACCAGCATCGGAAACTGGGCGCGTCACAGTGTATAGTGGGCGTTCGTCACAAGACTTGTCGCAAAAGTCATAAAATAGGTGCAGCGAATGTTGGAGGGGTGCAGATAGGCATCGGAACAGCAGTGCCAGCGAAACGAACACGATTGGGGGGGCATAGACGTCGGAAAGTGGGCGCATCACGGTTTAAAGCAGGTGTTCATCACAGGACAAGTCGTAGAAGTCGTCATAAAGGTGTGTCGAACATCGGATGGGCGCAGATATCGAAAACGAATCCAAACGAGGCTAGGAGGGGCTCGTCAAGCAAGGGTGTCGGCGTAATTTTCCTATTTTGAAGCCCCTGCGGTGGTCACCATTATGATATGTCTACTCCGGCACTGCAAGAGCACAGGCCAAATGAGTAGGGGGCTGGGGCAGGTCCTGGAATATTCCCGACACCTCCAGTGGGTGCAGCAAAGCGTTCGGCGGGCGCTGTGTGACGCTGTGACGCTGTGACGATAGCTGGATGCCTGCGACGTACAGTGACTCAAAAAACCCTTTCAATGTTGTCAGCTTTAGGAAAGAATGATTTTTAATTCATCAAGTAAAATTCGGATAAATATAGGAAATTCAGGGTAGGTCCTATACCTTGT
The DNA here is from genome assembly GCA_023014455.1 of Amanita exitialis. NCBI lineage: Eukaryota > Fungi > Basidiomycota > Agaricomycetes > Agaricales > Amanitaceae > Amanita > Amanita exitialis. Next base: position 173,824 of record JAEBUR010000004.1, on the reverse strand, counting down.
GAGGCTTATGTGATAAATCACACGTTACATAATCACTATGTTTGAATGAGATAAAAATAGTTTGGTAGAGACACCTCATTGAAAGGGTTTTTTTGCCCAAGTGCTATAATGCTGGATCACATGACTTTGTTGATCATATTGAACCACATCATGTGACCATGTTGAATGCGAGTGCAGAACATCATTTCTGACATCTAACAACCCCCATCACTACCATGCACACCCTTTCACAGAGCAAACAGCAGCACATCCTCTCCCTACTTGATGCTGGCCATACAGCCTCTCATATTGCTTCCACCACTGGTTACAGCCTCAGTACCATCTCTAGACTTTGCTTCAAGCATCGCCCTCACCTCTTAAAATCACTTGGAGGTCATCCTACAAAGCTTTGCCCTGCCAATCTCTGCCATGCCACCCATCTCATCAACTCCAGAAGGGCAGAGACAGCCACTGCCATTGCAAAATCTCTTTCTACCATCATCAGCCAACCTCTCTCAGCCCAGACAGTGAGGAATCACCTGAAGAAGATGGGCATGAAGGCAGTAGTGAAACAGAAGAGGCCATTCCTATCCAAGAAGCACCAGAAGGCTAGGCTGGACTTTGCTCTGGCCCACCAGTACTGGACTGTGGATGATTGGAAGAGAGTCATATGGTCAGATGAAACTAAGATCAACAGGTTAGGGTCAGATGGCAGGAAATGGGCATGGAAGAGGAGTGGGGAGAACCTGAGTGAGAGACTGGTGGAGGGAACACTGAAATATGGGGGAGGGTCAGTCATGATCTGGGGTTGTATGACTTGGGAAGGAGTGGGATATGCAACCAAGATTGATGGGAGGATGGATGGTGACCATTATATCTCAATCCTGGATGATGAGCTCCAAGCCACCATGAACTTCTATGGTGTTACAACTGACAACATCATATTCCAGCAGGATAATGACCCAAAACATACCTGCAGGAAAGCCAAAGAGTGGTTCCAAGACCATGATATGCAGGTACTCCCATGGCCTGCACTGTCGAAGTAGCACGACGACGGGCGCAGCGGAATAGTAGAGCTAAGTAAGTGAAACACTTACTTGGGTAGCTGTAGGTCACTCAGGAGCTAGGGCTCAACTGGTTTATAGCAGAGAAGAGAATATAGATTGACGGAGAAACTACAGAGTATTTATACGTCTATCTACTGTGTCTGTGTCAGCGTTATTATGATACGCTGACTGAGCATTTGTATAGCATGACTGAGCAAATGTATTGAGCATAGCAATGCGCAGTCATTGCTGTGTGGAAAGCTGTGTGAAGCACAGCTTTGCACAGTCGCCATGTGAATACATGAGGCGGCTTTATTGTTCAGAGTTCTGTCCCATCGAACTCTATAATATCTGTCTAGATATAAATACAATGAACATTATATAATCATAGATTATTAGATAATACTGATAAGATATGATATCGATTGAGATCGGATAGATCCGAGATGTTTTCCCACGATACGAAAGACATTCGTCAACGTTCGTTTCAACACTCCCCCTCATTGAGGATCTCAATGCCAATTTCATTTCTTAACTCTTTAAACTTTTGCCAAGTTAAATTTTTTGTTAAGATATCAGCTAGTTGTTCATTTGTGGGAACATATGATATGTTAATATCTTTGTTCTCAACACGTTCTCTAACATAATGATAACGAATATCAATATGTTTTGTTCTATGTTCTTGAGCTGGATTCTTTGCTAAGAATATTGATCCTCTGTTGTCAACATGAAGATCAACAGCTCCAATGTCATATCCCAGTTCTTTGAATAGGGATTTTATCCACATGATTTGGCGTGAGCAGTCTGAAAGACTCATGTACTCAGCTTCTGTGGATGACAATGCAACAGTTTTCTGTTTTCTGGAAATCCAACTTATTGGAGATCCTGCCAATAGAACTAGATTACCCGTTACAGATTTTCTTGTGACTGGATCACCAGCCCAATCCGCATCAGAGTAAGCATGCATTCCATCTTTGTTAAAGCCATCATATACCAATTTTCCATTTATGGAAGAATTGACATATTTTATAATATATAAGGCTTTTGCTATGTGTTCTCTAGATGGATTAACCATGAATTGTGACATCATGATTACTGCTTGGGTAATATCATATCTCGTGCCAAGAGTAAGATATAGTAGAGATCCAATAATTGATTGGTAATAACTCCTTTCTTGAGGAGTTGCAGTACCTTTGTTCTCCACAGGTGTATATCCTGCTGGTAAAGGAGTACGAACAGGTTTTGAATCTTCTTGACCAAAGCGTTTAACTACCTTCTTTGCATAGTTAATTTGATCAAGAATAATCAATTTCTTTTTCCTATCTCGGACAATTGTCATTCCAAGATATTCTTTAATGGGTCCTAGATCTCTACATTCCCATTTTTTCATAAATTTGTGTTTTAGTTCCATGAGTAACTTTTTATTGTTTCCCATGAATAACACATCATCAACATATAATATAGCTACTATAGTTGATTTTTGTTTATAGCAAACATAAACTCCAGTGTCTGTAAGACACCGTCCAAAGCCTAATTCTTGTAGACTTTGATTTGCTTTCTTATTCCAAGCTAATGAAGCTTGTTTAAGTCCATATAAGGCCTTTTTAAGTTTATAGACTTTGTGCTCTTGTCCTTTGATAATAAATCCTTCTGGCTGTTCCATATATATATTTTCTTCTAAGTCTCCATAAAGGAACGCTGTCTTTACATCTAGCGCTTCGATTTCCCAATCTTCTAGCGCTGCTGTAGCCATAAGGAGTCTCACAGTTTCAAATCGTGCAACTGGTGAGAATGTATCATCATAATCTACTCCAGGTATTTGTGAAAATCCTTTAGCGACTAGTCGAGCACGTTTTCGGCCATCGCTTTTGACCGCATAAACCCATCTACACTTTACAGGTTTACGGTCTTTTGGACATGGTACTAATTCCCATACATCACGGTCTTCTAAGGCCTGTACTTCTTCTTTCATTGCATTTTGCCATAATTCCCATTCTTTGGGATTAGAAGCTTTTAATTTGTAAGCATCTTTATATGTCCATTGATCTACACTTTTGGAGTAGTTTGGACTTATGGCTTTGCATAGAAGGTAGTTAACAAATCTGTTACCTCCTTCTTTGAGTAGTTTTTCTAAGAAGTATACGAGATCATCACTAGGTGATTTAGACTGTAAATCTCTATTTACTTCTTCTTCACTTGATTCATTAAATGGATCGGTTTCATTATCAGAGGATGATTGTCTATTCAAATCTGGAATAGATTCTCCACCAGAAACTGGTCTTGTTTCTTTAATGGATGATCGTTCAGATTCTGAGGCAGATGGTGTTTTATATTGTTCTGACTCTGTTTCTGATTCTGATATTTCTTCCATTTCTTTATCCATTTCAATTTGTTGTAACGGATTTTGTAAAGCTTTTCGTGAAGAAGTTGGACTAAGGGTAGGTTTTGCTTTCCCTTTGCCTTTACCAAAGACTCTTTTGCTCCACTCTCTAGTACTTTGTATATCTTTTTCTATTTCAAGAGGGGCTTTCTGACCATATGCATTGTCAGGCATGAGTCTCGGTTTTTTGAGGCGTGAAGTCCTTCTGAGATATGTGTCATATTTTTCATCTCGTTTGTCCTTTCCTTTTTCAGGACGTTTATCTCCAAGTCGTCTCATGGAGATGTTTGGTCGTTCAGGAGGTGTTATTGAACGATTAACATTAGGTTCTATATCCTGATTTCTGTCAGGATTTATGTAAGAATCCTCTAGGCCTTGATTATCCTTATCATGAAACGATCCGCTATAATCGTTATCTGTAGTATCATGATTTTCTGGATATCTTTTCTTTTTGTGGGGAGTATCATCATCACTATCACTATCATAGGTGTGATGACCATGATCCATGTGGGAATTGGAATCAGATACGTGTCCATTATTTTTCTCCCTTGTTTCTATACCTGGTGGACTATTAAATAGTCTATTTTCTAAGCCTTCTGTTTTTGCTCTAGGAAATTTGGTTTCATCAAATAATGATTGAACTCCAACAAATATAGAGTTATCATTTTTCATGAATTGATAAGCTTTAGAGCCATCTTCATATCCTATGAATGTCATGGCCTCTGCTTTTGGAGTAAGCTTATTTTGTCTAATTTCTTTTGGTACAAAAACCCAAGCTAGACAACCAAATGTTTTAAAGTAATGAACATCAGGTTTTTTATTATACAAATTTTCATATGGCGTCATCCATTTTGTTCTTCTTAATGGTGTGCGGTTATAGGTGTGAATAGCATTTTTCATAGCAAATTCCCACCATGATTTTGGACATTGGGCATGGAGTCGCATACTTTCTGCTTTTTCTAAGATTGTATTATTCAATCTTTCTGCACGTCCATTTTGTTGATGGATGTATGGTGCACTTTGTTCACGTAATATGCCTTTTTGTTTTAAGAATTGATCAAATTCACCAGACTTAAATTCTCCCCCTCGATCTGATCTGAAGCGTTTAACTTTTCTTCCTGTTTGGTTTTCAAACAGTGTAATAAAGTTTTTGAAATTTTCAAACGTTTCTGATTTAGTTCGTAGGAATGCCATAAAGGCATATGAAGAATAGTCATCAATAATCATTAAGCACCATTTTTTACGGTGATAAGATTCTTGTGGGAATTCTAGCAAGTCAGCATGTAACAACTCTAATGGTTGTTTTGCACGTGTTTGTGATATAGGATAAGATTTATTGTGCATTTTTCCTTGTGCACATCCAGAACAAATAGGATTATCAGATGGTATTTTGATTTTATCATCAAAACCTTCTGTATGTTGGCTCATATTTTTTATTACATTTTTATTTGCATGTGCCATCCTATTATGCCATGTAGTGAAATCTACGAGATTCACCAATTTGTTTAATTTATGTTTTATTGTTACTTTAGCCCAGTGAATCGGTTCAAAGCGATTTTTGGGTTTAGCAACTATAACATCATTTCCTTTGAACAAAAACACTGTATGATCACTGTTTGATGTCTCAACGTAACCACCAATTTTTAATTGTCCCGATGAAATAAGTTTGTGAGAAGCCTTTGGCATGTAACAAACTTCCAATCTAGCGATATGTTTAAGTCCCTTTAAGTTTTCAAACTCAAGGACTATAGTCCCTTGTCCAAGTATCTTTGCAGCTGATTTTGAATCGGCTGTTTTGATTTCTTCAGGTTCAGGATATGGATTATACTCTACAAAGTCAGATTTGTCGTTTGTAATGTGCACAGATGCACCTGAGTCTATTATCCAGTAATCCTCACGTATTTTTTCACTTTTAAGAGTTGATGCAGATTTATTTAAACTAATAGCTATTATGCTATTTGTACATCTGCTATCTACGGACTTACCAATATCATGATAAGTCTTCTTCTGATGGTTACATTCCATCATCTGCGAAGAAGTCATTATCATAATATTCTTCTTGGTATCCTCCGATGTTATCATCGTCACTGATTTATAATCAGTATTTGGATATTTTTTAGTGAAATTTACATACGATCTGTTGTCCCAGTAACCTGTTTCTACATGTTCCTTATGTATTTCTTCTTGTAGCTCTATTTGAGCTTTCTCGTCATCAATACGAGCTTCTGGAATATCCATTGGATTATTTTTCCAGGTAACAAAGTCTTCTTTGATAAGATCTTTTCCTTTTCCTTTAAGATCTTTGATCCTGTTCATAATTTTTAATGTCTCAGGATCGACTTTGTTTGGGCTGATTCTATCAGCAAGTGAAGAAGAATTTTGAGGGACATCCACATCCATTTTATGGCTTTCTGTTATAGCCATATTAGCGAATTTCTTAAGATCTGCTCTTTCTTTCCTTGAGAGGTCCCCAGGAGCATTCGCAGCTTTAGCCAAAAGATTTAATTTCTTTAGCTTATTAGCGCGATTTTTCTTATTACGCTCCCAATTTGATCCTGTTCTGTTGCCAGGGGGTACATAGGCTGGTCTATTACTAGGACCTGCTTGTGCATTTGGCTGGGTATTTTTCCCTTTAGGCAAATTAACTCTAGGTTTAAACCCAGAATTAAATGGTTTTTTGCCTTTATAGTTTTTGCTCCCCCTTGCTACAAAATTGGCAGACTGCTCTTCCTTGTCGCCTTTGCGACGTTGGTACTCATTTTCGATCTCTGGTAGGAGATCTTTAAGTTTGGTTGTTCCTACTTCCATTTTTAGAAGGATGTAGGTTTTAAATGAGTCCCAGGAAGCTGGCATCCTGTCAATGACTTCCATTAATTGGAAATCGTCGTCAAAGGATTTGCCATTTGCAGCCATTTCAGCCCAAAGTTCCATTAATTCTTGGACTGATTCTGCAGGATTTTTGTTTTTGGGGAATTCCCAAGTTTTCGTCTTTTTATAGACGTTAAATATTGCTACAGCTCCAGCTTTGGAAAATGCCTCAGTTAGGCCATCCCAAGTTTCTTTTGATGTGTTTTGGATATGATGACCCAAAGACTTAGGCAGATTTAGGGTTATTATTCCCCTTGCCTTTCCATCATTTTCTAGAAATTCTTGGTGTAATTTCCAAATTTGGTTGAGTGCCTGGACTCGACCAGCTGTGACAGTTGTGCTACCCATTTCATCTTGGTAGCTGGGTAGCCAAGGGTTGTGTGTAATAGTACCCTCAACGTACTGCCATACACTTTTTGACTGGAGTGTAGCTTTAACCAACCTGGACCATGTGGCCCAGTTGCTTCTACCTTGTAAGGTAGGAATGGTGATATCACCACTTTTGTTCGCTCCTACTGGAAGGTTTCCATTAAGGCCTTTGGCTAATTTATCTATATCGGCCCAGCCATAACTATAACCCTCTACAGGCTCGATGTGAAAGCTTGCTTTGCTTTCCCTGTGAATTTTGAAGCCAATCTCCTTTCGGAGTTTATGGCTCAATTGTGACAAATCCTTAACTGTAGGATATGTCTGCCACACATATTTGGATAGCGCTCTATCTTTGATTGCTACCAAATAGCAGAGTCCGGGTTTTTTCCAGACTGGATGCTCTCGTGTGTGTTTAAAATTTCTTTTATTTGTTTTCACAGGAATGATTTCACCATGCTCAATTGGGGTACCAACTTGAGCTTGTATGTATGTATCATTTTCATCGTCTGATAATTCCCAATGGGAATTTTCAGAGCCATATAAGAGATCTTGGAAATCAGTATTTCCAAGCTCTTTTAACTCGTCATGTTTGGGTATGCGAGTTCTAGGCTCTTTGGAGCGAGCGGTGAAGTTAATCTTATCGGCTTCTTTTTTATCTAGCCGATTTTGTTTCTGACGCAGCTTTTTGGCTCTTTTCTTTTCTTGAGCCAATTTTATTTTGTCAGAATCTAGCCAAGACTCCGCATTTATTGCGCGTGTCTCTGCTCCCTTTAACTCTAATTTGAGATGACCAATCTCACGCGCCATTTCTCTTTGGTTTTTGAAATAAGTATCATTCTCATTTCGTCTAGCCTGCTGAGATTGACCTAGATGATCTAAGGCAGCATCTAGATCATCACGTAATCGATCATTATTATTGATTAAGGTATTGGAGTTTTGTATAACTCCTTTCACTGTTTGTGAAATCTCAGCTATATTTTGTTGATGGCTAGCAACCATGATTTTGGCGTCTTCTACCAATTCATTCGCTTGATAGAGGTCATGTAATTTTTTATTTTGGAGAAGGGAATCGCTCCTTCTCTGTTTAATTACACGTATTTTATTGGGTAATGCACCCAATTTCATAAATGCAGTGGCTATTTTTCGCCACTCATTTATTTCCCCTCGTGACCATTTGTCACCTTCCTCCTGCGTCTTTTGTCCTTTCTGGTCTCCCCCAGAGGATTGTACCGGAAGCGGGTCAATCTCCCACTTCGACGCTTTGGTAACAACCCTCGCTCCAAACGTTTTAAGCCACTGTTCGTGGCGTCTGTCTTGTTCTTTGACAGATAAGGAATAGGCCTGATTAGGGTCATTCCTTTTTTGGAGGTGAAGGGGACCACGCACATTCTTCACACCGTTTTTGGCAACGGCGGCGTAATTCGGTCCTGAGGAGGGGCCAGGAACAGGGATCGGCGTCCTGTTTTCCTCGTTGCCTAATCGAGGGAAGGGGGTTGATGGCCGGTAAGTGCCATTATTAAGGTCGGCAATTAATTGCCGCGCACCTTCCATCGGCAACTTGGGATAATTATCCCTGACTTTGTTCCAATCGTTGATTGGAACGGCATTGGGCTTTCTATATTTAGCCCGGACAGCTTCATCGTGGCGGACCGTGTGTCCGCGTTCCCTGGCCATTTTCCTTTTATATTCTTGAGTGCGCCGATGAATGCGCGCCTCAAGTATGGCCTTCTGTTTGGCCTCCTCCACTTTAGCCCGGTGCTGGGCAATCGTTTCTTGATCTTGCCGACGAAGTTCGTCAGCAAGCTTAGAATCGATCGAGGCCGATGGCCCAGAACCGGTAACTCGTGCCTTGCCGGCACGCTTCTTGTATGAAACAGGGATGAACATCCCTGCACCATCAAGGGGGGGAGTGATCCTCTCCTGTTTTACCTGAACAGGGGGGGATCGCGGGTGCGATGAGTCAGAGATTGTGCGTAAGGAGGGTAGCGAGGATGGGGTCCTCACTTTAGTAATCGGCGATGCCGATTTTGATCCCGCTTTATTTGAGCGGGGAGAGCGCATGATGTCGGCGGATTCGCCCATTTCGCGCTTTTTAATTAATTTAGAATTTTTAATTTGTCCCAATTTAAATTGGGCAATTACCTGTTTGCCTTTGTATTTGGCCGCAAGGCCAAACAAAGCACGTTTATTGGATTCTTCATCCGATTTAAGCTCATATTGAGCTTGTTCCTTTCCCTGAGCTTCCTCAGGGAGGAGATCAAAATAGGTAATTTTGCGACCCTTAGAAGGGCCGGCTTGATTGTTTCCGGACGAACCGGAAGAGGAAGCTGCTTTTCCGGCAGCGGAGCCGGAATAGGATTTTCCGGAGGAAGATCCGGAGGAAGAGGAGGCGGAGGCGGAGGAAGCGGCAGAGTTGTTGTAAGACATTTTTATCAAAATATTTATTTATTTATTTGAAAATTCAAAAAATAAATTCGAGGAGAGGTTGGTTTGGATTGGTTTGAAGATCTTTGAAAAATACGTTAGCTCATCGTTTTTAAGGAACGATAGATGCTAGCGCTAATCATCGATACTTCCGGTTATGGACGCAACAGATGGATCCCGGGACAGGGACTCGTGGATCGCTTTTGGTTTCTCGGTTTCATCGCCAGAAAGGGATCCAGCCTTCCAGGAGTGCTTTGGGGCTCCAACAAATTCCCCAACAGCGGTAAATATCCCATCATTATGTAACTATTTTTAAAACGTACTATTGCTGCTAAGGAGCAGTCCTATTACTAAGCAGGAAGCTAAGCTCGTGCCTGCCACTGATATGCGTAGACAGGGAACAATGTCCCTGTAGCACTATCTTTATACGGAATATTACATAATTATTTAATAAATGAGAATGCGGGACGAAAACCCGAAATTGGTATATGCGCTTAATTATTCACGGCCAAAAGGGGGGCGACAAGCCTTTTGATCGGGGGACGGGACAGAACCCGATCCGATCTTTATCCATCAAAAGATGGCCCTTAATCCGGAGGATGTTGATAAACCAGTATCCACAAACTGGTCCAGATCCGATCGAGACGATCGATGGATCTTAGATTATGGTTTTATTATATACCCGGGTAACGCAGAAACCGGGGGCTGGACAAGTTTGCCACACTAAGTATTATTTTCACACCTCTCCAGGTGGTGCCCAGATCTCTGTCAAGATCGGACATGCTCATATTTCGGGTGAGCTCCCCGGGTTACGTTAGTTGACATAACAGGTGTATACAGTTACTACAGCCACTAGGGCGCTACTAACAAACCTGATTACCTTATTTGGTCATTACCAAATAGCGATTGACAAAGTCCCCTCGACGGCGACAGCTACATCGTCGAGCCGCTTATCTCCTGCGGTATCGAGGCGATCGCCCATCAGGTCTGCGAGCAGACGGGGCCCATAACCTGTCGAAGTAGCACGACGACGGGCGCAGCGGAATAGTAGAGCTAAGTAAGTGAAACACTTACTTGGGTAGCTGTAGGTCACTCAGGAGCTAGGGCTCAACTGGTTTATAGCAGAGAAGAGAATATAGATTGACGGAGAAACTACAGAGTATTTATACGTCTATCTACTGTGTCTGTGTCAGCGTTATTATGATACGCTGACTGAGCATTTGTATAGCATGACTGAGCAAATGTATTGAGCATAGCAATGCGCAGTCATTGCTGTGTGGAAAGCTGTGTGAAGCACAGCTTTGCACAGTCGCCATGTGAATACATGAGGCGGCTTTATTGTTCAGAGTTCTGTCCCATCGAACTCTATAATATCTGTCTAGATATAAATACAATGAACATTATATAATCATAGATTATTAGATAATACTGATAAGATATGATATCGATTGAGATCGGATAGATCCGAGATGTTTTCCCACGATACGAAAGACATTCGTCAACGTTCGTTTCAACATGCACAATCCCCAGACATGAATCCCATTGAACATCTGTGGAGTCACCTCAAGAGGAAGCTGGGGGAGTATGAGGAGCCACCAAGGGGAATCAATGAATTGTGGGAGAGGATACAAGTTGAATGGGACAGAATACCAGCACAGGAGTGCCAAAGGTTGATTGAAAGCATGCCTAGAAGGATTGAAGCAGTTTTGAGGGCAAAGGGAGGTTATACTAAGTACTAGAGTCACTGGCAAAAAAACCCTTTCAATGACATGTCTCAACCAAACTATTTTTATCTCATCCAAAAACAGTGATTATGTAACATATGATTTATTACGTAATTTTCACATGGTATAGGACCTACCCTGAATTTCCTATATTTATCCGAATTTTACTTGATGAATTAAAAATCATTCTTTCCAAAAGCTGACAACATTGAAAGGGTTTTTTGAGTCACTGTAGTACGAAAGTCCGACCGAGACCAAAAGACAACCAGGAAGGCCAAAACGAAGGGAATTATCGGGGGAGGAGTAGGGTATTCATTTCTATAGTGACTACTTGTGACAATGTAACTATCCACCAGCTGACTAAGCAGTGGCTATGCTATCTCCATCCAATGCTGAGCCAAAGCTCATCAACGCTACTTTACGAAGCTAGATCTCAGATGGGGATATAACAATGTAAGGATCAAAGAAGGCGATGAATGGAAAGCTGCTTTTGTCACCAACAGAGGATTATTCGAACCAACAGTCATGTTCTTCGGACTCCGGAATTCACCTGCGACGTTTCAAGCCATGATGGACGACTATTTTAGGGACATGATCGATGAAGGATGGATCGTCATTTATATGGATGACATCCTGATATGTGCACAAACAAAACAAGAACTCGAGTCACGAACTAAACGCTGATATACTCTCCCCGGCACTGCAAGAGCACAGGCCAACAGGGGTTGAGGCTGGGGCAGGTCCTGGAAGATTCCCGACACCTAGACTGGACACGATGTCGTTGTCGTTGGGCGCTGTGACGGTGACAGTGACTGTGTGCGATGGAGATGAGCAGCAAAGAAGCATGCCAAGCAACGAAGGTGAAGCAAAGGAAAGACTATGGCATTATGGTGAAAATACGAGGAGGAGTGCCAGACTTGCTTACTAATACTATCAACTGACTATCTCAAGACCTGCTTACTAATCATGTCCCAAAGTCACTGATGCAGCATTGGCTCCAACCAATGCTCATCATATCCCCCCCACTTAAAATTTTGACCATCCTCGGTCAAACTCTGTGATGCAAGAGAAACTCCAGGGTGGCAGAAACAAAATCCAGGTTGTCAAACAAAATCCTTGTTGCAGAAAAAACAGTCCTTGTCATCAAGTAAAATTCCGAGCATCGGGCAGCCACTGAGATGTCACAAACTGGGCGCAAGAACTGAAAGGTACAGCACAGACTTGAAGAAGGGCGATTATCTGGCCATCACGGTGGCGGATAACTGCAGAGATGTCGACAAGTGGGCACATATCACGGCAAACTGAGTTGCACAGACTTTGCGAAGGGTGGCTGGTCCGGAAAATTGGGAATTGAGCTTAGTGAGGGGGCAGCAGTGTGCAACGGAAAAAGTCTGGGGGTCCGGAAAATTGTTGGTAGTCGGAAAACGAGGTGGAGGTCAAGTGGCACAGTCTTCTTGCATAACGGAAGGTGGTGGCCTTCAAACGGTTTGAAAACGGAGATGGGGCAATGGCTGGTTGGGTGGGAGCAGTGGAAAACGATGGAACCAGCATTTTGATGGGGTCGTCGAGCAGGGGACGCGGGCGCGCAGTGCAAATTGAAGGGCGTCGGTCTTCTTCAGTTGTCAGAGGGTCGTTGAGGGCCAGGGGACACAGTCCATGGGAGAAAAACGGCTGGCGAAATGGCACCGAGGGTTGAAACAGAGTTTTTGAGCTTGGAGGAAAATTCGTCGAGCGTGGAAACTTGGGCGCGCAGCCGAAAACCATGCAGCAATCATGAAACAATCCATAAACGAATGTGTTGCGTGTGTTTGGGGCTGGTGAAATGGCACAGAGGGTCGAAACGAAGTTGTTGAGCTTAGAGGAAAATTCGTCAAGCGTGGAAACTTGGGCGCGCAGCCGAAAACCGTGGGCGGCAATCAAGAAACAGTCTATAATTGTCTAAACGAAGGAGCGGGTGGCGAAAACGAAGGAGTGGGTGGTGAAAACGGATGTGTATGTGGTGCTGGAAGTGGTGGTTGGCACAGCCATTGAAAAACGCGGGCGCAGTTCGCAACAGGGGCACGCGCTGGGCACAAAAACTGTTGTAGTATGCATAAACGAAGGTGCGGCAAGCATTGGATGAGTGCGCGAGGCGAAAACGAATGTGTCTGTGGTGTTGGAAGTGGTGGTTGGCACAGCCGTTGAAAAACGCAGGCGCAGTTCGCAACAAGGGCACGCGCTGGGCACAAAAACTGTTGTAGTATGCATAAACGAAGGTGCGGCGAGCGTCGGATGAGTGCGGGAGGCGAAAACGAATGTGTCCATGCTGCTGGAAGTGGTGGTTGGCACAGCCATTGAAAAACGCGGGTGCAGTTCGCAACAGGGGCATGCGCTGGGCACGAAAACAGTCGTAGTATGCATTAACGAAGGTGCTGCGAGCGTTGGATCAGTGCGGGAGGCGAAAACGAATGTGTCCATAGTGGTGCAAGTGGTGGTCAGCCCAGCCGTCGAAAATATGGGCACAGTTCGTGAAAATGGCACACCCTGTGTGTGAAAACAGCCGTAGGATGCATTAACGAAGGTGCGGCGAGCGTTGGATGGGTGCGTGAGGCGAAAACGAATGCGTCTATTGTGGTGGTCCACCCAGCTGTCGGAAAACACAGGTGTCTTTCGCAAAGGGGGCATGCGCTGCGTGCAGAAATGATCATAGAAATCATAAACGAAGGTGTTGGGGACATCCGATGGGCATGGCAGGTAAAAACGAAGGTGTATGTTTTTGAACAGTTTCGTCAAGCAGTAGTGTCGGCATAGTCTTCCTATTTTGAATCCCCTGCGGTGGTCACCATTATGATATACTCTCCCCGGCACTGCAAGAGCACAGGCCAACAGGGGTTGAGGCTGGGGCAGGTCCTGGAAGATTCCCGACACCTAGACTGGACACGATGTCGTCGTCGTTGGGCGCTGTGACGGTGACAGTGACTGTGTGCGATGGAGATGAGCAGCAAAGAAGCATGCCAAGCAACGAAGGTGAAGCAAAGGAAAGACTATGGCATTATGGTGAAAATACGAGGAGGAGTGCCAGACTTGCTTACTAATACTATCAACTGACTATCTCAAGACCTGCTTACTAATCATGTCCCAAAGTCACTGATGCAGCATTGGCTCCAACCAATGCTCATCAACGCGTTCTGGAACGCTTACGACATCACGATCTATATTTAAAATTAGAGAAATGCAAATTCGCCAAGGAAGAAGTGGAATTCCTCGGCATGATCGTTTCCCACAATACGATCAAAATGGACCCTATCAAACTAGCCAGAATTAGGGACTGGCCTGTACCAACTACAGTCAAACAAGTACGCTCGTTTTTAGGATTCGGAAACTATTACCGCCGCTTTTGTTACAGTTATGCGCACTTTTATTTTTCTTATGTCAGCACCTGCCTCTTTCGGTGCTTATGCAATCTCTTCTATTTTCATATGCTTATGCAATGTCACACAACGTCTGCTGTGACTCTATTCTTACCGATGCCATATGCCTACCTTCGTTCTGTCATACTGATGTCGCTATGACCTCACTCATGATGCGTTATGACGTCTACTATTATTACATCATACCTATGATGTTCTTTACCTTTTACAGACAGTAGGTTCACGTATAAATAGCAGAGTTTGTCGTAGGTCAAACCTTAAGTTCGACTTAGCTTGTATAAACCTTATAACTCGCTGCAAAGCTTGTTAGTAAAGCACAAGTTAGTCTCTGGCAACCTTAATCGGTTGTGGTGAGATTTCAAGTCGTAGTTCACGCGCTCTCGCCTATAACCCTCTTCTCAAACCTGAGTCTCGCCTTATAGGCTCAGCGCTGTTTACCCACTCGTGTTCGCCAGGCTTATCTCATCGCCATCATCTCGGACGATCCTCGTGGCATTACGTCATCGGGTAGATTGACAGACGACTTGACCATCATAACAGCTTTATTGCGCATTTTGCACATCTTGCAAAACCCCTTCATGATTTAACAAAGAAGAACAAAATCTGGGACTGGTCACCGGAATGCCAAGTCTCTTTTGATCTTCTGAAAGAACAATTCATGACCGCCCCTGTATTAGCCATGCCTGATGCGACCAAACCCTTTATTCTAGAAAGTGACGCATCCAAATGGGCAGTAGGAGCGACTATACTCCAAGCGGACAGCAATGGCCAGCTGCATCCATGTGGATACCTCTCCCACGCCTTAACCCCTACCGAACGAAATTGGCAAATATATGACAGGGAGCTTTATGCTATAATTCGCGCACTCGAAGAATGGAGATACCTGCTCTTAGGAGCACCTCACACCATCACCGTTCGATGCGATCATAAAAACTTAACCTATTATCGTGCACCTCAGCGCTTGACCGCACGACAAGCCCACTGGTGGAATAATCTATCCAGATATAATTTACAACTAGTGCACACCCCTGGAGCTAAACTGACTCAAGCTGACGCTCTTTCCCGCCGCCCTGACCACGCCGAAGGAGAAGAAGATGACGAAACAGTCACTATGCTCCCACACTCTATATTTATCCAATCGCTATCATTAGACCTTCGCGAAAGGATTATTAATAGCAGCACCACTGATGCATTTGTTGAAAAAGTCAGACACTGCCTCGATAAAAATACCCCGCTTCCATTTAGAAGCACCATCTCCGACTGGACACTGGACAATGGACTATTATTGTACAAGGGAACACCCTATGTTCCTGATGATCTAGATCTACGCCGTGATATCATCAAAGAATACCATGAATCACCAAGCGCAGGACACCCTGGATTCTTCAAAACGCTTGCTTTGCTCAAGACTCGTTATTGGTGGCCAGGAATGACTATATTACTAAAGAAATACATAGACGGCTGTGGAACTTGCCAACAGATGAAACCAAACACTCATCCCACTGCTGCACCCCTAACACCGATCATTTCGCATGCCCAGCGACCATTTCAACAGATAACAATGGATTTCATCACCGATCTACCGATCTCTGATGGTTATGATTCTATTCTTGTTGTGGTTGACCAAGGCCTTACAAAGGGGGTAATTCTATCACCTTGTCACAAAACAATCACCGCCAAACAAACAGCGACGCTCTATATCAAAGAAGTATTCAAACGCTTTGGACTTCCTGATATCATGATCTCAGATCGAGGACCACAGTTCGCAGCAAAAGTCTTTAAGGAGATAACCACCGCGCTAAATATAAAACATCGAATGAGCACCGCCTTTCATCCGCAAACTGATGGACAATCAGAACGTCTAAATCAGGAACTAAAGATCTATCTCCGGATATTCTGTGCCTATGATGTAGCCAACTGGAGCAGAGTCTTACCTATTGCCGAGTTTGCACACAATCAACGCACTCATCAAGAGCTGAAACAATCGCCTTTTCATCTCATGTATGGAACAGACCCTGTGGCACTACCAGAAGTAGTTAGCAGAACGGATGCACCTGCAGCAGACGCACATTTAAAGCAACTCCACAAAGCAAGAGAAGAAGCACTTGCAGCACACGAGTTAGCACGTCTAAAAATGATGAAATGCACCATCCGTCACTCTAAACCCTTTAAGGAAGGAGACAAAGTATGGTTAGAGTCGAAGAACCTTCGCATACCATATGAAACACATAAACTGGCACCTAAAAGGGAAGGACCATTCCAAATCGAGAAAGTCCTAGGACCAGTAACATACAAACTAAAGTTGCCAGCCCAATGGCGCATTCATCCAGTATTCCATGCAGCCCTCCTTACACCATACAAGGAAACCGACATACATGGACCAAATGACACGAGACCTCCCCCTGATCTGATAGAAGGACAGGAAGAGTATGAAGTTGAAGCGATAATAGCGCATCTCAAAAAAGGCAATTCATACCAATACCTCATCAAATGGAAGGGATATGATATGTCATACAACACCTGGGAACCCGAACGCAACTTGACTACTGCAGAAGAAGTCCTAGACAGATATAAAAACAGGAGAAAACTCAACTGAAGACTAGCAATCCTTGCATCGCTATCTAACCACAGTCTATGTCTTCCAAGTCTACCTCCCCTGTTCCCCCTCATGTCTACTCCACATACTTTTCAGTCGATAAGTCAGGACGACCCACTGACCCTCGCCTCATTGAGTGCACCCCTGAACGCCCCGCGCTTGTATACCCTCGAGATGATACACCCTCGGACTTCGACCCTAACGACATCATGCCTGAGCCACATCACGCACCGACCAATGACCCTCAGGGTCCCCTTACGTCACAAACCGTCGAAACCGCCATCTCCCAAAACCGCTCCACCCCCTCCCAAGGAGAAATACCAGCAGGATCTTCGGGACTATACCCTTGTCATGTGGTACCTAAGAGTAATCAGGGACACCTTTCATCGGACGCTCCGATGGATACCGAAGCAATCACCAGAGACTGTATTACAGATAGCCCCAAAGCTACCCCCAGTGGCGGAGCGCATATGCTATATTCAGAGAAGGCTGGAGAACCACGAACAATTCCAGCTCACGGAACTACTGGATATTCAGGAGCGTTTAACTCTGGTGCTACCTATCCACAAATACTTAATCGGATTAGGAGAACCATCGCTTTCGCCCGGATCAAACTGGATCAAGCAATCCCTGTTCATCTTGCACAAGTCTGGAGAATACTTTCCAGTCAACCACACTCCCTCGCCATCAGACAGATTGCGATAGAAAATGCCAACTTCGACTGCACCAACCTCATCGAGACGTTTATCAACGTCACTAATCTAGCCTGGGAACTAACCAACTCTATCCAACTAAACCTGGACCAACTCACCCTGGATCTTCTTCGCCGACTCCTGATCACCGACGTCGAACGATACATCATTGACGCCATCAAACTAGTACACGATGGACAGCTACGCATCTATGTACAGCAGAATGACGTCAGGAACCTGATCAAGATCAACTCCTGGTTTAACCCCATTTACGTTGTCCCAAACTGCTTTCAGATCCTCGATGCAGCAGACAAAATTCACGATAAGATCGAAGGAATACTCGCCCATGTCGAGAAGGCAATCAAATCCATCAATGAGATGCACATTTATGTCAACGACATGTTCCCACCTCGACCTTCGAAATCACCTCACATAGTCCTCAATGGAGATGAAGTTCAAGTAGTTATTCGCACCCTCGCCGAATTAGACTCGGCCACACCCCTGATGACAACAATGCCCCTTGTCACGAGACAGCCTGAAGGATCGGCTTCAGCAGCCAAACAGACAGCCCCGAAAGGAAAGTCTATACCGATTTCGGCACTGATGAACCCTCAGCCATCAGCGCAACCCTCGACGACGATACCCTCGAATCCCCCTGTCGCATTTTCGACAGTCAACCCGGAGACACCACCTAGACAGAAAGGAAAGGGCAAGGCAACGACACCTGCCACTCCTCAGGCACCCCGAAAACAACCTCGATGCCCTCATTGTCTCATCTGTAATTCCCGAGGACACATCACGTCACAACACGACCCTAACCATCATCTCGCGTTACTGAAATCAGTTCCTAGACGCATCGAGAATGCAGGGTCCACCCCTGGTGCATCACCACACCCATCAAACCGATCACAATGCCCTCCTTCAACGCGCCCTCATCCCCTTCGTCGCACCCGCCAAGGATTCCAGCAGGGAACCCGCCCTGGGACCGTTACCTTCGATAACGAGGAAGAACATCGTGCCTGGCTAGCAGGACGACATTGCCCTGACGATGAAGATGACGAATTCCGCCTCAGAAAACCCGATTGGTGGACCGAAACTGAGCACAACAACGTTGAGTGAGTGCTCGTTGTACTTTTTGTTTATTAGTGTATAGTATTACTTGTGGACAAGTAATCTAGTGAAGAGCTAGTGTTACAGTTATGCGCACTTTTATTTTTCTTATGTCAGCACCTGCCTCTTTCGGTGCTTATGCAATCTCTTCTATTTTCATATGCTTATGCAATGTCACACAACGTCTGCTGTGACTCTATTCTTACCTATGCCATATGCCTACCTTCGTTCTGTCATACTGACGTCACTATGACCTCACTCATGACGCGTTATGACATCTACTATTATTACATCATACCTATGACGTTCTTTACCTTTTACAGACAGTAGGTTCACGTATAAATAGCAGAGTTTGTTGTAGGTTGAACCTTAAGTTCGACTTAGCTTGTATAAACCTTATAACTCGCTGCAAAGCTTGTTAGTAAGCACAAGTTAGTCTCTGGCAACCTTAATCGGTTGTGGTGAGATTTCAAGTCGTAGTTCACGCGCTCTCGCCTATAACCCTCTTCTCAAACCTGAGTCTTGCCTTATAGGCTCAGCGCTGTTTACCCACTCGTGTTCGCCAGGCTTATCTCATCGCCATCATCTCGGACGATCCTCGTGGCATTACATCATCGGGTAGATTGACAGACGACTTGATCATCATAACAAGTAGTGGTGATGGGGGCCTGAGCATTACTGCGCACACCAGTAACTGTGATGGGGCAGTGGGCGAATCATTGGGGTGGCCAGAAAATGAATGTAGGGGGGTGGCTAGGGAATGGTGGGTGCTGGGCGAAATGGCAAGGGTGGTGGTCAGAAAACAAACCTGGGGGAGGGTGTTACGATTTGAAATTATCTAAAGATCTTATCTTATCTTATCTCTTATATCTCATCAAGAAGCGATCTCTTATCGGGTTATCAGATATCTTATCTGAAAGATGACATAAGCAGGTCACGTGACAGGACAGGTGTTGTACATGAGGATGGACATGAGGGAACCAGGAGGAGTAGGTGAGGCTGGGGGTATATAGGTAGTATAGGAGCGTGTTGAGCCCCAGGCTCTTGATTGTCATTGTCGTAGACAGTGCAACAGAGTTTCTTTTTTCTTTTTTGCTTTTCTTTTCTGGTTGTGTCTTTGGTCTATCAACCTTCTTGACAGAGGGGTAGGGGATGGCTTCACCTTGTGAAAGGTGGGCAGTGGGCGAATTGTTGGGGCGGCTGTTGGAAAACAAACCTGGGGGGGCCTAGGGGATGTCTTCGCCTTGCAAACAGTGGGTGCTGGGTGATAGTGGGTCATTGACAAGGGTGGTGTTTGGCACTTTGTTCATTTCATTCATAAACAAACACAGCGGGGTGCTAGAGAATGGGGTTGTCTTGCAAAAGGCGGGTGCTGGGCGAAATGATGAGGGTGGCAGTTGGAAAATGAACCTGGGGGAGGTAGGGCATGACTTCGCCTTGTGAATGGCAGGTGCCAGGTGAAATGACGAGGGCGGCAGTCGGAAAACCATTCGTTTCATTTGTAAATGAATCTGGTGGGTGCTAGGGGATGGAATGCATCTTGCGAAAGGCAGGCGCTGGGCAAAATGAGTCATTGGCAAGGGCGGCATTTGGTAATCCATTTGTTTCATTTGTAGATGAATGCAGCGGGGTGCGATTGGACAGGTTCATCTTTGTGAAAGGCAGGCGCCAGCGAAATGACGAGGGTGGCAGTCAGTCTATTTGTTTCATTTGTAAGTGAATGCGGTGGGGTGGGATGGGCAAGGAGTGTGGTTGAAACATCCAAATTTGTGGAGCACCAGGCTCCTTGATTTGGCGAGGGATTGTCGAAGCCAGTAGGACAGGGTCCATGGTGAAAAACGGCGGTGCGAGTAAGTAAGACCTGTAAAATGAAAATAATAATTAAATTTGACCAGCGTTGCCAGTGGAAATGGGCGCGTCATGCAGGGAAACCGGTGCCAGTCCAGTAAGTGGTCATAATGTATTAAATGAGAGTGTTGTGCGAGGGGCTGGCATTGTGAAAATGGACGCGATGTCAAAATGGATGGATTGTTGCTACCAGAAAATTTTCCAGTTGGCGTCGAGTTGGGTGCGCTGCCCAAAATAAACGGTGCTGTGTGACAGATCGTCTGTGAATGTTGAAACGAGTGTGGTGGCAGCTGTTGGATGGCATTAAAACAAAAATTAAAAAAATTTCACTTGAGGTGAAGTTGTTGGCTGGTGATGTCAGCAGTCGATCTCCCAAAAAGAGGCCCCTGCAGTGGTCACCATTTAATGAGTAAATTCCTGGCACTGCAGGAGCGCAGGCCAGATGGGAATTGGTTGGCAGGTCCTGGGATTTGCCCCAACATTGGTGGGTGCAGAGTTGGCATTGGTGGGCATTGGTGATGGTGACTGTGACATGGCTGTGTACAACTAAGCCATAGTGGAAGCGAAAGAAAACAAGCGAGGGAGCCAGAAATGCAGGCAAAATGAGGAATTAATCCATCCAGTGGGGGTATAATGGAAGTACCAGACTTGCTTACAAATCCTACTACTGCCTATATTAAGTCCTGCTTACCAAATCCTGTCCCAAAGTCATGGATGCAGCATTGGCTCCAGCCAATGCTCATCAGCGTATACTCACCAATGGAGGCTTGGTCAACTACACGTTACATGGGAGCCTTACTACAGGTGACAGTAACAGTAACAGTGACAAGATGAGACCATAGAGGGTGCAACAGTTGCAATGGCTATATCACACATCATCATCAGTCTAGGATGCAGTACCAGAGATTGGACCAATGTACAGGTCATGATGGATACATTGGATGACTTGCAAAGCTTATCGGGAGAGTAAGATCTTATCAAGTGGTCTTATCTTATCTTATCACATCTGGATGGGATTCCCTATCGGTGTTATTAAGGATCTTATCATAGATAAGATAAGGAAGACATGAGGCTTAGCATGAGGATGCAGTATGGCAGAGGCACAGTAGGCACAGTTGGACATGAGGGAAGAGTGAGGAGGCTGGGTAGTAGTATATAAGGAGGACTGTAGGTAGAGGTATTTCTAAGACTTGAGATAGTTTGTCTTGCTCAGGCAACTACCTAGTTTTCAATTCAATTCACTCTCTTTTCTCTTCTCTTCTCTTCACTCACTTGCAGCAAGCTTGAGTGTTGTGTTGGTTTCAGTGTAGCTCCTAACACTACCACTCACTTACATTCTGGTGGGCAAGAGAGAGTAACTGGCTGTATTGGCATAAACTACAGTCCTTATATACATCTGTACATGTTTACACCTTTTCTATGTACAGACAAAGTGAAATGAGATTAGATCTACTCTACATGGAGATATATCTACAAAAGGAAATAGGCCCAATGGGCAGATAGGGGCAGATTTATCAGCATGAATGAGAGATGGGTCCTCTGAGCCATAGCTCTCCAACTTTGATTGGGACCCATTGGACATCCCGTTGTCCTCTAACAGGATCCGGTCTTCCATCCCATGCACGAGTGTCCCCGCCGTCCCAAGCTTCCGGATAAATGTACCGTCGAGCAGGCTGGAAACAGGGCGAGCGCTCAGTGTCTGATAATGCGGAGACAATCAAGCACAACACTACGTCAAGCTGGTGGGGTCGGCTCAAGCACATTCCGTAGCCCAGGAGAGACGAAATGAAGGTAGAGAAGGAGAATCAAGGCGTCAACGTCGTGGATGGAAGTACGCTTTGATAATATATGCATACCTTCGATGAAGGTAGTTCGCGTTGGAGCGAGTGTTTTCAGTTTCTCTCGCAGACGGGGAGGAAGGCGAGCCACCGCTCCTTGGGGATACGAGAACGACTTGGAATACTCGAAACGCGTATGGTACATTTCGCAATCAACCAGGCTATGGGATTAGAAGAAATACTGATATAACAATGTGATGTATGCTGTGAGAGAACCGTGTGCAATTAGAGCCCAGGTTGAGTAGCCAGATTTATGCAGTAGGATGGCAGTCGCATGTAGCCTGAAAAAAACTATCAGACCGATTTACCACCTCGCTCTTTTCTTTGTTCATACCTGTTATAGCAACAGAGCGGAAACTTCCTCTTCCTCTTTGCCGTCACTGTATTTCTCTTCATTGTATTTCTCTTCATCAGACCCGACCTCCTCATCGTCACTTCCGGAACTATTCCCACCTTTCCGCGAATCATCTCCCGAGTCTTTCTCAGATTCTTCGTCGGCTCCCTCATCTGAATTGCCGTCAATTTCCTCATCCAAATCTTCGCCGTCGTCATCTCCAAGCTCGCTGCTGCGGGCCTCCTCATCTTCACCTTCCTCTTGCGACTCATGCGCTTGTTTCACTTCCTCCTCCCAACTATCTGGCATCTTTCCTTGCACAAGGCTCGCGACGTGCTCCTGCATTATCATTCCTATAATCGGAACCTGGATGAATAACCGACTTGGATGCTGAAAAACGAGGAACTTGCCAAGTGCCATTAACGCCGAGCCGTCCATAACTCTATACATATCTTGTTGGTGTTTCATCCGGGCGTGAGACAATTTGGTTGCTGGACGATGTGACGTCTTCGGCTTGGACGACGACGGATCGGAAAATCCTCGGTCACTGTCATGTGCTTCGTCCTCTCCGTCGCGTAAACCATCGTCATCCTTTTGGACACGTCGCCGTTTCTTCCGTCCCGATCTGAGTTTTTTTTCAGCTCTATATGACTTTCCAAGATTCGACAGCTCTCCACGCTCTGTGTAGAGCGAAGCTGTAAAGTAGTGAATGGATTTAAGTAGATCCTGTCAGCACATTAACATCTTTTCGACCTTTAACAGACACGACGCACGGATGAAGGTACTGGCAAGCAGGGCTCTTGTCCAAACAGAGACATAGATGAACTCTGCTGGGAAGCATCGAGGAAGTCCAGGTCCTCCTCAAAATCTCCTCGTCTTCTCGCGCGGTAACCCACTTGTCGCTCTTTCTCGACGAGT
The DNA here is from genome assembly GCA_023014455.1 of Amanita exitialis. Classification (NCBI taxonomy): domain Eukaryota; kingdom Fungi; phylum Basidiomycota; class Agaricomycetes; order Agaricales; family Amanitaceae; genus Amanita; species Amanita exitialis. The sequence goes on along the minus strand of JAEBUR010000004.1, from coordinate 150,288 downwards.
AACCATTCGTCTTGTTGTTCTCCTTGCCGTTCTCCTTCCTGTCCCGCTCCTTCGCTTTCTACAGACACGTATTCACGGTCTCTATCCATAACTGCAGCTCTTTTCCCAAACCTCAGCTTCACCGTCCCTAATCCACCAGCATCCTTCGCGATCCAGTTACCGCTTGAATCCTTCACGGCATAGCGTCTGTATTTCGACAAAGCGTAGTTGTCGTCGGATTGGGCCACGCGCCTGCCATTGCGATGTAGGCGCAGGCTAGTATAGTCGTAGACGGTGCTTGCGCGAGGGTCGGACATGATTGGCTGAAGAAGCACGTGATAAGAGGATAAGATAATGGCCCAGGATTTATCTTTTATCATCTCGAAAATCATAAAGATGACGAGCACGACGCTTCCCATCGAGAAAGCATTGATACGGAATCAATGGCCCACATCGATTCCTCCACCTATAGAGACCTCCCTAGAATCGACGAGACTGGCCTACGACGTGATAAACGGTCGATTCCTGGACGTGTTGACCAGTCGACCTGCCAGAGAGCTATTTCATGTCCCAAGTTGGGATGGTCCACTGGACGAAGTGTTCTATACTATAACGATGCCCGCGGATGGACAGGAAGCTGAACTCGTTCGGCTCGTCATCGCCGTTGCCCTCCTGCACGCTTTCATCCAAGCGAACTGGACAGGCCCAGACCTCAACTTCCATCCATCAGACTTATTTCACTCATCCTCGTTGTCTTCACTTCAGGACGAACAGCTCAACGCAAAGGCAATCGCGGAACTCGCATATGGGGGTGAACCCGCTTACCATCTCGCAAAATACCCTTTATATTTGCGCCTCGCACAGCTGATCCTTCTGCCTCGTTCTGATCAGGAAGTGGAGGTGACGAAATTGAAGCAGTTACAAACGGCGCCACGGTGGGCGCTGTGTGTTACTCTCCTTCATCAACAAATCCTCGATGATCCGGTTCCGCCACCTGAGTGGTTCACTTCCGCCCTATTGTCCTCAGTTGAAACCCTTGCATCCACCTTCACACCGGATTTGTCAACTTCTGTGCAGCCAAGTCCAGATGTGGATCTCTCCGCCCGCCTTTTGCTCGCGCACGGTCTCTTATATCACCTCCTCGCCCAGGATAAACCTGCGTCTGCCCTCTTTACACGTGCTGTTCAAGTAACTCGACTTCAGCACGAGCTCACAGGTGCTCTCGGAAAGCGTACTAAATTCCAGCAAGAAGATTTGAGCCAACTGGTCGTTTTGGCCGAAAGTAAACTGAAAATTGATTCTTCCAAGGCGACGACAAACGATGAATCTGCCCATACGAAGGAAACGAAAAGCGGGGTGAATCATACGGTCCCACAGACCCTTGCCCTCAACGACGACACACTCCTTGAAACAACCCAATATGCCTCCGCCGCATCTTCCTCTTCGCTGTCCCACCTGAACCCATCATCCCAGCCCGCTCTCCATCCATTGGACCAAACCATTCTTCTTGCCCTCGCACAGACACTTAAATCGACCTCCCCTTCTTCAGATCCTCTCACGACCTCTCAGCTATCAGCATATGTCTCCCGCGTTCTCTCGCATCCGCAAAACTGGTCGATCCACACCATGGCACTCCTATCACGTTCTCGGCTAGAAGCAAGTAGAACGCGCACCGTTGAACGTGCAGTCCTACAAATTCAAGCCTTGGTAGACCAGATGCCTGCCACGGACGAAGAAAAGCGAGGAAAATCCGATAGAGAAAAAGGTGCGAGCGTCCGGGAACGGCTCGAATACTTTTGGGAGATCCTCTTGCCAAGTCGGTGGGCGCTCGAAAAGGAGCTGGCGGACAAGTTTTTCTCTCTCGGAGTCGTAAAATCCGCATTGGAGATTTACGAAAGGCTGGAAATGTGGGAGCAGGTCGTCAAGTGCTATGCTGCACTTGAGAAACCAGAAAAAGGGATAGAGATCGTGAAGGATCTGTTAGCGGGTCGCAAGAGGGAGGCGGAAGTTGTCGTTGTGGATGGTAAAACAATGATATCGAAGGAGAGAAGAACGTCTCTCGATCGGACGAGGGAGGCGAAACTTCTCTGTGTCTTGGGCGATTTGGAACCAGCCAACGCCATCGAGCACTACACCCGCGCATGGGAGGTCTCGGGGAATATGTCTGGTCGGGCGATGCGCTCGCTTGGCGGAGTATACTTCTCGCAAGGGAAGCACAGTGACGCAATCGACTGTCTGAGAAAGGGAGTCAAGATTCATCCACTCGTAGCCCGGGCGTGGTTCATATTGGGATGTGCATGCATGAGGGTTGAAGATTGGGGAGGCGCGAGGGAAGCTTTCACCAGGTGTGTCAGGATCGACGAAGAGGATGCGGAAAGTTGGAGCAACTTGGCGGGGGTGTATTTGAGGATGCCTGCCACCCCATCAGCCCCATCCAACCCTGATGTTGACACACGAGGCGCCGCGGACGAAGAACAAGGAAAACAGCAATTCGACCGAATTCCAATCGAGCATAAACTCCTCGCATATCGTGCGCTCAAGCATGGGCTAAAGTTCAGCTACGGTAATTGGAAAATGTGGTATAATTACATGATCGTATGCGTTGACGTGGGCGAACTGTTCGAAGCCACGAGAGCTTTGGGCAGAGTGGTGGAGGAAACCAGTGGGCGGCCTGCCGGTGCCTCAGAGTCGAATGAAGACGAGAAAACTGTCCTCGATTTGGACGTCGTTGACCGCTTGGTGGACGCTGTAGCCAAAGGAGCCCCTGGCTCGCCTGAGGTAGTCGATCCCTCTGCGGTTGACATGCAAAATAACACGGAAGGCGTTCAACATGAGCCAACCGGTCTGTCGCGCACGGTTACTGGCTTGTTCGAGAATACACTTCTACCAAGAATATCATCCTCCCCTCGGCTCTTCCGCGCATATGCAAAGCTTTTGACCACTCAGGGTAGGTGGGACGATGCGATGAAAGCCTGTCTCGACGCATACCGGATCGGAATTGCGAGCACCTGGGAGTCTGGTTTGGGGACAGAGAGATTCAGAGATGCTGTGAGAGAAGTAGAAGATATCGTAGATGTGTTGAGAAACTTTGGACCAAAGGCAGAAGACGCAGGTAGAAATAATAGGTGGAAGATGCAGGCAAGGAGCATTATTCGGACATTTTTGGCTAGGACGAGAGATGAATACGATGGCGAATCGGGATGGGATGGATTAGTTCAGTTGGGAGAGGAATTGAAGAGACTACAGTGAAAAATCATGGTTGGCGAGTAAGGAAAAATTACCCACTCGGCCATTTAAAATGTACACGTCATATCAATGGGAAAACCCAACTATGATGTCTAGACGCTCCAATGCATCCGCCTTAAGCGTCAATGTCTCTACTTGCGTCATGGTCGCTTTTCCATCGCAAGCACCTCCGTGGATAACTAGATCACATTCCTCGAGTTGTGGCATTTTACGCAGGATGGCAGGGAGAGGAGGGGGCCCCAGGAGAGGCTTCGTAGGTTCCCCAAAGGCACCCCAGCGTTTTCGACGATAGATTCAGATTCAAAAATCCCCGAAATTTTCATGGACCGAATTTTCTCCACAAGAGGTACTGTAGGAACTGTGGTATCGCCACGTAACAATACCAAGTTGAGATAGAGCTCTTGGAGATGTGGTCGGTCATCTTCAAGAACCCTCAGATGTTCGAAACCAAGTTGGATAAGGGTGAGTTTCTCGATTCGAAATTGTGTCTCGAGATAGGTCCGCACGAAGCAGATCGGGGGTAACGTCATGTGAATGAAATCCAAGATATAGATCGTGTCCCTGCTCGCAGGAGCCACCGACGAAAGACCGGATTACAGAGGTCATCACATTTTACCGCTATGTCGTTCCATAACTCGGTTATTCCTCGTGCAAGACGCATCCAAGCAGAGCATACGTGCGATAGCGTTAGTTGAGGAGGAATGTTATCGGAATCGTACTAAAGAAGGGTTACAGTTCCATGACTTCGAGCAGTTAAGACAAATACGTGTCCCAGAATTTCGTCGGAAAGCATGTTACATGGTACTAGTGCCGCACGGTAACGACGAAGGCCCTTCACAAGTCTTTTCTTCTGCTCGGAGGGCTCTTGACTCAAGTTCTTGACACGTTGCAGAATGTCTTCGGAATCTGCAATTAATGACTTGACTACTCTCTTGTAGAGTAACGTTGATTCTTTTTGCCAACACTAGCAAAATCAAAAGAGAGTTTGTTGCTCATCTGGGATCGTGAACTTGCACAATGGATCAGTTTACTATTGTCAGTTGGTCTGCACCCAACGTGTTGCATTTGATGGTTGGAACTGTTCCAGATGAAGGTTGATGTTGCATGTGATAAACTATGGAGATGATTCAGATCTAGATCTAATCTCCACTGTCACATGCACAGACTGTTACTCTCCCATGTAACAAGCAGTCTGCCAGCAACCCAAAGAAACCTGACCTGACATCCAAACTGGGCAAGGACAGCAAACTCAACTCCAAGGAGCATAGCATCCACTTCTGACTCACCTTCCATGCAGCTGGTCTCCACATCAAATTCTGCTGACCCAAAAAATTAGGCAGCAACTCTCAGTTGCAAGCATGGACTGGGAGCTGCCATGTGTTATGAATCAACCCCTAAGTTTGATGCTTTGACACATTTGAAGCCTTATCCAATGTCTCATTTATCTGAGAAGACACTATCTATTTACAACACAAGGCATAGGGCATATACTCACCAATGGAGGCTGTTACAAGCTTTCACTCAGTGACACAAACCACAAGCCTTGCAGAGAAGAGATAGAGGAGGAGATGAAGCCATGCATTGACTATGCTAAGTGGTACCCTACATGAGTGTAAGAGAAACCATCTTAAGTCTTGAGAGACTCAAGATGTCAGACTAACTTATATACCTATACTAAGGAGTCCCCTGCCACTGCCCAAGTCCCACCTGCACCTGCCTCATGCTTCCCATGCTGCATCCAATACCCTGTGCCCATGTGTTGCCATGGGTGCTGTGCTGTGCTCACCATGCAGTTCCACACTGCCTTGTGTGCCTGGTTCCCATGGATCCTCCTGGCCTTGTCTGGGCCTTGCCTGGACTCTACCTAGACCCATTGCTGTATAGTGCCCTGTGCCCAGGCTGCTATATGCCGGTGTGCATTATGAATGTCCATGTGGCAGGTACTGGTCCCAAGTGCTGATGGTGATAGGGGTGTGTCCCTCCTTCCTAATATGTATGTCCTGGCTTATACAGCCTTTGTCTTGTCTTCCAGTGAGCACCCTGGTGCACTAGCCCATGTGAAGTGTTCCCCTAGTGTCCTATGACAGTCCCAGACTGTATGGTAGCAATTGGAGTGGTCCTGGACCATGGAGAAATAAAATCAAAACATATGCTAGGATTGTGTTCCTAACAGAGGCTCAGTTGACTACACGCTACATGGGAGCCTTACTACAGGCAACAGTAACAGTGACAAGATGAGAGGGTGCAACAGTTGTGATGGCTATATCATGCATCATCATCATTCTAGGATGCAGTACCAGAGATGAGACCAATGTACAGGTCATGATGTTACAGTTATGCACACTTTTCATTTTCTTATGTCAGCACCTGCCTCTTTTGGTGCTTATGCAACCTCTTCTATTCATATATGCTTATGCCATGTCACACAACATTTACTGTGACTCTATTTGTACCTATGCAACATGCCTACCTTCACTCTGTCATACTGATGTTGCTATGACCTCACTCATGACGCATTATGATGTCTACTATCATTACATCATACCTATGACATTCTTTACCTTTTACAGACAGTAGGTTCACATATAAATAGCAGAGTTTGTCATAGGTCAAACCTTAAGCTTGTATAAACCTTATAACTCACTGCAAAGCTTGTTAGTAAGCACAAGTTAGTCTCTGGCAACCTTAACCAGTTCTGGTGAGATTTCAAGTCATAGTTCATGTGCTCTCACCTATAAACCTCTTCTCAAACCTAAGTCTCACCTTATAGGCTCAGCACTGTTTACCCACTTGTGTTTGCCAGGCTTAATTCATTGCCATTGTCTTGGACGATCCTCATGGCATTACATCATCAGGTAGATTGACAGACAACTCGATCATCATAACAATTTAAGTCAAACTTACCTAAACAGCTCAAGTATTAGCTCGTTAGCACACAGACTGTCAAACTTCCTGAGAGCTGGCCAGTAGGTTACTATCAGGACACCCTTGACGTGATGTCTTAGGGCCCCACTATAGAACTGAGGTATAGAGGATGAGGACTAGAGTTGACAAGGGGAAACCCCAAGAGAACTCGAATGGAGTCTCTGGGTGTTCGTTGCACAGTATATATACCTAAGTACATGGTCTGTGCGCTAAACCCCATAACCCTAAAGGCTGTGGAGTTACCTAGGGTAACCCTATCTATAAATAGCATAGAATGTACTAGAAGGATTGCATAATGCAGATCAGTGATCCGAGTGAGTCATAAGAGAAACATAAGCAAGGCCGCATCTCCGTTATCTAATCTAATCTAATCGTTATCTTATCTTTGTGCTGATTAGATAATCATTATCTTATCTAGATTGTTTGGCTGCGACCTTAGATCAAAACAAAGAAAATGAATATAAATGTCTTAGAATCGAAACGAAAGAAAAGTGGAAATGAGCAGTCCATGACAGTTACTGGTGCCTGATCAAGATTTCCTGAATCTTCACAAGAGGAGCTCCCCAACCAAACAAAGCAACCAGAGGACTTCGAAACACATATATGCTTCAAGGAGAAGTAATCTACAAAGATAGCTGAGATCAGATCTGGAAATACAGACACTCTGATACCCCTGTCGAGCTACACCATTTTTGGATACCACAGTACAATAACTGCCCACCCAATGGAGCTGTTAGATTCCAAGGATTATACTATCTTGCAGGAGTAGAAGTTATCTTTGACACCAGTAAATCTCGCTGGACATACTATCAAAATGACGAAGTACATTGTGTAGAGGATGAAGCTTTTCAAGGACCATACTACATTCCTGGAGGGATCAACAATGTCCCTGAGCACCTCAGATCACCTGAAGTAACCGGAGAATCTTCTAGCAGAAAGGGCCAGATTCCAATTCTTCCCAAGAGGAGAATATGATTGAATCTAGTGACCAATTTGAGACTGCCCCATTCAAAGTGTTTCAAGAGCTAGGAACAGCACGACCTAGCCCCTTGCAGTTCACTTCCACATTAGGAAATACACCAAGACCACTTTTATCTTTAGATCTTGCACAGACTAGTGGACCATCTTTGGACAAACAACCAGAAGAAGAACCAACTTCTGAATCACCTATACCTCCATTAAGAACCCCTACTCCACTGCCTCCCAGAACACCTACTCCACCACCACCACCACCACCACCAGACAATGACCCTGATATCAAAATGGCTGACACAAATGCCGATCAATGCATCAAGGGTCCCATGCCCACTAAATTCGAAGGGAACCACAAGCTAGCTGAGCTATTTATGAACGATTGTGAGATGTTCTTCAAGATCAATACCAGTTATAACACCAATAAAAAGAAGATCATCTTTGCACTCATGCACATTGGTGGAAATGCAGGCCAATGGAAGCTAGCTAAATTAAGTGACCTAAATGATGCAGCAGCATGGGGAACTTGGGCTGCATTTAAGGAGTCATTTGAGAGTAACTGGAAACAGGTGGACAGCCCTGGAAGGGCCATGACGGAGCTATACAAAATAGTGCAACAATGCAAGAAGATGCTGATCTTACTATACATGGACAAGTTCAAGGAACTGATCAAAAAGTCCAAAATCAAGGAAGAAGCCACCATCATTCCTCTATTTTCGGAAGGACTTCCCCCTGAAAGCCTCCAACAGATCCTTATGCAAAACCCAGCTGATCTACAGTGTTAGGAACATGACCCTAGCATATTGTTTTTATTTTATTTCTCCGTGGTCTGGGACCACTCCAATCGCTACCGTACAGTCTGGGACTGTCATAGGACACTAGGGGAACACTTCGCGTGGGTCAGCGCACCAGGGCGCTCACTGGAAGACAGGACGAAGGCTGTAAAAGCCAGAACATACATATTAGGAAGGAGGGACACACCCCTATCGCCATCAGCACTCAGGATCAGTACCTGGCACCTATCAATAGATCAGCCATCATCGCCATCACGCATCAGACAGGCGTGGGACTGTTACAAGGATATGCCACATGGGCATTCATAATGCGCACCAGCATATAACAGCTTGGGCACATGGCACTACACAGCAATAGGTCTAGGTAGAGTCCAGGCAAGGCCCAGACAAGGCTGGGAGGATCCATGGGAACTGGGTACACATGGCAGTGTGAAACCACATGGTGAGCGCAGCATGGCACCATGGCAACACTTGGGCACAGGGTATTGGTGTGCAGCATGGGAAGCATGAGGCAGGTGCCAGTGGGACATGGGCAGTGGCAGGGGACTCCTTAGAATAGGTATATAAGCTAGTACGATGTCTTGAGTCTCTCAAGACTTAAGATGGTTTCTCTTACACTCATGTAGGGTACCACTTAGCATAGTCAATGCATGGCTTCGTCTCCTCTCTCTCATCTTCTCTGCAAGGCTTGTGGTTTGTGCACTGAGTGCAAGCTCATAACATACAGGGCTGGTATGATGCTGCACAAAGATATGCAAACACAAAAAGCAGACTAGGCATTTTAGCTGGACTATCACATGCAGGAGGAGGGAGACTATTGCTGAGATACAGAGATCCTGATGCAATGGACATTGATGCAGTTATCATCAGCACATTATCAAAAGATGAGAGAGAGCGACATGTCAAAGAAGGACTATGTTTCATATGTCACAAAGGGGGTCATCAATCACTGAGATGCCCCATGAGGAAACCAAGCAGTGGAAACAAGAAGAAGCATTTTGGGAAGGGAGTAAAGGAGTCATGACCCCACCATCACATCAGAGCGACTTCCACATCTATGGAAGGTGACAAGGTTGAGGGATATGATGAAGAAGAGTCAGAAAATGCTAGTGAGAATACAAATGTGATGGCCATCAGGGCTTTGATGGTGCACTTGTCTTCAGAAGATTGTCTCAATCTGCTTCCTGAACAGGATTTTTAAACAGGGATTGCACATCAGTGGATGCTGATCCTCAAACATCAGATTCTATCTATATTTGTGGTGTAACAGTAAAATCTTTAACCAAAAAAAAGATTTCCATCCCCATTTCCATCGAATCTGATAAACCCACTGAAACTGCTCTAGTTGACTGTGGAGCAGAAGGCCTGTTCATAGATGCATCCATTGCCTCAAACTGGAAGTGAATACCCTTGATCCAACCCATCAAAGTCAAGAATGTTGATGGATCAGAGAATGAAGCAGGAGAGATCTTAGAAAGGTGTCTGATCACCTTTAACATAAATGGCAAGACTATGACACACTGGTTCTGGGTGACATCATTAGGCAATCAGAACTTTATTTTGGGGCTGCCTTGGCTCGAGGAGCATAACCCAATAATAGACTGGCAAGAAAAGACTCTGGAATTCCATAATTCTGAAAAAGACAATATCTGTGCATGCATATGGAGTCTTTGGGTCCAGATGGATCTAGAAGATGTGGCAGAATATAATGACACTCTAGCCAAACAATACATGATGTCACACAGTGGGATTGTTGCCCAGGCAGAGGTCAGCTTGCTGTATGTGGATGAGGACTCGATACTGGAAGTAGCAATTTGGAAAATCACCACATCACAACAGATGGAGCACCACTACAGAGGTCAGGTAGAACCTGGATCTACTGAAGGACTAGAGGTACCTTCCGAGTATATGGAGTGGAACTCAGTATTCGAAAAAGAAGCCTTGGAGTGTTTCCCTGAGTCAAGACCCTGGGATCACACCATCAAATTACAAGATGAGTTCGTCCCTCGTAAATCAAAGATCTATAACCTATCACCATTAGAACAAAACTCACTGGACAAATGGATCAAAGAACAGTTAACAAAAGGATATATCCAACAATCAAAATTGCCTCAAGCATTGCCCTTCTTCTTTGTTCCAAAGAAGGATAGTAATGCCCTGAGACCCTGTCAGGACTATTGATATCTTAATGAATGGACTAAGCCAAATTCATACCCCTTACCCTTAATCTCCAACCTGATGATCAAGCTTAAAGGAGCACGCTACTTTACAAAGCTAGATCTCAGATGGGGATACAACAATGTAAGAATCAAAGAAGGTGATGAATGGAAGGCTGCTTTTGTCAACAGAGGATTATTTGAACCAACAGTTATGTTCTTTGGGCTCCAGAATTCACCTGCGACATTTCAAGCCATGATGGATGACTATTTTAGGGACATGATCGATGAAGGATGGATCGTCATTTATATGGATGACATCCTGATATGTGCACAAACAAAACAAGAACTTGAGTCATGAACTAAACATGTTCTGGAATGCTTACAACATCATGATCTATATTTAAAATTAGAGAAATGCAAATTCACCAAGGAAGAAGTGGAATTCCTTGGCATGATCATTTCCCACAACACGATCAAAATGGACCCTATCAAACTAGCCAGAATTAGGGACTGGCCTGTACCAACTACAGTCAAACAAGTACACTCATTTTTAGGATTTGGAAACTATTACTGCCACTTTATCACGCATTTTGCACACCTTGCAAAACCCCTTCATGATCTGACAAAGAAGAACAAAATCTGGGACTGGTCACCAGAATGCCAGGTCTCTTTTGATCTTCTGAAAGAACAATTCATGACCACCCCTGTATTAGCCATGCCTGATGCAACTAAACCCTTTATTCTAGAAAGTGACGCATCCAAATGGGCTGTAGGAGCAACTATACTCCAAGTGGACAGCAATGGCCAGCTGCATCCATGTGGATATCTCTCCCATGCCTTAACCCCTACCGAATGCAATTGGCAAATATATGACAGGGAGCTTTATGCTATAATTCGCACTCAAAGAATGGAGATACCTGCTCTTAGGAGCACCTCACACCATCACCATTCAATGTGATCATAAAAATTTAACTTATTATTGACACGCCAAGCCCGCTGGTGGAATAATCTATCCAGATATAATTTACAACTAGTGCACACCCCTGGAGCTAAACTGACTCAAGCCAACACTCTTTCCTGCCACCCTGACCACACCAAAGGAGAAGAAGATGACAAAACAGTCACTATGCTCCCACACTCTATATTCATCCAATCACTATCATTAGATCTTCGTGAAAGGATTATTAAAAGTGTTTTGGCGCCATTGTCTGTGTGAAATTCTCATAAGGGTGATAAATCATGCCCCTAGCCTTCCGTGGTGCCCCAGGATTGCACTTGTGGAACTTCTTTATCTCGTCCTGTGCATTAGACAAGTTTTCCACAGGCTCCCAAGTCGATTCCTCCACAGGGTAGTCCTTCCATTTCACCAGGTATTCAAGACAACCGCTGCCTTGTCTGCTGACATGACTATCCATGACTTCTTCAACTTTGTACTCATCATCCTGTGACTCTGCAGTCATCTGTGCTTCCTTTCAGTTCGCAGCTTTTTCCTTTTGACGAGGGAAAACAGGTTCTTTGTAGGGTTTTAGGAGTACTTTGTTAAAGACATTGTAGACTTTCCAGGACATTGGGATCTTCAGCTTGTATGCTGATTCTCCGACCTTTTCCAAGACCTCCAGAGGACTGATGAACTTCCCATCCAGTTTTTTGGTGGCACAGATTGTAGGTAGGTGTTCTGTGCTTAAGTACACCTTGTTGCCTGGTCAGTATTCTCTTGCTGGTTGCTTGTTCAAGTCCCACCGTTTCTTCATGGTAGATGCAGCTTTTTCTAGTGCTGCCTTTGCCTTTTCATGGACGTCTTCCACTTGTTTCGCTAGTTCCTCCACAGCCACCACCTTTGGCTGGTGTGTGGGGTTAAGTCCTTTATTTGGGTGACGTCCATAATTCATGAAGAAGGGGGAGAACCCTGTCGCTGAGTGAGTCCAGTCATTGTGGCAGAATTGTGCTACTGCCAGCCAATTGCTCCAGTTGTCCTGCTGGTGGTGGACAAACATGGTCAGGAATTCCTTGACTTCCTGATTAACCCATTTCATCTGTCCGTCTGTCTGTGGGTGATACACTGTCAATCAGTTTGGTCGAATCCTGAGCATTCCATACAAGTCATCCATGAACTTGGATGTGAACTGTTGTCCTCGATTGCTGATCACCTTTTTGGGCAGGCTATGTTCTCTGAAGATATTGTCTCTGAACAATACTGCCACTCCTTGGGATGTGATAGACAATGTTGTTGGTAAGAAATAGGATTTCTTTGTGAAGCGATCTACTACAACCATGATCATATTGTTTCCCTTGGATTCCAGTAGTGGTCCCATCAGATCAACTGAGACAACTTCCCATGGTGCATCCAGTACTTCGTTAGGAACAAGTGGTGCTGCTCTGGCCTGTCTGTCTGGCTTGGCGCACTGGCACGTTTCGCATCCTGGGATGTATAGTTCAATGTCCTTTTTCATATTCAGCCACCAGAAATCTTGTGTGATCAATTCAAGTGTCTTGGCCATTCCCGGATGTCCCCAAGAATGATGAATTTCAATAACACTCTCCCTGAGTTCTGTGATCATGGGCACGTATACACGTCCTTTCCATGTGATGATACCATCCTTGCATTGAAAGTCCTGGTTTCCTTCAGCTAGTCCCTTTTTGACCTGCATGTCCTGGTATCGTGTTGCAGCCTTTGAGATATCTTTGATGATATCTTCCATGGCTCTGTCATCATCATAGATTTGCACAAACAGTTCATCTTTTAGCAGGATGACTCCTTCATTGTCATTGGTCCCTCGCTCGTGTCCCACTCTCCTAGAGAGGATGTCCACCTTAGAATTGGATTTTCCTGATTGGTATGCAAACTTGTCCAGCCCCCTGTTTCTGCATTACCTGGGTATATAATAAAACCATAATCTAAGATCCATCAATTGTCTCAATTGGATCTGGACCAGTTTGAAGTTATAGTCCTGGAGGTCCGTTACACATCATGCCTGTCATCGGTTCAGATTTTGCACTTTTCTGAAATATGTCAAGTTCTGATGGTCTGTTAACACCTCCACTGTCTGCTTGGCACCTTTGAGATAGTGTGACCATTCATAGAATGCATGCATAACCGCTAGCATTTCCTTGTCATAAATCTCATAGTTGCGCTCCGCATTGTTCAGCGATCTGGAAATAAATGCCACCAGTTTCCACACTTCATCTTTTCCTTGTTGTGATAGGATTCCACCAATTGCAAAGTCTGATGCATTGACTTTGATTCGAAATTGACCGTTATCATCTGGGATTTTGAGGACAACCTCCCTCCCCACAAGGTCTTTCAGTCCCTGAAAAGCCTCGGATTGTATCTGCATCCAGTTCCACTCTTCTTTCCCAGTTAACTTGGTCAGAGGTTTGGCAATCTTTGCAAATCCTTCTACAAAACGTCGGTAGAAATTAATGAATCCCAGGAACTGCTGTAGTTCTCGCTTGTTCATGGGTTCTGGCCATTCTGTAATTGCCTTGATTTTCCCTGGCTCCATACTGATGGAGTCATGACTGATTACGAGTCCCAAGAAATCGATTTCCTCCTTATCAAACCAACATTTTTCGGGCTTAAGGGACAACTTGTGAGTTTCCAGCTTGGCCAGAATACGATTGACGTGTCCCTTATGCTCTTCCATTTAGAGTTCAAAGGTCAGGTTAGGTCAGGTTTTTGAACCTCAAAAGTCCAAGACCAGTAACCTGACCAGTCTATCTAACCTCCCAAATTGGGATGTAACCTGACCAGACTATGGTCAGATGGTCTCATTTTAGCCAGCCTGAGAGACCAGACCATGACCACTCATTGGCCCAGTGCCGAGACTGTGACCGGGCATTGACTGGTCTTTAGCATATACATTGTGAAGGCTGGATCGGCACTTATCGATATGTGCGATGTACTCCTCCAAACTCACCTTAGATCGATTACTGCACATGATTGCCATGCGGTCGCAAATACCAACTGTGTATCATCCGAGGTTCTCACCACCGTGGTTTCCCGAGAGTCCCCGAAATCCCACAACTTCTGACCGTAGCCTCCATTTTGCATCCTTGACTTCGATCCAGTGTGCTGTCACACCCAAGAATGCAGCCTTCGTTGTGTCCGCAGACCAGGTGTCTGCTGTTATGGACACTTTTCCTGGAGAGTTCTGTTGGACAGGTGAGTTATATATGGCTGTAACAAAAGAGAAAGAAATGTCTAACCTCAATTTCATTTCTCAATTCCTTCAACCACTTTGTGGTTTCATTTTTCAAGCACACAGTAACATCATGTGCACTCGGCAACTCCGCCCTCAATGTCTTGGGCTGCATTGCTGTCAAGCAATTTCGGAATGCTGCCTTGTCAGCTAATGCGAACGACTGCAGGATATGTCTAGTCTTGTCATGTCCGAGTGTGGAGAGCTTTTCAGACTCACCTGGTCATTGCACACGATCAATTTTGTCACTGCCAAGAGTATGTTTTGTTTCGAAAATTGCTTCGTCACTAACTTTATAGCTAGGTTGTCGAGTGTCGTCTGCTTCTTCCCCTTCTCCTCTTCAGCTTGCATTCTTTTCCATATCTTTTGCGGAAGGGCCCGGTGGTGGACTGCCACTCCTGCAGCTGCACACCTGTCTTTGTAAGTATCCCAGTGCTGTCTGAGGTGAACTCGGCATGATGACCCGCTGCCCAGATGAAAGCAGCGTCACTTTCCATATCTCTTCACATACTCTGGATTTTCTCTACAGTAAGTTCCTGGTTACATTTGGTAAACCTGTGAACTGACAGAATTCTTACTTGCAGAGCATACACCATCTCCCTCGCAATGTTTTTCCTTCAAAGCTGACCTCAACATACTGTGAGAAAATCAGATATATATCCCGAGATCCCTCTTCCTTAGTGTTCTGCTCGTCTCCGATTTTAGCATGGTGTCTTTCCTCAAGGTCCTAAATTTAAGTAAGAATCAAATAGTAGAAGCTGACAGATATGATGCTCACCTCATCATCAGAGTCTTCGCTTCTGCCACTCTCTTCAAGTTCCTCAGGATGGGAATCCAGCTCATCCAGAACATCAACCTCAACCTCAACCTCAACTTGTTGCCATTTTTCCCTCTTGTGTGTGGAAGGTTCATCACTCTCCTCCTCCATAGTTACATGGTTGCCATGTGTACTTTTTTTTCTCTTTCCCGTGGTAGATTGGACTTTGAGTTCCCTCACGGTAGCCGTTTTTCTGTATGTAGTCGACTTGGTCTTGACCTTAGTGGCCATTTGTCCTTGAGAAGAATTAGTCATGGAGGTTGGAAGGGAGGTTGGGAGGAGGTAGACCGTAGATGCATGTATTTCATTTTATCCTGATATACCCATCAGTGATCGGTCAAGACTGGTCTTTTCTGGTCCTGCCAATGATGATGACCATTAACCTGACCATCTCATTGGTCAGGCAATATAACAAGACCAGTGACCACTCTCTACCAATAAGTACCAAGACCAGGACCAGTGGTCAGGTTATTTGTGGTCAGGTCAGGTCAGGTTACAGTTAAAAACCAGGTCACTGTAACCTGACCTTCAAACTCTACTTCCATTGTCTTTGAGAATACCAAAATATCATCCATGTAAATGACAACCCATCCTTCTGCAATTTCCACTCTGAATATGTCATTCATCATGGTTTGAAATGTTGCTGGCGAGTTGGTAAGCCCAAAGAACATGACTAATGGTTCGAAGAGTCCCCAATTGGTCCTGAAGGCTGCTTTCCATTCATTGCCCTCCTTAATCCGGACATTATTGTACCCCCAACGGATATCCATTTTGGAGAAGACCTTTGCCTGGGAGAGTTGATCCACTAACTCCCCAATGAGTGGGAGCAGATCTCGGTTCTTGATTGTCATCTTGTTCAAGCATTGGTAGTCCTGTACTGGCCTTAGCTTGCCATCCTTCTTTTTGACAAAGAAGAATGGGGAGGCCATTGGTGACTTGCTGGGTTGAATGCGTCCCGTGTCCAAGTTCTCTTTCAGGAATTCATCTAGTTGTTCCAGTTCGTTCCAATTTAAAGGGTAGATTTTACAATCTACGGGGTTAGATCCAGGGATCAATTTGATCGCGTGATCCCATGGTTGGCGTGGTGGTCGTTTGTCAAAAGTCTCCTTTGTGAAGACCTTTTTATGTCCTAGATAATGCACTGGCACTATCTCTTCCAGTGTCCATTTCCTTGCCATCTCACTTTCTTTGGCTGCGATGTCCATTGCTACTGACTGCAACTTGAACTCTGGTTCCCCGATGTGAATAGCCAATAATTTTTCCCCTTCCCCCAGGGGTTCCATACTGTCTATCTCATCTTTGGGTTCAGTCACATCCGACTGTGTCCAACATGTTCCTGGGCATCTATTGAATTTTAATTCTTTGCATTTCCAATCGATTGATGGGTTGTGATGCTGCAACCAGTCATGCCCTAAAAACAGGTTTGTCTTCCCTAGATGCGCCACTCCACACTTGATAACCTCTTTGTGATCCCCAATTTGTAACTTGAATTGTGTCATGTACTCAAGATTTCCCATTGAGTTTCATGATCCATCTGCATTGTACACCAGTACTGGCTGTACTAGTTTTTGCTTGTTGAGTTTGTACTTTTCCACAAACTCATCATTCACACAGGATTGTGTGCATCCACTATCCACTAGTGCTGCTACGTTGATGGTAGCTCCAGTGTCCATGGATGTGATTACTCCTTTCACATCCATCTTGTTCTGTCCAAATGTCTTGACCATTGTTTGTCGCAAGTGCACTAAATTCCATAGTGCTTCTCGTTCAGTCATTGTGTTTAATTCCTTTAAGAGATCCTTTGTGACCTCTTTTTCTCACACATTATGCACCCAAAAGCATAGGCATTCTAGGGCAGTTTTTTCATCCTGCTGCCAGATTCTCCTTACTACCCACTCCAGTGTCCAGACTTTGAGTCTCAGGTTGGTTGCACTCATGGTAACATTTCTTAGATGGTGGACTTGGTTCAAACATTCGTACAATAATTCAGGTAATTGAATTCCAGAATTGCTATGTACAGGTCCATTGTCTTTGATACTGTTACAAGCCAGTAGAGCTGAGCGCTTGTCTACTGGCTTTTGCCAAAACCCTTCTCTTTGCCATACTCCTTCCACTCAGCCTCCATAATATCTTCCATCCAAATTTCTCGGATTTGTCTCCCTTTGCCTTTCCCAGAAGTATCAGGACTACCCTCATCGTGATGACTTAGGGCCCCACTAGTAAGACTGAGGAGAGAGAGAGGAGAAGAGTTGACTGAGGGGAAACCCCAAGAGAACTCGAATGGAGTCTCTGGGTGTTCGTTGCACAGTATATATACCTAGATACATGGTCTGTGCGCTAAACCCCATAACCCTAAAGGCTGTGGAGTTACCTAGGGTAACCCTATCTATAAATACCATAGAATGTACTAGAAGGTTTACATAATGCGGATCAGTGATCCGAGTGAGTCATAAGAGAAACATAAGCAAGGCCGCATCTCCGTTATCTAATCTAATCTAATCGTTATCTTATCCTTGTGCTGATTAGATAATCGTTATCTTATCTAGATTGTTTGGCTGCGACCTTAGATCAAAACAAAGAAAATGAATATAAATGTCTTAGAAATGAAACGAAAGAAAAGTGAAAATGAGCGGTTCATGACAAGAAGGCTTTCATGGTTCTGGACACTCTCGTGCAAAGTGTCCTGGTTTTCCACAGTTATAACAACTGCCATATGGTTTCCTGGATTTATCAACATCCATTGCATTTGGATCTCAGGTCGAGGTTGAAGCCACTGGTGGTGCACTGAACTGATACTGAGTTGGTTTAGTATCTTTCAGTACTTTTTCCTTATAACTGTCCATTCATTGCTCGGATCTGTAAGCTTCCTGTGCCTGGCAATATGTGTGTGCCAGTTGTATTGTGCACTCCTGAATTTTAGTCAGGGATGCATCTTCTTCCAGATTCCCATGATGGATTAGATCTTGACCAGGTGCCGGATTGATGTGTGCAGTAGGTCTCCATCTGGCGAACCCATGCATCTACCATTTGCAGATCTCCCTCATAATGATCTGGGAGTTCTAATTTTGTCATGGGGGTCTGGACTATTGGATTGGCTCAGCAGTATTCATTGATAACATCAGAGATGGACTGCACAATTGCTGTAGAGGCTTCTACTCATCATTGTCCTTGGTGATAGATCTGGTCCTCCTGGTGTGCTCATTGAGTCAGGGTTCCTTCTGTGTCTCCCATGGACTGGTATGTCTCTTCTTGGAAGGTTTGGTATCCCAAGAGTGCCTGCGTGATGTGTGTGACCATATCTGCTGTAGCTTGGAAGATCCTTGCCCCAACTCTATGGTGTCCATAACCTTTGCGCATTATCAGGTGGATCTGGTTCCATCCACGGATATGTCCTTTGTTCTCAATGTGCCATACACGTGTACCATCCTTGGGCAATCTAAGATTAACTCTTGCACTATTATCGCGCAACCGTTCGTCAAAGTCCCAGAGGTCCTGGACTGTTGGATATGCTGGCCATGTATATTTTGACCATAACTCCGGTTTGATTAATCAGAGATAGCAGAATCCCACCATTGTTGGATGAGGTATCAGTACCCAGGTGTAGGCCTTCTCCTTTTGGGTTTGTTCCTCGTGGCTCCCATTGCCATTCTGCGCATTCCAATCCACCGGTTCAAACACCATGCCTTTGTTGGCATACAATTCTGTGACAGCCATAACATGGTTGTCCAACTGCTTGCCTTTGTGGTAGTTCTCATATCGGTGAATAATGTCCTTAGTTTTATAACACCACATGAGCCATTGATTGTATTTTGATGCCGCCAGTGCCTGGTACATGTGGTCATTTTTGTTGCCTTTGTAGACAACTTCCAGAAGGTTTTCCAGGACCTTCCAATCCTTTTCTGCGCAATTCAGCACTCGCTGTGCCTGAGTAGCCACTCGGTGCATGTGTTGTAATTCCAGGAGCTCAGCCCATGCTGCCTCCTGTTCCTGAATTTGTTGTCACTCCATATCGTCTAGGAGCTTCTGAACATCCCTGTGTTGCTGCTGTTCCTCGTGCCAGCAGTGGCACCTCCAAAGTCTGACATGATTGTCAAACTTTCTAATGTAACCATCGCTGGTGATCGCTGGTGTGCATGTGATGACTGTTATTTCAGTTGCCCATTCTGCATTGAAGATCGATCCAATCTCTGCCAGTGTCGCATGGGCATGTGGTAAAACATAACTGAATTCACACTGCATGGTGATCGTTGTCTGATGGTGTGATATGGTTGTCTTCAACTGGTTCCATTCTATCTCCAACGGCAATCGGTCCATTCTCTTGGCAGTCGCCTAGTTCCCTGTGCAGTTGCACAGGTTTGTTGTCTGTTTGCTCATCTGCTCGTGCTTTCCTTCACACGAGGTTTGTCCAATTGGGCCAATATCGCATCCCAACTCAGATGTTTGATTTAATTCCACCAACTGCCAATTCAAAGCTAAAGTGCCTGGGAATTCACCCTACAGATCAATGTGATCTGAAACGGGACTTTCAGCCCCTTGATACACTCGCAATGAACCGGTTGTTTCACCCGTTCTGTGGGTTTTTCCGCAAGTATCGGTACAGCTAGCTCGCCAGTGCCTGCCCGCACTTTCAACAATGCTCAGACTGTTCTCATCCATTTCCTGTTTTGTAGCCAGAGGGGATGAATTACCCCGTAGTCAATTCACTCGCAAATTGAGTCTATCTGCTGTTGAATTCGTAGTCACCTAGCTCCTCGAGGCTGTCTGTGGCCACGTGTTGTTACGTGCACAGAATCAGATGAATGTCGATGTCAAAAAGAAACTTGCTTCATCACCATGAGCTGCAACAAGTAAGACGTACTCAGCACTGTGGCAAACGACAAAGGGCAAGGTTGTAAAGACTCTGGATTATGTTAGGAGCTACCCAAACACAACCTTAGGCCTCGTCAATGAGGAGAGAAGAGATGAGACGAAACCAAACACAACTAGATTGTTGTCCCGTGTAGGGAAACTATCCAGAGTCTTAGGGACTTGCTACTACAACAGCTACTACTTATATACCCCAGCCCCTGGTCTGTGCGCAGCAACCCTAAGCCCTAAGGCTGTGGTGTGCAGCAATGGACCCAGACTGCTCCAGACCTCATGTTACCTTGGTCCCCTGTCCAGACCAATCTAGCCCCTGGCCATCCTATCGGTCAACCCTAACCCCCAGGCCCTTGCAGCCACTCACTGACTAACCCTTGGGCATCCTAACATAGGGGTGGTAATGGCCTTCCTTAAGTAGTAACTCCCCATAGAGGCCCCAGACAAATAAGTAAAAATATGGAAAATAAAGAGAAAAAGAAACTGAGTCTGTGAGGTCGTAACACTGGCACCTAAAAGGGAAGGACCATTCCAAATCGAGAAAGTCCTAGGACCAGTAACATACAGTGACCCTCAAAACCGTTGCAATGGTTGGCAATCCTAAAGGGATTGGCAACCAGTGCAACAGATAAAATAGCAACAAATAAATAAAAATAAGGGTATGATAGCCCTGCTTTTAAGCTTTAATTTGATTTAACATTGAACATATTTGGTTATGTTTTGGCTGAGATATAAATTCCTGAAGTAGGTGATACCATTGCAACAGTTTTGTGGCTGGCATATTTTGATAAGATATTGGTATATTCTAGTACTTTGTGTAGCCCCCCTTTGCTTGTATCACTGCCTGTACCCTCCTAGGCATACTCTCAATCAAGTCCTGGCACACCTTTGCCTCAATCTTATTCCACTCAACCTCCACCCTCTCCCACAACTCAGCCATGCCTGATGGGGATCTCTCATACTCTGCCAGCCTCCTCTTGACATGTGTCCACAATTGTTCAATTGGATTGAGGTCTGGGGACTGTGCAGGCCATGGTAGAGGTTCAATTTCATGGTCTTTAAACCAAGTCTTGGCCTTCTTGCCAGTGTGTTTGGGGTCATTGTCCTGCTGGAAAATGATGTCTTCTGCACTCTTGCCATAATACTCCAGGCTTGCTTGAAGGTCTTCCTCTAAAATGAACACATAAAGGTCCCCATCCATCCTCCCATCAATTTTGCAAGCATACCCAGGCCCTTCCCACATCATACACCCCCAAACCATAACTGATCCTCCCCCAAACTTGACTGTCCCACTCACCAGCCTATCACTGAGCCCTCCCCTGCCTTTCTTTAAGCCCATTTCCTCCCATCTGACCCTAGCCTATTGATTTTTGTCTCATCTGACCATACCACCCTCTTCCAATCCTCTACAGTCCAATCCTTATGTGCCAAAGCAAAGTCCATCCTCTCCTTCTTGTGTCTTGCAGTTAGTAGGGGCTTTTTCTTCTTCACCACAGCCTTCATCCCAGCCTTCTTTAAGTGTCTCCTGGTTGTCTCAGCAGAGAGAGGCTGGTTTATGATGTCTTGAAGGGCTCTGGCAACCTCCGCAGCTGTGTCAGTCTTGCCAGAGCTGATGAGTCAGATGGCATGGTTGACATTTCTGTCAGAAAGCTTGCATGGATAACCTCCAGATGACTTGGGAAGGTAAGGGCAGTGCATCCTGTGAAGCCTAGATATGGTAGAATGATGGACACCAGTGATGGAAGAGACCTGGTGGGCAGAATGGCCAGCACTGAGGAGAGAGATGATGTGGGATTGCTGGGCAGTAGAGAGGGATTTCATGGTCAGTTGTCAGAGTTGTTTGGGCTTATTTGGTGTAAGTTAAACTTGTTCAACAAGGTCACATGACTTTAAGCCTGGTCACATGACATCCAGATACCAGTTTTGAGCTTTCACCTGTCAGCCACAAAACTGTTGCAATGGTATCACCTACTTCAGGAATTTATATCTCAGCCAAAACATAACCAAATATGTTTAATATTGAATCAAATTAAAGCTCAGAAGTAGGGCTATCATACCCTTATTTTTGTTTATTTCTCTCTATTTTAACCATTGCACTGGTTGCCAATCTCTTCAGGATTGCCAACCATTGCAACAGTTTTGAGGGTCACTGTACAAACTAAAATTGCCAACCCGATGGCATATTCACCCAGTATTCCATGCAGCACTCCTTACACCATACAAGGAAACTGATATACATGGACTGAATGACACGAGACCTCCCCCTGATCTGATAGAAGGCCAGGAAGAGTATGAAGTCAAAGCAATAATAGTGCATTGCAAAAAAGGCAACTCATACCAATACCTTGTCAAATGGACCACTCCTTCTCAACTTTTTCTTCATTTTGTTTCAAAGACATTTATATTCTTTTTCTTTGTTTTTATCTAAGGTTGCAGCCAAACATCAGAGATAAGATAATGATTATCTAATCAGCACAAAGATTAGATTAGATTAGATTACGGATGCGCGGCCTTGCTTATGCTTTTCCTTCGACTCACTCAGATCAACAATCTGTCTTATGCAATCCTTCTCAAACCTTCTATGCTATTTATACAGTAGGGTTACCCAGAGTACTCCACAGCCTTTAGGGTTGTAGGGTTTAGTGCACACACCATGTACTTAGGTATATAAGATGTGCAATGAACACCCAGAGACTCCATTCAAGTTCTCTTGGGGTTGCCCCTTGTCAGCTCAGTCAACTCCTCTCTACTCTCTCAGTTCTATAGTGGGGCCCTAAGTCATTGTTACAATTCGATCTTATCTAAAGATCTTATCTTATCTTATCTCTTATCTCTTATCTTATCAAGATGCGATCTCTTATCGGGTTATCGGATATCTTATCAGAAGATGACATAAGCAGGTCACATGACATGACAGGTGTTGAACATGAGGACAGACATGAGGGATCCAGGAGGAGTAGGTGAGGCTGGGGGTATATAGGTAGTGTAGGAGCGTGTTGAGCCCCAGGCTCTTGATTGTCATTGTCGTAGACAGTGCAACAGAGTTTCTTCCTCTCTTCTTGTATTTTGTCTGGTTGTGTTCTTGGTCTATTGACCTTGTTGACAGTCATCACGACAAGGGTAGTCCTGATAATTACATCATACCTATGATGTTCTTTACCTTTTACAGACAGTAGATTCACATATAAATAGCAGAGTTTGTCATAGGTCGAACCTTAAGTTTGACTTAGCTTGTATAAACCTTATAACTTGCTGCAAAGCTTGTTAGTAAGCACAAGTTAGTCTCTGGCAACCTTAACTGGTTGTGGTGAGATTTCAAGTCATAGTTCACGTGCTCTTGCCTATAAACCTCTTCTCAAACCTGAGTCTCGCCTTATAGGCTCAGCACTGTTTACCCACTTGTGTTCGCCAGGCTTATTTCATTGCCATCATCTTGGATGATCCTCATGGCATTATGTCATTGGGTAGATTGACAGACAACTCAATCATCATAACACATGATGGATACATCAGACAACATGCAAGGCTTATCAAAAGAGTAAGATCTTATCAAGAAATCTTATCTTATCTTATCACATCTGGATGGGATTCCTTATTGGAGTTATCAAGGATCTTATCATAGATAAGATAAAGAGGACATGAGGCTTAGCAATGAGGATGCAGTATGGCAGAGGCACAGTAGGCACAGTTGGACATGAGGGGAGAGTGAGGAGCTTAGGTAGTAGTATATAAGGACTACTGTAGGTAGACAGTACTCTAAGACTCAAGATAGTTTGTCTTGCTCAGGCAACTACCTAGTTTTCAATCCAATTCATTCTCTTTTCTCTTCTCTTCTCTTTGCTCACTTGCAGTGAGCTTGAGTGTTGTGTTGTTTGAGCATAGCTCTTAACAACCATGACTCTGACCATGCTATGCTGGAGGTTTGTTTAAATGCCACAGCTTTTTCCAACCTGGACTCCTTGATAGTTCACTTGTCCATACCTATGATTGGTTCTCCTGCCCCTACCCTCATTGACTCAGGTTCCTTGGACTGCTTTATTGACTCTACCTATGTAACACAAAACTCAATTGCTATGACAAATATATGGCTGAAAAATCTTTCTTTGCTTGATGGCAGCATTGTCTACACTATCACCCACTCCACAGAACTCCACATTACATTCCCCATGGGAGAATCATTCCTACAACAATTTTTTTTCTCATGACTCCATTGGATCCCTGCCCACTAGTTCTTGGACTCTGCTGGCTTCACCAATACAATCTGTTGATTGACTGGGTGCAAAGCTGCATCATTTTCCATTCTCCAGAGCAAGGGATGCCTTTGATCCCTAGGCCTTTTTTTCCAGCTACATGGACTTCAACTCTGGTGCTGCAACTACCTCCTCTCTTGACCTTGGTACTGCCTGACATTACACCTATTACCACAGACATGCCTCCAAAGATCTCTATGATCAGCGCAACTGCCTATGCCCATGCATGCAAGTTACCTGGCTCAAGCTCTTTCTCCCTTCACCTCAACTCCATTTCTGGTCACACCTCTGCACTAGACAACTCCACCAACCTCTCAGGCATCCCTGAAGAATACAAGGATTATGCTGATGTCTTCAGCAAAGCCAAGGCTCAAATGCTTGCACCACACTGACCCTACAACCTGAAGATCAAACTAGAAGAGGGTGCTCAACCTCCACCTGGATGGATTTACTTGCTATCTCTGATGGAACTCCAGGCTCTATGTGAATTCATCAATGAGCACCTGGCCCTGGGTTTCATTCATTCTTCTGCCTCTCCCCACAGAGCACCAGCCCTGCTTGTTAAGAAGAAGGACAGCTCCTTATATTTATACATTGATTACAGAGGACTCAACCAGCTCACTCACAAGGACCAGTATCCTTTTCCTCTAATCTTGGATCTCCTCAACAGCCCTGGACCAATCCAGACTGTTAGGAACACGACCCTAGTATATTGTTTTTATTTTATTTCTCTGTGGTCCGGGACCACTCCAATCGCTACCGTACAGTCTGGGACTGTCATAGGACACTAGGGGAACACTTCATGTGGGTCAGCGCACCAGGGCACTCACTGGAAGACAGGACAAAGGCTGTATAAGCCAGAACATACATATTAGGAAGGAGGGACACACCCCTATCCTATCGCCATCAGTGCTCAGGATCAGTACCTGGCACCTATCAATAGATCAGCCATCATCACCATCACGCATCAGACAGGTGTGGGACTGTTACAAGGATATGCCACATGGGCATTCATAATGCGTGCTGGCATATAACAGCTTGGGCACATGGCACTACACAGCAATAGGTCTAGGTAGAGTCCAGGCAAGGCCCAGACAAGGCTGGGAGGATCCATGGGAACCGGGTACACATGGCAGTGTGAAACCACATGGTGAGTGCAGCACGGCACCACAGCAACACTTGGGCACAGGGTATTGGTGTGCAGCATGGGAAGCATGAGGCAGGTGCTGGTGGGACATGGGCAGTGGCAGGGGCATCAGGATTTTGCCTGGTAAAGGTTAAGGCCTTATATGGCCTTAAAATAATTAAAAAATCAATAATATATGTAATTCCTGCATACCAGTTGACAATACTAGATAAAGGACAGTATGGTTGGCAAATTTCACAAGACATACAAGAATTTGAATTTTCACAAGAAAGGTATGGTTGGCAAATTTCACAAGACATACAAGAATTTGAATTTTCACAAGAAAAGGCATTATTTATGAAGAAGACACAGACTGTGACATTATTATCATAAATAATAAGTGGTATAATTGTTCATAAGATTGTCAAAAATCAAGCCACAGTATCAACATAGACAAGGAACAGTAGACATGGCAAATTATGTCACTTTTATCAGAATGTGATCAATAGTTACCTGATGTTGCTGCTGGACAAGATATGCACAAAAGGCTTGATAGGTATAATAGCTGAAAGAATTATAGAAGTTCATCTCATGTACCAGTGTTTATAAGGGCCAGCAGCATAGGGGGTTGTCACAATGAGCATCAGGGTGACAATACTTTACATGATCATCCAAGGAATGTTACAGTTGATCATTTACATCATGATGGCACCTCTGATAAGTTATGCATGACAGAGGCATCTTGATTGTGAGCATCAGAGTGACAATGATTGACATGATCATTCAAGACATATTACAGTTGATCATAGAATAGGTATATAAGCTAATACGATGTCTTGAGTCTCTCAAGACTTAAGATGGTTTCTCTTACACTCATGTAGGGTACCACTTAGCATAGTCAATGCATGGCTTCGTCTCCTCTCTCTCATCTTCTCTGTGAGGCTTGTGGTTTGTGTCACTGAGTGCAAGCTCATAACACAGACCTCTCATTACCCCAGTCCCCTGTCTCAACTGATCTAGCCCTTGGCCATCCCATCAGTAACCCCAACCCCAAGGCTCTTGCAGCTGCTCACTGACTAATCTTTGGGTGTCCTAACATAGGGGTGGTAACGTCCTGCCTTAAGTAGTATCTCCCCATAGAGGCCCCAGACAAATATGGAAAAATAATGAAAATGAAGAGAAAAATAATTAGAGTCCATCTGATCATAACATATCCCTCCCATTAAGACTTCACATCCTGAGAAGTTGCAGCTATGGGGAAAACTTCTTCTACACTGGTGTTCAAAACTTTCTTGGGGAATCAAGCATGGGTATAACCAGCCCACCATGCTCAAGGTCTCTTGAGAATGCCCTGTCTGTATCATCATGTTCAGCATTTGCCTCCTTGCAGTTTCCTTTCCACTGCAACCAATTCCATTCTAACCTTTCCAGGTAATCTCACTTGAAGCAACCATCTTCCCAGCCAAACAGGCATTTTGGTGTGGCTGTCTGTGTGAAATTTTTGTAGGAGCAGTAGATCATGCCCCTGGCCTTATGAGGTGCCCTGGGATTTTATTTATGAAATTTCTTTATCTCATCCTGTGCATTGGACAAGTTTTCTACAGGTTCCCAAGTTGATTCCTCTACCAGGTAGTTCTTCCATTTTACCAGGTATTCAAGGTTACTGCTGCCTCATCTGCTGACATGACTGTCCATGACTTCCTCTACTTTGTACTCATCATCCTGTCATTCCTCTGTCATTTGCACCTCCTTACAGTTTGTAGCTTTTTCTTTTTGATGAGGGAATACAGGTTCCTTGTATGGTTTGAGGAGTACTTCATTAAAGACATTGTATACCTTCCAGGACACCAGGATTTTCAGCTTGTACATGGATTCACCTATTTTTTCCAAGACCTCTAATGGGCCAACAAACTTCCCATCCAGCTTTTTGGTAGCATGGATCATGGGTAGGTGTTCAGTACTTAAGTACACCTTATGACCTGGTTGGTACTCCTGAGTGGGCTGTTTGTTGAGATCCCAATGCTTCTTCATGGTGGATGCCACTTTTTCCAGTGCTGCTTTTGCCTTTTCATGGATGTCCTCCACCTGTTTGGCTAATTCCTCAACTGCCACTACCTTTGGCTGGTATGTGGCATTGAGTCCTTTGTTGGGATGATGTCCATTGTTCATGAAGAATGGGGAGAACCCTGTCACCAAATGCATCCAATCATTGTGGCAAAACTGAGCCACTGCCAGCCAATCACTCCAGTTGTCTTGTCTGTGGTTGACAAACATTGCCAGGAATTCCTTAACCTCCTGACTGACTCACTCTGTTTGTCCATCCATCTGAGGGTGGTAAGCCATTGATCAGTTGGGTTGAATAACAAGCATCCCATAGAGGTCATCCATGAATTTGGATGTGAACTGTGGTCCTCAATCACTGATAACCTTCTTTGGTAAGCCATGTTCCCTGAATATGTTATCCCTGCATAGGACTGCAACTCCTTGTGATGTGATGGATGAAGTTGCTGGCAAGAAGTAGGATTTCTTTGTGAACCTATCCACCATGACAGGAAAGGATTGAGAGAATAAAGAAGTTATCTCCAAAGCAGAAGGAGATACTTGGAAAAGCACTAGGCTTTATGAGGGAGACACCTAAAGGAAAACCCATGGTACAAGAAAGAACAGAAAGGCCACCCTGTCAGAAGAATATGACAGAAAGAGAGGACTATGTAGACTCTACCATAGGTTTACCAGAGATGTTGTATGAAGTCAAAGAACAGTGTCATTATATACAAAATGTACCTGTTAGTGCAACAAGAGGAAAATTACAAACTTGGTCAACTAAATGGATGGTGTGACAAGTTTGGGAACAGAAGTGGGAGATTGCCATAAGGGATCTTAAACAATGGATACACAAATTGCAAAGAGACAAGATCTGCCCTGAATTAGTGGAAGACCTTAATAAGGCAACAGAGGTAGATGCAGAGTGGTTCTTGACTCTGCTTAAACAAAGGGAATTTGTGAAGACAATGGGAAAGAACCAGATGGAGATTGATTGTGTGGCCACCACCATGGACACATTAGAACAGATGAATGTGAAAGCACTGCTAGACTCAGGATGCACAGGTTCATGCATAAGTGAAGAGTTTGTGGAAAAATACAAAAAAATTGATGACCATGAAGAAGTAATGGAATTTGGGGTCACCCAATTAGGGAAGACAGACATGTTTTTGGGGTTTGACTGGTTGAAATACCACAACCCAATTATAGATTGGAGAAAAAAAGAAATATGATTCTCCAGATGCCCAGGAACATGTTGGAACTCATTGGAAGTAAAGGAACCTGAAGAGGAGGTTGATCTGATGGAAAATCTCCAAGAGGGAGAGAAATTTCTGGCAGTTCACATAGGTGAACCAGAACTATGACTAAGGGCTTTCACATCAAAAGCTACTGAAATCACAGTTGAAGGAAAGAAAGTGGAGCAGACACTAGAAGAAACAGTTCTGGCTCACTACCTGAAGCACAGGAAGGTGTTTGAGAAAAAGACATTTGACAAACTACCACCAAGGCATCTGTGGGACAATGCAATCAAGTTGATACCAGGGTCAAAACCCATTGACTGCAAAATGTATCCACTAAGCAGGAATGAACAGCAACAACTAGATGCATTCCTGAAGGAGAATTTGGACTTGGGACAAATTACACTGAGCAAATCACCAATGGCATTGCCATTCTTCTTTATGAAGAAAAAGGATGGATTGTTGAGACCAGTTCAGGACTATAGGAAGCTCAATGAGATGACAATTAAAAATTGTTACCCACTTCCATTGATTGGAGAACTGGTAGATCAACTGTCAAAGGCAAAGATCTTTTCAAAGATGGACATTCATTGGGGTTACAACAATGTCAGGATAAAGGAGGGAGACGAGTGGAAAGCAGCATTTAGAACCAACAGGGGCCTATTTGAACCACTTTTGATGTTTTTTGGATTGACAAACTCACTGGAAACTTTCCAAACTATGATGAATGACATATTCAGGGAAGAAATTGCACAAGGATGGGTTGTGTGATCTATATGGATGACATTTTGGTCTTCTCAAAGACACAAAAGGAGCATGAAGCTCATGTCAACCAGATATTAGCAAAGTTGGCAGAACACAAACTCTCCTTAAAGCCAGAGAAGTGTTGGTTTGACAAGGCAGAAATTGAATTCCTAGGCTTGATCATTAGCCAGGACTCAATAAGGATGGAACAGGGAAAAGTCAAAGCCATAAAGAATTGGCCAACTCCAAAGACAAAGAAGGAGCTGCAACAGTTTTTGGGGTTTATAAACAGTTCATCCAGAATTTTGTGAAGATAGCCAAGCCATTAACAAAGCTGACAGGCAAAGTGGAGTGGATGTGGATGGAATTCCAGCAAGAAGCATTTCAGGGACTGAAAAGCCTTGTGGTGGAGGAGGTAGTCCTACCCACAATGACAACTGTGATGTCACAAGGAATCGCAGTCTTATTCAGAGACAATGTGTTCAGAGACCATGGATCACCAAGAAAATCAATCAGTGACCAAGTACCACAGTTTGTGTCAAAGTTTATGACAGACTTGTATGGAATGCTGGGTATCAAAGGAAACCCATCAACTGCCTATCACCCACAAACCGATGGACAAACAGAAAGAGTCAATCAGGAAGTCAAAGAATTCCTGTCTACATATGTTTGTTAACAACCATCAAGACAACTGGAGTGATTGGTTGGCAGTAGCCCAGTTCTGCCACAATGATAGGGTTCACTCAGCAACAGGATTCATGCCATTCTTCATGAACTATGGGAGCTCATCACACAAAACTACTGGTGGCCCAATATGTGCAAAGACCTGGAACAATATACATGTCAGTGGGTGAGGCCCAATAGGCAGAAATGTGCTGCCCCTTTAATCCCTAATGAAATCCCAAAAGAACCATGGGAAATCATCTCAGTAGACATGATGGGACCTTTGCTGGAGTCAAAAGGAAATGATGATGTATGACATATCATATCCCTTCCATTTGATGAGGTATTGGTATGAGTTGCCTTTTTTTGTGATGTGCTACTATTGCTTCAACTTCATATTCTTCCTGGCCTTCTATCAGATCAGGGGGTGGTCTCGTGTCGTTTGGTCCGTCTATATCAGTTTCCTTGTATGGTGTAAGGAGTGCTACATGGAACACTGGGTGAATGTGCCATTGGGTTGGCAATTTTAGTTTGTATGTTACTGGTCCTAGGACTTTCTCAATTTGGAATGGTCCTTCCCTTTTAGGTGCCAGTTTACGTGTTTCATATGGTATTCGAAGGTTCTTTGACTCTAACCATACTTTGTCTCCTTCCTTAAAGGGTTTAGAGTGGCGAATAGTGTGTTTCATCATTTTTAGACATGCTAACTCATGTGCTGCAAGTGCTTCTTCTCTTGCTTTATGGAGTTGCTTTAAATGTGTGTCTGCTGGTGCATCTGTTCTGCTAACTACTTCTGGTAGTACCACAGGGTCTGTTCCATACATGAGATGAAAAGGCGATTGTTTCAGCTCTTGATGAGTGCGTTGATTGTGTGCAAACTCAGCGATGGGTAAGACTCTGCTCCAGTTGGCTACATCATAAGCACAGAATATCCATAGATAGATCTCTAGTTCCTGATTTAGACGTTCTGATTGTCCATCAGTTTGTGGATGAAAGGCAGTGCTCATTCAATGTTTTATATTTAGCATGGTGGTTATCTCTTTGAAGACTTTTGCTGCAAACTGTGGTCCTCGATCTGAGATCATGATATCAGGAAGTCCAAAGCATTTGAATACTTCTTTGATGTAGAGGATTGCTGTTTGTTTGGTAGTGAATGTTTTGTGACAAGGCAATAGAATTACCCCTTTTGTAAGTCCTTGGTTGACCACAACAAGAATAGAATCATAACCATCAGAGATCAGTAGATTGGTGATGAAATCCATTGTTATCTGTTGAAATGGTCATTGGGCATGTGAAATGATCAGCGTTAGGGGTGCAGCAGTAGGATGAGTGTTTGGTTTCATCTGTTGACAGGTTCCACAGCCATCTATATATTTCTTCAGGAAGATGGTCATTCCTGGCCACCAATAATGAGTCTTGAGCAAAGCGAGCATTTTGAAGAATCCAGGGTGTCCTGCACTTGGCGATTCATGGTATTCTCTGATGATATCATGGCATAGATCTAGATCATCAGGAACATAGGGTGTTCCTTTGTATAATAATAGTCCATTGTCTAGCTTCCAGTTGGAGATAGTGCTTCTAAATGGAAGCAGAGTATTTTTGTTGAGGCAGTGTCTGACTTTTTCAACAAATGCATCAGTGGCGCTGCTATTAATAATCCTTTCTTGAAGGTCTAATGATAGCAATTGGATGAATATAGAGTGTGGGAGCATAGTGACTGTTTTGTCATCTTCTTCTCCTTCAGCATGGTCAGGGCAGCAGGAAAGAGCATTGGCTTGAGTAAGTTTAGCTCCAGGGGTATGGACTAGTTGTAGATTATATCTGGATAGACTATTCCACCAGCAGGCTTGGTGTGTGGTCAAGCACTGAGGTGTGCAATAATAGGTTAGATTTTTATGATCACATCAAATGGTGATGGTGTGAGGTGCTCCTAAGAGCAGGTATCTCCATTCTTCGAGTGCGTGAATTATAGCATAAAGCTCCCTGTCATATATTTGCCAATTGCATTCAGTAGGGGTTAAGGTGTGGGAGAGATATCCACATGGATGCAGCTGGCCATTGCTGTCCACTTGGAGTATAGTTGCTCCTACAGCCCATTTGGATGCGTCACTTTCTAGAATAAAGGGTTTAGTTGCATCAGGCATGGCTAATACAGGGGTGGTCATGAATTGTTCTTTCAGAAGATCAAAAGAGACCTGGCATTCTGGTGACCAGTCCCAGATTTTGTTCTTCTTTGTCAGATCATGAAGGGGTTTTGCAAGGTGTGCAAAATGCGTGATAAAGTGGCAGTAATAGTTTCCAAATCCTAAAAATGAGTGTACTTGTTTAACTGTAGTTGGTACAGGCCAGTCCCTAATTCTGGCTAGTTTGATAGGGTCCATTTTGATCGTGTTGTGGGAAACAATCATGCCAAGGAATTCCACTTCTTCCTTGGTGAATTTGCATTTCTCTAATTTTAAATATAGGTTGTGATGTCATAAGCGTTCCAGAATGCGTTTAGTTTGTGACTCAAGTTCTTGTTTTGTTTGTGCACATATCAGGATGTCATCCATGTAAATGACAATCCATCCTTCATCAATCATGTCCCTAAAATAATCATCCATCATGGCTTGAAATGTCATGGGTGAATTTCAGAGTCCAAAGAACATAACTGTTGGTTCAAATAATCTTCTGTTGGTGACAAAAGCAGCCTTCCATTCATCACCTTCTTTGATTCTTACATTGTTGTATCCCCATCTGAGATCTAGCTTTGTAAAGTAGTGTGCTCCTTTAAGCTTGATCATTAGATCAGAGATTAAGGGTAAGGGGTATGAATTCACCTTAGTCCATTCATTGAGATAGTGGTAGTCCTGACAGGGTCTCAGGGCATTACTATCCTTCTTTGGAACAAAGAAGAAGGGTGATGCTTGAGGCAATTTTGATTGTTGGATATATCCTTTTGTTAACTGTTCTTTGATCCATTTGTCTAGTGAGTTTTGTTCTAATGGTGATAGGTTATAGATCTTTGATTTACAAGGAACAAACTCATCTTGTAATTTGATGGTGTGATCCCAGGGTCTTGACTCAGGGAAACACTCCAAGGCTTCTTTTTCAAATACTGAGTTCCACTCCATATACTCAGAAGATACCTCTAGTACTTCAGTAGATCCAGGTTCTACCTGACCTCTGTAGTGGTGCTCCATCTGTTGTGATGTGGTGATTTTCCAAATCGCTACTTCCAGTATCAAGTCCTCATCCACATACAGTGAGCTGACCTCTGCCTGGGTGACAATCCCACTGTGTGACATCATGTATTGTTTGGCTAGAGCATCATCATATTCTGTCACATCTTCTAGATCTGCCTGGATCCAAAGATTCCATATTTGTGCACAGATATTGTCTTTTTCAGAATTATGGAATTCCAGAGTCTTTTCTCACCAGTCTACTATTGGGTTATGCTCCTCAAGCCAAGGCAGCCCCAAAATAAAGTTCTGATTGCCTAATGATGTCACCCAGAACCAGTGTGTCATAGTCTTGCCATTTATGTTAAAGGTGATCAGACACCTTTCTAAGATCTCTCCTGCTTCATTTTCTGATCTGTCAACATTCTTGACTTTGATGGGTTGGATTAAGGGTACTCACTTCCAATTTGAAACAATGGATGCATCTATGAACAGGCCTTCTGCTCCACAGTCGACTAGAGCAGTTTCAGTGGGTTTATTGGATTCAATGGAAATGGGGATGGAAATCTTTTTATTGGTTAAAGACTTTACTGTTACACTGCAAATATAGATAGAATCCAATGCTTGAGGATCACCATCCACTGATGTGCAATCCCTGTTTAAAAATCCTGTTCAGCAAGCAGATTGAGACAATCTTCTGAAGACAAGTGCACCATCAAAGCCCTGATGGCTGTCATACTTGCATTCTCACTAGTGTCTTCTGACTCTTCTTCATCATATCCCTCAACCTCATCACCTTCCATAGATGTGGAAGTCGCTCTGATGTTATGGTGGGGTCATGACTCCTTTACTCCCTTCCCAAAACACTTCTTCTTCTTTCCACTGCTTGGTTTCCTCATGGGGCATCTCAGTGATTGATGACCCCCTTTGTGACATATGAAACACAGTCCTTCTTTGACATGTTGCTCTCTTTCATCTTTTGATAATGCACTGATGATAACTGCATCAATATCCATTGCATCAGGATCTCTGTATCTCAGCGATGGTCTTCCTCCTCCTCCAGTGTGTGATAGTCCTGCTAAAATGCCTAGTCTGCTTTTGGCATTTGCATATCTTTGTGCAGCATCTTACCAACCCTGTAGATTGGCTGGGTTTTGCATAAGGATCTGTTGGACGCTTTCAGGGGGAAGTCCCTCTGAAAATAGAGGAATGATGGTGGCTTCTTCCTTGATCTTGGACTTTTTGATTAGTTCCTTGAACTTGTCCATATATAGTAAGATTGGCATCTTCTTCCATTGTTGCACTATTTTGTATAGCTCCATCATGGCCCTTCCAGGGCTGTCCACTTGTTTCCAATTACTCTCAAACAACTCTTTGAATGCGGCCCAGGTTCCCCATGCTGCTGTGTTGTTTAGGTCACTTAATTTAGCTAGCTTCCATTGGCCTGCATTTCTGCCAATATGCATGAGAGCAAAGATGATCTTCTTCTTATCAGTGTTATAACTGGTATTGATTTCAAAGAACATCTCACAATTGTTCATAAATAGCTTGGCTAATTTGCAGTTCCCTTCAAATTTAGTGGGCATGGGACCCTTGATGCATTGATCAGCATTTGCATCAGCCATTTCAATATCAGGGTCATTGTCTGGTGGTGGTGGAGTAGGTGTTCTAGGAGGCAGTGGAGTAGGGGTTCTTAATGGAGGTATAGGTGATTCAGAAGTTGGTTCTTCTTCTGGTTGTTTGTCCAAAGATGGTCCACTAGTTTGTGCAAGATCTAAAGATAAAAGCAGTCTAGGTGTGTTTCCTAATGTGGAAGTGAAATTTAAGGGGCTAGGTCATGCTGTTCCTAGCTCTTGAAACACTTTGAATGGGGCAGTCTCAAATAGGTCACTAGATTCAATCATATTCTTTTCTCAGGCAGAATTGGAATCTGAGTCACTGGGTGCGTGGAATTTGCCCTTTCTGCTGGAAGATTCTTCAGTTACTTCAGGTGATCTAAGGTGCTCAGGGACATTGTTGATCCCTCCAGGAACATAGTATGGTCCTTGAAAAGCTTCATCTTCTACACAATGTACTTCGTTGTTTTGATAGTATGTCCAGCGAGATTTACTGGTGTCAAAGATAACTTCTACTCCTGTGAGGTAGTATAATCCTTGGAACCTGACAGCTCCATTGGGTGGGTAGTTATTGTACTATGGTATCCAAAAATGGTATGGCTCAACAGGGGTATCAGAGTGTCTGTATTTCCAGATCTGATCTTGGCTATCTTTGTAGATTACTTCTCCTTGAAGTATCAGGACACCCTTGATGTGATGTCTTAGGGCCCCACTATAGAACTGAGAGAGTAGAGAGGAGTTGACTGAGCTGACAAGGGGAAACCCCAAGAGAACTTGTGTTATGATGATCAAGTCGTCTGTCAATCTACCCGATGACGTAATGCCACGAGGATTGTCTGAGACAATGGCGATGAGATAAGCCTGGCGAACACGAGTGGGTAAACAGCGCTGAGCCTATAAGGCGAGACTCAGGTTTGAGAAGAGAGTTATAGGCGAGGGCATGTGAACTACGACTTGAAATCTCACCACAACCGATTAAGGTTGCCAGAGACTAACTTGTGCTTACTAACAAGCTTTGCAGCGAGTTATAAGGTTTATACAAGCTAAGTCGAACTTAAGGTTCGACCTACGACAAACTCTGCTATTTATACGTGAACCTACTGTCTGTAAAAGGTAAAGAACGTCATAGGTATGATGTAATGATAGTAGACGTCATAACGCGTCATGAGTGAGGTCATAGCAACGTCAGTATGACAGAACGAAGGTAGGCATATAGCATAGGTAAGAATAGAGTCACAAT
Organism: Amanita exitialis; assembly: GCA_023014455.1. NCBI lineage: Eukaryota > Fungi > Basidiomycota > Agaricomycetes > Agaricales > Amanitaceae > Amanita > Amanita exitialis. Next base: position 114,256 of record JAEBUR010000004.1, on the reverse strand, counting down.
AGACATTGTGTGACATTGCATAAGCATATGAAAATAGAAGAGATTGCATAAGCACCGAAAGAGGCAGGTGCTGACATAAGAAAAATAAAAGTGCGCATAACTGTAACAACTTGAATGGAGTCTCTGGGTGTTCGTTGCACATCTTATATACCTAAGTACATGGTCTGTGCACTAAACCCTACAACCCTAAAGGCTGTGGAGTACTCTGGGTAACCCTACTGTATAAATAGCATAGAACATTCAAGAAGGATTGCATAAGATGGATCACTGATCTGCATGAGTCAAAGGGAAAACATAAGCAAGGCCATGCATCCATAATCTAATCTAATCTAATCTTTGTGCTGATTAGATAATCGTTATCTTATCTCCGATGTTTGGCTGTGACCTTAGATAAAAACAAAGAAAACAATTAAATGTCTTAGAAACGAAATGAAGAAAAGTTGAAAAGGAGTGGTCCATGACATGAAGTGTATATGTGTTTCAAAGTCCTCTGGTTGCTTTGTTCAGTGGGGGAGCTCCTCGTGTGAAGATTCCGGAAATCTTGATCAGGCACTGGTAACCTACTGGCCAGTGATGAGCATTGGTTGGAGCCAATGCTGCATCAGTGACTTTGGGACATGATTAGTAAGCAGGTCTTGAGATAGTCAGTTGATAGTATTAGTAAGCAAGTCTGGCACTCCTACTCATATTTTCACCATAATGCCATAGTCATTCCTTTGCTTTGCCTTCATTGCTTGTCACCCTTCTTTTCTGCCCATCTCTGTCACTCACAGTCACCATCACCATCACAGCGCCCAATGACAACGACATCGTGTCCAGTCTAGGTGTCGGGAATCTTCCAGGACCTGCCCCAGCCTCTACCCCAGTTGGCCTGTGCTCTTGCAGTGCCAGGGAGAGTATATCACTGGCTCTCAGGAAGTTCAATGGTCTGTGCACTAACAAGCTAATACTCGAGCTGTTTAGGTAAGTTTGACTTAAATTGTTATGATGATCAAGTCATCTGTCAATCTACCCAATGACATAATGCCATGAGGATCATCCGAGATGATAGCAATGAAGCGAGCTTGGCAAACATGAGTGGGTAAACAGTGCTGAGCCTATAAGGTGAGACTCAGGTTTGAGAAGAGGGTTATAGGTGAGAGCATGTGAACTATGACTTGAGATCTCACCACACCCTGTTAAGGTTGCCAGAGATTAACTTGCGCTTACTAACAAGCTTTGCAGTGAGTTATAAGGTTTATACAAGCTAAGTCAAACTTAAGGTTTGACCTATGACAAACTCTGCTATTTATATGTGAACCTACTGTAAAATGTAAAGAACATCATAGGTATGATGTAATGATAGTAGACGCCATAATGCATCATGAGTGAGGTCATAGCAACATCAGTATCTATATAGAAGGGAGTGGTTGAGGCACGGCTGAGTAACCGCTGACAAATTCTTAGCTAAGCCTGACTAATAATTTATGTAAGCAATTGGTAAGCACACTTTGTGCCCTAAGTACTGGCCTGGCACACACATTGGTGCTTGCACACATGCCAATTGGGACTCACAGGGGGTTTGGAATGGCACTTGAATGGCACTCACAGGGCACTCACATGGCTGACCACTCACTCATGGCACTCACATGGATGGAATATGGCACTTACAGGTTGCATGGCACTTGGAGCTCACATCTCATTGGCACTCACTTGGCACTGACATGGTGCTTGGCACTCACATGCCCCAGATCACATGGAACTTGCATGACACTCACATGGCACTCTCACATGGCACTCACATGGTGCTTGGGACTCACATGCCCCAGATCACATGGAACTTGCATGACACTCACATGGCACTCTCACATGACACTCACATGGTGCTTGGGAATATGGCACTTTTACAGGGCACTGCCACTCTCACAGGGCACAGAGGACTCACATGACACTTGAAATTCACTTGACATTCACATAGTGCTTGGGACTCACATGCCCCAGGGCTCCACATGACACTTGAAATTCACTTGGCACTCACATGCCCCAGGGCTCACATATGAGATGGCACTTGGCACTCACATGCCCCAGGGCTCACATATGAGATGATGGCACTTGCATGGCACTCACAGGGGCTCAATCACATGGTGCTTGGGAATATGGCACTCTCACAGGGCACAGAGCACTCACACATGGTGCTTGGGACTGACATGCCCCAGGGCTCACATATCACATGGCACTCAGAGTGGCTCACTCATGGCAGTCTCACAGGGCACAGAGGACTCACCCACCACTCATATGATGGTGCTTGGGACTCACATGCCCCAGGGATCACATATCACATGGCACTTGGATGGCACTCACAGGAGCTCACCCATGGCACTCACTTGGGAATATTGCAGGGCTCACATATCACATGGCACTTGCAGGGCACTCACAGGGACTCACTCATGGCACTCACATGGTGCTTGAAAATATTGCACTCTAATTCACTTGGCACTCACATGCCCTAGGGCTCACATATGAGATGGCACTTGGCACTCACATGCCCCAGGGCTCACATATGACATGGCACTTGCATGGCACTCACAGGGGCTTACTTATGGCAGCCTCACCAATTTGGAACTGACACACCACTCAGATTGAAATTGGGACTCACAGGGAGCTTGAGACTCAGGGACCTCTCACAGGGCATTGCAGCTTGATGACTCACAGGACACTTGGGAGACATGGGAGTTGGAAGTGACATGGCACATGGCACCACTCTCACAGAGCACAGAGGAGTCACACACCACTGATATGGTGGTTGGGACTCAGATGTGGCAGGGGTCAGATATGACATGGGACTTTGAAATTTGGAAGTGACAGATGACTTACAGGGCAATTGGGAGTCAGACATTGTCGAAGTAGCACAACGACAAGCGCAGCGGAATAGTAGAGCTAAGTAAGGAATACTTACTTGGTAGCTGTAGGTCACTCAGGAGCTAGGGCTCAACTGGTTGATAGCAGAGAAGAGAATGTAGATTGACGGAGAAACTACAGAGTATTTATACGTCTATCTACTGTGTCTGTGTCAGCATTATTATGATACGCTGACTGAGCATTTGTATAGCATGACTGAGCAAATGTATTGAGCATAGCAATGCGCAGTCATTGCTGTGTGGAAAGCTGTGTGAAGCACAGCTTTGCACAGTCGCCATGTGAATACATGAGGTGGCTTTATTGTTCAGAGTTCTGTCCCATCGAACTCTATAATATCTGTCTAGATATAAATACAATGAACATTATATAATCATAGATTATTACATAATGCTGATAAGATATGATAACGATTGAGATCGGATAGATCCGAGATGTTTTCCCACGATACGAAAGACATTCATCAACGTTCATTTCAACACTCCCCCTCATTGAGGATCTCAATGCCAATTTCATTTCTTAACTCTTTGAACTTTTGCCAAGTTAAATTTTTTGTTAAGATATCAGCTAGTTGTTCATTTGTGGGAACATATGATATGTTAATATCTTTGTTCTCAACACGTTCTCTAACATAATGATAACGAATATCGATATGTTTTGTTCTATGTTCTTGAGCTGGATTTTTTGCTAAGAATATTGATCCTCTGTTGTCAACATGAAGATCAACAGCTCCAATGTCATATCCCAGTTCTTTGAATAGGGATTTTATCCACATGATTTGGTGTGAGCAGTCTGAAAGACTCATGTACTCAGCTTCTGTGGATGACAATGCAACAGTTTTCTGTTTTCTGGAAATCCAACTTATTGGAGATCCTGCCAATAGAACTAGATTACCCGTTACAGATTTTCTTGTGACTGGATCACCAGCCCAATCTGCATCAGAGTAAGCATGCATTCCATCTTTATTAAAGCCATCATACACCAATTTTCCATTTATGGAAGAATTGACATATTTTATAATATATAAGGCTTTTGCTATGTGTTCTCTAGATGGATTAACCATGAATTGTGACATCATGATTACTGCTTGGGTAATATCATATCTTGTGCCAAGAGTAAGATATAGTAGAGATCCAATAATTGATTGGTAATAACTCCTTTCTTGAGGAGTTGCAGTTCCTTCGTTCTCCACAGGTGTATATCCTGCTGGTAAAGGAGTACGAACAGGTTTTGAATCTTCTTGACCAAACCATTTAACTACTTTCTTTGCATAATTAATTTGATCAAGAATAATCAATTTCTTTTTTCTATCTCGGACAATTGTCATTCCAAGATATTCTTTAATGGGTCCTAGATCTCTACATTCCCATTTTTTCATAAATTTGTGTTTTAGTTCCATGAGTAACTTTTTATTGTTTCCCATGAATAACACATCATCAACATATAATATAGCTACTATAGTTGATTTTTGTTTATAGCAAACATAGACTCCAGTGTCTGTAAGACACCGTCCAAAGCCTAATTCTTGTAGACTTTGATTTGCTTTCTTATTCCAAGCTAATGAAGCTTGTTTAAGTCCATATAAGGCTTTTTTAAGTTTATAGACTTTGTGCTCTTGTCCTTTGATAATAAATCCTTCTGGCTGTTCCATATATATGTTTTCTTCTAAGTCTCCATAAAGGAACGCTGTCTTTACATCTAGCGCTTCGATTTCCCAATCTTCTAGCACTGCTGTAGCCATAAGGAGTCTCACAGTTTCAAATTGTGCTACTGGTGAGAATGTATCATCATAATCTACTCCAGGTATTTGTGAAAATCCTTTAGCGACTAGTCGAGCACGTTTTCGGCCATCGCTTTTGACGGCATAAACCCATCTACACTTTACAGGTTTACGGTCTTTTGGACATGTACTAATTCCCATACATCACGGTCTTCTAAGGCCTGTACTTCTTCTCTCATTGCATTTTGCCATAATTCCCATTCTTTGGGATTAGAGGCTTTTAATTTATAAGCATCTTTATATGTCCATTGGTCTACACTTTTTGAGTAGTTTGGACTTATGGCTTTGCATAGAAGGTAGTTAACAAATCTGTTACCTCCTTCTTTGAGTAGTTTTTCTAAGAAGTATACGAGATCATCACTAGGTGATTTAGACTGTAAATCTCTATTGACTTCTTCTTCACTTGATTCATTGAATGGATCAGTGTCATTATCAGAAGATGATTGTCTATTCAGATCTGGAATAGATTCTCCACCAGAAACTGGTCTTGTTTCTTTAATGGATGATCGTTCAGATTCTGAGGCAGATGGTGTTTTATATTGTTCTGACTCTGTTTCTGATTCTGATATTTCTTCCATTTCTTTATCCATTTCAATTTGTTGTAACGGATTTTGTAAAGCTTTTCGTGAAGAAGTTGGACTAAGGGTAGGTTTTGCTTTCCCTTTGCCTTTACCAAAAACTCTTTTGCTCCATTCTCTAGCACTTTGTATGTCTTTTTCTATTTCAAGAGGAGCTTTCTGACCATATGCATTGTCAGGCATGAGTCTAGGTTTTTTGAGGCGTGAAGTCCTTCTGAGATATGTGTCATATTTTTCATCTCGTTTGTCCTTTCCTTTTTCAGGACGTTTATCTCCAAGTCGTCTCATGGAGATGTTTGGTCGTTCAGGAGGTGTTATTGAATGATTAACATTAGGTTCTATATCCTGATTTCTGTCAGGATTTATATAAGAATCCTCTAGGCCTTGATTATCCTTATCATGAAACGATCTGCTATAATCATTGTCTGTAGTATCATGATATTCTGGATATCTTTTCTTTTTATGGGGAGTATCATCATCACTATCACTATCATAGGTGTGATGACCGTGATCCATGTGGGAATTGGAATCAGATACGTGTCCATTATTTTTCTCCCTTGTTTCTATACCTGGTGGACTATTAAATAGTCTATTTTCTAAGCCTTCTGTTTTTGCTCTAGGAAATTTGGTTTCATCAAATAATGATTGAACTCCAACGAATATAGAGTTGTCATTTTTCATGAATTGATAAGCTTTAGAACCATCTTCATATCCTATGAATGTCATGGCCTCTGCTTTTGGAGTAAGCTTATTTTGTCTAATTTCTTTAGGTACAAAAACCCAAGCTAGACAACCAAATGTTTTAAAGTAATGAACATCAGGTTTCTTATTATACAAATTTTCATATGGCGTCATCCATTTTGTTCTTCTTAATGGTGTGCGATTATAGGTGTGAATAGCATTTTTCATAGCAAACTCCCACCATGATTTTGGACATTGGGCATGGAGTCGCATACTTTCTGCTTTTTCTAAGATTGTATTATTCAATCTTTCTGCACGTCCATTTTGTTGATGGATGTATGGTGCACTATGTTCACGTAATATGCCTTTTTGTTTTAAGAATTGATCAAATTCACCAGACTTAAATTCTCCCCCTTGATCTGATCTGAAACGTTTAACTTTTCTTCCTGTTTGGTTTTCAAACAGTGTAATAAAGTTTTTGAAATTGTCAAATGTTTCTGATTTAGTTCGTAGGAATGCCATAAAGGCATATGAAGAATAGTCATCGATAATCATTAAACACCATTTTTTACGGTGATAAGATTCTTGTGGGAATTCTAGCAAGTCAGCATGTAACAACTCTAATGGTTGTTTTGCACGTGTTTGTGATATAGGATAAGATTTATTATGCATCTTTCCTTGTGCACATCCAGAACAAATAGGATTATCAGATGGTATTTTGATTTTATTATCAAAACCTTCTGTATGTTGGCTCATATTTTTTATTACATTTTTATTTGCATGAGCCATCCTATTATGCCATGTAGTGAAATCTACGAGATTCACCAATTTGTTTAACTTATGTTTTATTGTTACTTTAGCCCAGTGTATCGGTTCAAAACGATTTTTGGGTTTAGCAACTATAACATCATTTCCTTTGAACAAAAACACTGTATGATCACTGTTTGATGTCTCAACGTAACCACCAATTTTTAATTGTCCAGATGAAATAAGTTTGTGAGAAGCCTTTGGCATGTAACAAACTTCCAATTTAGCGATATGTTTAAGTCCCTTTAAGTTTTCAAACTCAAGGACTATGGTCCCTTGTCCAAGTATCTTTGCAGCTGATTTTGAATCGGCTGTTTTGATTTCTTCTGGTTCAGGATATGGATTATACTCTACAAAGTCAGATTTGTCATTTGTAATGTGCACTGATGCACCTGAGTCTGTTATCCAATATTCCTCATGTATTTTTTCACTTTTTAAAGATGATGCAGATTTATTTAAACTAATAGCTAATATGCTATTTTTACATCTGCTATCTACGGACTTACCAATATCATGATAAGCCTTCTTCTGATGGTTACATTCCATCATCTGCGAAGAAGTCATTATCATAATATTCTTCTTGGTATCCTCCGATGTTATCATCGTCACTGATTTATGATCAGTATTTGGATATTTTTTAGTGAAATTTACATACGATCTGTTGTCCCAGTAACCTGTTTCTACATGTTCCTCATGTATTTCTTCTTGTAGCTCTATTTGAGCTTTCTCGTCATCAATACGAGCTTCTGGAATATCCATTGGATTATTTTTCCAGGTAACAAAGTCTTCTTTGATAAGATCTTTTCTTTTTCCTTTAAGATCTTTGATCCTGTTCATAATTTTTAATGTCTCAGGATCAACTTTGTTTGTGCTGATTCTATCAGCAAGTGAAGAAGAATTTTGAGGAACATCCACATCCATTTTATGGCTTTCTGTTATAGCCATATTAGCGAATTTCTTAAGATCCGCTTTTTCTTTTCTTGAGAGGTCCCCAGGAGCATTCGCTGCTTTAGCCAAAAGATTTAATTTCTTTAGCTTATTTGCGCGATTTTTCTTATTACGCTCCCAATTTGATCCTGTTCTGTTGCCAGGGGGTACATAGGCTGGTCTATTACTAGGACCTGCCTGTGCATTTGTCTGGGTATTTTTCCCTTTAGGCAAATTTACTTTGGGTTTGAACCCAGAGTTAAAAGGTTTTTTGCCTTTATAGGACTTACTCCCCCTTGCTACAAAGTTTGCGGACTGCTCTTCCTTGTCACCTTTGCGACGTTGGTACTCATTTTCGATCTCTGGTAGGAGATCTTTAAGTTTTGTTGTCCCTACTACCATTTTTAGGAGTATGTAGGTTTTAAATGAGTCCCAGGAAGCTGGCATTCTGTCAATGACTTCCATTAATTGGAAATCATCATCAAAGGTTTTGCCATTTGCAGCCATTTCAGCCCAGAGTTCCATTAACTCTTGGACTGATTCTGCAGGATTTTTGTTTTTGGGGAATTCCCAAGTTTTCGTCTTTTTATAGACGTTAAATATTGCTACAGCCCCAGCTTTGGAAAATGCCTCAGTTAAGCCATCCCAAGTTTCTTTTGATGTGTCTTTGATATGGTGTCCCAAAGACTTAGGCAGATTTAGGGTTATTATTCCCCTTGCCTTTCCATCATTTTCTAGAAATTCTTGGTGTAATTTCCAAATTTGGTTGAGTGCCTGGACTCGACCAGCTGTGACAGTTGTGCTACCCATTTCATCTTGGTAGCTGGGTAGCCAAGGGTTATGTGTAATAGTACCCTCAACGTACTGCCATACACTTTTTGACTGGAGTGTAGCTTTAACCAACCTGGACCATGTGGCCCAGTTGCTTCTACCTTGTAAGGTAGGAATGGTGACATCACCGCTTTTGTTCGCTCCTACTGGAAGGTTTCCATTAAGGCCTTTGGCTAATTTATCTATATCAGCCCAGCCATAACTATAACCTTCTACAGGCTCGATGTGAAAGCTTGCTTTGCTTTCCCTGTGAATTTTGAAGCCAATCTCCTTTTGGAGTTTATGGCTCAATTGTGACAATTCCTTTACTGTAGGATATGTCTTCCACACATATTTTGATAGCGCTCTATCTTTGATTGCTACCAAATAGCAAAGTCCGGGTTTTTTCCAGACTGGATGCTCTCGTGTGTGTTTAAAATTTCTTTTATTTGTTTTCACAGGAATGATTTCACCATGCTCAATTGGGGTACCAACCTGAGCTTGTAGGTATGTATCATTTTCATCATCTGATAATTCCCAATGGGAATTTTCAGAGCCATATAAGAGATCTTGGAAATCAGTATTTCCAAGCTCTTTTAACTCGTCATGTTTAGGTATGCAAGTTCTAGGCTCTTTGGAGCGAGCGGTGAAGTTAATTTTATCGGCTTCTTTTTTATCCAGCCGATTTTGTTTCTGACGCAGCTTTTTGGCTCTTTTCTTTTCTTGAGCCAGCTGTATTTTGTCAGAATCTAGCCAAGACTCCGCATTTATTGTACATGTCTTTGCTCCTTTTAACTCTAATTTGAGATGTCCTATCTCACGTGCCATTTCTCTTTGGTTTTCGAAATAAGTATTATTCTCATTTCGTCTAGCCTGCTGAGATTGACCTAGATGATCTAAGGCTGCATCTAGATCATCACGTAATCGATCATTATTATCGATTAAGGTGTTGGAGTTTTGTAAAACTCTTTTCACTGTTTGTGAAATCTCAGCTATGTTTTGTTGATGGCTAGAAACCATGATTTTGGCGTCTTCTACCAATTCATTCGCTTGATAGAGTTCATGTAATTTTTTATTTTGGAGAAGGGAATCGCTCCTTCTCTGTTTAATTACACGAATTTTATTGGGTAATGCACCCAATTTCATAAATGCAGTGGCTATTTTTCGCCACTCATTTATTTCCCCTCGTGACCATTTGTCACCTTCCTCCTGCGTCTTTTGTCCTTTCTGGTCTCCCCCAGAGGATTGTACCGGAAGCGGGTCAATCTCCCACTTCGACGCTTCGGCAACAACCCTCGCTCCAAACGTTTTAAGCCACTGTTCATGGCGTCTGTCTTGTTCTTTGACAGATAAGGAATATGCCTGATTGGGGTCATTCCTTTTTTGGAGGTGAAGGGGACCACGCACATTCTTCACGCCATTTTTAGCAACGGCGGCGTAATTTGGCCCTGAGGAAGGGCCAGGAACAGGAATTGGCGTCCTGTTTTCCTCGTTGCCTAATCGAGGGAAGGGGGTTGATGGCTGGTAAGTGCCATTATTAAGGTCGGCAATTAATTGCTGTGCACCTTCCATAGGCAGTTTGGGATAATCATCCCTGACTTTGTTCCAATCATTGATTGGAACAGCATTGGGCTTTCTATATTTAGCCCGGACAGCTTCATTGTGGCGGACCGTGTGTCCGCGTTCCCTGGCCATTTTCCTTTTATATTCTTGAGTGCGCCGATGAATGCGCTCCTCAAGTATGGCCTTTTGTTTAGCCTCCTCCACTTTAGCCCGGTGCTGGGCGATCGTCTCTTGATCTTGCCGACGAAGTTCGTCAGCAAGCTGAGAGTTGATTGAGGCTGATGGCCCAGAACTGGTAACTTGTGCCTTGCTGGCACGCTTTTTGTATGAGACAGGGATAAACATCCCTGCACCATCAAGGGGAGGAGTGATCCTCTCCTGTTTTACCTGAACAGGGGGAGATCGTGGGTGCGATGAGTCAGAGACTGTGCGTAAGGAGGGTAGCAAGGATGGGGTCCTCACTTTAGTAACCGGTGATGCCGGTTTTGATCCCGCTTTATTGGAGCGGGGAGAGCGCATAATGTCGGCAGATTCGCCCATTTCGCGCTTTTTAATTAATTTAGAATTTTTAATTTGTCCCAATTTAAATTGGGCAATTACCTGTTTGCCTTTGTATTTGGCCGCGAGGCCAAACAAGGCGCGTTTATCAGATTCTTGATCTGATTCGAGCTCATTTTGAGCTTGTTTCTTTCCCTGAGCTTCCTCAGGGAGGAGATTGAAATAGGTAATTTTGCGACCCTTGGAGGGGCCAGCTTGGTTGTTTCCGGACGAACTGGAAGAGGAGGCTGCTTTTCCGGCAGCAGAGCCGGAATAGGATTTTCTGGAGGAAGAGGAGGCGGAGGTGGAGGAAGCGGCAGAGTTGTTGTAAGACATGTTTTATCAAAATTTATTTATTTATTTGAAAATTCAAAAAATAAATTCGAGGAGAGGTTGGCTTGGATTGGTTTGAAGATCTTTTTGAGAAATACGTTAGCTCATTGTTTTAAGGAATGATAGATGCTAGTGCTGATCATCGATACTTCCGGTTATGGACGCAACAGATGGATCCCGGGACAGGGACTCGTGGATCGCTTTTGGTTTCTCGGTTTCATCACCAGAAAGGGATCCAGCCTTTCAGGAGTGCTTTGGGGCTCCAACAAATTCCCCAACAGCGGTAAATATCCCATCATTATGTAACTATTTTTTAAAATGTACTATTGCTGCTAAGGAGCAGTCCTATTACTAAGCAGGAAGCTAAGCTCGTGCCTGCCACTGATATGCGTAGACAGGGAACAATGTCCCTGTAGCACTATCTTTATATGGAATATTACATAATTATTTAATTAATGAGAATGCGGGACGAAAACCCGAAATTGGTATATGCGCTTAATTATTCACGGCCAAAAGGGGGGCGCGAAGCCTTTTGATCGGGGGACAGGACAGAACCCGATCCAATCTTTATCCATCCTAAGATGGCCCTTAATCCGGAGGATGTTGATAAACCAGTATCCACAAACTGGTCCAGATCCGATCGAGACGATCGATGGATCTTAGATTATGGTTTTATTATATACCCGGGTGATGCAGAAACCGGGGGCTGGACAAGTTTGCCACACTAAGTATTATTTTCACACCTCTCCAGGTGGTGCCCAGATCTCTGTCAAGATCGGACATGCTCATATTTTGGGTGAGCTCCCCGGGTTACATTAGTGGACATAAACGGTGTATACAGTCATCTACAGCCACTAGGGCACTACTAACAAACCCGATTACCTTATTTGGTCATTACCAAATAGCGATCGACGAAGTCCCCTCGACGGCGACAGCTACATCGTCGAGCCGCTTATCTCCTGCGGTATCGAGGCGATCGCCCATCAGGTCTGCGAGCAGACGGGGCCCATAACCTGTCAAAGTAGCACGACGACAAGCGCAGCGGAATAGTAGAGCTAAGTAAGGAATACTTACTTGGTAGCTGTAGGTCACTCAGGAGCTAGGGCTCAACTGGTTGATAGCAGAGAAGAGAATGTAGATTGACGGAGAAACTACAGAGTATTTATACGTCTATCTACTGTGTCTGTGTCAGCATTATTATGATATGCTGACTGAGCATTTGTATAGCATGACTGAGCAAATGTATTGAGCATAGCAATGCGCAGTCATTGCTGTGTGGAAAGCTGTGTGAAGCACAGCTTTGCACAGTCGCCATGTGAATACATGAGGCGGCTTTATTGTTCAGAGTTCTGTCCCATCGAACTCTATAATATCTGTCTAAATATAAATACAATGAACATTATATAATCATAGATTATTAGATAATGCTGATAAGATATGATAACGATTGAGATCGGATAGATCCGAGATGTTTTCCCATGATACGAAAGACATTCATCAACATTCATTTCAACAGACATGACTGACAGGGATGTTGATACTCAGTGAGCTCTCACAGGGCACTTGCAACTCAGATGTGACAGGCACCAGGACTGAGATACATGAGATGGGACTTGGAAGTGAAATAACTGTGAACTGGGATATGACATACAACCTCCCAATGGCAGCTAGGTCATTGGGGTGGGGGGTGACTGGGATTCAGCTAAAACTATGAACTGGGATAAAGCCTAAAACTCTGATCTAGGATATCACATAAAATGTGGCAACAAAGTCACCCCCCACCTCAATGGCCGCTAGGCCATTGGGGTGGGGGGTGACTGGGATGAAGCCTTAAACCCTGAACTGGGATATCACATTACACTTGGAACTGGGATTAAGCATCACACTTGGAACTAACTGGGATAAAGCATAAGACTTGGAACTGGGATAAAGCCTAAAACTCTGAACTGGGATATCACATAAAACGTGGCAACAAAGTCACCCCCCACCCCAATGGCTGCTAGGCCATTGGGGTGGGGGGTGACTGGGATTCAGCCTCAAACCCTGAACTGGGATATCACATTACACTTGGAACTGGGATAAAGCATAACACTTGGAACTGGGATTAAGCATAACACTTGGAACTGGGATTTAACATTGAATTAAGTAGTGGGATTTAGTGGGGGTCCGGGGGCTGCACCCCTGGCAAGCTGAAGGGGCAAGCCAGAGGTTGGGTCCGAGCGAAGTGAGCGGCCCGACCATAGGTGGGTCCCCTGAAGCTTGTGACAGAATGAAGGTAGGCATATGGCATAGGTAAGAATAAAGTCACAGCAAACATTGTGTGACATTGCATAAGCATATGGAAATAGAAGAGATTGCATAAGCACCAAAAGAGGCAGGTGCTGACATAAGAAAATGAAAAGTGCACATAATTGTAACAGACATGTCCTTTGTTTTCTACATGCCATACACGAGTACCATCTCAAGGCAATCAGAGATTAACTCATGCATTATGATCTTGTAATTGTTTGTCAAAGTCCCAGTAGGCAGGCACTTCAAGCAGTAATTGATCTACATCACCAACATAAATGGGCCCCTTGCGGAGATCAGGAGGAGTTAAATGAAGAAGAAGGGGAGGTAATTGACCTCTCAGGAATTGAAGGTGGTGATGATAATGAATGGGAAGACCTATCTGGGGTGTGACTGGATAATTCTGTTAGTACAGACCTCCAAGCCAAAATTTCTGTATATACACTTCATATTTATGCTGTACATAGTTCATTCAACTTATATGATCATTTGTGGGATGTTATTTGAGGTCATAGAGTTCAGGCATATGCAATCTCCGAGTGGGTCAGGATTTGTGACAGATTCTGTCACATGCGTAACAGAGAGTTGCCCAAATGAGTGACGCGTGACGTGATGCCAACCCCTCGAACTCGATACAATCCGCAATAGATTGTGTTCCTTCCTTGGCGCTGTCACATTAAGCCCGCATTATGGGAGATATTACAGTTCGTGACTTCGATGGGAATATCTTGTCTAGTCAGTCATAAATTGATCAGCTTTAACATCATCCGAATCTAGTATTTCAGGCGTCTGGCAGCATGGTTCAATGGACTGGGAGCTTTTCTACAGCTGCCTCAACGCGGTCATCTTCTCAAATGATAGTTGGGCGATTTTTCGGTACAACGAACACGCTGTTGGGAAGAGGGGAGCATATTGCCCTACAAGTGTTAACGAATATCCCGCGCCAGGGATATACATACTCCTTACCCCAGGTTATTGGCTCGATTTTAGGATTTTCAGATTTCACATTGACTTCAGTTTTTTGCAGATGGCAATCCAATCACTGTTGGTTTCGTAGCCGCTAGGTTCCGTCTTCGTCACCCAACGATCTCGAACACACAAACAAGGGTATGCTCTCCGATTGGTTGCAACAATGTAGCTCTTTCTAAACCGTGCTCTAAAGGCGGATGCTTATCGGAAACGTGTGCGCGCTCGTGATCCTTGTTGCCTCATATCTGGTCTTCCTGTTGTTAGAGGTGATTACTCCCGTTTCAAGGCCGCCCACGTTTTCCCCCGAGCACATGATATCGAGGTCTGTGTCGTTACAATCTTCATTCGGGATGTCAGCTAACATCAGCATTACCCAGTGGGTTAACAAGGGTTATCCAAGTCAAATCACGGATGCTGCCTCTCTCGCAGAAATGGGTGGACCAACTAAGATTGATTCAATTCAGAACGTAATCTTGTTGCGGAGTGATTTGCATGATGCATGGGATAACTACAAGATCTCTGTCAATCCTGATGTTCGCTTTTTATATAATTCATTTCAAAGTCCCCGCACTAAATATTCTACAGCGACAATATACCGTCTTTGCCTTCGTTCCCGGATATGACGACGTCGCTGGCAAGGTCCTCAAACTGGACCACATCCAAGATCCGAATTTGCGCCCTCTTGACGACCTTTTCCGCGATCATTTCCTCCAAGCTGTGCTGAAGAATATGAAAGGCGCCGGAGAGCCCGATTGGGACTACGAAGAGGCGCTTGGTGGTGGTTCAGTGGATTTATCAAGAATGGATATCTGGGGGGGTGAATTGGGCAAGGCGCACTTGGAGTTTGAGATGGCTCACAGGTTGCATGGTTTTCAGGTTGAAACCAAATCTTGATATAAATTGGTATAGATCGTAGCAACGCTAACAGCTCAGGCCCGGGAGACACCCTGTACAACGCTGAGACCTAGGTTGTTATCTATCCGTTCTTTAATCTTGTTTGGGTGCAATTACTTATCGAAAACATTAAAGGAGTATTGTTCAATGTCTAGCCGGCATATAGTACTTGGATGTGTGCTGATATTCTGGTTCAGCCGACGCCCCACCCCAGTCATCAGCAAAACCCTGATCAACTTGAAACGACTCTCCTCAATGTGATGCTTAGTAAGCATCAGGAATGCAGACATGTCCATGGGCATGAAGCTGTAACTCAACTTTCCCACCAACCACAATGTCTTCGCTCCTGCAATGCCACCCGCGCCATATCCAAACTGTGTAGGTACTTTGGTCGCCGTCGAAACAGGCTAACCAGACGCAGAAGTTTGGGCCCTCAAGGTACTACATGACATGCTTGTATATTGCTCAGCTAACTGTTTCTCTCGTTCTTGATACAGCATAAAACTCAGGCTCTTGTACCCAACCATGCCTATCACCTTTTCCCATCATTTTCACCACGCTCAGTGCTACGCAGAATGAGTAAGCCATCGCATGTTATTTTTCCGTTTTATTCAAGCTTTGCCAGATGACACGACTGCGGCAACAGCACTTTGAACCAGTATTGAATATCAAGAGATGCTATAAACCGCCTTGGAGTTGGCAACTCCCGACGGCCATCTTTGTCCATGCTTAGCGCGCAGGTGCACATTCCTGCTCTGGCTTCCGGAAACAACTTCCATCCAACTTCCACCCAACCAGATAAGAAAAGGCGGCATCATCCGATGGGACTATCGATATTTCTTTGCTGACTCCGTCAACGGATGTATAGACTAGCTCTCGGCACTGAATAGCAACTCTAACTCACAGAATTGCCATTCACGCTCAAGCGGCGCCGTCGTCACGTATGCACTGCCGCCTCTTCCTTTAGTCTGGTCATAGTCGAGCAGGAAAGCCACCAGCATTCAAGCACAACATAAGCCAGATGGACATTGCTAAATGGAGCAAGGATGTGAGTAACGTGGTCAATGAAAGACAAGCTGTAACAGATGCCACAACAGTTGTAGACAATGCGTCTCGGCTTGCTTGGATGAGCCATAACCGGCGACACAAGCATGTGTTGTCATGTACAGGACTGTGATAGTGGTCGTGTTCATATTCATATCTGAATGACCCCGACACTTGCCAAGACACCGTTCATGTCATGGTGGGACGAGCTGATAACACGTACTGAACGATTGCGTCATATAGAAAGCTGGATTAATAGGGCTTGGTGCTGTTCCCCATCTCATTAAAACTAGCCGTATTGTCCACGAATTCTTGCTGAAGCACACGAGCACCACAGTTGAGAATGATAGTCATCGAGGGTAAACCTCGATCTACTCGTTTACTAACGGCATTGACATCGCCCCCAGTTCACCCCAGTTCACCCCTTTGTCGCCACGTTGAGAACTACCCGAGGCTAGAACCCCCGTGATTCTGCTATTTCGCACAAGAACGCATAAGAATTCGAGGATCTCTTCAGGTACGTTGATGCACACTGTTTTCCGACCATCAAGCCGGATATGTCCGCAGCTGCCTTTCATTGCGCGTGATAAAATTCTGAATGAATTTCATGTGTCAGCGCAATCAGACGTGTGGCTGATACAGCACGTTTGAATGGGCATCAGCGCCAAAACTGGCAGAACAAGCTTCGAATAATGGCAGTGACGCAGCCTAAAATGTCATCACGGGGTTTATCGCCGCCCGCATCCGCACCTTCAACAACAACTACCGTATGGAGCAAGTCCCACCGTTTGAAAAGAGAGAATACGGAAATAGAATCGACTGATGGATATGAGATCTGTGTAGCATCATCCCATCATGCATCATGCATCACCACCTTCTCGCCGTGCTTACGTGTGTTGTAAACTCCATCTTCTACGCATCACTGCGACCAATTGTCACCGAAATAGATGATCCAACCAAATAGGTCGCCGGGACAGGTATGGGAAATGATGCAATGGAAGGCAAGTGCCTTTTTTCTTTGAGCGTGCATTTCCGTCTATTTCAGCGTGCATGCTGGGATTGACGTGCGTAAAACACCGCACACCAGATATTGAGAATATCACCTCGGCTTGAAAATGTGGACGTAAATGGTATGTCAAGGTCAAATTGCTCCTCTTCTCCCCCAATAATTAAGTAACCGACGTCCCGCACGAGGCTTGGCTATCTTGGCAATTAAAATCGATAGATAAATTGACCACGCTTCCTCCTTTTTTCTTTTCTGATCGATAGGTTTTGGCTGACCGACGGCAACAGGCTATATTTGTCGCTCACTCGCTCACTGGCGGCGATGCGTGTAGGGAGGGGGGTGAGGGTGAGGCAGATGGCCAAAATCACAGTGTGATACCATCATTGGTATCGTGGCAGCGAGAAATTTTTGAATGAAATTCTCCACTTCACATTGTACTCCGAACATGATCATGATGGAGGGTGACGAATGAGAAACATAGGGACGTAGGGCGTGTCATCAGATATTCGACACATGCCGCGGTTGTTTTATCGACATACAAGTCCCGCGCGGCCCCCCACGTCTGCGACGTCTGACATGATGTGCGTGAACGCACAGCGCGGCGCGGTTTGTTGGATGTAGAATAGGGGGGGGGAAGCCGCAATAACCTTCACAGGGTGTCGTGACATTACCTTGAGCTTCAAAAAGTTCAGCTCCGCCATCTGCGTCAGCCACCCTACAACCCCCAAGCTTAAACCAGCGCTGCCGGAGACCGGGTGTTTCGAATTCTTGCCCTGGCCCCTTTATCACCGTCCGCGCTAAATAGATAGCTAACCGCATATGGGCCACGCAATGTACGCTCCCTCCCGCATTTTCACACTTCATATCCGCACGGGAGTTACCGCCGTTTCTACGGACTTTTATTATAATTACTCGTTTATACGAATAGACTGGCGAGTATGTAAAAGCCGACGGCGGATCGGACGAGAACAGGCAGCGAAAACAGTGAAAAGAGGGAACAAAGAATATCATCATCATAATGGATACACATGTGGGTTAAGGTATATACGATATATGTAGGTAGCTACACGAGTGGGGGTGGAGCGGAGAGTTAGCTTGGAAAAAACAAAAAGTTTGTGGTAGTAAGATATCATGTGTTATACAAAGAATTTCGAATCGATTTTAGACAAATCAAAGCGGGGGGCAGGACTAGGAGACAGGCGCGATATAATGGTTGGGAATGAGTCAATGGCTGCGCGGGATTTTTTCAAGCTGAAGAATCAGGCCAGTTCATGGAGTGGGCCATCAGGTTGAGGGAGAGCGTGGTGAATATCTCGGTCACGATGGGCATTCCAGCCGGCTTGATGGTGAGCGTGGCGCTGTGCTCAGCGTTGTGGTGGCTCACTTCCCATGTGGCAAGTAGGTTGCTCCTATGATCAATGCACTAGACGCAAAAATCCAAAAAAAAAAAAAAGAGACAGAAAACAAGAGAAAAAAAAGAAACAGTCAGAGACGGTCACGGTCATCAGCCTCCGAGTCTTACCTCCATCTTTTTGTTGTCGTTTGTTTTCTTCCACTTGTATTCCTTGCCGCTCAGAGTGATAAAGTACCTCGACGTGCTGTTGTCGTTCTTCTTCCTCATGAGGTTAAGCATAGGGATGTGGATGGGGTTGTTCCCGTAGATGATGTAGCCCGGCCGGTTTTCAGGGCCGAGATAGTAGAATGAGTTGTCTGGGCCCATGATGGAGGCATGTTGTTGTGCCCAGACCGCTTCCCGCGTGAGGCGGACGATAGGGTTGGGGTTGCGACCGACTTCTTCCCTGTAGAAGAAAGGAGAAGATGTGAGCAAGGGAGGGAAGGATGAGTGGAAGATTTCGAATGACACACTTACACAGTGCAGGCGAGACGGCCTTCTAAATCTTTCATCTTCAGGTTGAAGGGGTTGTCGCCGTACTGGAGAAGAACTTGCGACATGACGAGCAGGTGCCGGTGCAGCTGATAGGAAGTGGATGTAAGGGAAGGAAGAGGGGGCGTCGGTGATTATGGTGGCGTTAGATACGGGATGGCTGCGTTTAAAAGAAGCAAGGGCTCGTCTCCGGGACGGAGCTAACTGGTTTTATCTGTAGGCGTGACGATCCATCGATGTGATCATTATGAGATAGGCACCTTTGTCCATGTCCAATGGCATGACGTTGCTCGCTGACGCCGTTCCCGTTTTAGCTCTAACATCTCGCAACGACAGCAGGGTCGTCGTAGCCGCTATTATCCTCAAAATTTACCAGAAGACGCCCTGTGAGCAGTTGAGGGCCCAGCGTCGGATATTTGCTCTGTGATGGATTACCTATACGATGTGTCATGGTCCCGAGAAAAAATTGGAAAGAAAACCCGTAAAGGGCAAAGAAGCATCTGAGAAAAAACAAGAGACACCCAGTTTGGGCAAGCGCAATTGATGGGAGGGCAGCACAGCCACCGCTTAATGGCACGTGGCGCAGGTTCGCCATGTGTGCGTCGCGTGCGCGGTTCCCTGCGGCTCCACGTGGAGACAGAAAAGGAAAGAATACGGCATGAGCTGGGATTCACGACATGACATGCGGGAGGATTGTATGGGCTCGTAAGATGGTTCAACGTAAAGCCTAGCCTCCTTGGATTATTATCTTCCCTTCCATCATCCATCTAAGTTCGCGGGCTTCAGTCGTACACTAAAAGGATGTCAGCCATGATTGGAACGAGATACAGGTGAGCGTATTAATTTCACCATGAACAATGGCTGTCAGAAAGCGTCAGGCAGAGGTCATTGAAAGCATTTCGTGGCGCACCATAAAACAGGGTCCACACTAGAATGAACGCGAATATGTTATCCTGCCCAGGGCTCACCAGTTCAGTCATGCCGCCCTGGATGTATTTCTGAGGATTCCCATGGCAGTTGATGGAATAGATGCAGAGGGCCGTGATGAGCGTAGCGACGAGGAAGAGTAGGAACCCGGACCCGTTGTCAAGCCCAAGAATGCCGGCGACGGCGCCCGTGAAGCAGGCGGAGATGAATTTGACGGTGAGGAGCGACGAATTGGCGATGAGGTTGGGTGCGTAGATGCGCTGGGCGGCTGCATCTGCTGGGCCTTCCATCGTGGTCAGCGCAAAAGGTAAGCGGGCGCAGGTCACGTGATTGCGAGTCGCCACTTGAACATGACTCTCGAGCGCCAGACCTTCAGGGTTGGATTGGGTATCCCTCATGGACGGCGACTGCAATGAAGCGCCAAAACTATGGTAAACTATGGCAAGTTGGCTGTCCAGATCTCTCCGACTGTGCGCAAGACTTGGGTTGCTGTGACTCGTTGTGACACTCTGGAATGGCTTCCTCATCCGGATCCACGACAACCTCCGGCAAGCGCCCCCTGTCCAGCTCGAGCCGTGTAGGGACCGCCGACCATTCCGCCTCGCTACTCTCAAAATATCAGCGACATAACATGCAGGACGGGCCACGCATCAAGGTTGGCGTTTTGGGCGCCACGGGCACTGTAGGTCAGCGATTTCTAACCCTGCTGGCCGATCATCCCTGGTTTCTCGTTCACGCGCTCGGAGCGTCCCCCCGATCGGCGGGAAAATCCTATGCGAAAGCCGTCCAGTGGAAGCAGGCGACACCCATCCCGCACCAGGTTGCGGAGCTCGTCGTGCACGAGTGCAAGCCCGAGCATTTTATCGACTGCCAGATCATCTTCTCGGGCCTGGACGCTGATGTCGCCGGCGATATCGGTGAGCATCCTGTCGCTTATTCCTCTTGTTTTCCAAACCGTTGATCGATCTTGCTAGAGGCGGCGTTTAGATCGGCCGAACTCGCCGTTTTCTCGAATGCCAAAAATTACAGGCGAGATCCCCACGTCCCGCTCATCGTCCCGCTCGTCAATCCATCCCATTTATGTATCATCCCGCAGCAGCAGATGATGCACAGCCCGCCGCTGAAGAAAGGCTTCATCGTGACCAACGCCAACTGCTCCACGACGGGCTTGGTCATTCCCCTCTGCGCCCTCGAACGAGCATTCGGACCCATCGAATGCGTCCTCGTCACCACCATGCAAGCCGTCTCTGGCGCGGGTTACCCAGGCGTGTCGAGCCTCGACATCCTAGACAACATCGTACCACACATCGGAGGAGAGGAAGAAAAGATGGAGTGGGAGACGCTTAAAATCTTAGGCGGCGTCTCGAGATCGGACGATGACAGCGTGCAGTCGTTCGACATGCACGCGACGCACCCGCTGCGGGTGTCAGCATCGTGCAACCGGGTGCCCGTCATCGACGGTCACACCGAGTGCGTATCTGTCCGGTTCGTGCGCCGGCCACCTCCAAGTCCGCAGCAGGTGCGCGAGGCCCTGGCCGCGTTCACGCCGGATGTGCAGGCGCTTGGCTGTCCATCTGCGCCGCGCCATGCGATCGTGATGCACGAGCAGCCAGACCGGCCACAACCGCGGCTGGACCGGTATTTCCAGAACGGCGCGGGTGTGTCGGTTGGACGGGTGCGGCAGTGCCAGGTGCTGGATATCAAGTTTGTGGTGCTGTCGAACAATGTGTCGATTGGGGCTGCGACGAGCAGTATCATCAATGCGGAGCTAGCGGTACTGAAGGGCGTCTTGCCGGCAGCAGTTGTATAAGTAAATCGTAGATATAGGTAAGGTGAAAACTAAATTACATAAACTAAACCAACCTTGCATATGACACACGACTCGGACTCGACCAGGGCTGCCATTTTCCAGCGCTTACACCCACGCGTGTACCTCGAGCGATTCGTAGCGGAAGACGTGCGCCCAGATGGGCGGCGGTTTGATGAGTGGCGCGATGTCTCCATCAACGTCGGCTCGATATCGACCGCAGACGGTTCTGCACTCGTCCGGCTCGGACACACCACCGTCGTCTGCGGCGTCAAGGCCGAGATCGCAATGCCGGAGCTCGAGACGCCCAACGACGGCTTCCTGGTCCCCAACCTTGACCTACCTGCGCTCTGCTCGCCCAAGTTCAAACCAGGCCCACCCTCAGAAGAAGCCCAGGTCCTCTCCGACCGACTTTACGACGCCCTCCTCGCTTCACGTGTCCTCTCACTGCCGTCGCTTTGCATCCATCCAGGGAAGGCCGCTTGGGTCCTGTACGTAGATGCCATGTGTATCAACTATGACGGAAATGTGTTTGATGCCTCTCTTTTGGCTATGGTTGCTGCGCTGCGGAATAGTGAGTCGCCTGAGTGATGGAGTCTTGTTGAACTAACGCTCTCTTTCGCCTGAGCACGCCTCCCGAAACCTACATTTGACGAAGAGTCTGGAAAGACAGTATGTTCACGGCAAGATCGGATCGAGCTGCAGCTAGATGCTGCGAGGTTTCCCATGTCCATGTCATTTGGCATTTTTGATTCGTGAGCGCCCCCCCCAACCAATCTCCGTCCACCGTTTTCTCATTATGGATGTCAGAACCCACGTTTTCGTTGATCCGACCGCGTTTGAAGAACCTTTGCTAGATTCTACTCTTTCTGTCGTGTTGCGATCCAGCGCAGAGGATGACGATATCATCTCGGTGTCACAGCACGGTTCAAGCTGGCTCTCGTCCGCAAAAACGAGAGGCGGAGTAGACGTGCTCGCTGTGTGTATGCGAATGGCGAAGGACAGGCAGAAGAAATTGGCGCAGGTGCTAGACTCGTAGTCCATTGTAATGATCAATTGCTCTACGGATGCATCGATGTACTGAACTCCAACCCAGAACAAGAGTGTACCTTAATGGTGTTTTGCGAAACATATCTACCTCTTTGTTGTCGAGATGTGGAAGACGACGAGACGGTGCGCGAGTTCAACGCTGACATTTCGAGTGTATACTATGTAGCTATATAGATTTATTGAATGGGTGTCACTGTACAAGGCATTGGCATAGTAGTACTAAGGGATATGGGCATATCCCTTATCTATATCCCCAGCTACATCTAAATACACAAATATGAGCATTCTTCTGATGCAAACAAACACCTATCACTCACCTGTTTCCTGAAGGCCACTAGTCCCCAGTCTGGATCTGCTGGGTCAATTCATCCAGATATGACATATAGATCAGGGTGGTTGGGTGCTGTGGCCCCATGTACTGCTGCATGGATTTGACAGCATTGGGTAGCAGAGACTGGGCATCACTCCACTTTCCCTGAGACATATATGTGACTCCAAGACTGGCTATGCTGGTGAGAGTGTCTGGGTGGTCTGGTCCAAGCTTTTCTGTCCTTGCCTTCATCACATCCAGCTGCAGCTTCTCTGCTTCATTCCACCTTCCCTGATGCCTGTACATAATTGCCAAATTTGCCATGATAATGAGAGTGTCTGGGTGGTCTGGTCCAACCTTTGTTGTTCTTCCCTTCATCACCTCCAGCTGCAGCTTCTCTGCCTCATTCCACCTTCCCTGATCCACATATGTCATTGCCAAATTGCCCATGCTACTAAGAGTGTCTGGGTGGTCTGGTCCAAGCTTTTCTATCATTGCCTTCATCACATCCAGCTGCAGCTTCTCTGCTTCATTCCACCTTCCCTGGTGCCAGTATGTGGTTGCCAAATTAGCCATGATGGTGAGAGTGTGTAGGTGGTCTGGTCCAAGCTTTGTTGTTCTTCCCTTCATCACATCCAGCTGTAGCATCTCTGCCTCATTCCACCCTCCCTGATCCACATATGTCATTGCCAAATTGCCCATGCTCCTAAGAGTGTCTGGGTGGTCTGGTCCAAGCTTTGTTGTTCTTCCCTTCATCACATCCAGCTGCAGCTTCTCTGCCTCATTCCAGCTTCCCTGATATGAGTATGTGATTGCCAAATTGGCCATGCTGCTGAGAGTGTCAGGGTGGTCTGGTCCAAACTTTGCTGTCCTTGTCTTCATCACATCCAGCTGCAGCTTCTCTGCCTCATTCCACCTTCCCTGATTCACATATGTGATTGCCAAATTGGCCATGCTACTGAGAGTGTGTGGGTGGTCTGGTCCAAACTTTGTTGTTCTTCCCTTCATCACATCCAGCTGCAGCTTCTCTGCCTCATTCCACTTTCCCTGATACCAGTATATGCTTGCCAAATAGGCCATGCTATTGAGATTGTCTTGGTGGTCTAGTCCAAGCTTTGCTGTCCTTGTTTTCATCACATCCAGCTGCAGCTTCTCTGCCTCATTCCAGCTTCCCTGATATGAGTATGTGATTGCCAAATTGGCCATGCTGCTGAGAGTGTCAGGGTGGTCTGGTCCAAACTTTGCTGTCCTTGTCTTCATCACATCCAGCTGCAGCTTCTCTGCCTCATTCCACCTGCCCTGATTCACATATGTGTTTGCCAAACTGGCCATGCTACTGAGAGTGTCTGGGTGGTCTGGTCCAAGCTTTGTTGTTCTTCTCTTCATCACATGCAGCTTCAGCTTCTCTGCTTCATTCCAATTTCCAATCACATAAAAGACCCATGAAAATCTCTCATCCTCATCATCAAAATACACAGCTTCCATGTTTGTGTCAACTCTGTATTGATCATTTGATTTAATATGTGGAGCAAGCAATTGATAGAAGGCATGATTGTCTAGATCATAGTCAACATTTACTGAGCAGGACAATAATGCCCTTGTTTGGTGGTAGTGGATGGCAGTTTCTCCTATTGATATTCTATCCCTGCTCCATGAATGAACTAATGGATGCATTGAATACAAGTTGCCATTGGGCTTTATCAGAGAAAAGGCAACTAGAATCTGAATTCCAGCCAGGAAGCATGTCCTATCCCATTTACCCTCTTTGTTCAAAAATAATGTATCATAATCCAGCAATGTCACTGACTGTTGGAGACAAGACATTGCACTTTTTGGTTGAGCATTCTTTAACAATTTTGGGATATCAGCATGATGTAGAAAGGAAACAAGCTTTGCTGAGACAGTAGAATTTGTCTTCTTTGGTGAGACCCTCATCATATAATTCTCAGCAGCATTCTTGAACAATTCTTGTGGTATTTTGGCATGATGTAAAAATGCAAAAATCCTCATCAACCTGATAGCACTCTGTGATGCAACTGCTTTGGAACCATCTTGCCTTGCAGCCCTACTCTCAATCTCCTGCATGGATACTTCCCATGTTTCATATGTTGAATTTCCATAGTTAGATGCACCCTTGAATTCAACACTAGACATCAATTTTTGATGTTTTGTATATATCTCCAGATAATCCTCAATGCTACAATCACAGGACTGGATGTATGATCCAGCTTGATCAATGGCAAGTGGAATGCCACCTATTCTGTAAACAAGCTGCTTGGCTGAGAGCCTGAGATACTCAGATGAACCATCCAGTGCAGCTGACTGCAAGAGTAAAGTGACAGCCTCTTCCTCTTCCATATCAACCACCTCCAATGAATTCTTTGCCAATGTGATTCTCTGTAAAGCACAATTCCTACTTGTTATCAAAATATTGCCAGTGTTTCCTGGTGGTGGGAGGTACTTTTCAACAATTTCATATCCTCCATCTGCACTATCATATACAATAAGCCAGTTGACTCTTTGAGAGACCCAGCTAAGAACCAATGTAGCTGAATCTGATGTGCTTGATGTGAGATTGTGTGTATGAGCAATCTGTTCCAGTGCGAGGGAAATGGTATCCTGAGAAGAAGCATCAATCCAGAAAATATCAGAAAACCTAGGGTAGTCAGTAATGAGAGTGTCCAAGCATAATTATTCACTTACAATTTGGTATTGAGTTCAATGAACTTCAGGCAGATCTGGGTTTTGCCACTGCCTCCCATGCCATACAAGAGAAATGATTTCCTCTGCTCTTTTCCATCATGGTTGAAAAATCCCTTCAATCTATAGAGGTACTTATCACAGCCTGTGAACATGGCACTAGGATGCATCATAGGTGACAAAGATAAAGCTGGTTGAGTTGAAGCAGGTGGTGCTACATTGCTATAATAATTGTTAACCTGGAGTATGATGATCATTGCATAATTCATGCAGGTAAAACAAGAACATACTTGATTCCCATGAACCTCTGAAAACTCGGCACGTTCCACGGTAAATCCATGAGCACCGGGAAAGAAGCCCAAGTTTGTGGTCAAAGGAGGAGATGTATCTGGTTTGCTGGTCATTATCTGGAGTCGATGCATGCGGAAAGCAATTAGTATCCGAGCCTATCATAACGAAGATGAAAGTTACCAATAGTGGCAATGGTGGTGGTCGAAACGAAAGGGGGGGTGTCACACATGTCACACCAGCTGCGTTTTCCACATGTGGTCGATGACTCGATCGATTCATTGTCAAAAATAAGAGTACGATTGACAATCGGGCAAGCCTGATGGTATACTAGTGGTTAGTGTATGTGTATGCCGGTGATTGACAACTGTTGAACTTGCTACATGATGAATGATCCCTCGTAATTGATCAGTTGGAAATCCAAAGTGCAAAGGCCTTACGGATCATTGGAGGTTCGCTAGCAAATGTGTTCCGAATGTAAACTTAGAGTTGGCGGAGAGTACAACGATACGCCATTGAATGGTGTACTATGAAGACCGCCGAAGCAAATAGGCATGAACGTTATCGACGTAATGGATGTAAATACGTCTGGTGAAACTGATGTGGTACATCCCGCTGCAAGACGAAGGTTTGTTTCACGCACATCCATCGTATGATCAACGCAACGAACCATGACTCCAGCACTTGCACCAGACCGCGAGCGCGCCTTCTCCGCATTTCGCTTCTGTGCGGGTGACACCTAACCCGAACCGTGCTGCGACATCGAAATGACGACCGTAATTATGACACGACCGAAATCATGGAATCCTGCAAGTGTTCTTCAAATGCCATTGGATTCGTAGGCTATTGCTATTAGTCATTAGTGAAGAAATGTTTGGCGGGGGGAAATACTCAAAAATCGCATTTCAGCCTGGGACCATATCCGCTCAATACGATCATGCCGAGAACACCATCTTGCCAGACCTTGCCAGACTGTTCGTCGAAGGTGGGTTTCGAAAGGGCACGCATAGTAGCCAGGGCAAGCACATGAAGGGACTCAGGATCCGGCATCATCATGGCGTCGACGTAGAGCGCCCACGCGGCCCATTCACGATGGGTTGCCGGAAACGAGGACATGAGTCCGTCTGAGGGCAAGCCTGGCTTGAGTCTGGTCGAGCAAAGCGCAGGATGGTCGAGATTGAGCACGAGGAAGCTGTCGTTCGAGGGCGCTCAGGTTGTGACTCATCGACATCAGCCAAGTCCAGCTCAGCGTCGCCGTCACATCCTATCGTCGGCGGTCTATCACATCGATGTTCATATAATACAATAGCTAGTACTCTAGCACTTAGATCGTGCCATGAATAGTCTATACATCAAACGTAAGTCTTCACTTGTTGCTTAAGCGCTTAGCGCTTAACCTTGACACTGATGCTCGAGAATTTTAGCGCATCGTCAGGCGCATATAGTTGCTGTTTGCGACATCGCGTACTAATTCGTTGAACTGTTGCCATACAGGTTATCGTCTGCTTCACATACGCACGTGTTTATAACCATTGGGAAGCATTGATTAACATGGACTATACCGTCAATCGGTGTGAGCTTAAGATGAGTATTGTATTTGATGCGGGAGAAACAGGACCATGCGGTGATACCAAATCCTAATTTGCCAAATCGTAGAGCCACAACGCCATGGGTGCTTTAGACGCGTTTGATACAGAATTGAGGTCGTATGGAAGAACGTCGACTCGAGTATGCTGGCGTAGGCGTAGGGTCAAACTCAGAACTAAGAAGTGACCGCCCCGTCCCGCGTCACCGTTGTCCCTCTTGCTTCATAACTCCTGTTATGGTACAAACACCCTCGCCACCACACCTCCGCCACCCCGCCCTTGCCGCCCTTCAAGTTACAACCCCGTCACCTACCCCGCCACCCTCACCGCACTCTCGCTGGCATCACCATCCCCACCCCGTTGCCCTCACCCTCCCCCCTGCCTTTGCCACCCTTGCCACCCCGCCACCCTCCCCATGTACGGCCAATGTTGAAACGAACGTTGACGAATGTCTTTCGTATCGTGGGAAAACATCTCGGATCTATCCGATCTCAATCGTTATCATATCTTATCAGCATTATCTAATAATCTATGATTATAAAGTTCATTGTCGAAGTAGCATGACGACAAGCGCAGCGGAATAGTAGAGCTAAGTAAGGAATACTTACTTGGTAGCTGTAGGTCACTCAGGAGCTAGGGCTCAACTGGTTGATAGCAGAGAAGAGAATGTAGATTGACGGAGAAACTACTAGGTTTATATACGTCTATCTACTGTGTCTGTGTCAGCGTTATTATGATACACTGACTGAGGATTTGTATAGCATGACTGAGCAAATGTATTGAGCATAGCAATGCACAGTCATTGCTGTGTGGAAAGCTGTGTGAAGCACAGCTTTGCACAGTCGCCATGTGAATACATGAGGCGGCTTTATTGTTCAGAGTTCTGTCCCATCGAACTCTATAATATCTGTCTAGATATAAATACAATGAACATTATATAATCATAGATTATTAGATAATACTGATAAGATATGATATCGATTGAGATCTGATAGATCCGAGATGTTTTCCCACGATACAAAAGACATTCATCAACGTTCGTTTCAACACTCCCCCTCATTGAGGATCTCAATGCCAATTTCATTTCTTAACTCTTTAAACTTTTGCCAAGTTAAATTTTTTGTTAAGATATCAGCTAATTGTTCATTTGTGGGAACATATGATATGTTAATATCTTTGTTCTCAACACGTTCTCTAACATAATGATAACGAATATCAATATGTTTTGTTCTATGTTCTTGGGCTGGATTCTTTGCTAAGAATATTGATCCTCTATTGTCAACATGAAGATCAACAGCTCCAATGTCATATCCTAATTCTTTGAATAGGGTTTTTATCCACATGATTTGGCGTGAGCAGTCTGAAAGACTCATGTACTCGGCTTCTGTGGATGACAATGCAACAGTTTTCTGTTTTCTAGAAATCCAACTTATTGGAGATCCTGCCAATAGAACAAGATTACCCGTTACAGATTTTCTTGTGACTGGATCGCCAGCCCAATCCGCATCAGAGTAAGCATGCATTCCATTTTTGTTAAAGCCATCATACACCAATTTTCCATTTATGGAAGAATTGACATATTTTATAATATATAAGGCTTTTGCTATGTGTTCTCTAGATGGATTAACCATGAATTGTGACATCATGATTACTGCTTGGGTAATATCATATCTCATGCCAAGAGTAAGATATAGTAGAGATCCAATAATTGATTGGTAATAACTCCTTTCTTGAGGAGTTGCAGTACCTTCGTTCTCCACAGGTGTATATCCTGCTGGTAAAGGAGTACGAACAGGTTTTGAGTCTTCTTGACCAAAGCGTTTAACTACTTTCTTTGCATAGTTAATTTGATCAAGAATAATCAATTTCTTTTTCCTATCTCGGACAATTGTCATTCCAAGATATTCTTTAATGGGTCCTAGATCTCTACATTCCCATTTTTTCATAAATTTGTGTTTTAGTTCCATGAGTAACTTTTTATTGTTTCCCATGAATAACACATCATCAACATATAATATAGCTACTATAGTTGATTTTTGTTTATAGCAAACATAGACTCCAGTGTCTGTAAGACACCGTCCAAAGCCTAATTCTTGTAGACTTTGATTTGCTTTCTTATTCCAAGCTAATGAAGCTTGTTTGAGTCCATATAAGGCTTTTTTAAGTTTATAGACTTTGTGCTCTTGTCCTTTGATAATAAATCCTTCTGGCTGTTCCATATATATGTTTTCTTCTAAGTCTCCATAAAGGAACGCTGTTTTTACATCTAGTGCTTCGATTTCCCAATCTTCTAGCGCTGCTGTAGCCATAAGGAGTCTCACAGTTTCGAATCGTGCAACTGGTGAGAATGTATCATCATAATCTACTCCAGGTATTTGTGAAAATCCTTTAGCGACTAGTCAAGCACGTTTTCGGCCATCGCTTTTGACCGCATAAACCCATCTACACTTTACAGGTTTACGGTCTTTTGGACATGGTACTAATTCCCATACATCACGGTCTTCTAAGGCCTGTACTTCTTCTTTCATTGCATTTTGCCATAATTCCCATTCTTTGGGATTAGAAGCTTTTAATTTATAAGCATCTTTATACGTCCATTGATCTACACTTTTAGAGTAGTTTGGACTTATGGCTTTGCATAGAAGGTAGTTAACAAATCTGTTACCTCCTTCTTTGAGTAGTTTTTCTAAGAAGTATATGAGATCATCACTAGGTGATTTAGACTGTAAATCTCTATTGACTTCTTCTTCACTTGATTCATTAAATGGATCGGTTTCATTATCAGAAGATGATTGTCTATTCAAATCTGGAATAGATTCTCCACCAGAAACTGGTCTTGTTTCTTTAATGGATGATCGTTCAGATTCTGAGGCAGATGGTGTTTTACATTGTTCTGACTCTGTTTCTGATTCTGATATTTCTTCCATTTCTTTATCCATTTCAATTTGTTGTAACGGATTTTGTAAAGCTTTTCGTGAAGAAGTTGGACTAAGGGTAGGTTTTGCTTTCCCTTTGCCTTTACCAAAGACTCTTTTGCTCCACTCTCTAGTACTTTGTATATCTTTTTCTATTTCGAGGGGAGCTTTCTGACCATATGCATTGTCAGGCATGAGTCTAGGTTTTTTGAGGTGTGAAGTCCTTCTGAGATATGTGTCATATTTTTCATCTCGTTTGTCCTTTCCTTTTTCAGGACGTTTATCTCCAAGTCGTCTTGTGGAGATGTTTGATCGTTCAGGAGGTGTTATTGAACGATTAACATTAGGTTCTATATCCTGATTTCTGTCAGGATTTATATAAGAATCCTCTAGGCCTTGATTATCCTTATCATGAAACGATCCGCTATAATCGTTGTCTGTAGTATCATGATTTTCTGGATATCTTTTCTTTTTATGGGGAGTATCATCATCACTATCACTATCATAGGTGTGATGACCATGATCCATGTGGGAATTGGAATCAGATATGTGTCCATTATTTTTCTCCCTTGTTTCTATACCTGGTGGACTATTAAATAGTCTATTTTCTAAGCCTTCTGTTTTTGCTCTAGGAAATTTGGTTTCATCAAATAATGATTGAACTCCAGTGAATATAGAGTTATCATCTTTCATGAATTGATAAGCTTTAGAGCCATCTTCATATCCTATGAATGTCATGGCCTCTGCTTTTGGAGTAAGCTTATTTTGTCTAATTTCTTTAGGTACAAAAACCCAAGCTAGACAACCAAATGTTTTAAAGTAATGAACATCAGGTTTCTTATTATACAAATTTTCATATGGCGTCATCCATTTTGTTCTTCTTAATGGTGTGCGGTTATAGGTGTGAATAGCATTTTTCATAGCAAACTCCCACCAAGATTTTGGGCATTGGGCATGGAGTCGCATACTTTCTGCTTTTTCTAAGATTGTATTATTCAATCTTTCTGCACGTCCATTTTGTTGATGGATGTATGGTGCACTATGTTCACATAATATGCCTTTTTGTTTTAAGAATTGATCAAATTCACCAGACTTAAATTCTCCCCCTCGATCTGATCTGAAACGTTTAACTTTTCTTCCTGTTTGGTTCTCAAACAGTGTAATAAAGTTTTTGAAATTGTCAAACGTTTCTGATTTAGTTTGTAGGAATGCCATAAAGGCATATGAAGAATAGTCATCAATAATCATTAAACACCATTTTTTACAGTGATAAGATTCTTGTGGGAATTCTAGCAAGTCAGCATGTAACAACTCTAATGGTTGTTTTGCACGTGTTTGTGATACAGGATAAGATTTATTATGCATCTTTCCTTGTGCACATCCAGAACAAATAGGATTATTAGATGGTATTTTGATTTTATCATCAAAACCTTCTGTATGTTGGCTCATATTTTTTATTACATTTTTATTTGCATGTGCCATCCTATTATGCCATGTAGTGAAATCTACGAGATTTACCAATTTTAATTTTTGTTTTATTGTTACTTTAGCCCAGTGTATCGGTTCAAAGCGATTTTTGGGTTTAGCAACTATAACATCATTTCCTTTGAACAAAAACACTGTATGATCACTGTTTGATGTCTCAACGTAACCACCAATTTTTAATTGTCCAGATGAAATAAGTTTGTGAGAAGCCTTTGGCATGTAACAAACTTCCAATTTAGCGATATGTTTAAGTCCCTTTAAGTTTTCAAACTCAAGGACTATAGTCCCTTGTCCAAGTATCATAGCAGCTGATTTTGAATCGGCTGTTTTGATTTCTTCTGGTTCAGGATATGGATTATACTCTACAAAGTCAGATTTGTTGTTTGTAATGTGCACAGATGCACCTGAGTCTATTATCCAATAATCCTCACGTATTTTTTCACTTTTAAGAGTCGATGCAGATTTATTTAAACTAATAGCTATTATGCTATTTTTACATCTGCTATCTACGGACTTACCAATATCATGATAAGCCTTCTTCTGATGGTTACATTCCATCATCTGCGAAGAAGTCATTATCATAATATTCTTCTTGGTATCCTCCGATGTTATCATTGTCACTGATTTATAATCAGTATTTGGATATTTTTTAGTGAAATTTACATACGATCTGTTGTCCCAGTAACCTGTTTCTACATGTTCCTCATGTATTTCTTCTTGTAGCTCTATTTGAGCTTTCTCGTCATCAATACGAGCTTCTGGAATATCCATTGGATTATTTTTCCAGGTAACAAAGTCTTCTTTGATAAGATCTTTTCCTTTTCCTTTAAGATCTTTGATCCTGTTCATAATTTTTAATGTCTCAGGATCAACTTTGTTTGTGCTGATTCTATCAGCAAGTGAAGAAGAATTTTGAGGAACATCCACATCCATCTTATGGCTTTCTGTTATAGCCATATTAGCGAATTTCTTAAGATCCGCTTTTTCTTTTCTTGAGAGGTCCCCAGGAGCATTCGCTGCTTTAGCCAAAAGATTTAATTTCTTTAGCTTATTTGCACGATTTTTCTTATTACGCTCCCAATTTGATCCTGTTCTGTTGCCAGGGGGTACATAGGCTGGTCTATTACTAGGACCTGCCTGTGCATTTGGCTGGGTATTTTTCCCTTTAGGCAAATTAACTCTGGGTTTAAACCCAGAATTAAACAGTTTTTTGCCTTTATAGTTTTTGCTCCCCCTTGCTACAAAATTTGCGGACTGCTCTTCCTTGTCGCCTTTGCGACGTTGGTACTCATTTTCGATCTCTGGTAGGAGATCTTTAAGTTTGGTTGTTCCTACTACCATTTTTAGGAGTATGTAGGTTTTAAATGAGTCCCAGGAAGCTGGCATCCTGTCAATGACTTCCATTAATTGGAAATCATCATCAAAGGTTTTGCCATTTGCAGCCATTTCAGCCCAGAGTTCCATTAACTCTTGGACTGATTCTGCAGGATTTTTGTTTTTGGGGAATTCCCAAGTTTTTGTCTTTTTATAGACGTTAAATATTGCTACAGCCCCAGCTTTGGAAAATGCCTCAGTTAGGCCATCCCAAGTTTCTTTTGATGTGTCTTTGATATGGTGTCCCAAAGACTTAGGTAGGTTTAGGGTTATTATTCCCCTTGCCTTTCCATCATTTTCTAGAAATTCTTGGTGTAATTTCCAAATTTGGTTGAGTGCCTGGACTCGACCAGCTGTGACAGTTGTGCTACCCATTTCATCTTGGTAGGTGGGTAGCCAAGGGTTGTGTGTAATAGTACCCTCAACGTACTGCCATACACTTTTTGACTGGAGTGTAGCTTTAACCAATCTGGACCATGTGGCCCAGTTGCTTCTACCTTGTAAGGTAGGAATGGTGATATCACCACTTTTGTTTGCCCCTACTGGAAGATTACAGTTAAGGCCTTTGGCTAATTTATCTATATCAGCCCAGCCATAACTATAACCCTCTACAGGCTCGATGTGAAAGCTTGCTTTGCTTTCCCTGTGAATTTTGAAGCCAATCTCCTTTTGGAGTTTATGGCTCAATTGTGACAAATCCTTTACTGTAGGATATGTCTTCCACACATATTTTGATATCGCTCTATCTTTGATTGCTACCAAATAGCAAAGTCCGGGTTTTTTCCAGACTGGATGCTCTCGTGTGTGTTTAAAATTTCTTTTATTTGTTTTCACAGGAATGATTTCACCATGCTCAATTGGGGTACCAACCTGAGCTTGTAGGTATGTATCATTTTCATCGTCTGATAATTCCCAATGGGAATTTTCAGAGCTGTATAAGAGATCTTGGAAATCAGTATTTCCAAGCTCTTTTAACTCGTCATGTTTAGGTATGCGAGTTCTAGGCTCTTTGGAGCGAGCGGTGAAGTTAATTTTATCGGCTTCTTTTTTATCTAGCCGATTTTGTTTCTGACGCAGCTTTTTGGCTCTTTTCTTTTCTTGAGCCAGCTTTATTTTGTCAGAATCTAGCCAAGACTCCGCATTTATTGCGCGTGTCTTTGCTCCTTTTAACTCTAATTTGAGATGTCCTATCTCACGTGCCATTTCTCTTTGGTTTTCGAAATAAGTATTATTCTCATTTCGTCTAGCCTGCTGAGATTGACCTAGATGATCTAAGGCTGCATCTAGATCATCATGTAATTGATCATTATTATCGATTAAGGTGTTGGAGTTTTGTATAACTCCTTTCACTGTTTGTGAAATCTCAGCTATATTTTGTTGATGGCTAGCAACCATGATTTTGGCGTCTTCTACCAATTCATTCGCTTGATAGAGTTCATGTAATTTTTTATTTTGGAGAAGGGAATCGCTCCTTCTCTGTTTAATTACACATATTTTATTGGGTAATGCACCCAATTTCATAAATGCAGTGGCTATTTTTCGCCACTCATTTATTTCCCCTCGTGACCATTTGTCACCTTCCTCCTGCGTCTTTTGTCCTTTCTGGTCTCCCCCAGAGGATTGTACCGGAAGCGGGTCAATCTCCCACTTCGACGCTTCAGCAACAACCCTTGCTCCAAACATTTTAAGCCACTGTTCGTGGCGTCTGTCTTGTTCTTTGACAGACAAGGAATATGCCTGATTAGGGTCATTCCTTTTTTGGAGGTGAAGGGGACCACGCACATTCTTCACGCCGTTTTTAGCAACGGCGGCGTAATTTGGCCCTGAGGAAGGGCCAGGAACAGGAATCGGTGTCCTGTTTTCCTCATTGCCTAATCGAGGGAAGGGGGTTGATTGCCGATAAGTGCCATTATTTAAATCGGCAATGAGTTGCCGCGCACCTTCCATAGGCAATTTGGGATAATCATCCCTGACTTTGTTCCAATTGTTGATTCGAACAGCATTGGG
Organism: Amanita exitialis; assembly: GCA_023014455.1. NCBI lineage: Eukaryota > Fungi > Basidiomycota > Agaricomycetes > Agaricales > Amanitaceae > Amanita > Amanita exitialis. Next base: position 78,809 of record JAEBUR010000004.1, on the reverse strand, counting down.
CTTTCTATATTTAGCCCAGACAGCTTCATTGTGGCGGACCGTGTGTCCGCGTTCCCTGGCCATTTTCCTTTTATATTCTTGAGTGCGCCGATGAATGCGTGCCTCAAGTATGGCCTTTTGTTTGGCCTCCTCCACTTTAGCCCAGTGCTGGGCGATTGTCTCTTGATCTTGCCGACAAAGATCGTCAGCAAGCTTAGAGTCGATCGAGGCTGATGGCCCAGAACCGGTGACTCGTGCCTTGCCGGCACGTTTTTTGTATGAAACAGGGATAAACATCCCTGCACCATCAAGGGGAGGAGTGATCCTCTCCTGTTTTACCTGAACAGGGGGGGATCATGGGTGCGATGAGTCAGAGACTGTGCATAATGAAGGTAGCGAGGATGGAGTCCTCACTTTAGTAACCGGCGATGCCGATTTTGATCCCGCTTTATTTGAGTGGGGAGAGCGCATAATGTCGGCAGATTCGCCCATTTCGTGCTTTTTAATTAATTTAGAATTTTTAATTTGTCCCAATTTAAATTGGGCAATTACCTGTTTGCCTTTATATTTGGCCACGAGGCCAAACAAGGCACGTTTATCAGATTCTTCATCTGATTTGAGCTCATCCTGAGCTCGTTTCTCCTCCTGAGCTCGTTTCTCCTCCTGTGCTAGTTCAGGAAGAAGATCGAAATAGGTAATTATGTGACCCTTGGAGGGGCCGGCTTGGTTGTTTCTGGATGAACTGGAAGAGGAAGTTGCTTTTCCGGCAGCAGAGCCAGAATAGGATTTTCCGGAGGAAGATCCGGAGGAAGAGGAGGCGGAGGCGGAGGAAGCGGCAGAGTTGTTGTAAGACATGTTTATCAAAGTATTTATTTATTTATTTGAAAATTCAAAAAAATAAATTCGAGGAGAGGTTGGTTTGGATTGGTTTGAAGATCTTTGAAAAATACGTTAGCTCATCATTTTAAGGAACGATAGATACTAGCACTGATCATCGATACTTCTGGTTATGGACGCAACAGATGGATCCTGGGACAGGGACTCGTGGATCACTTTTGGTTTCTCGGTTTCATCGCCAGAAAGGGATCCAGCCTTTCAGGAGTGCTTTGGGGCTCCAGCAAATTCCCCAACAGCGGTAAATATTCCATCATTATGTAATTATTTTAAATCATACTATTGCTGCTAAGGAGCAGTCCTATTACTAAGCAGGAAGCTAAGCTCGTGCCTGCCACTGATATGCGTAGACAGGGAACAATGTCCCTGTAGCACTATCTTTATATGGAATATTACATAATTATTTTAATTAATGAGAATGTGGGACAAAAACCCGAAATTGGTATATGCACTTAATTATTCACGGCCAAAAGGGGGGTGCGAAGCCTTTTGATTGGGGGATGGGACAGAACCCGATCCGATCTTTATCCATCATAAGATGGCCCTTAATCCGGAGGATGTTGATAAACCAGTGTCCACAAACTGGTCCAGATCCGATCGAGACGATCGATGGATCTTAGATTATGGTTTTATTATATACCCGGGTAATGCAGAAACCGGGGGCTGGACAAGTTTGCCACACTAAGTATTATTTTCACACCTCTCCAGGTGGTGCCCAGATCTCTGTCAAGATCGGACATGCTCATATTTCGGGTGAGCTCCCCGGGTTACGTTAGTGGACATAAACGGTGTATACAGTCATCTACAGCCACTAGGGCACTACTAACAAACCTGATTACCTTATTTGGTCATTACCAAATAGCGATTGACGTAGTCCCCTCAACGGCGACAGCTACATCGTCGAGCTGCTTATCTCCTGCAGTATCGAGGCAATCGCCCATCAGGTCTGCGAGCAGACGGGGCCCATAACCTGTCGAAGTAGCACGACGACAAGCGCAGCGGAATAGTAGAGCTAAGTAAGGAATACTTACTTGTGGTAGCTGTAGGTCACTCAGGAGCTAGGGCTCAACTGGTTGATAGCAGAGAAGAGAATGTAGATTGATGGAGAAACTACAGAGTATTTATATGTCTATCTACTGTGTCTGTGTCAGCATTATTATGATACGCTGACTGAGCATTTGTATAGCATGACTGAGCAAATGTATTGAGCATAGCAATGCGCAGTCATTGCTGTGTGGAAAGCTGTGTGAAGCACAGCTTTGCACAGTCGCCATGTGAATACATGAGGCAGCTTTATTGTTCAGAGTTCTGTCCCATCGAACTCTATAATATCTTTCTAGATATAAATACAATGAATGTTGAAACAAACGTTGACGAATGTCTTTCGTATCGTGGGAAAACATCTCGGATCTATCAGATCTCAATCGATATCATATCTTATCAGTATTATCTAATAATCTATGATTATATAATGTTCATTGTATTTATATCTAGACAGATATTATAGAGTTCGATGGGACAGAACTCTGAACAATAAAGCCGCCATGACTGCGCATTGCTATGCTCAATACATTTGCTCAGTCATGCTATACAAATGCTCAGTCAGCGTATCATAATAACGCAGACACAGACACAGTAGATAGACGTATATAAACCTAGTAGTTTCTCCATCAATCTACATTCTCTTCTCTGCTATCAACCAGTTGAGCCCTAGCTCCTGAGTGACCTACAGCTACCAAGTAAGTATTCCTTACTTAGCTCTACTATTCCACTGCGCTTGTCGTCGTGCTACTTTGACAGGTTATGGGCCCCGTCTGCTCGCAGACCTGATGGGCGATCGCCTCGATACCGCAGGAGAAAAGTGGCTCGACGATGTAGCTGTCGCTGTTGAGGGGATTTGTCGATCACTATTTGGTAATGACCAAATAAGGTAATCGGGTTTGTTAGTAGCGCCCTAGTGGCTGTAGATGACTGTATACACCGTTTATGTCCACTAACGTAACCCAGGGAGCTCACCCAAAATATGAGCATGTCTGATCTTGACAGAGATCTGGGCACCACCTGGAGAGGTGTGAAAATAATACTTAGTGTGGCAAACTTGTCCAGCCCCCAGTTTCTGCGTTACCCGGGTATATAATAAAACCATAATCTAAGATCCATCGATCGTCTCGATCGGATCTGGACCAGTTTGTGGACACTGGTTTATCAACATCCTCCAGATTAAGGGCCATCTTATGATGGATAAAGATCGGATCGGGTTCTGTCCCATCCCCCGATCAAAAGGCTTCGCACCCCCCTTTTGGCCGTGAATAATTAAGCGCATATACCAATTTCGGGTTTTTGTCCCGCATTCTCATTAATTAAAATAATTATGTAATATTCCGTATAAAGATAGTGCTACAGGGACATTGTTCCCTGTCTACGCATATCAGTGGCAGGCACGAGCTTAGCTTCCTGCTTAGTAATAGGACTGCTCCTTAGCAGCAATAGTATGATTTAAAATAATTACATAATGATGGAATATTTACCGCTGTTGGGGAATTTGCTGGAGCCCCAAAGCACTCCTGAAAGACTGGATCTCTTTCTGGCGATGAAACCGAGAAACCAAAAGCGATCCATGAGTCCCTGTCCCGGGATCCATCTGTTGCGTCCATAACCGGAAGTATCGATGATTAGCGCTAGCATCTATCGTTCCTTAAAACGATGAGCTAACGTATTTTTCAAAGATCTTCAAACCAATCCAAACCAACCTCTCCTCGAATTTATTTTTTGAATTTTCAAATAAATAAATAAATACTTTGATAAAACATGTCTTACAACAACTCTGCCGCTTCCTCTGCCTCTGCCTCCTCTTCCTCCGGATCTTCTTCCGGAAAATCCGCTTCTGGCTCTGCTGCCGGAAAAGCAGCCTCCTCTTCCGGTTTGTCCGGAAACAACCAAGCCGGCCCCTCCAAGGGTCGCAGAATTACCTATTTCGATCTTCTCCCTGAAGAAGAACAAGCTCAAAATGAGCTCGAATCAGATCAAGAATCTGATAAACGCACCTTGTTTGGCCTCGCGGCCAAATACAAAGGCAAACAGGTAATTGCCCAATTTAAATTGGGTCAAATTAAAAATTCTAAAATAATTAAAAAGCGCGAAATGGGCGAATCTGCCGACATTATGCGCTCTCCCCGCTCAAATAAAGCGGGATCAAAATCGGCATCGCGTGCCGGTAAGGCACGAGTCACCGGTTCTGGGCCATCGGCCTCGATCGACTCTAAGCTTGCTGACGATCTTCGTCGGCAAGATCAAGAGATGATCGCCCAGCACCGGGCTAAAGTGGAGGAGGCTAAACAAAAAGCCATACTTGAGGCGCGAATTCATCGGCGCACTCAAGAATATAAAAGAAAAATGGGTAGGGAACGCGGACACACGGTCCGCCATGATGAAGCAGTCTGGGCTAAATACAGAAAGCCCAATGCTGTTCCAATCAATGATTGGAACAAAGTCAGGGATGATTATCCCAAACTGCCTATGGAAGGTGTGTGGCAATTAATTGCCGACCTTAATAATGGCACTTACCGGCCATCAACCCCCTTCCCTCGATTAGGCAATGAGGAAAACAGGATGCCGATTCCTGTTCCTGGCCCTTCCTCAGGGCCAAATTACGCCACCGTTGCTAAAAATGGCATGAAGAATGTGCGTGGTCCCCTTAGCCTCCAAAAAAGGAATGACCCTAATCAGGCATATTCCTTATCTGTCAAAGAACAAGACAGATGCCACAAACAGTGGCTTAAAACGTTTGGAGCGAGGGTTGTTGCCAAAGCGTCGAAGTGGGAGATTGACCCGCTTCCGGTACAATCCTCTGGGGGAGACCAGAAAGGACAAAAGACGCAGGAGGAAGGTGACAAATGGTCACGAGGGGAAATAAATGAGTGGCGAAAAATAGCCACTGCATTTATGAAATTGGGTGCATTACCCAATAAAATTTGTGTAATTAAACAGAGAAGGAGTGATTCCCTTCTCCAAAATAAAAAATTACATGAACTCTATCAAGCGAATGAATTGGTAGAAGACGCCAAAATCATGGTTGCTAGCCATCAACAAAACATAGCTGAGATTTCACAAACAGTGAAAGGAGTTATACAAAACTCCAACACGCTAATCGATAATAATGATCGATTACGTGATGATCTAGATGCAGCCTTAGATCATCTAGGTCAATCTCAGCAGGCTAGACGAAATGAGAATAATACTTATTTCGAAAACCAAAGAGAAATGGCACGTGAGATAGGACATCTCAAATTAGAGTTAAAAGGAGCAAAGACACGCGCAATAAATGCGGAGTCTTGGCTAGATTCTGACAAAATAAAGCTGGCTCAAGAAAAGAAAAGAGCCAAAAAGCTGCGTCAGAAACAAAATCGGCTAGATAAAAAAGAAGCCGATAAAATTAACTTCACCGCTCGCTCCAAAGAGCCTAGAACTCGCATACCTAAACATGACGAGTTAAAAGAGCTTGGAAATACTGATTTCCAAGATCTCTTATACAGCTCTGAAAATTCCCATTGGGAATTATCAGACGATGAAAATGATACATACCTACAAGCTCAGGTTGGTACCCCAATTGAGCATGGTGAAATCATTCCTGTGAAAACAAATAAAAGAAATTTTAAACACACACGAGAGCATCCAGTCTGGAAAAAACCCGGACTTTGCTATTTGGTAGCAATCAAAGATAGAGCGATATCAAAATATGTGTGGAAGACATATCCTACAGTAAAGGATTTGTCACAATTGAGCCATAAACTCCAAAAGGAGATTGGCTTCAAAATTCACAGGGAAAGCAAAGCAAGCTTTCACATCGAGCCTGTAGAGGGTTATAGTTATGGCTGGGCTGATATAGATAAATTAGCCAAAGGCCTTAACTGTAATCTTCCAGTAGGGGCAAACAAAAGTGGTGATATCACCATTCCTACCTTACAAGGTAGAAGCAACTGGGCCACATGGTCCAGATTGGTTAAAGCTACACTCCAGTCAAAAAGTGTATGGCAGTACGTTGAGGGTACTATTACACACAACCCTTGGCTACCCACCTACCAAGATGAAATGGGTAGCACAACTGTCACAGCTGGTCGAGTCCAGGCACTCAACCAAATTTGGAAATTACACCAAGAATTTCTAGAAAATGATGGAAAGGCAAGGGGAATAATAACCCTAAACCTACCTAAGTCTTTGGGACACCATATCAAAGACACATCAAAAGAAACTTGGGATGGCCTAACTGAGGCATTTTCCAAAGCTGGGGCTGTAGCAATATTTAACGTCTATAAAAAGACAAAAACTTGGGAATTCCCCAAAAACAAAAATCCTGCAGAATCAGTCCAAGAGTTAATGGAACTCTGGGCTGAAATGGCTGCAAATGGCAAAACCTTTGATGATGATTTCCAATTAATGGAAGTCATTGACAGGATGCCAGCTTCCTGGGACTCATTTAAAACCTACATACTCCTAAAAATGGTAGTAGGAACAACCAAACTTAAAGATCTCCTACCAGAGATCGAAAATGAGTACCAACGTCGCAAAGGCGACAAGGAAGAGCAGTCCGCAAATTTTGTAGCAAGGGGGAGCAAAAACTATAAAGGCAAAAAACTGTTTAATTCTGGGTTTAAACCCAGAGTTAATTTGCCTAAAGGGAAAAATACCCAGCCAAATGCACAGGCAGGTCCTAGTAATAGACCAGCCTATGTACCCCCTGGCAACAGAACAGGATCAAATTGGGAGCGTAATAAGAAAAATCGTGCAAATAAGCTAAAGAAATTAAATCTTTTGGCTAAAGCAGCGAATGCTCCTGGGGACCTCTCAAGAAAAGAAAAAGCGGATCTTAAGAAATTCGCTAATATGGCTATAACAGAAAGCCATAAGATGGATGTGGATGTTCCTCAAAATTCTTCTTCACTTGCTGATAGAATCAGCACAAACAAAGTTGATCCTGAGACATTAAAAATTATGAACAGGATCAAAGATCTTAAAGGAAAAGGAAAAGATCTTATCAAAGAAGACTTTGTTACCTGGAAAAATAATCCAATGGATATTCCAGAAGCTCGTATTGATGACGAGAAAGCTCAAATAGAGCTACAAGAAGAAATACATGAGGAACATGTAGAAACAGGTTACTGGGACAACAGATCGTATGTAAATTTCACTAAAAAATATCCAAATACTGATTATAAATCAGTGACAATGATAACATCGGAGGATACCAAGAAGAATATTATGATAATGACTTCTTCACAGATGATGGAATGTAACCATCAGAAGAAGGCTTATCATGATATTGGTAAGTCCGTAGATAGCAGATGTAAAAATAGCATACTAGCTATTAGTTTAAATAAATCTGCATCACCTCTTAAAAGTGAAAAAATATGTGAGGATTACTGGATAATAGACTCAGGTGCATCTGTGCACATTACACACAACAAGTCTGACTTTGTAGAGTATAATCCATATCCTGAACCAGAAGAAATCAAAACAGCCGATTCAAAATCAGCTGCAATGATACTTGGACAAGGGACTATAGTCCTTGAGTTTGAAAACTTAAAGAGACTTAAACATATCGCTAAATTGGAAGTTTGTTACATGCCAAAGGCTTCTCACAAACTTATTTCATCTGGACAATTAAAAATTGGTGGTTACGTTGAGACATCAAACAGTGATCATACAGTGTTTTTGTTCAAAGGAAATGATGTTATAGTTGCTAAACCCAAAAATCGCTTTGAACCGATACACTGGGCTAAAGTAACAATAAAACAAAAATTAAACAAATTAGTGAATCTCGTAGATTTCACTACATGGCATAATAGGATGGCACATGCAAATAAAAATGTAATAAAAAATATGAGCCAACATATGGAAGGTTTTGATGATAAAATCAAAATACCATCTAATAATCCTATTTGTTCTGGATGTGCACAAGGAAAGATGCATAATAAATCTTATCCCATATCACAAACACGTGCAAAACAACCATTAGAGTTGTTACATGCTGACTTGCTAGAATTCCCACAAGAATCTTATCACCGTAAAAAATGGTGTTTAATGATTATTGATGACTATTCTTCATATGCTTTTATGGCATTCCTACGAACTAAATCAGAAACGTTTGAAAATTTCAAAAACTTTATTGCACTGTTTGAAAACCAAACAGGAAGAAAAGTTAAATGTTTCAGATCAGATCGAGGGGGAGAATTTAAGTCTGGTGAATTTGATCAATTCTTAAAACAAAAAGGCATATTATGTGAACAAAGTGCACCATACATCCATCAACAAAATGGACATGCAGAAAGATTGAATAATACAATCTTAGAAAAAGCAGAAAGTATGCAACTCCATGCCCAATGTCCTAAATCATGGTGGGAGTTTGCTATGAAAAATGCTATTCACACATATAACCGCACACCATTAAGAAGAACAAAATGGATGACGCCATATGAGAATTTGTACAACAAGAAACCTGATGTTCATTACTTTAAAACATTTGGTTGTCTAGCTTGGGTTTTTGTACCTAAAGAAATTAGACAAAATAAGCTTACTCCAAAAGCAGAGGCCATGACATTCATAGGATATGAAGATGGCTCTAAAGCTTATCAATTCATGAAAAATGATAACTCTATATTCATTGGAGTTCAATCATTATTTGATGAAACCAAATTTCCTAGAGCAAAAACAGAAGGCTTAGAAAATAGACTATTTAATAGTCCACCAGGTATAGAAACAAGGGAGAAAAATAATGGACACGTATCTGATTCCAATTCCCACATGGATCATGGTCATGACACCTACGATAGTGATAGTGATGATGATACTCCTCATAAAAAGAAAAGATATCCAGAAAATCATGATACTACAGACAATGATTATAGTGGATCGTTTCATGATAAGGATAATCAAGGCTTAGAGGATTCTTACATAAATCCTGACAGAAATCAGGATATAGAACCTAATGTTAATTGTTCAATAACACCTCCTGAACAACCAAACATCTCCATGAGACGACTTGGAGATAAATGTCCTGAAAAAGGAAAGGACAAATGAGATGAAAAATATGACACATATCTCAGAAGGACTTCACGCCTAAAGAAACCTAGACTCATGCCTGACAATGCATATGGTCAGAAAGCTCCTCTCAAAATAGAAAAAGATATACAAAGTACTAGAGAGTGGAGCAAAAGAGTCTTTGGTAAAGGCAAAGGGAAAGCAAAACCTACTCTTAGTCCAACTTCTTCATGAAAAGCTTTACAAAATCCATTACAACAAATTGAAATGGATAAAGAAATGGAAGAAATATCAGAATCAGAAACAGAGTCAGAACAATATAAAACACCATCTGCCTCAGAATCTGAACGATCATCCATTAAAGAAACAAGACCAGTTTCTGGTGGAGAATCTATTCCAGATTTGAATAGACAATCATCTTCTGATAATGAGACCAATCCATTTAATGAATCAAGTGAAGAAGAAGTCAATAGAGATTTACAGTCTAAATCACCTAGTGATGATCTCGTATACTTCTTAGAAAAACTACTCAAAGAAGGAGGTAACAGATTTGTTAACTACCTTCTATGCAAAGCCATAAGTCCAAACTACTCTAAAAGTGTAGATCAATGGACATATAAAGATGCTTATAAATTAAAAGCTTCTAATCCCAAAGAATGGGAATTATGGCAAAATGCAATGAGAGAAGAAGTACAGGCCTTAGAAGACCGTGATGTATGGGAATTAGTACCATGTCCAAAAGACCGTAAACCTGTAAAGTGTAGATGGGTTTATGCAGTCAAAAGCGATGGCCGAAAACGTGCTCGACTAGTCGCTAAAGGATTTTCACAAATACCTGGAGTAGATTATGATGATACATTCTCACCAGTTGCATGATTTGAGACTGTGAGACTCCTTATGGCTACAGCAGCGCTAGAAGATTGGGAAATCGAAGCACTAGATGTAAAGACAGCGTTCCTTTATGGAGACTTAGAAGAAAACATATATATGGAACAGCCAGAAGGATTTATTATCAAAGGACAAGAGCACAAAGTCTATAAACTTAAAAAAGCCTTATATGGACTTAAACAAGCTTCATTAGCTTGGAATAAAAAAGCAAATCAAAGTCTACAAGAATTAGGCTTTGGACGGTGTCTTACAGACACTGGAGTCTATGTTTGCTATAAACAAAAATCAACAATAGTAGCTATATTATATGTTGATGATGTGTTATTCATGGGAAACAATAAAAAGTTACTCATGGAACTAAAACACAAATTTATGAAAAAATGGGAATGTAGAGATCTAGGACCCATTAAAGAATATCTTGGAATGACAATTGTCCGAGATAGGAAAAAGAAATTAATTATTCTTGATCAAATTAACTATGCAAAGAAAGTAGTTAAACGTTTTGGTCAAGAAGATTCAAAACCTGTTCGTACTCCTTTACCAGCAGGATATACACCTGTGGAGAATGAAGGGACTGCAACTCCTCAAGAAAGGAGTTATTACCAATCAATTATTGGATCTCTACTATATCTTACTCTTGGCATGAGATATGATATTACCCAAGCAGTAATCATGATGTCACAATTCATGGTTAATCCATCTAGAGAACACATAGCAAAAGCCTTATATATTATAAAATATGTCAATTCTTCCATAAATGGAAAATTGGTGTATGATGGCTTTAACAAAGATGGAATGCATGCTTACTCTGATGCAGATTGGGCTGGTGATCCAGTCACTAGAAAATCTGTAACGGGTAATTTAGTTCTATTGGCAGGATCTCCAATAAGTTGGATTTCCAGAAAACAGAAAACTGTTGCATTGTCATCCACAGAAGCTGAGTACATGAGTCTTTCAGACTGCTCACGCCAAATCATGTGGATTAAATCTCTATTCAAAGAACTAGGATATGACATTGGAGCCGTTGATCTTCATGTTGACAACAGAGGATCAATATTCTTAGCAAAGAATCCAGCTCAAGAACATAGAACAAAACATATTGATATTCGTTATCATTATGTTAGAGAACGTGTTGAGAACAAAGATATTAACATATCATATGTTCACACAAATGAACAATTAGCTGATATCTTAACAAAAAATTTGACTTGGCAAAAGTTCAAAGAGTTAAGAAATGAAATTGGCATTGAGATCCTCAATGAGGGGGAGTGTTGAAACAAACATTGACGAATGTCTTTTGTATCGTGGGAAAACATCTCGGATCTATCCGATCTCAATCGTTATCATATCTTATCAGCATTATCTAATAATCTATGATTATAAAGTTCATTGTATTTATATCTAGAAAGATATTATAGAGTTTGATGGGACAGAACTCTGAACAATAAAGCCGCCTCATGTATTCACATGGCGACTGTGCAAAGCTGTGCTTCACACAGCTTTCCACACAGCAATGACTGTGCATTGCTATGCTCAATACATTTGCTCAGTCATGCTATACAAATGCTCAGTCAGCATATCATAATAACACTGACACAGACACAGTAGATAGACGTATAAATACTCTGTAGTTTCTCCGTCAATCTACATTCTCTTCTCTGCTATCAACCAGTTGAGCCCTAGCTCCTGAGTGACCTACAGCTACCACAAGTAAGTATTCCTTACTTAGCTCTACTATTCCGCTGCACTTGTCGTCGTGCTACTTCGACAGCCAATGTCAGCCTCACCGTCACACTCGCTGCCTGCCTGTGCAGATGTCAGCATCATGCCTGTTACTGTATTCCAATACTGATGTCTTCATGCAGGATCCTATCACAAAAGACTTCTGTCGAGAAACCTTCTTTTGCCGATCACTCTCTCACAATTATATTCTTCCTCTACAAAGAGAAATCAGAATTATACCTTGTGTCACCGTACATGAAGAGTGGAACATTGACCGACCGCGGCCTAGCATAGCTGAGATTCAGCAGCGTGTACGGGATGTTTTGAATGTCAGAAAAGCGCTAATACAAATCAGATGTTAGAAATAGCAGAGGGAGTTCGCTATATTCATTCTGAAGGAATAGCTCATGGCTATTTGCACGGGGGAAGTACTTTCGCATCGCGATGCATGGATTTGCTGATCTCTTTACGTATCAGGACAATATCCTTGTTGGTTCTGGTCCCCGCTGTCAAATTGCTGATTTTGGATTGACTCGGCACGTCGATGCAACTGTTACATGATCCCAGTCGGAAATGGCCATTAACTTTGTGTCGAAACGTTGGACAGCAGCGCAGTGCACTGGCTAAGTAAGTGTTTTGACTACTTACATTTAGTGTGGTGAGTGGTGTTTGTAGTTGTTGTCAACTGGGGTGTTGATTGAACTGAAGGATCATTGTCGAAATGACCTCCTTATATGCATTTCTGTAACCCTAACCTAAGTACAATGTACAGTACTATTAATAGTTACATTACTATATACGGAACCCTAACCAGCACCATAATACGTCATTATGTGCCTTATTCTATTATTATTCCTTCTATGATGTTCTATATGACATCATATCATTCCACATGACTCATCTGCAGTCATGTTTTATATATAGATGTTCCATCATATTCCATATGACATCACTTCCTTCCATATGACTCATTATGAGTCATTTTGGTTCCGTATGAGTCATCTCAGTGCCGAATGAGTCATTTTGGCTCCGTATGAGTCATATTGCTTCCCATGAACAACATGAGTCATCAATGATCCGAATATTATAATTAGTTAAATGTGAAACACTTAATTAATAGTTCTTTATATTATATAATGATCTTATCATTAATCTGATTAGATACAGATAATCTTATCATTGATCTGATAAGATTATATTATCTGATTATAGATAAGATAAGATAACTATTTCAAACGGAGTTCCTATCGGAGTTTTAACACTCCCCCTTGTTGAATATTTTATCTAAATTTTAATACCACATAGTCTAAGCATTCGACTATGTTTATTCAACAATAAGTTCTTCATTAATATGTCAGCTGCTTGATCATTAGTTTGAATATAATAAAGATCTACAAGATCTTCTTTCACGCATTGTCTTATATAATGATATCTGACATCCATGTGTTTCGTTCTTTGTTCTTGAGCTGGATTAGAAGCCATGTATATAGCTGCTTGATTATCCATTATTAAAGGAATGGATTTAATATCATATCCAAGTTCTTTAAACAAATTTCTTAACCATGATATTTGTCTGCATGCATCTGATGCAGCCATGTATTCCGCTTCTGTAGATGATAATGCAACTGTCTTTTGTTTTGCTGATTTCCAGTATACTGGTGCTCCTGCTAATTTTACAACCATACCAGTTGTTGACTTCCTATCTATAGGATTTGAAGCCCAATCAGCGTCAGCATAACAAATAAGTCCATAAGTATCTGTTCCATTATATTTTATACAATAATCCAATGTACTTCCAACATATTGGATAATATGTAATGCCTTTTTGATGTGTTCCATCGAAGGATTACTTACAAATTGAGACATTAGAATTGTAGCATATACAATATCTAATCTGGTACACATTGCTAAAAATAATAATGATCCTATCAATTGTTGATAGTATGTTATCATTTCCTGTGTAGCTTTCTCTTCTATTTGTTTATTAGGTACATAACCAGCTGGCAAAGGCGTGTTTACTGGTTTTGCATTAATCAAACCAAACCTTTCTACTATCTTTTTAGCATATTTAGTTTGATCTATTGTGACTGTGTGTTTCTCTTTATCAATCACAATATTCATGCCTAAGTATTCACTTAAGTCTCCTAAATCTCTACTTTCCCATTTATTCATAAATTTCCTTTTGAAATTATCTACAGTATTTTCATTATTGCCCATGAATATTATATCATCTTTGTTTCGATATACATATATTCCTGTATCAGCAAATAATCTTTTAAATCCCATTTGGATTATACTGTTATGTGCTTGTATGTTCCAAGCTAAAGATGCTTGTTTTAAACCATATAACGCTCGTTTAAGTTTATAAACTTTGTTATTGTCTTTGGTTTTAAAACCTTCCAGTTGTTCCATGTATATCTCCTCTTCTAATTGGCCATAAAGAAAAGCAGTTTTAACATCTAGTGCTTTGAGTACCCATCCCTCTAAAGCTGCTAGTGCTAATAAGATTCTGACAGTTTCGAATCTTGAAACTGGGCTAAATGTGGCTCCAAAGTCTATTCCTGGTACTTGTGAAAAGCCTTGAGCAACCAATCGCGCTTTATATCTATTATCTGATTGCTTTATCATATAAACCCATCTACATCCTATAGGTTTACGATTTTTAGGTCTATCAACTAATTCCCAAACATTTCTTTTCTGTATTGATTTAATTTCTTCTTCCATGGCTTGTACCCATTTTTTGTATGATTGAGGATCTTTGTCTCTTATCTTAGCAATATCTTTATATACAACAGGTATGCCTTTTCTTCTATTCTCTTGATCAACAAGTTTAGAAGCTGCTTTTGATAAAAGAACTCGAGCTTTCTTTCTACGTAGCTCCATCCATTCTTTATCAACATTTTCCCTAATTGTAGTATCTACAATTGGTTCTAAATCTTCAAGAGTTAATTCAGGTTGTTTTTCATAATCTAAAGATTTTTCATAATCTTTAGCAACCTTTTCTTTTAATGACATAGGTTTCCATTTATCAGGTAATTCAGGTAATCCAGGTAATTCTATTTCAGGAGTTGATATATGTGGTTCCATATTTTGAGAACTAACATAATCATTCTTATTTTCAATTATCTTATTCCAATTGATTTCCTTCTGAATTTCAGATTCAATTTGAGCTGGATGTTTATTTCCATAAACATTATCAGATATAACTCTGACTTTAGGTTTTCTAGAAGATTTTCTAGTTTGTTGTTGTATCACAGCTCTTTCTTGTTCTCTAAAACCAAATGGATGTGATGATTGGTCCTGAATAATAGGTTTCTGAATTATTCTAGGTCTACCAGCTTGTAGCTTATCTCTTTTAGCTGCTGTTAGATCTAGTTTTTTGCCAATTCTTTTTCTGCTTGTAGGAGTAGCTTCATCAAGAATTGTATCCCATACTTCCTCTGGAGTTCGTTTTAAAACTCTCCTGATTGGAAGTCTATTATCAACTTTATTAAACATATCTTTGAGTTGATGTTTGTCATTAACTTCATTAAACATATCTTTAGATTCATGTCTATCAAAGCATGTTTTGGTAGTTTCCTTTTCATTAAAAGGTTTATACAGTGGGTCAAAAAACTGCCCCAATGTTTGCATGTTTTGCAAAGATTGACATGGTGCGAAGCAATGACATAAGCAGAATTTTTGGAGAAATCACATGACATACTAGGACATGTTGGCTATTCGACAAATAAAAAATTATGTCATTGCGATCAAAACCGATTGCGCAATAAATCAAACAAAATAATCAATCATTGGGGCAGTTTTTTGACCCTCTATTATTTTACATCCTAATACTTTGTATGACCCCCCTGTGCCTTTAATACTGCCTGTATCCTCCTAGGCATGCTTTCTATTAGCTTCTGACATGTCTCTGGTGGTATTTCAGTCCACTCCTTTGCTGCCCTGTCCCACAATTCATGTACTCCTGCAGGTGGTGTGTCATACTGTTGGAGCTTGGCCTTGAGTTGTTGCCACAGGTGTTCAATAGGGTTCAAGTCAGGGGATTGGGCAGGCCACTTGATGGGAGTAATGTTGTGGTCAGAAAACCACTGATCTGCCTTTTTGGAGGTGTGCTTGGGGTCATTGTCCTGCTGAAAGTACCTCTCATCCTCCTTCATCTCCAAGCTTTCAAAACTCTCCTCCACCCCCACCTCCAAAATCTCACAATATTGCTCAGCATCCATATTCCCCTGCACCTCTACCATCTTCCCCACCCCATTCCAGCTCATACATCCCCAAACCATCAAGTTATTCCCCCCTCCATGCTTGACAGTTGGTGTGGTGGTCCTGTCTGATAGTGCTTCCCCACGTTGCTTCCACACATACACCTTCCCATCTGACCCAATCCTGTTGATTTTTGTCTCATCTGTCCACAACACCCTCTTCCAGTCCTCCACAGTCCAGTTTGCATGGTATTGGGCAAACTTTAGATGTTGCTGGCGATGAACCCTTTTGAGCATGGGGACTTTCTTCTTTGTTGCTGACCTAAAGCCAGCCTCCTTCAACACATTCCTGATGGTCTGAGGTTTAACAGGGGTAGGGATGATGGAATTTATGAACTGGGTGGCTTGGACAGCATTGTCCAGTTTCCCAGTGCTGATTTGATGGATAATTGACCGTTTATCATGGGAAGAGAGTTTGGAAGGACAACCACCAGGATGATTTTCCTTATGCCCCTCCACCTCCTTGCTAATTCTGCCAATGGTACCCTTCCCCAGACCAGTCCTAGCTTGGATTTGACGATGGGAATACCCCTCATTGAGGAGAGAAACAACAGAAGTGTGCTTTTCAGCAGAGATGGATTTCATGGTGGTGGTAAAGAGTCAAGAGGATGAATGGATGAAGTTCAACATGACAAACTGATGCAAATAATGTCATGTGACATTGTTTATTATTCCCACGGCCCATTCCTGCCTTGTACTGGTGTGTAATATTGAAAGTCAGAGAAAATATTTGAGAGTCAAAAAACTGCCCCAATGATTGGTTATTTTGTTCGATTTATTGCGCAATCGGTTTTGATCAGAATTACATAATTTGTGATTTGCCAAATAGCCAACATGTCCTAGTATGTCATGTGATTTCTCCAAAATTTTTGCTTATGTCATTGCTTTGCACCATGTTAATCTTTGCAAAACATGCAAACATTGGGGCAGTTTTTTGACCCACTGTATTGAAAAATTGTTTTATCAGTATTAGCTGATTTCTTAGGAAATTGTTCAAATATATTTTTAATCTCTCTAAGATGTTTTCTTTCATCATCTGTAATTTTTCTTGTAGATGATTTCTGAATTGGTGCAAAACTTACTCGTTTGCCATAATCCTTTTGAAGATATTTTTTATTAACCACAGATCCATCAGATTCTGATGATGTATGTTTATCTGAATCTGAATTATGATCTGATTTATCAGGTGTGGTATGATAAGAAGAATCACTGTCTTCTGAATGATTGTCTATTTCTTTTTTAGACTTATGATCATCTGAGTCCGACAAATCACTATCATTGGAATTATTTGAATCATGAAATGATTGCCTTTTATCATTTATTGTAGTGTCATGATTATAATAATTTTCTTTGTTGGGAATTGATCTAAGATCTAAAGTCGGGTATATATCTTTATTCATAGTTTTGTTTTTTGATAATTTTGGAAATATATTTTCATCAAATATGGCATGTGTGGCAATTACTATAGTATTTTTATCATTCATGAACCTATATGATTTATTTTCATATCCAATGAATGTCATTGGTTCAGCTCTTGGTGATAATTTATCTTTACGTTTTTCTTTTACAACATAAACATATGCCAGACATCCAAATATTTTAAAATATGACATATCAGGCTTTCTGTTCATCATATTTTCATAAGGTGTTTTCCATTTTGTTCGTCTTAATGGTGTTCGATTATATATGTGGATTGCTGCTTCAAAAGCAAATGACCACCATGACTTAGGACAACCAGATTCTATTAAAAGTGTATTTGCTTTCTTTAGAATTGTCTGATTTAGTCTTTCAGCTCTACCATTTTGTTGATGAACATGTGGAGCACTTAGTTCATGTTTGATACCTTTTTCTTGAAAATAGTTTTTAAGCTTTTGATTTACAAATTCTCCCCCTCGATCTGAACGTAGGCTTTTAACTTTTAAGTCTAATTTGTTCTCAATAAAGACTATATATGCTTTAATTGAGTTAAAAGTATCCGCTTTAGATCGTAATAATGCTATGTAAGCAAAAGAAGAATAATCATCTAAAATTAATAAAGCATATTTTTGTTTATGATAGGAAATAATAGGTAATTCTATTAAATCCATATGTATCAATTCTAATAATTGATCTGCTCTGTGTGAAGAAATATGATAAGGTTTATTATCAAGTTTTCCCATTACACATGTTTTACATATGCTGTTCATATGAGGTTTACTAATTTTAGTACTATTTTCAGTATTTCTGAACATATGGCTTAACACATTATCATTTGGATGTGCCATTCTTCGATGCCAAATAAAGTAGTCAATAGTTTGAGAACTATTGTTTATTAACAAATGTTGAGAAGGTCTCTGTATTATAGTTGATAACCAATGTATTGAATTGGTTTCCAACAGATACCCAATCAATGTTATGTTTCCCTCATGTATAGTAGTTTTAATTTTTGTTTGATGGACTTCATAGTCCATACTTGTTAATTGTGGTACAGATATAATTCTGTATGGTAACTTTGGCATGTAGCATACGTTATAATTTAGTACATGTTTCCCATGTCTAAAACATATTTGTCCTTCTCCCTCAATAAGAGTTTTACTATGTTTATCTGCTGTAGTAACGTCTATTGGAGTAATAAATTTTTTATATGTCTTAAAATCACTCATAAATGGTGTACAATGACGTGTTGCGCCAGAGTCTATTACCCATTTATCATTTTTGTTTAAGAGCATAATTTGTTCACTAGGAACTTTATTCGCATAATTATTATATACATATTTATAGCTACTGTTATCTCTGTCTTGATATGATGTGATCAATGCATCTTTACTTATTCAATTCTTTGATCGATCATCAAGCACTAAAACAGTATGAGTGAAATAATTATGATATTTAGAAATTATTGCATACCCAACGTTACCCATTTCATCCATAGTTTCTACAACATTGTCATCCACATATTCAATGATATGTGAATCAGAGTTAGAATTAGAGTATGTATCTTGATACTCTTCATTATCGCTCTGACTTTCAGTAAGTTCAGGTAAATCATCATCTTCATTTCTTGAACTCGAATCACCAGATAATGGTGTTAAAGGTGATCCAGACGATTCTGTGGGGGTTAGAAATATTCTAGAGAGTTTATTTTGTTCCTCAGAATATTCATAATCTACCATTTCTTCATCTTTTGTTTCAATTACCGCTATCTGTATATCTCCTATCCTATCTATCAATCGATATGAAGATTTCGGTGATGCTGGTTCAAATATTTCTTCAATATGACCAGTCATTGGAATATCATATTCTGAATTGAAATATTTATGATGTTTTTCCAATTCATTATTATCAATTATCATAGGATTAGCAAAATGAATTGTAGTAGAAGAATCTTTCTTATGTTTATTCTTCAATTCATTTAATTCACTAATTAAAGCTTTATTTTTAAGCTTCTTATTTGAGCGATTCTTTTCATTACACTTCTTTTTATCATCTTTAGATAGTTGAGATCCAAACTGTCCTCCATTCACTGGTTTAGTGAATTTACTTTGTCTAGGTACAAAGTTACGATTGTTATTGAATCTTCCTCTGAATGATCCTCTAAACCTGTTGTTAGAATTCCCAGAATACTGAGTTTTCCAACTTGGATTAGTATCAGGATTCTTTTGAATGTTAGATCCAATATTGGCAATCTGAACAGATTGTCTAATTTTTCCTTTAGATTGCATGAGATTCCATTCATTTTGAATTCTTGGAATAATTTTATCAACAGAGAAATCATCTATCTTACTATCAACTATATTGGTAACAAGATTACCATACGATTGATTTAAGTTGTGTAAGATAAAGAATGCGACTACAAAATCTGGAATTTTGTATTTGTCTTCTGTTCCTAAATCAGAAACAAGTTTCATAAGTTTGGATATAGCAACAATAGGATCTTGTCCTTGCTTCATCGACCAACTAAAGATCGATTTATAGAGTATGAAATATTTGGCTATTCCAGTTAATCCAAAAGTTTTATCTAAATTTTCAATAGTAGATTTTGGATTTTCTGCTACATAAGACCATAGATTCTTGGTCAAAGCCATTTTTATTGTAGCGTTAGCTTTTTCAGCATTTTCATCCCAATCATGTAGATCAAGATATACTTTCTTATATTCTAGTTCCCAGAATGTCTTTTGAGCAAGACTTATTTCTTTAGTTTCATCAAGGTTTGATGGAAATTCAGGTTTCACTCCTGTTACATATTTAGAATATCCTTTCATAGCAAGATATGCTAATAAGGTATTTTTCCATATTTTATAATCCATTACACCATTGAAGATTGGAACTAGTTTCTCGAAAGAATCATTATCGTCTTTTCCTCCACATAGATAATGAGATAATCTATTTTTTGACGAAACCATGTCATCTAGAGTCCACCAGGTGACATGTGAAAGATTATTTTCTTCAAAATGAAGATTATTAGGAACAGGTCTACTATAAGTAAAATTAATGTTCCTGCGCCATTCTTTGGGCCATGACACTATGGTGGAGAGCTTTGGGAATAAAGGCCATGTTTGACGATGGTAATCCTTAGGATTAAATAATACCATGTAACAAAGTCCATTCTTCTTCCAGACAGGATGACCAGTAGTATGTCTAATCCTTTTAACTGGATGATTAATTTCATTGCTCATGTAATAAACATTGCAAGCAACTGGATACTTTGTTTCGTCAAATTTAGCTTTTATTTGTGAGTTAGAAGCGATATTCTTTTCATCAGATTTAGAATCAGAACCTGATTTAAAGAAACTCTTTCTTGGTTTATAAGTCTTCTTATTCTTTTTCCAATTAGAATGTGACATTCTCAAGTTATGACTCTTCTTAACTCGTCAAAGAGTTCTAGGTTGAGATATGTTACGTGGATAAAGAATTTTCTCAGACTCCTCATCATCAATTCTTGGTTTATTAGAATTGATTTTCCTCTTTCTATCTAGCCAACGTTGGTTGTTAGCTATGGTCTCTTTCTTACTCTTGTTTGATTGTCCCCAACCATTCTCATTATCAGGATCATGATTATCCCAATCACTTTTCTGATCATGGTCAGAGTCGTCTGCTCTTTGTTTCATCTTAATCCTTTTAAGACGTTCAATCAATCTTTCAATAACTTCCCAATCTCCTAATAGATTAGGTTCAGGAGTATTGTTGATTTGATTTTGAGTTTGAGGAAACTCAGATACAACGTTCTCATTATGATTAATAAATGGTGAATCTTCTTCTTCCATAAAAGGATTTTTCTTAGGATAATACATATCAAAGACTTCATCTGGTACATAAATATATGTATCAGCGTCCTTAGGATGACTATATTCACCTTGGTGAATATCAGACTTAATCATTTTCTTAAACGGATTATTTGACGTCTGACCCTTAGACTTATCAAACTGAGAAGAAAAAATCATAATTGCACCCTTTTGGTCCACATCTCTTTCTACAAAATTATTACAAGGTTTCTTCATACCTTGTAATACTCCTCCGAACTTCCTCCCACTGACGCTCCCGCCGATGATCCCGATCGGGGCGTTCTCCCCTGGGATGACAGGCTCCGGAGGTTCCTCTCTGGTCTTTCTCCATCTACTGGGGAACTGCTCTTCCCTGGCCTTGTGTGCGACAAAGGGTTGTGTCTCAACCCTTTCTTCGGAATTGGAGTCCTCACGACTCCAGAATATGTGCGCTGTAATAGGACAATCAGCTTTTATTTTTAGCTGATATTGTCTGATTACCTTCGGCACCTCCAATGACATAATGCGATTCAACTCTTGAATCACCTGCTCTGAATCATAGGCTGCCTTGGCCTTCCGATAATCTTCCTCATTTCGGAAGATTTGATCCCCAAGCATCCAGATGGGATCTTCGGCGGCGAGTCTCCGCATAGCCAACATTTGGCTAATTTCTTTGGAGCTAAGGTCCCTGAGGGACTCATAGCATGGACCCTGCCTGCCATTCAGTCCTAACTGGTAGACCGCTGGACCTTCATACCCGGAATACCTGAGTATTCCATCTGTCCCAAACTTGGGATCGTATTCCTCATCTGTACTCCCTTCTCCTGATTCCTCCTCTTCTTCTCTGCATTCATGCTGCGCAATCTGCGCTGAATGCGTATAAACGAATTCTCCTGGCTTATCATTTATATATCGAACACCCAGAACTCCTGGACGTCCATCGTCTACATCCCTAAACTCTTCGAGCATGTAGCAATCATACATAAATTTGTAGGTGTCCTCCCTGGATGCCATAGGAATATCCACGATGCCTAAACTAGTTGCCCTAATGGGCAGCAACAAAAGCATCGCATCTGGACTGTTTTTTACGCAATTCCAACTTGCGCGTCCCTGCATCAAATTGACTAGACACGCAATTCTCTCCGATGGATGAAATCAGACCTATAATACCTATCTAAAACTAAATCAATGTCTTCCTGTTCCAAATGCCTATTGTTGGCCAGAACACGACGTAAGATTCCTTCATTGATGGAATCTTTTTTGTCCTGAATCATGGCCAAATATTTATAGTATTGGACCTGGGAAGAAAGATATCCGATTTGGTAAACTTGAGACATCTAGAAAAATCGTATTAGCCTGATTCTTTTTCTCGAATAATTCGTGAGAAAACGAATGTGCTTATCAGGCTGTGCTATCTTCGTGACAACATTGTTATGGACATAGTCCAGCAATGCAAACAACCCAATGGAGTTTGAAAGTTGCTATGCCAAAGATGTACCAGGGCTCCTACAATTTCCCTGCATATGAAAATATCCACCACTATGTATGTGTATGTATGTGTGTGTGTGATTCTGTAATGACATCCTCAGACGTCCTACTCTAAGTGGGGTGCTAATCAGTGCCCACCACTAGTCTGCGTGTACGACAGAAATCTGCCTCAGCACGACCTTTATATGAAGTATTATGTAATAAATATGAGAAGATGGGCGAAAACCATCATTATGATATATGCAATAATGTAACGGGCAATTGGGGGTGCGTGAAGCCTTTACAGGGGATTGACCCTGTTATCTGCATAAAAGCGGCCCGAAATCCGTGTCTTTTTTATAGTAGTGTGACAAAACTACAACGGTTTTAGGATCCATCAATCCATATTTGGTTTTGATTTCAGAGTCCCAAAAACTCCGCACGACTCCGATGCATGACACCAGGCTTTTATTCCATGCCCCCACATGGTCTGTCACAAGGGTGACAGAAATGGTATCCCTGCTACCATTAAGCGAGTCATTTATCCCATGACTATGGGTCAGCTTTGTAAATGTGAGAGGACCTGAGAAAATGTCACACAGTCACACACACGTGCTAGATCTCAGATCAGCCATTTGATTGCCTATCAGATCTTACAGAGGCTATAAATAGCATGTACATTGATCTGATGTCAAGAGCGATCTCATCAGGCATCTCTGATCTCATCACACATACTATCTATAGATCTGGATTGATACGCCTGTCAGATCTTACAGAGGCCCTAAGGCATGTACAACGATCTGAAGTAGGGCGATCCGTCACCAGACCTATCTAAAACTATTTATACATATGTACAACTACTCTGGTACACCTCTAGCATAGCGCGTTCCACGATGTCCAGAGGTGTTGCCTTTTCAAGGCAGTTGCCGGGGCCCATAACCTGTCGAAACGTTGGACAGCAGCGCAGTGCACTGGCTAAGTAAGTGTTTTGACTACTTACATTTAGTGTGGTGAGTGGTGTTTGTAGTTGTTGTCAACTGGGGTGTTGATTGAACTGAAGGATCATTGTCGAAATGACCTCCTTATATGCATTTCTGTAACCCTAACCTAAGTACAATGTACAGTACTATTAATAGTTACATTACTATATACGGAACCTTAACCAGCACCATAATACGTCATTATGTGCCTTATTCTATTATTATTCCTTCTATGATGTTCTATATGACATCATATCATTCCACATGACTCATCCGCAGTCATGTTTTATATATAGATGTTCCATCATATTCCATATGACATCACTTCCTTCCATATGACTCATTATGAGTCATTTCGGTTCTGTATGAGTCATCTCAGTGCCGAATGAGTCATTTTGGCTCCGTATGAGTCATATTGCTTCCCATGAACAACATGAGTCATCAATGATCTGAATATTATAATTAGTTAAATATGAAACACTTAATTAATAGTTCTTTATATTATATAATGATCTTATCATTAATCTGATAAGAATAGATTATCTGATTATAGATAAGATAAGATAACTATTTTAAACGGAGTTCCTATCGGAGTTTTAACACTTTGCAGCCCCAGAGCTGTTTGGTGCATGCGACGTGTGTGGCAGGGCCGATTGCACGGAATGCCACGAGGACAAAGACGGACGAAAACAGACGAAAACAATAGCAACAGACATATACGTGCTTGGCTGCCTCTACTATGCGGTGATGAGCATGCTCCGTGGCTATCAGTGTAATCCAGCAACTCCGAGACATTTCCGAGGTATTCCAGAACAGATAGCAAAACTCCGGAGCATTTCCAGGCATCTCCAAGGTTTTCCGAGCATTTTCCGTGCATTGCTGAGCATTTCTGGACATTCCCAACGTTTTCCGAGCATTACCAACACATTTCCGAGCCAAACAGCAAAACTCCGATGCATTCCCGAGACGTTCCGGAGCGGAATGCTTACCGATGCAAACTCCGGGTGACAACCATTCGGGAACTATGGTAGAATGCCGAGGAATTGTACCAACCAGCTATGGAACAAGGACGGGCGGCAATTCAATCACTAACAGCACATGCACTAGTTGATCGACAACTAGCCGAGGCAGGGTGGCCTTTCAGTTCAAGTTGCCATATATGGAAAGGATCGCCAAACATGTTGAAAGTCGTCCAAGAGGCTACTCGAGTAGCGGGAAGGTATAAAAAGGAGTTTTGGACTTAGTAGAAGTAGGATACCATTACCCACAGTTACCATTATAGTGCCGTTTGTTTTCACCGTGTTCTATCACTCTCGTTAATACATTCTCTTCGACGTGATCCAATTCCCTCTCATTTGCCGACATTGGACCAGCAACTCCGGACTTTCCCGCACAACTCCGGGCTTCATTTAACACACTCCAGCCTTTCCTTTGCAACTCCGGACTTTGTTTGAACCGCTCCAGCCTTTCCTTTGCAACTCCGGACTTTGTTTGAACCGCTCCGGACTTTCCTTCGCAACTCCGGACTTTCCCGCACACCTCCGGACTTTCCCACACCGCTCCGGACTTTGTTTGAACCACTCTGGACTTTGTTTGAACCACTCTGGACTTTCTTTTACAACTCCGGACTTTCCCGCATAACTCCGGACTTTACTGCACCGCTCCGGACTTTCCCGCACCGCTCCGGACTTTACCACGCAACTCCGGACTTTACCACACCATTCCGGACTTTGTTTAAACCACTCCGGACTTTCCTTCGCAACTCCGGACTTTCCCACACCGCTCCGGACTTTCCTGCACCGCTCCGGACTTTCCCGCGCAACTCCGGACTTTACTGCACTGCTCCGGACTTTGTTTCAACCACTCCGGACTTTCCTGCACAACTCTGGACTTTGTTTAAACCACTCCGGACTTTCCTGCACCACTCCGGACTTTCCCGTGCAGCTCCGGACTTTGTTAAATGCGCCCCGGACTTCCTTCACACACTTGGACTTTTGCTAGCGCACTCGGACTTATTGCAGCCATCTCCGGAGTTTATTGGGTTGGACGGGAATCTTCAGGACCTGCCACAAGCCTCTCCCACTTGCGTCTAACATCTCCATTAGACAGGGAGTAGACCTATCAGCGGTGTGTAATGCCGAATCTCGACATTTTGTGCAGCTCGTTGAGCGTCGGTATGCAGAGTTTTTTTGATACTGTGCCTTTTCTAAACAGAACTGACGTACAAATCATGGCCCTTGTTATAAGCGGGCATCATCCACCTCGCCTAGAACAGCCGAGAATGGACAATAGGGTCTTTCAAAGTTCCCTTATCTGAGCCATTATTGACGTCCATTATTCAATTTTTTACGCCAAAATTTGCATAATGCAATGATTAATGAGAGAGATAATGGTCAACTTTGAAACCCCCCCCCTCGTGAATATACAAAAATGAGAAGTATAAGGTGCCTGGACTTCCTTAACACCCCAGCAGCACATCCGGAGGTAGGCTTCGGCAGTCCCTCAGCACACCCAAACCTTGCATCTCCGCTTGCTTGCTGTCTGTGGCAGTGGTGCATGCTTAGTCATGCCACATATTCCCCTTCGTCGTCGGTTGCTCAACAAATTGGACGATGCTGATCGATCCTTCAAACGTGCATGGCTTGAGAAGTACCTGCAAGATGTGTCGTGTGAGCTGCTGATAGCGAGTCCGAGGTCTCTTCACTTTCGAGCATGAGTAGTCTCAGCAGTCTTCTTTCGTCAATTGCTTCCAATGACGACAATGATAACGATGACAGTGCTTCCATCTTCTCTGTTTCGCTTTCGGACTTCGAGGATATATGCTACTCAAATGTACAGGAGGAGCTCAGCAGTCTGCGACAAGATCTCCTTTCATCAAGAGTTTTACAGCACAATCCTTGTGTTGCCAAAGCTGCCCAGATTCAGCTTCTAGACGCTTGGAGGGAAGGAAATATCAACCAGTATAGGAGGAAGATTTGCATGGATCCAACGACATTTGACGGTATCCTTGCACGAATTGAAGGCCATCATATCTTCTACAACAACTCTCATGTTCCCCAGACACCTGTACATATCCAGCTCGCCATCTTCCTCTTTCAGGTCGGTCACTATGGAAATGCAGCAAGTCCAGAAGCCATCGGCCATTGGGCTGGTGTAAGTCCTGGTACCGTGGTAAACTGCACCAACTGAATGATGCTTGCTCTGCTCTCGCTGCATGATGAAGTCGTTCATCTTCCAACATCAGATGAAAAAGAAAGTGCTAAGGCATGGGTTGCACAGCAGGTGTGCCCTGAGTGGAGTGGCGGCTATCTCATGGTTGATGGAACTAAATTTGCACTGTTCCAATGCCCTGGCCTCCATGGCGATGCATGGTTTGATAAGAATCAGGATTATTCCCTTGACTGCCAGGTCAGTGTTGCGCCCACACCCATGTTCTTTGCTGAGACTGACATCGTTTTATAGCTTGTCACGTTGCCAGATTCACTACTCATTGTTGACTATGCAGTTGGACACACTGGCAGTGTCCATGATTCATGGTCATTTCGCAGCACCCACATATATAAAGAACATGCCAGTGTCTTGGCCCCAGGTGAATGGATATGGGCTGACTCAGCATACCCAGCAGAGACGTGGTGTGTCTCACCCTTCAAGAAGCCAATTGGTGGTGAGCTAACAGCTGACCAATGTACATACAATTACTATGTTTCCAAGGTGCGTTGCTATTCATTTCACCAACTGTTATCTCATAATTTCGTAGATCCAAATACGTTCAGAGCATGCAATTGGCCTTCTAAAGGGGCGCTTTCAAGCATTGCGTGAACTCCAGATTCAAATCTCTTCATCGAAGCATCACAAATGGGCAGTTATTTTTATTCGATGTTGTATTATCCTTCACAATCTGATCATTCAGCTTGAAGGTGGGGACTTTGACAATAACTTTCGAGAACATCTGTACGACACAGGGATGGGTCCTGCACCTAGGCTATTTGACATATCTGATGATGATTCTGGTGATGATGAGTTGCAGGTGGCACAAAGGAGTGTACAGACATCAGGACAGCGTTTTCGGAGGCAAATCATGACTCGTCTTTTCAATAGCCCATCAAGTGGAGCACAGAGGAGATCGTAAAATATGTTGACTATTATTCACGTATATAGAGTAAACATGTCCGTTGTTACTGTCATAAAGTGTTGATCAGATATGGCATAAAAGCTCGGAAACACTAAGTTAGGTGCTCAAACTCATCAAGGTTATTTGTGGAGTTTGAATTATGGTGATAAGCCATCAGCTGGTCACTGTCGTTGGTGAAGGTGGGGCCTTGAATATCAGTAGAGATGAATATCAGTAGAGAGCATCATGTCGAAACGTGGGACAGCAGCGCAGTGCACTGACTAAGTGAGTGTTTCGACTACTCACATTTAGGGTGGTTAGTTTGTTGGTAGTTGTGTACAACTGGGGTGTTGATTGAACTGAAGGATCATCGTCGAAATGACCTCCTTATATGCATTTCTGTAACCCTAACCTAAGTACAGTGTACAGTACTATTAATAGTTACATTACTATATATGGAACCCTAACCAGCACCATAATACGTCATTATGTGCCTTATTCTATTATTATTCCTTCTATGATGTTCTATATGACATCATATCATTCCACATGACTCATCTGCAGTCATGTTCTATATATAAATGTTCCATCATATTCCATATGATGTCACTTCCTTCCATATGACTCATTATGAGTCATTTCGGTTCTGTATGAGTCATCTCGGTGCCGAATGAGTCATTTCGGCTCCGTATGAGTCATATTGCTTCCCATGAACAACATGAGTCATCAATGATCTGAATATTATAATTAGTTAAATATGAAACACTTAATTAATAGTTTTTTATATTATATAATGATCTTATCATTAATCTGATAAGAATAGATTATCTGATTATAGATAACATAACATAACTATTTTAAACGGAGTTCCTATCGGAGTTTTAACACTCCCCCTTGTTGAATATTTCATCTAAATTTTAATACCACATAGTCTAAGCATTCGACTATGTTTATTCAACAATAAGTTCTTCATTAATATGTCAGCTGCTTGATCATTAGTTTGAATATAATAAAGATCTACAAGATCTTCTTTCACGCATTGTCTTATATAATGATATCTGACATCCATGTGTTTCGTTCTTTGTTCTTGAGCTGGATTAGAAGCCATGTATATAGCTGCTTGATTATCCATTATTAAAGGAATGGATTTAATATCATATCCAAGTTCTTTAAACAAATTTCTTAACCATGATATTTGTCTGCATGCATCTGATGCAGCCATGTATTCCGCTTCTGTAGATGATAATGCAACTGTCTTTTGTTTTGCTGATTTCCAGTATACTGGTGCTCCTGCTAATTTTACAACCATACCAGTTGTTGACTTCCTATCTATAGGATTTGAAGCCCAATCAGTGTCAGCATAACAAATAAGTCCATAAGCATCTGTTCCATTGTATTTTATACAATAATCCAATGTACTTCCAACATATTGGATAATATGTAATGCCTTTTTGATGTGTTCCATCGAAGGATTACTTACAAATTGAGACATTAGAATTGTAGCATATACAATATCTAATCTAGTACACATTGCTAAAAATAATAATGATCCTATCAATTGTTGATAGTATGTTATCATTTCCTGTGTAGCTTTCTCTTCTATTTGTTTATTAGGTACATAACCAGCTGGCAAAGGCGTGTTTACTGGTTTTGCATTAATCAAACCAAACCTTTCTATTATCTTTTTAGCATATTTAGTTTGATCTATTGTGACTGTATGTTTCTCTTTATCAATCACAATATTCATGCCTAAGTATTCACTTAAGTCTCCTAAATCTCTACTTTCCCATTTATTCATAAATTTCCTTTTGAAATTATCTACAGTATTTTCATTATTGCCCATGAATATTATGTCATCAACATATAAGATGATTACTATTATATCATCCTTGTTTTGATATACATATATTCCTGTATCAGCAAATAATCTTTTAAATCCCATTTGGATTATACTGTTATGTGCTTGTATATTCCAAGCTAAAGATGCTTGTTTTAAACCATATAACGCTCGTTTAAGTTTATAAACTTTGTTATTATTTTTGGTTTTAAAACCTTCTGGTTGTTCCATGTATATCTCCTCTTCTAATTGGCCATAAAGAAAAGCAGTTTTAACATCTAGTGCTTTGAGTAGCCATCCCTCTAAAGCTGCTAGTGCTAATAAGATTCTGACAGTTTCGAATCTTGAAACCGGGCTAAATGTGGCTCCAAAGTCTATTCCTGGTACTTGTGAAAAGCCTTGAGCAACCAATTGCGCTTTATATCTATTATCTGATTGCTTTATCGTATAAACCCATCTACATCCTATAGGTTTACGATTTTTAGGTCTATCAACTAATTCCCAAACATTTCTTTTCTGTATTGATTTAATTTCTTCTTCCATGGCTTGTACCCATTTTTTGTATGATTGAGGATCTTTGTCTCTTATCTTAGCAAGATCTCTATATACAACAGGTATGCCTTTTCTTCTATTCTCTTGATCAACAAGTTTAGAAGCTGCTTTTGATAAAAGAACTCAAGCTTTCTTTCTACATAGCTCCATCCATTCTTTATCAACATTTTCCCTAATTGTAGTATCTACAATTGGTTCTAAATCTTCAAGAGTTAATTCAGGTTGTTTTTCATAATCTAGAGATTTTTCATAATCTTTAGCAACCTTTTCTTTTAATGACATAGGTTTCCAATTATCAGGTAATTCAGGTAATCCAGGCAATTCTATTTCAGGAGTTGATATATGTGGTTCCATATTTTGAGAACTAACATAATCATTTTTATTTTCAATTATCTTATTCCAATTAGTTTCCTTCTGAATTTCAGATTCAATTTGAGCTGGATGTTTATTTCCATAAACATTATCAGATATAACTCTGACTTTAGGTTTTCTAGAAGATTTTCTAGTTTGTTGTTGTATCACAGCTCTTTCTTGTTCTCTAAAACCAAATGGATGTGATGATTGATCCTGAATAATAGGTTTCTGAATTATTCTAGGTCTACCAGCTTGTAGCTTATCTCTTTTAGCTGCTGTTAGATCTAATTTTTTACCAATTCTTTTTCTGCTTGTAGGAGTAGCATCATCAAGAATTGTATCCCATACTTCTTCTGGAGTTCGGTTTAAAACTCTCCTGATTGGAAGTCTATTATCAACTTTATTAAACATATCCTTGAGTTTATGTTTATTATTAACTTCATTAAACATATCTTTAGATTCATGTCTATCAAAGTATGTTTTGGTAGTTTCCTTTTCATTAAAAGGTTTATATTGAAAAATTGTTTTATCAGTATTAACTGATTTCTTAGGAAATTGTTCAAATATATTTTTAATCTCTCTAAGATGTTTTCTTTCATCATCTGTAATTTTTCTTGTAGATGATTTTTGAGTTGGTGCAAAACTAACTTGTTTACATTTACCATAATCCTTTTGAAGATATTTTTTATTAACCACTGATCCATCAGATTCTGATGATGTGTGTTCATTTGAATCTGAATCATGATCTGATTTATCAGGTGTGGTATGATAAGAAGAATCACTGTCTTCCGAATGATTGTCTACTTCTTTATTAGACTTATGATCATCTGAGTCCGACAAATCACTATCATTGGAATTATTTGAATCATGAAATGATTGCCTTTTATCATTTATTGTAGTGTCATGATTATAATAATTTTCTTTGTTGGGAATTGATCTAAGATCTAAAGTCGGGTATATATCTTTATTCATAGTTTTGTTTTTTGATAATTTTGGAAATATATTTTCATCAAATATGGCATGTGTGGCAATTACTATAGTATTTTTATCATTCATGAACCTATATGATTTATTTTCATATCCAATGAATGTCATTGGTTCAGCTCTTGGTGATAATTTATCTTTACGTTTTTCTTTTACAATGTAAACATATGCCAGACATCCAAATATTTTAAAATATGACATATCAGGCTTTCTGTTCATCATATTTTCATAAGGTGTTTTCCATTTTGTTCGTCTTAATGGTGTACGATTATATATGTGGATTGCTGCTTCAAAAGCAAATGACCACCATGACTTAGGACAACCAGATTCTATTAAAAGTGTATTTGCTTTCTTTAGAATTGTCTGATTTAGTCTTTCAGCTCTACCATTTTGTTGATGAACATGTGGAGCACTTAGTTCATGTTTAATACCTTTTTCTTGAAAATAGTTTTTAAGCTTTTGATTCACAAATTCTCCCCCTCGATCTGAATGTAGGCTTTTAACTTTTAAGTCTAATTTGTTCTCAATAAAGACTATATATGCTTTAATTGAGTTAAAAGTATCCACTTTAGATCGTAATAATGCTATGTAAGCAAAAGAAGAATAATCATCTAAAATTAATAAAGCATATTTTTGTTTATGATAGGAAATAATAGGTAGTTCTATTAAATCCATATGTATCAATTCTAATAATTGATCTGCTCTGTGTGAAGAAATATGATAAGGTTTATTATCAAGTTTTCCCATTACACATGTTTTACATATGCTGTTCATATGAGGTTTACTAATTTTAGTACTATTTTCAGTATTTCTGAACATATGGCTTAACACATTATCATTTGGATGTGCCATTCTTCGATGCCAAATAAAGTAGTCAATAGTTTGAGAACTATTATTTATTAACAAATGTTGAGAAGGTCTCTGTATTATAGTTGATAACCAATGTACTGAATTGGTTTCAATAGGATACCCAATCAACGTTATGTTTCCCTTATGTATAGTAGTTTTAATTTTTGTTTGATGGACTTCATAGTCCATACTTGTTAATTGTGGTACAGATATAATTCTGTATGGTAACTTTGGCATATAGCATATGTTATAATTTAGTACATGTTTACCATGTCTAAAACATATTTGT
Organism: Amanita exitialis; assembly: GCA_023014455.1. NCBI lineage: Eukaryota > Fungi > Basidiomycota > Agaricomycetes > Agaricales > Amanitaceae > Amanita > Amanita exitialis. Next base: position 46,367 of record JAEBUR010000004.1, on the reverse strand, counting down.
CCTTCTCCCTCAATAAGAGTTTTACTATGTTTATCTGCTGTGGTAACGTCTATTGGAGTAATAAATTTCTTATATGTCTTAAAATCACTCATAAATGGTGTGCAATGACGTGTTGCACCAGAGTCTATTACCCATTTATCATTTTTGTTTAAGAGCATAATTTGTTCACTGGGAACTTTATTCGCATAATTATTATATACATATTTGTAGCTACTGTTATCTCTGTCTTGATATGATGTGATCAACACATCTTCACTTATTCGATTCTTTGATCGATCATCAAGTACTAAAACAGTATGAGTAAAATAATTATGATATTTAGAAATTATTGCATACCCAACATTACCCATTTCATCCATAGTTTCTACAACGTTGTCATCCACATATTCAATGATATGAGAATCAGAGTTAGAGTTAGAGTATGTATCTTGATACTCTTCATTATCACTCTGACTTTGACTTTCAGTAAGTTCTGGTAAATCATCTTCTTCATCTCTAGAATCACCAGATATAGGTGTTAATGGTGATAAAGGAGTTATTGATGATTCTGTAGGGGTTAAAAATATTCTAGAAAGTTTATTCTGTTCTTCAGAATATTCATAATCTACCATTTCTTCATCTTTAGTTTCAGTTACCGCTATCTGTATATCTCCAATCCTATCTATTAATCGATATGAAGATTTTGGTGATGCTGGTTCAAATATTTCTTCAATATGACCAGTCATCAGAATATCATATTCTGAATTGAAATATTTATGATGTTTTTCTAATTCATTATTATCAATTATCATAGGATTTGCAAAATGAATTGTAGTAGAAGAATCTTTCTTATGTTTATTCTTCAATTCATTTAATTCACTGAGTAAAGCTTTATTCTTAAGCTTCTTATTTGAGCAATTCTTTTCATTACGCTTCTTTTTATCATCTTTAGATAGTTGAGATCCAAACTGACCTCCATTCACTGGTTTAGTGAATTTACTTTGTCTAGGCACAAAGTTATGATTGTTATTGAATCTTCCTCTGAATGATCCTCTAAACCTGTTGTTAGAATTCCCAGAATACTGAGTTTTCCAACTTGGATTAGTATCAGGATTCTTTTGAATGTTAGATCCAATATTAGCAATCTGAACAGATCATCTAATTTTTCCTTTAGATTGCATGAGATTCCATTCATTTTGAATTCTTGGAATGATTTTATCAACGGAGAAATCATCTATCTTACTATCAACTATATTGGTAACAAGATTACCATATGATTGATTTAAATTGTGTAAGATAAAGAATGCGACTACAAAATCTGGAATTTTGTATTTGTCTTCTGTTCCTAAATCAGAAACAAGTTTCATAAGTTTTGATATAGCAACAATAGGATCTTGTCCTTGCTTCATTGACCAGCTAAAGATTGATTTATAGAGTATGAAGTATTTGGCTATTCCAGTTAATCCAAAAGTTTTATCTAACTTTTCTATAGTAGATTTTGGATCAGCTGCTACATAAGACCATAGATTCTTGGTCAAAGCCATTTTTATCGTAGTGTTAGCTTTTTCAGCATTTTCATCCCAATCATGTAGATCAAGATATACTTTCTTATATTCTAGTTCCCAAAATGTCTTTTGAGCAAGACTTATATCTTTAGTTTCATCAAGGTTTGATGGAAATTCAGGTTTAGCTCCTGTTACATATTTAGAATATCCTTTCATAGCAAGATATGCTAATAAAGTATTTTTCCAAATTTTGTAATCCATTACACCATTGAAGATTGGAACTAGTTTTTCAAAAGAATCTTTATCATCTTTTCCACCACATAGATAGTGAGATAATCTGTTTTTAGATGAGACCATATCATCTAAAGTCCACCAAGCAACATGTGAAAGATTATTTTCTTCAAAATGAAGATTATGAGGAACAGGTCTACTATAAGTAAAATTGATGTTCCTGCGCCATTCTTTAGGCCATGACACTATAGTGGAAAGCTTCAGAAATAAGGGCCATGTTTGACAATGGTAATCCTTAGGATTGAATAATACCATGTAACAAAGTCCATTCTTCTTCCAGACAGGATGACCAGTAGTATGTCTAATCCTTTTGACTGGATGATTAGTTTCATTGCTCATGTAATAAACATTGCAAGCAACCGGATACTTTGTTTCATCAAATTTAGCTTTTACTTGTGAGTTAGAAGCAATATTCTTTTCATCAGATTTAGAATCAGAACCTGATTTAAAGAAACTCTTTCTTGGTTTATAAGTCTTCTTATTCTTTTTCCAATTATAATGTGACATTCTCAAGTTACGACTCTTCTTAACTCATTGAAGGGTTCTTGGTTGAGATATGTTACGTGGGTAAAGAATTTTTTCAGACTCCTCATCATTTCTAGGTTTGTTAGAATTGATTTTCCTCTTCCTATCTAGCCAACGTTGGTTGTTAGCTATGGTTTCTTTCTTACTCTTGTTTGATTGTCCCCAACCATTCTCATTATCAGGATCATGATTATCCCAATCACTTTTCTGATCATGATCAGAGTCGTCTGCTCTTTGTTTCATCTTAATCCTTTTAAGACGTTCAATCAATCTTTCAATAACTTCCCGATCTCCTAATAGATTAGGTTCAGGAGTATTGTTGATTTGATTTTGAGTTTGAGGAAACTCAGATACAACGTTTTCATTATGATTAATGAACGGTGAATCTTCTTCTTCCATAAAAGGATTTTTCTTAGGATAATACATATCAAAGACTTCATCTGGTACATAAATATATGTATCAGCATCCTTAGGATGACTATATTCACCTTGGTGAATATCAGACTTAATCGTTTTCTTAAACGGATTATTTGACGTCTGACCCTTAGACTTATCAAACTGAGAAGAAAAAATCATAATTGCACCCTTTTGGTCCACATCTCTTTCTACAAAATTATTACAAGGTTTCTTCATACATTGTAATACTCCTCCAAACTTCCTCCCACCGACAATCCCGATTGGGGCATTCTCCCCTGGGATGATGGGCTCCGGAGGTTCCTCTCTGGTCTTTCTCCATCTACTGGGGAACTGCTCTTCCCTGGCCTTGTGTGAGACAAAGGGTTGTGTCTCAACCCTTTCTTCGGAATTGGGGTCCTCTTGACCCCTGAATGCATGCTCTGTAATATGTCTATCAGCTTTTATTTTTAGCTGATTTTGACAAATTACCTTCTGCAAGTCTGCATTCATTATGCGTTTCAACTGTTGATCCGCAATCTCCTCATCTGCAATCTTCTTGACCCTCTGATAGTCTTCCTCATTTCGGAAGATATTACTATCCAGAATCCAAACTGGTCTCTCGGCGACGAGTCTCTGCTTAGCCAATGTCTGACTAATTTGTTTGGAGCTAAGGTCCCTGAGGGACTCATAGCGTGGACCCTGTCTGCCATTTGGACCCAGCTGGAAAACTGCTGGTCCTTCACAGTCCTCCTCTGTGCTGCATTCTCCTTCTTCCTTCTCCTCTTCCTCTGTATGTTTGTGTTGTGCTATTTGCGATGGGTGCACATACACGAAAGAACTCCTTCCTGTGTCATTGATATAACGAATGCCCAAGACACCTGGATGTCTGTCATTCACATCCCTGCACTCCTCCAACATGTAACAGTCATTTATAAAACTGTATGTGTCAGAACGAGAAGCCATGGGAATTTCATCAATTCCCAGGAATGCGATGGGAACAGGAGGCAACATCTCTTTTGCATCAGGACCATCTTTGATGCAATTCCAACTTGCACGCCCTTGTATCAAAAATACAAGACGTGCGATCCTCTCCAACAGAAATCTCGACAATACTAAATCTGCTCGATAATATCTATCTAAAATCTCACTAATGGCTTTTTCCTCCAAGAACCTATTATTGGTCATTACTCAGCGCAAGATTCCCTCATTGATAGAATCTTTGTTGTCGAGAATGTCAGCCAAATATTTGTAATAGTGTACTTGAGAGGAAAGGTAACCGATTTGGTAAACTTGAGACATCTAGAAAAAATTGTATTAGCCTGATTCTTTTCCTCAAATAATTCATGAGAAAATGAATGTGCTTATCAGGCTGTGCTATCTTCATGACAACATTGTTATGGACATAGTCCAGCAACGCAAACAACCCAGTGGAGTTTGAAAGTTGCTATGCCAAAGATGTACCAGGGCTCCTACAATTTCCCTGCGTACAAAAATATCCACCACTATGTATGTGTATGTATGTGTGTGTGTGATTCTGTAATGACATCCTCAGACGTCCTACTCTAAGTGGGATGCTAACCAGTGCCCACCACTAGTCTGTGTGTATGACAGAAATCTGCCTCAGCACGACCTTTATATGAAGTATTATATAATAAATATGAGAAGATGGGCGAAAACCGTCATTATGATATATGCAATAATATAACGGGCAATCGGGGGTGCGTGAAGCCTTTACAGGGGATTGACCCTGTTATCTGCATAAAAGCGGCCCGAAATCTGTGTCTTTTTTATAGTAGTGTGACAAAACTACAACGGTTTTAGGATCCGTCAATCCATATTTGGTTTTGATTTCAGAGTCCCAAAAACTCCGCACGACTCTGATACGGAGGTCTTTACACTCCCCCCCCCATTCCGCGCGGAATCCGCACTATTTTGAGTCTAGAATAGACTATTTTGAGTCTATTCCGCACGGAATCCGTGGAATCTGCACGGATTCCGTGTGAATTGTGCATGGAATGTCCACACGGAATATTCCACGGAATCCAGCATTCCACAGACTGTGCTCAGCTGTGACTCTTTATGCATATGGCATCCACATCTCATTTACTCCCACCATTGTTCCATTCATATTCCCATCATGTTCCCATATGGCTGATGGCATTCTCACTATATTCCCACGCCACATATGCACTTTCCCACCATGTTTTCACACAGTTTCTACAATGTTTTCACACTTATGCTTACATTTTTACTGTGTTCCCATTGACCTGCCCATTTTCCCACCAGGCCCACATTCTCCACACCACATATCCACATTCCCACCATGTTCCCATGCCACATTTCAACTTTCCCACCATGTTCTCACACAGTTTTTACAATGTTTTCACACTTATGCTTACATTTTCACTGTTTTCCCATTGACCTGCCCATTTTCCCACCAGGCCCACATTCCCACGATGTTTCCACACTTAATATTCACTTTCCCACCATGTTCTCACACAGTTTCTACAATGTTTTCACACTTATGCTTACATTTTCACTGTGTTCCCATTGACCTGCCCATTTTTCCACCAGGCCCACATTCCCACAATGTTTCCACACTTCATATTCACATTCCCACCATGTTCTCACACAATTCCTACAATGTTTTCACAGTCATACTTACATTCTCACCATGTTTCCATTCACCTGCCTATTTTCCCACCTAGTCACATTCCCACCATGTTTTCATACTTCATATTCACTTTCCCACGATGTTCTCACACAATTCCTACAATGTTTTAACAGTCATGCTTACATTCTGACTGTGGTCCTGTTCACCTGCTCATTTTCCCACCTGGCCACATTCCCACAATGTTTCCACACTTCATATTTGCTTTCCCACCATGTTCACACACATTCCTACAATCTCATAACAGTCATGCTTATGCAACAGGCTTTGTGGCAAGTTCATAAGGTTTGATTACAAGCTAAGTTCAACTTATAGTTTGAGGTACAACAGAACTGTACTATTTAAACTAAACCTAGAGTCTGTACAAGGTAATGAATGTCATAGATATGATGTAATAGGCATAGATGTCATAACACATCATAAGTGAAGTCATAGCAACATCAGGATGATGAAAAAAGGTAAGTGTGTGGCATGGATGAAAATATAGTCACAGCAAGTGATATGTGACATTGAATAGAGATAACAGAAGATGAAGGCATTTCATAAGCACCAAAGAGGGAAACTGCTAACATAATAAAATGAAAGTATGCATAATTGTAACATCCTCAGTGTTAATACATCAAGAGCTGCTGCATTTAATCTTAGCTAAGCATTATCTAAGTGTCAGTGGTTAGTTAGCATGAATGTGGGGAAATGAACATGAAGTGTGGAAAAATTGTGGGAATGTGTCCAGGTGGGCAATGGGCAGGTGAATGGGAACACAGTGAGAATGTAGGCATGACTGTTAAAACATTGTAGGAATTGTGGGAGAACATGGTGGGAACATGAAGATGAAGTGTGAAAACATGGTGGGAATGTGACTAGGTGGGAAAATAGGCAGGTGAATGGAAACATGGTGAGAATGTAAGTATGACTGTGAAAACATTGTAGGAATTGTGTGAGAACATGGTGGGAAAGTGAATATTAAGTGTGGAAACATCATGGGAATGTGGGCCTGGTGGGAAAATGGGCAGGTCAATGGGAACACAGTGAAAATGTAAGCATAAGTGTGAAAACATTGTAGAAACTGTGTGAGAACATGGTGGGAAAGTGAATATTAAGTGTGGAAACATCGTGGGAATGTGGGCCTGGTGGGAAAATGGGCAGGTCAATGGGAACACAGTAAAAATGTAAGCATAAGTGTGAAAACATCGTAGAAACTGTGTGAGAACATGGTGGGAAAGTGGATATGTGGCGTGGGAACATGGTGGGAATATGTATATGTGGTGTGGGAACATGGTGAGAATGTGGTACATCATATGGGAACATGATGGCAATATGAATGGGACAATGGTGGGAGTAAATGAGATGTAGGTACATATGCAGATGCAATGTACTTGGATTCCACTTGAATTCCACACGGATTCCACATGGATTCCACACGGATTCCGCGGATTCCACGGATTCCGCACGGAATGGGGGGGGGAGTGTGAAGTACTGCTGATACGTGACACCAGGCTTTTATTCCATGCCCCCACATGGTCTGTCACAAGGGTGACAGAAATGGTATCCCTGCTACCATTAAGCGAGTCATTTATCCCATGACTATGGGTCAGCTTTGTAAATGTGAGAGGACCTGAGAAAATGTCACACAGTCACACACACGTGCTAGATCTCAGATCAGCCATTTGATTGCCTATCAGATCTTACAGAGGCTATAAATAGCGTGTACATCGATCTGATGTCAAGAGCGATCTCATCAGGCATCTCTGATCTCATCACACATACTATCTATAGATCTGGATTGATGCGCCTGTCAGATCTTACAGAGGCCCTAAGGCATGTACATCGATCTGAAGTAGGGTGATCCGTCACCAGACCTATCTAAAACTATTTATACATTTGTACAACTATTCCGGTACACCTCCGACATAGCGCCCATCAGGGACTATCCAGGGGTTGCCTTTTCAAGGCAGTTGCTGGGGCCCATAACCTGTTGAAACGTGGGACAGCAGCGCAGTGCACTGACTAAGTGAGTGTTTCGACTACTCACATTTAGGGTGGTTAGTTTGTTGGTAGTTGTGTACAACTGGGGTGTTGATTGAACTGAAGGATCATCGTCGAAATGACCTCCTTATATGCATTTCTGTAACCCTAACCTAAGTACAATGTACAGTACTATTAATAGTTACATTACTATATATGGAACCCTAACCAGCACCATAATACGTCATTATGTGCCTTATTCTATTATTATTCCTTCTATGATGTTCTATATGACATCATATCATTCCACATGACTCATCCGCAGTCATGTTCTATATATAAATGTTCCATCATATTCCATATGATGTCACTTCCTTCCATATGACTCATTATGAGTCATTTCGGTTCCGTATGAGTCATCTCGGTGCCGAATGAGTCATTTCGGCTCTGTATGAGTCATATTGCTTCCCATGAACAACATGAGTCATCAATGATCTGAATATTATAATTAGTTAAATATGAAACACTTAATTAATAGTTTTTTTATATTATATAATGATCTTATCATTAATCTGATTAGATATAGATAATCTTATCATTAATCTGATAAGAATAGATTATCTGATTATAGATAAGATAAGATAACTATTTTAAACGGAGTTCCTATCGGAGTTTTAACACATCAGATTACCAGTATCTGTTGCATAGAATCCTGGGTGCCAGTTGTAGCCAACAGTCCTGGCCTGGCTTTGACTCGTCATGGTGTCAACCTGTGTTTGACTTAAAGTTGAGGCTTTGAGTCAGGCAAGCTCTATTTCGTATTTCATCATCCTTTCCTTGTGCTCAAACTCCTTAACCATCATACGTTCCTTGATGATAAGTGTTAGGAACACAATCCTAGCATTTGTTTTTATTTTATTTCTCCATGGTCCAGGACCACTCCAACCACTACCATACAGTCTGGGACTGTCATAGGACACTAGGAGAACACTTCGCATGGGTCAGTGCACCAGGGCGCTCACTAGAAGACAGGACGAAGGCTGTATAAGCCAGAATATACATATTAGGAAGGAGGGACACACCCCTATCGCCATCAGTGCTCGGGATCAGTACCTGGCACCTATCAATAGATCAGCCATCATTGCCATCATGCATCAGACAAGCGTGGGACTGTTACAAGGATATGCCGCATGGACATTCATAATGCATGCCAGCATATAGCAATCTGGGCACAGGGCATTATACAGCAATGGGTCTAGGTAGAGTCCAGGCAAGGTCCAGACAAGGCCAGGACAATCCCTGGGAACCGGGCACACAAGGCAGTGTGAAACCACATGGTGAGTGCAGCACGGCACACACGGCTACCCATGGGCACAGGGTATTAGAAGGCAGCATGGGAAGCATGAGGCAGGTGCCAGTGGGACATGGGCAGTGGCAGGGGACTCCTTAGAGTAGGTATATAAGTTAGTACAACGTCTTGAGTCTCTCAAGACTTAAGATGGTTTCTCTTACACTCATGTAGGGTACCACTTAGCATAGTCAATGCAATGGCTTTGTCTCCTCCTCTACATCTTCTCTGCGAGGCTTGTGGTTTGTGTCACTGAGTACAAGCTCGTAACAATAAGAACTCTTTCCTCAGCAGCATAGCGATGGCTCTCACGATCTTGTTCTGATCTGAGCATCATCTTCTGGTGCTTCGCAGCAAGATGAGCGGTCTTGTATTCATATGATCCCTTTGCAATTTCAATCAGCTTGCTGTTTTCACTGAGAGATTGTTCAATAGTGCTGTCAACTCGAGTGCACTTCGAGCTTGTAGAGGTCTTTCTTGCCATTCCTGGGCCTTTTGCTGAGCCTGAATTGTTGGATCAGCTACGGGTGCTGCCAGTGGAAACTGATGGTGTGTGGCAATGAACTGTAGGGATAGCTTTTTTATGAATCACATCATGGGAGATGTTAAGCTTGTCATTAAAGTTGGCCAGGTCACTTGGAGAGTTTGAAATGCCCTAGAATGACCTGCGTCATCACCCTGCTTCAGGAAGTGAATTACTGACAATCATACCTCAAGTTGCAGGCTATTGATCCCAGACATGGCATCAAACGCACCACCATTCTCAAAACACTCACTACCATCTGCATCCACATCCAACCCCTCCTCCGCTAGTCTATTTTCAACATCAAAATCCTCCATATCAAGTTCTAGATTCATGTTTCCACCATCACACTGCACAAAGAGGAGCTGCTGCGCATCACTTTCTAAATCTTGTCCAGGCTCTGATGAGATGGTATAAGGATTGAAATTGGGGAGTGTATGCCAGAGTCCATGTAAGCGTTCCCAGATCGGATACGTAGGTAAGAGCTTATCTATAGAGTATTAATCCCACTAATAGTCAAGCTATACCATGCTACTCACCTAGCAAGTTACTGAAACCAGGGTTCTCTCTAATTTCCTCCACCGTTAAACTGGCTCCTGTCTTCCCTAGCTCGTTATTGAATTCCCAGTACTTCCCCTTGAGGCTAGCACAACAGAATTATGGGTAAACAAGCTGTGTGCACATATATTCACATACTGCCCGATCCGGTTCTCAATGGCCTTGATGTACTTTGATGTATTAGCCTTGAAGTCATCTCTGATCTTGGGGTTGTCATCAACTAAAAAGACATATTCAGCCATCTTTAGATGGAAAGCAGACTTTGACCCTTTTGCTACTCGTCATTTACGGTTCTCCTCCTTGGCATCCTGGGATGAGTCTGAGAAAAGCTTCTGCCGATCCTCGGGGTTCTCCTCAAGCCACTCAACAAGCCGTTCCATTCTCCTTGCATCTGTCAGAAAGGTCAATAGACCAAGGACACAACCAGAAAGAAATACAAGAAAGAGAAAGAAGAAACTCTGTTGCACTGTCTACGACAATGACAATCAAGAGCCTGGGGCTCAACACGCTCTTACACTACCTATATACCCCCAGCCTCACCTACTCCTCCTGGATCCCTCATGTCTATCCTCATGTTCAACACCTGTCATGTCACGTGACCTGCTTATGTCATCTTCGTGATAAGATATCCGATAACCAGATAAGAGATCGCGGTTTGATGAGATAAGAGATAAGATAAGATAAGATCTTTAGATAAGATCAAATCGTAACATTACCCCCCTCTTAAAGGTTCACGTCCACGAGAACCTAAGTGGCTTGTCATACAAAGGTTCCATTGGTGTCTGGTTCTTCGTATATTAGTTTGCGATCTCCCTTCCATCGTTGCCAGTTCCGTTGTAACTTGTCCAAATAGTCCCGCTCGAACCGCCCATCCTCCCAGCCAAATAAACAATTTGGTACTGGTGGGCGTGTGAGATTCTCATATCTTTGGAAAGCACTATGCGGTATGTTCTGGGGAGCTGGTGCATTTGGCTTCTGCCTGTGAAATTCTTTTACTAGTTCACTAGCATTGGAGACATTTGTCGCTGGTTCCCAGGATGATTCTTCGACTGGGTATCCTTTCCACTTGACTAGGTATTGAATACCCCTTCCCTTTGTCCTACTGTCTAGGATCTCTTCCACCTCATATTCTTCTCCTTGGATTTTTCCCTCTTCTTCTTTCCTTTGTTCTTCCAACTCTGCATTCTTCCTTTTTTGTTCTGGGAATACCGGTTCCATGTATGGTTTCAGTAGTACTTCGTTAAAGACATTGTATACTTTCCATGTTGTGGGTAATTTTAAACGGTATGCGGCTGACCCTATTTTCTCGATGATTTCGTACGGTCCGTAAAACTTGTTATCCAGTTTCTTGGATGCTCATATGTGTGGTAAATGCTCTGAATTTACATATACTTTATCACCAATCTCGTATTCTCTTGATGGTCGTTTGCCTTTATCATACTGTTTTGCCATTCGTTCTGCCGTTTTCTCCAGGTTATCTGCTGCGGAGTTCCATGCCTCTTTGATTCCTCCTACGAACGTCTCCACACTTGGAATTGTCGTTGTTTTGGTCAGATTGAACCACTTCCTCGGATGTCTTCCATAGTTCAAAAAGAACGGTGTGTGTCCCGTTGAAGAGTTTTCTCGATTGTTATGACAAAATTGAGCTAGAGCTAGGTGTTCACTCCAGTCGTCCTGTTTGTCGTTGGTGTACATTGATAGAAACTCTCAGACCTCTTGATTTACTTGTTCTGTTTGACCATCTGTTTGTGGGTGATAGGCTGTAGATGGATTTCCCTCTATGTCTAGTAGTCGATACAGTTCTTTCATGAATTGCGACACGAATTGTGATCCTCGATCGCTTATTACTTGATGTGGTATCCCGTGTTCTCAAAATACATTGTTGTGAAATAACCTTGCTACTCCCAGGGAGGTGACTGTAGTGTTTGTGGGAAGAAAGAAGGCTTTCTTTGAGAATCTGTCCACCACTACCATCACTGTATCATATCCCATGGATTCCGGAAACGGTCCCATTAAGTCCACCGAAATGTCCTGCCATGGTTGTGCCGGTACACTCAATGGTCGTAAGGGATTTGCTCGCTTTGTCCGGTCTGGTTTAACTGTTTGGCACATTCTGCAACCTGTTACGTATAGTTTGACATCCCGTTGCATTCTTGGCCACCAGTAATTTCTTGTTATTACCTCCATGGTTTTATCCACTCCGTAATGTCCCCATTCATGATGGATTTCTATAAGGTCTTCTCTCAATCTTTGGTTGACTGGTACATAGATTCGTTCTTTCCAGTATATCAATCCCTTCTCTTGTCTCCATTCTTCGCTTCCGCTCTTTAATCCTTCTTTCACTTGCAATTCCCATTGTCTGTTATTGGTCTTCGCAATTTTCTTCTGTATATCCATTAGGGCATCATCATCGTCGTATACCCTAATGAATAGGTCTTCTTTTAGCAGTATTGTTCCTTCATTGTCAATCTCCTCCCCCTTATGGTCTGTCCTCCGTGACAGAATATTGGCTTTAGAATTTGATTTACTGGGTCTGTGTTTTATGGTAAAGTTGTATTCCTGAAGGTCCAATATCCAACGGGCTTGTCATCGGTTGATATTTTGGGGTTTTCAAAAGTACATCAAGTTTTGGTGGTCCGTTAAGACCTCCACTGCTATTTCTGTACCTTTTAAATAATGAGACCATTCATAAAATGCATGCATGATTGCAAGCATTTCCTTGTCATAAATCTCATAATTTCGTTCAGCTGGGTTCAAAGATTTTGAAATGAACACGACTGGTCTCCAAGTGTCATCTTGTTGTTGTTGTGACAAGATTCCCCCTATTGCGAAGTCTGATGCGTCCACTTCTACTCTGAATTGTCCTTTATCTGCTGGTATTGCCAGCACCACTTCTTCTGCCACTCTTCTTTTGAGCTCCTCAAAAGCTCCCTGTTGTTCTTCCATCCATTTCCATTCTTCTTTTCCCGTTAATTTGGTTAATGGTTTAGACACGGATGCAAACCCCCTTACAAATCTTCTGTAAAAGTTCACAAATCCTAAAAACTGTTGTACGTGTTTTTTGGATTGCAGAACTGGCCATTCGGTTATTGCTTTAACTTTGGCTTTGTCCATGCTGATCGAATCATGTGAAATTATAATCCCTAAGAATTCAATGGTTTTCTTGTCAAACCAACATTTTTCTGGTTTTAACGATAGCTTGTGTTGTTCGAGTTTCGCTATTATTCTGTTCACATGTTCCGTGTGACTTTTCTGATCCATTGAGAATACTAGAATATCATCCATGTAGATGACTACCCATCCTTCTGCGATTTCTTCTCGAAACAGGTCATTCATCATGGTTTGGAACGTAGCCGGTGAGTTTGTCAATCCAAAGAACATGACCAGAGGTTCAAATAGTCCTCTGTTTGTTCGGAATGCCGCTTTCCATTTGTCTCCTTCTTTAATCCGTATGTTGTTATATCCCCATCGGATATCCATTTTCGAGAATACTTTCGCATGAGATAATTTGTCCACTAATTCCGATATTAATGGTAATGGGTATCGATTCTTTATCGTCATCTCATTCAACTTCCTGTAATCTTGTACTGGTCTCAACGATCCGTCCTTCTTTTTTACAAAAAAGAAGGGTGATGCCATCGGAGATTTGCTTGATCGGATCCTCCCTGTATCTAGATTTTCTTGGAGAAACTCCTCTAGTTTCTCTTGTTCGCCCTTGCTCAATGGATATATTTTACAGTCCAATGGCTTTGATCCTGGAATAAGTTCAATTGCGTGATCCCATGGTTGCCTCGGTGGTAATTCGTCAAAGGTCTGTTTCTCGAATACCTTCCAGTGTTTTAAATAGTGTTCAGGTACTATCTCGCTTAGGGTCTGCTTGTTCTTATTCTCCGATGCTATTTTCGTTGCCATAGATTCGTAGGCTTGTATCCATTCTACGTCTACATCTTCTTTCATTACTGCCAGTAGTCGATCTCCTTCCTCCCAATGCATCCTGTCTTCCTTGTGATCCTCCCCTTCGCTCTCTTCCTCGGGCTCATCTACCTTCGTATCTTGTTGGCACGCGCCAGGACACCGATTGAAACTCAGTATGTTCTTTCGCCAATCCACTTCTGGGTTGTGATATTTAAGCCAATTGTGTCCCAGAAATATGTCTGTTTTGCCGAGTGACGATACTCCAAATTCCCAGGTTTCTTTGTGCGTTCCCACTTGGATTTTTAACTGGACCATTTCTGATAATTTGCTGTCCATGTTTTCGGATCCATCTGCATTGTATACAGGGACAGGGTGGGCGAGTTTTCTAGTATTCAAGTTGTTCCGCCATACGAACTCCCTGTTCACACACGATCCCGTACATCCCGAGTCCAACAGCGCTGTCACCGATATGCGTTGTCCTGTCATTATGTCAGTCGCTACCAACGGTAAGTTCATTTGTCTCTTTCCTGTCCCTATGACATATTTCGGTTGTTGTTTTAAGTGACTCAGGTACCACATTGCTTCTTTTTCCGATGCTCTATTCAGATCTTCTACTAGTTCTTTCGTCACCTCCTCCAGTCATGACTCGTGAGTCCACGTTCGTAGAGCTTCTAGAGCTTGTTCAAGTGGTTGTTCCCATATCCGTCTCACCATCCACGGAGTCTGCCAGGGCTTCAAGCGAGGTTTTGCCGCACTTATCGGTAGATCTCTGAATTGTTGTTCCTTAGACTTTATTTCGTACTCAATATGGTTTAATTCAGCCCGTGAATTATTTTTCTTATCATAATTACATGGTGAATCGGTAGAAATAAAGTCCTTGCTCATTGGGTTGGAACTGGTTCCCTTCAAGCCTCCTAAAAATCCATGGCCTCTTTTATGGCCTTCTTGTCTTCTTCTGTAACATCTTCCAAGTACTCCTTCCACCCTATTTCCCTAATCCGCGTCTTCCCCTTCCAATTCCTTGGCTCTTTACACTCTTTACTTGTATGACCCGTTTTTCCACAATTATAACAGGTGATCGTTCTTGCTTCTTTGCAATCTCTACCTATGTGGCCTGTTTTGCCACAGTTATAACAGGTAATGGGTCCTTTTCTTCTGTCTACGTCCATGGCGTTGGCGTCACGTGCGCCCAATCCCGATGCTGCTTGGGGTGGGGGTCCTCGAGTTGCCCCATTCCCTCGGGGTCCAGAATTTTGTGCTACCTTGTTCTGGGTATTCTGTGTCCCCGTATTCGATGCGCGTTGTTGGTTCTGCCCTTGCCCTGGATTTCCAACCCTTACATCTCCGTAAAACTTCCTGGCATCTCTCCACACTTTGTTCAACTCCATCGCCTTCGTGTACCATTTTTCTAGATCCCCTGTAGTTGAACCATCCCCCAGTTGTCCTGATTCTGCGACCTTCAGTCCCAGATTCGGGTTCAGTCCTCTTCTGAATTGCGCTATGAGCGCTATTTCATTATAGCCCGTTAACTGAGCCAATCCCCTGAAGTCGATGATATAATCTTCAACGTTACGTTTCCCTTGCGACAGCTGTTGTATCTTTCTAATCGCATCGTCTCACGTTTCCGTTGTCAAGAAGAATTGCTTTGCCTGCTCTTCGAAGTCTGCCCAATCTCTGAATGGGGATTGGTGAATGAGCGGTTGTTGCATCATCGCTCCATCTCCTGCTCCTGTCAATAAGAGAGGAATTCCGTCTCTCTCTTGTTCTCTCGTTGTTCCCACTGCATACGTTCCATCTGCCCTCCGCTGATCTTTCTCCATTGCATAGTCCAATATTTGTTGGATTTTCACTCCAGCCCAATTACTTGCTCGGTTGGCTGACCCTCCTCTTATACATTGCAGTGCCATTACCGTCATCTTTGTGGAGTCCCTGATTTTCATCAGTCGGAAATATATTGCCATATTTCTCAACCAGTTTGCGATTTGTTCTGGTTGTCCTTCGTAGTAGTCTGGCATATCTATTTTCACTGCTGGTGCTCTCTCCTCTCATGGACCTCATATGGCTTCAATGATTGGGTTTACTGAATGTGCCAAATTGGTCGCTGTGGTCCTCCTTTCTTCCTCAGATGCCACGTGCCATCTCTGGTTTATGTCTGTTGGTGTGAACAGTGTCAACCATGTTGTGATACACAATAAAAATGCTGAGATCAATGCGTCCGTTATTGTGTACCCCACTGGTACATGTCGTCCTGCTCCATTGGACATTTCTTCCAGTACATCCTCAGCGGTACGTCCCTCCTCGTCTTGTTCCACATGATATTTCATGTATCCCCAGTTTAGGGACACCCTTACTCTAACCTCTGGGTTTTGCATTTCCGGTTCGTATTCTGCGACTTCCTTCCACGATGGGTTCCTGGGCCACGCGAATGCGTTCCAGTACTGGGGTTTAAATAACCACAAGTAGCATAACCCCGGTGTATCCAGATTGTAGTTCGAGAATCCGGGTGGCGGTAACACCGATTGATTCGCGTGTCTTACTTGTCGCGCCCAGATATTCATGTCGATATATGCTTTTGACGTGTCTCTGAGCTGATCTGCGATTTGTTTGGTGAACCAATCTCCACGAGGTCTGCCATATTGTTGTGCGGTCATCCGCCTCGTCACTCTTTGAGTCGTGGTTAAGAGGTTTCGTGGATATACCACCTCCTCATCTCTCTGCGCTCCAAACTTAATGTCTCTCCATTGGGTCCAATCCTTAATTTCATCGATATGTTCCCATTCGTAGGTGACATTGTATTCCTCTACGTCCTGCATCCTCACAGGCTTCTCATTATGGGGGTGTATGTGATACACTTTCTCCCCCTCGCTGTCCTCTAAAATGAACTTTACGTCGTTCTTTCTCAGGTTTCGTTCCCATCCTGCGATCTGTTCCACCGTTGATGAGCATTGGCTGGAGCCAATGCTGCATCCATGACTTTGGGACAGGATTTGGTAAGCAGGACTTAATGTAGTCAGTAGTAGGATTTGTAAGCAAGTCTGGTACTTCCATTATACCCCCAACGAATGGATTAATTCTTCGTTTCACCCTCGTTTCCGGCTCCTTTGCTCGCTTTACTGTCTCTTCTACTATGGCTTAGTCGTATGCAGCCACGTCACCGTCACCGTCACCAGCGCCCACTGACACCGACTCCGCGCCCACCGATGTCGGGGCAAATCCCAGGACCTGCCAACAACATTCCCCTCTGGCCTGCGCTCCTGCAGTGCCGGGAATATACTCATTAAATGGTGACCACTGCAGGGGCCTCTTTTCGGGAGATCGACTGCCGACATCACCAGCCGACGACTTCGCCTCAAGTAATTCTTTTTTTTAAATATTGTTTTAATGCCATCGAACGGCCGCCACCACACTCTTTTCAACGTTCGCGGACGATCCTTTGTACAGTTCCATGTATTTCGGGCAGCGCACCCAACTCGACGCCGTCCGGAAAATTTTCCAGTGGCAGCAACACATCCGTTTCGACGCCGCATCCGTTTTCGCAACGCCAGCCCCTCGCGCAACACATTCGTTTAGGACTTTACGACCATTTACTGGTCCGGCACTGGTTTTCCCGCATGACGCGCCCATTTCCGCTGGCAACCCCGGTCCAATTTTATTATTATTTTCATTTTACAGGTCTTACTTACTCGCGCCGCCGTTTTTCGCCACGGACTGCGTCCTACTGGCTTCGACAATCCCTCGCCGAATCAAGGAGCCCGGCGCTCCGCAAATTTGGATCTTTCAACCACAGTCCTCGCCCATCCCGCCCCACCGCATTCGTTTACAAACGAAACGAATCGTTTTCTGACCGCCACCCTCATCATTTCGCCCAGCGCCCACCTTTCGCAAGACGAACCCATCCCCTAGCACCCCGCAGCGTTCGTTTACGAATGAAACGAATCGTTTTCCGACCGCCGCCCTCGTCATTTCGCCCGGCGCCCACCTTTCGCAAGACGAATCCGCTCATCCCACCATGCCACGTTCGTTTACGAACGAAATGAATGGATTGCCGAACACCACCCGTGTCAACGACCCATTACCGCCCGCCGCCTGCCATTCGCTAGGCGAAGACATCTCCTAGGCCCTCCCCCAGGTCCGTTTTCCGACCGCCGCCCTCGTCGATTCACCCGCCGCCCACCGTTCGCAAGGCAAAACCAACCCCTAGGCCCCCCCCAGGTTCGTTTTCCGATGGCCGCCCCAACGATTCGCCCGCCGCCTGCCTTTCGCAAGGCGAAGACATCCCCTAGCCCCCCTTGGGTCCGTTTTCCGACCGCCACCCTCGTCGATTCACCCGCCGCCCACCGTTCGCAAGGCAAAACCAACCCCTAGGCCCCCCCCCCAGGTTCATTTTCCGACGGCCGCCCCAACAATTCGCCCGCCGCCCGCCTTTCGCAAGGCGAAGACATCCCCTAGCCCCCCTTGGGTCCGTTTTCCGGCCGCCCCAACGATTCGCCCGCCGCCCCGTAGCAGTTACCGGTGCATGCAGCAATGCTCGGGCCCCCATCACCACTACCGACTCGCAAAAGCCGCCGCCTGCTCGGCGTTTATGACGACTATGGCCGCAAGCACATTTTCTGTTGATCCGTAACACCCCCGATTTCAACCACCGTTTTTGACAGCACCGATGTACCGACGTTTGTTTTTACAAGTTTCTTTTGTTACCTTGACAACTATGTGTATCGACATCCGTACCCCGCCGTTTCGCTGGGTTTGCGACAGCCCCAACTTGTCAGTAGCCTGATGATGGCCCCTGCACTTTGCCCACCACCTCTCAACACCAACGGAATTTTTTCCAACATGGGCTAGATGTCTCTGGGACTTTTATGGACCATTTGGAATGGGAGTTGACCGAGGACGGTCAAAATTTTAAGTGGGGGGGATATGATGAGCATTGGCTGGAGCCAATGCTGCATCCATGACTTTGGGACAGGATTTGGTAAGCAGGACTTAATGTAGTCAGTAGTAGGATTTGTAAGCAAGTCTGGTACTTCCATTATACCCCCAACGAATGGATTAATTCTTCGTTTCACCCTCGTTTCCGGCTCCTTTGCTCGCTTTACTGTCTCTTCTACTATGGCTTAGTCGTACGCAGCCACATCACCATCACCGTCACCAGCGCCCACCGATGTCGGGGCAAATCCCAGGACCTGCCAACAACATTCCCCTCTGGCCTGCGCTCCTGCAGTGCCGGGAATATACTCATTACTGTTGGGTACGCTGGCCACTGAAAACGATTGTAGAATCGTGGTTGGAAAAGGTACATGTAGCAGTACCCCTTTTCCCTCCATGGATCTGCTGCCATGCGTTTGTATACTCCTGGTTTCCCAGGTAATCGTGAATCTACGGCTTTAGTCCATTTCTTGACTCTACGCTCGTGTTGCTTTAACATCTCCTCTCTGCACGCTTCGATAAAGGATCTCATACTGAGACCTTGACAACCATGCAGTACTCCTCGTCCAACATAGTCTTTGGGTGTTGTAGGTAATGCCTTCTCCATTGGTTTGACCCAACTATATGGAGAGTTTCGGTCCTTTCAGTACTGCTGTGGCTTTATTATGTTGCCATTTAGTGCATGTTGGAGTTTGTTCTGTGCTTCATGCGATAAGCACCAGTGATGAGCCACCAACTCTAGATCCCTTGGCATGCAATCAAACGCCCTCTTTACATAACTTGCCAAAACAGGAATATCAATTCCTATTTCTAGTACAAGATCTTGGCTGTTGCCAAATCCTGTGCCACCGATCTTCTCTTACAAATGTGCTCTGTCCCCATTTGGATCTCTGCATTCTTATCTCTTTACTGCATTGCTGAATGAATACCCTGTTATACATGCGTTTGGGTTCATATTCGATTCGCACTCCTTTCATAGATTTGAGTTTGTCAATTAACTCGTCATATTGCCCATATACATATTCATATAATTCTGCTGCAGCTTTCCGCTGTTTCGACCAAGATTTCTTGATCAGTAATTGTCCAGCTAGCTCGTCTCTGCTGAACTTCTCCTCTGTCACATTCCTAACCCTGTCCTGTCTAACAGGGGTTGGAACAGGTGTGACGCATTTGACTTCCACTGTCTTTTGTGTCTCCTTTCTTTTGCGTGTTACGCGCTCCGCCTCTCTTTGCTTTAAGAGTTCCGCCCAAGCGTCATCTTGCTCTTCACATGCTGCGCGGTCAGCCTCAGCAAGAAGACGACGTGTCTCCTCACTCTGCTTTTGCTTCCGCTCTTTAGCCATGTGTAACATCCACCGTAGTACATGCATATTATGCTGTACCGGAATCTGTTGGCACGCCACTTGCTGTTTGCAGCGGTACTCTTGGTCGCGCCATCTCGCATATGACGCTCGTTCTCGTTCCATCTCGATCATTCCCTGTAACAAAAACTCCTGCTTGCCGAGGTCTCTCGGCACCCTCATGCAAGGAGCTTTCCCAGGGGTCGCCTTAGATGGGTTTTTCCCACTACTGAGTCCTTTCCTTGACTCCTGAGGGGTGGGGGCCCGGCTCTTCACCCATACGGGTCTTAGTGTGGCCTTGATACCCCAGCACTCCTCAGAAGTTTGTTTCGCTTGTTTTCCCAAGCTCTTCCGGTGCACCACCTGCCAGTACCCCCGACCCACTATCCCGGGGAGGTCAGGCGCTCTCGGTGAGTGCACTTGTGTCACCGGCATGGTCCCGCTCTGTGAACTGAAATTCGTACCTGCATCGGTCTGGACTTTCGCCCTGATGCCCTTGTCCGTGATACAGACAACTCCTCGCTTTACTAACTCGATTGTCGACATTGTTGTAAAACGTTCCTCGTTACGTTTAAACGTTTGTTATGCTGGTGGTCTTGCAAGGCTCTTGATTATGTCAGAAAGGTCGATAGACCAAGGACACAACCAGAAAGAAATACAAGAAAGAGAAAGAAGAAACTCTGTTGCACTGTCTACGACAATGACAATCAAGAGCCTGGGGCTCAACACGCTCTTACACTACCTATATACCCCCAGCCTCACCTACTCCTCCTGGATCCCTCATGTCTATCCTCATGTTCAACACCTGTCATGTCACGTGACCTGCTTATGTCATCTTCGTGATAAGATATCCAATAACCAGATAAGAGATCGCGTTTTGATGAGATAAGAGATAAGATAAGATAAGATCTTTAGATAAGATCAAATCGTAACAGCATCCCACGTGATACATGGCGCCTTCTCATCTATGACCAGGGTCATTCCTGTACCCTTCAAATTCGCTTGGGCTTTAGATGTGGCTACAACAGCAGTCTCTGGACCAGCAGCAGCAGCAGGCTTTGGACCTCGTAACACAACCTTCTTTACCTTCATGGATGTTGACATGAGTTACCAGTAGTAGTATGAGAACACTGGAAGGTGTGGACTGTTTGATGTAGGTGGTCAGAGTGGCGTTGCAAAAGATCAGGGCAGTATGATAACACAACTCCCAGATTACGCTGTAAAATGAAATCAAACTCCGAATTCAAAGTGCCTGAACTTCAGGAAAGATGATAAGTAGACGAAAAATGGTCATTTTTGAAGTAGGAGCTGTGCCCACTCCTGAACGGATAATGGCCATTAATGGATGTCATTTTTGATCTCCTGATGGATCCCATTTTCCAAAAATGGCATAGATAATGTACACAAAAATGGAATGATAATGGATACTTTGAAAGACCCTAATGGCATATGGAATTTTATTCAGCATTGTTGGACAACCAATCCTTCTGAGCATCCCCATCTTCCCATCAACCCTCCCCACCTCCCCTTGACAGGCCTGAAAAGTTTGGCACCAAGCCCAGCCGTCAACGCGATGGGTCCAACTGAATTGGTTTGTAAATTCTCAATCCTCACTGAATCTCATATGGACTCCCTGCTCATGCGCTGGCAATTCCCAGTCTTGCGCTGGTTTCTCAGGACTCATTATTCACTAGCTCTCACGTCTCAGAGGCACTGTTCCCAAACAGCTCTCACAGGCTCGCTCTCATGGATTTTCCGCTCACTTTCAACTCAGTCACATCAATAGAATTAGATTGAATAGATACAAATACAAATACAAATATAATTGAAATGTGATTCATTTGCAACCTGCAATGGGTGATTTGAATGCTTCCCAAAGTGTCGGGTGGACATTTTGCTGCTGTATACTATGACGAGATCTCCTCCTTCCTATACACTCTCTTACTCTGTCTCAAACAGTGCCTGTAGAGTACGTCGCACACCATCATCCAGTATAATAAACAGTAGTGCTGTCCATTGAGAAAACAGAGAGGCCGTTTTCATCCCACTCTTTCATCCCACAATGACATCTATCCTTTGGGCCCCTGTAGGCTCTACATATCTCGAACTGCCAACTGGTTCAACCTCCCAAGTATTGTCCAGCCACCGAGTCCAGGTATAATGCATGAGATGCTAAAAGGGGATGTCATTGATAGGGCAAGGCATGTCCAACACATGCACTCTTGTTTAACAAATAAATATCCTTATGCCATTTGTCTGCCTGTATCATGAGCTCTGTTGCCTCTGATCCTGTAGGACTATGGCCCCGAGTCCATTTCTTGCCCATGTCCTTCACATAAAGTTGGGTTGCAGCTCTTACACTGCTAACCTCCTTTTCCAAAAACGTTTGGTCCCAGAAGGGCTCAGCGAGCTTGATTTCTTTCATGACAAGGTGTCCTTCAAAGTAAAGAGGAAAGTTAACTCTGTAGACTTGGATTTATTCATTTGATGGAGACAAAACTTGAGTTTTTCTTTTTTTTTTTTTTTCTTTTTGAATAGAAATGTATTATTGAAGGTGGCCACAGGCTGCCTTCCCCTAAACAAAACTAAGACAATGTACGTAGTGGGAAGGTATGATGAAACGGCGGAGCATAGGGCACCTGCATACATGTAGAGCCCTGTGGGGTTGACTAGCTGCTTTAACTCTCCCATTCTTCAAACACAAGCATGTACATAGTAAAAAAAAAAAGAAAAGAAATTATCCTATCCCTTCAGCATCACCAAAAGTGACTGCTGAGGGATTGCATTTGAGAAATTTTATGATGTGCTGGTAATTGTTGCGCATTTTGCAGAGAAAAGAGATTGATAACATATGCACCTGCACATGATATGGGCATGGTTGAGAGGGATACAGCGGGGTCAGCAGAATTTGCATCCTTGGTCCTCCACATGAAAGAACCACTGTCGGTATTCTCCAGATGGCATGTGGTTTGTGGCGAGGCGCACGAATCACGAGAAGAGATTGATATTGTTCGCTGCCTTGACAAAGCGATATCACTGCCTTCCTGTTGATGGGGCAATTGCACCCTTTGAATTGTTGAACCAAAGGGTTTGCTTCCCCTTGGTCCTGTTCTTCCACAACCCTCTCCACTTCTGTCCTGCTTGGGAGCATATGATCTGATTGATCCGTGCTCTCATTCAGTTCTCTGGCAAGCCATCCCCCTCCACATGCTCACCTGGTATCTTATCTGCCTCCTCATTCTCCCGTATGCCACTGTGGCTTGGACACCATGAGACGGTAATGTGTCTCTGGTCATTGTCTTCCAGCCATGCCCTCAAAGCTGCCATGGCTCTTATTGCTATGAATTGACCATCTTAGGCATCTGTTGAGAAGGCTCTTGCTGCACTTTCATTGTCACATAGCACTGTGACATGGCCTTCCACATTCTGTACTGTGCAGTGTTGCCAGAGATCTTCCAATGCCTGTGACTCTGCCTCAAAAGATGAAGATGCATGTACCTCCCTCATGTGCTGGCTTCCTCCTATTACGAAGCTCGCATATGTTGAAACGAATGTTGACAAATGTCTTTCGTATCATGGGAAAACATCTCGGATCTATCCGATCTCAATTGTTATCATATCTTATCAGTATTATCTAATGATCTATGATTATATAAGTTCATTGTATTTATATCCAGACAGATATTATAGAGTTCGATGGGACAGAACTCTGAACAATAAAGCTGCCTCATGTATTCACATGGCAACTGTGCAAAGCTGTGCTTCACACAGCTTTCCACACAGCAATGACTGCGCATTGCTATGCTCAATACATTTGCTCAGTCATGCTATACAAATGCTCAGTCAGCGTATCATAATAACGCTGACACAGACACAGTAGATAGATGTATAAATACTCTGTAGTTTCTCCGTCAATCTACATTCTCTTCTCTGCTATCAACCAGTTGAGCCCTAGCTCCTGAGTAACCTACAGCTACAAGTAAGTGTTTACTTACTTAGCTCTACTATTCCGCTGCGCCCATCATCGTGCTACTTCAACAGCATATCCACATCCTTCTCTCAATGACCCATCCATAGCTGCAATCACCCTATTTGGGTCTGCCTGCCAAGTCCACAACATTTCCGCTGATGAGCACGCTCCATGGCTAGCAGTGTAATCTGACAACTCTGAGACATTTGCGAGGTATTCTGGAACAGACAGCAAAACTCCGGAGCATTTCCAGGCATCTCCAAGGTTTTCTGAGCATTTTCCGTGCATTGCCGAGCATTTCCGGACATTCCCAACGTATTCCGAGCATTACCAACGCATTTCCGAGCAAAACAGCAAAACTCCGATGCATTTCCGAGATATTCTGGAGCAGAATGCTTACCGATGCAAACTTCGGGTGACAACCATTCAGGAACTATGGTAGAATGCCGAGGAATTGTACCAACCAGCTATGGAACAAGGACAGGTGGCAATTCAATCACTAATGGCATGGGCACTAGTTGATTGACAACTAGCCGAGGCAGGGTGGCCTTTCAGTTCAAGTTGCCATATACAGAAAGGATCGCCAAACATGTTGAAAGTCATCCAAGAGACTACTTGAGTAGCAGGAAGGTATAAAAAGGAGTTTTGGACTTAGTAGAAGTAGGATACCATTACCCACAGTTACCATTATAGTGCCGTTTGTTTTCACTGTGTTCTATCACTCTCGTTAATACATTCTCTTCAACATGATCAAATTCCCTCTCATTTGCCAACATTGGACCAGCAACTCCGGACTTTATTTAACATGCTCCAGCCTTTCCTTTGCAACTCTGGACTTGTTTAACCTGCTCCAGACTTTGTTTAACATGCTCCAGACTTTCCTGCACCACTCCGGACTTTGTTTAAACCACTCTGGACTTTCCTTTGCAACTCTGGACTTTCCTTTGCAACTCTGGACTTTCCTTTGCAACTCCGGACTTTCCTTTGCAACTCTGGACTTTCCTTTGCAACTCTGGACTTTCCTTTGCAACTCTGGACTTTCCTGCACAACTCCAGACTTTCCTGCACCACTCCAGACTTTCCCATGCAGCTCTGGACTTTGTTAAACATGCCCCAGAGTTCCCTCACACACTCGGACTTTAGTTAGCATGCCTGGACTTATTGCAGCTGCCTCTGGAGTTTATTGGGTTGGACAGGAATCTTCAGGACCTGCCACAAGCCACTCCCACTTGCGTCTAACATCTCCATTAGACAGGGAGTAGACTTATCACCACAAACTGTTTCATCCACACCTGGTACTCCTCTGAGTCGCCTTTTGGAGGGTGATTGTAGTGGACAAAATTGATGTGCTCCTCATATTGCTCTATGACCCTCTGGCCTGGGATGTTCTCTTCATTAGAGAACATAAAAGGTTCGTCAATTTCCTGAGCCAAACCGCATACCGCCAGAATCAGGTTGCCAGTGATGCAGGTCTGGATATGTTTTTGCCTGTGGAAGCCCCCTGGGGCCGCATTACCCTGTCCAATCTCCTGTCAGACCAGATGCATAGGGTGACCATCATTCAACATGGCCATTCGAGTTGCATATCTTTTGACAAGAACATCACAATAAACTTTCACCAGAGGAATTCCCGTCAGGAATTCCAACGCTACTGCCGGTGTTGACTTGAACCCACCTGACATCCACAAAAGGCCCTGTCTCTGGGCTTTCTCAAGGCGTTTAACCTTCACACCAACACCTTTGCCATCTAGATGATACCAGAGGGGCAATCCATATGCCATGATCAGCCAAATGCATGCTTTGAAAATTTGAATCTGCTGCTTGACCGTAAGTCCTCTCACCATGTTTCCAATCATACACAGGGCACTAATGGATGAGAGAGATTTATTAATATAGTACATAATATGAGATTCAAAAGAAAGACTTGGATTGAAAAAGAAACCCAGGTATCTCCACCTATCCTTTGTTGCTTTGATTGTAACTTTAGAACCATCAGGTTCTTCAATTTCAATTGTTGCTGCTGAAAGAATGGTTAATTTATCCATGTCAAGAGAGTGAATGATAGTGTAAGATGCTAGACTATGGTTATCACCAGCTTGGTGATGTCTGTGTTTTCTACATAGCTCTTGTAAAGATGCCCCAGAGGGGTCTTCAAGTACTTGTAATATATTGTAATTTTGTTTTTTATGGTATTCTTTAATGGCTTTATTTTGTTTTTCATTTGTCGCTATTCTATGAAAAGGAAGAAAAGAAAAGAGTTCCATTTTTGATGGTTCTGTACGCATTCCTATTGTGCTGAATGCCTTGGCAAAGTGTTTATACATGGCTTGAAGTTTGCTTATATTCTCCATGACTGAAAATGATGCTGCCATGAGATTGTTGTCATCAACAAATCCCACAACACATTTGTTGTTGTGTGATCGGTATGGGAAATGTTTATGCAGTGTCGGTGCAATGTATAATGATAGGGCAATTGGCAAAAGAGTACACCCCTGTGGTGCTCCTTTTCCCATTTCATATCTCTGCAATTGTACTGCTCCCCAAGCATGAGTTGTGGTCTGGCCATCATAAAAGGATGCCATAAGGTTTACAACATTCGTTGGGAAACCTTGCCTACTAAGCATGAGCTGGAAAACTTCACATTGCATAGAAGGAAAAAATTGTGCCATGTTGACTGCAAGGCATGATACTATCTCACCCTGTTCATGCATGGAGTGAATCCAATTGGTTATAAATACTCCTGTGTCCATGGTGGACCATTGCTTTATTCCTCCGAACTGGAGAGGGTGTAGAAGGTCATATCATATTGTGTCTTGCTGAAAGTGTTCAGCAACAATTTTCGCGAACCATTTACCTAGACAGTTTAGCAGAGCTATCAGCTGGTAATTCTTCATGAGGATGTAATCAGCTCTCTTCAGTTTTGGGATGATAACTGTGGTCGCTTCCTTGAACTGGCTTGGGTACTTGGCCATATCTAAAATATTATTGAAAAACCATACAACCTACTCCAGGAAGTGATTGTTGTGTTTGATCATAAGTTTGATATGATGCCACGTGATCCTGTCTTGTCCCAGTGCTGACTTATTGGATGTTGGTGCCAGTGCACATGATGCCTCAAACTTTGTAAATTTCTCCCACATCCTTGTCAGGCATTGTTCCATGTCATCCAATGCTTCCCAATCAATCGATCTGTGCTCTTGATTCCCTACAAATTGGCCTTGCACCATACTCCATAGGTCCTGGAGTTCCATAATCAGCAATCTGTCTGGTTTTGCTACCCTTGGGAACTTCAGCTCAGGTCTCTCCCTTGTCCACTTGACTCCACCCCAGATGTCTCCTGTTTCGCACATCTCCTCCAGTTTTTCCTCAAAGAAGTGCCTTTTTGCCTCTCTCATTGCTTTTCTCAAGGCTCTACATGTTCTCCTACATGGGTTGTTAGTAAAAACTTGTTTAGCCTCCTCACATGCTTCTGTCCACCACAATGTCAGGTTGCCATCTTCTTTTGGCACTTTCGCATTTGGTTTCCACACTCGTGCTATTTCCTGGTAGAGACTGTCTGCCGTCCTTTGGGGGCTGCCACTGAGATCAAATGAATGGTCAGCTATCTTTTCCACGAATCTCTGTTCCCTTTCCGATCCTCTTGGAATATACTGTTGTCACTCAAATCTGGGTGTTGCTCCTGTTGCTGAGAAATGACACGTGATTATCTTGTGATCCACATCTGGTCCGTCCATGGCCATGAAGCAATTGAACCTCACTGCTTCCAAGACATAATCCTTAATCCAAATGAGATCCAGCACTCTGGGTTGATCACCTTGCCAAAACCATGTGGGGGTCGTCGGGTCATTAACGCATATCAGATCTTCCTGACTCATGGCAGCTATGAGGTCAGCAGCCCTTTTGTCATCTCATAAGACAGAATTGTCCCACATTGTGCTGTGCAGGTTGAAATCCCCTTGGACCAGGCTAACATTTTTGATGCCTGGGAGTATAGTTATCAAGTTTGTTAGCATGCCCCATTCCCCTGGTCGCCTATATACATTAATGAATCTCTCTGTTTGACTGTCAGAGGGTCTCATAATCGAAAAAGTCAGAATATCTGGGTGAGAAAATGAAATAGCGTCCACTGCTATGTGGAATGCTGTATGAATCCTTCTGTGGACATAGCATCCAACTGCTGATGGTTGCCATGGACTTTGGTGCCATTCAGGTGTTACGACCTCATGGACTCAGTTTCTTTTTCTCTTCATTTTCTATATTTTTACTTATTTGTCTGGGGCCTCTATGGGGAGTTACTACTTAAGGAAGGCCATTACCACCCCTATGTTAGGATGCCCAAGGGTTAGTCAGTGAGCGGCTGCAAGAGCCTTGGGGTTAGGGTTGACCAATAGGATGGCCAGGGGCTAGATCAGTCTGGACAGGGGACCAGGGTAACACGAGGC
Source organism: Amanita exitialis (assembly GCA_023014455.1). NCBI lineage: Eukaryota > Fungi > Basidiomycota > Agaricomycetes > Agaricales > Amanitaceae > Amanita > Amanita exitialis. Next base: position 18,013 of record JAEBUR010000004.1, on the reverse strand, counting down.
ATGGAGCGGTCCAGATCTGTTGCTGCACACCACAGCCTTAGGGCTTAGGGTTTGCTGCGCACAGACCAGGGACTGGGTATATAAGTAGTAGCTGTTGTAGTAGCAAGTCCCTAAGACTCTGGATAGTTTCCCTACCTGGGACAACAATCTAGTTGTGTTTGGTTTCGTCTCTATTCTCTTTCTCCTCGTTGACGAGGCTTGAGGTTGTGTTTGGGTAGCTCCTAACATAATCCAGAGTCTTTACAACCTTGCTGTTACAAATCAACCCCTAAGTTCGATGCTTTGATGCATTCGACGCCTTATCCAACGTCTCACTTATCTAAGAGAGCACTATCTATTTACAACGCAAGGCGTAAGGTGTATACTCACCAATGGGGCTCAGTCAACTACATGCTACATGGAAGCCTTACTACAGGCAACAGTAACAGTAACGAGACAAGGCCATAGAAGGTGCAACAGTCGCGGAGGCTATATCATGTGTCATCATCAGTCTAGGATGCAGTACCAGAGATGGGACCAACATACAGGTCATGGTGGATACATCAGACGATTCACAAAGCTTATCGGAAGGATAAGATCTTATCAAGTGATCTTATCTTATCTTATCACCTATCACATCAGGATGGGATTCCTTATCGGTGTTATCAAGGATCTTATCATAGATAAGATAAGGAGGACATGAGGCTTAGCATGAGGATGCAGTATGGCAGAAGCACAGTAGGCACAGTCGGACATGAGGGAAGGGCAAGGAGGCTAGGTAGGGGTATATAAGGACTACTGTAGGTAGAAGTTACTCTAAGACTCGAGATAGTTTGTCTTGCTCAGGCAACTACCTAGTTTTCAATTCCATTCATTCTCTTTTTCTCAATCTTCTCTTTGCTCGCTTGTAGTGAGCTTGAGTGTTGTGTTGTTTGAGCGTAGCTCTTAACATAATCTCGAGTCTTACCACACTCACCCTCATCGTTTCACGAGGCGCTTGGCAACGCTTGCTCAGCCTTACCAATATTGCCTAAAAAACAACAATCTTTTCGACTACGACCTGCACGACTTGCTTGTCGACGTCAAAAACCATATTTCAAATCTTGCCAGTCACCACGACACGTGGCTGTTCTCTTTTTTTCACAGGTTCCTACTGGACTAGGCAACCTTTGATTCTCATGATACAATCTCTGTGTGGGTGTCTTCTAAACATCCTACATTGAAAGTATCTAGCTTTCTCTCTTCTCGTTTCCTCAACGCGTTGCACTCGAGTTTGCAACTGACTTCGACAGCAGATAGACTCAGTCCACGAGTAGATTGACTATGGGGTAATTCATCCCCTCTGACGACACAAGGTTTCTGGACGAGAACAGTCTGATCGTGGTTGAAAGTGCGGGCAGGCACTGGCCAGATAGCTGTACCAGAAATCTCAGAAGAACTCAAGGAACGAGTGAAGAAACCGGCTGATTGCATCTGTATCAAGGGGTCGAAAGTCCCATTCCTGATCTCATCGATCAGATAGGGTGAAGTCCCAGGCAGATTAGCTTTCAGTTGGCACTTGGAGGAATTAAATCGAAGATTCACGTCGGGGTGTGTTATTGACCTGAGTGATTGGAGATTTCTTGACGAGGCAACATCCTCTCTACTTGAGAGCATCATCCCTTGGTTGCTGAAAGAAGAAACTACTGTCTGTAGTGCCGAAAGACAGAAGTAGTTGAAGAATAGGATTCAGATATATAAACGTTGCACGACTTGTGCGTTAATATATACACCTCACACACCACACTACCCGCCATATCACCAATAATCGAATCAGCAATGAATTGCCGGTTCAATTATATCCTACCATACACGAATCGATCCCTGATTGAAATTGGGAAGGCCTTTGAGGCAGAATGGGTGCAGGAATGCACAGACGAGATAGCGACAGAAGTCACCAAAGTAGTCGAGGACCACAGACAGTGAGATGCTCATGTTAGAGCATACAGATGGTGGCTCCAGGAGCAAAGGAAGCTGAAGCACAAAGAACAGCGTGAAGCAGCTTTAGTCAGGAAAAAGACAATACCAGTCCAGCACAATATGCACGTGCTGAGATGGGTGAAGCATGTGGCGGAGGAATGCCAACAGGCTCGAGAGAGGATTCTTCAGCAAGACGACTGGAAGAAACAATGCGCCAGCAAGAATCTGAGTATAAGACGCTGGTGGAGGTGCTCAAAAGGTTTGAGCCAGAAACGGTCATTCGGGAAGCATTATTTGACATGCCATCGAATATACAACTGTTGTTGATGGGTTGGGATATCATTACCCTTCGCCATAATGGATTGGTCTTGTCAGCCAAAGAAAGAAATCGACTAATGCATGCACTTAATGGCAATGGAATGAATGATTGCCAAAGCCAGATAAAACCACCAAGGAGGAGACCTAATGAAAGTATGAAACAGTACATCAGAAGGTTAACACCAGAGCAGAGGACTGGATTAGCCTGTGCATGGAGAGAGAAAGAAAAAGAAGAGGGAAAAGGAATACCGAGAAACGAGTATTCCATTCCAAATTCAGGAGGACAACCCAAGACCAAGAGATGCTGGTCAGATAAGAAGCGTCAGGAAAGGGTCGAAAGGATAAAAAGGTTGTCTCCAAAGCAGAAGGAAATACTCGGGAAAGTGTTAGGCTTTACAAGGGAAACACCCAAAGGGAAACCTATGGTGGAAGAAAGAACAGAAAGGCCATCCTGTCAGAAGGACATGACAGGAAAGGAAAACTATGTAGACTCTACTATAGGTCTACCAGAAGTGTTGTATGAAGTAAAAGAACAGTGCCAATACATACGGAATGTACCTGTTAGTGCAACATGGGGAAAATTACAAACTTGGTTGACTAAATGGATGGTGCGACAAGTTTGGGAAAAGAAGCAGGAGATTGCCATAAGGGATCTCAAAGACTGGGTGCATGAATCGCAGAGAAATGAGATCTGTCCTGAACTAGTGGAAGACCTCAATAAGGCAACAGAGGCAGATGCAGAGTGGTTCTTAACTCTGCTTAGAAAAAGGCGATTTGTGAAAACAACTGGGAAGAATCAGATGAACATTGACTGTGTTGCTACAACCATGGACACATTAGAACAGATGAATGTGAAGGCACTGTTAGACTAGGGTTGCACAGGATCATGCATAAGCGAAGAGTTTGTGGAAAAATACAAACTCAATAAACGGCGTTTACCCAGACCAATAGCAGTATACAATGCAGATGGAACGCGAAATGCGAATGGGAATCTGGAATACATGGTGCAACTAAAAGTCAAAATTGATGACCATGAGGAAGTGATGGAGTTTGGAGTCACCCAGTTAGGAAAGACAGATATGTTCCTAGGATATGATTGGTTGAAATACCATAACCCAATCATTGATTGGAGAAGAGGAGAAATACGATTCTCCAGATGTCCAGGAACATGTTGGAAGTCATTGGAAGTAAAGGAACCTGAAGAAGAGGTTGACCCAATGGAACGACTAGAAGATGGAGAAAAATTGTTAGCGGTTCACATAGGAGAACCAGAACTACATCTAAGAGCTTTTGCATCGAAAGCTACAGAAATTGCGGCGGAAGGAAAGAAAGTGGAACGGACATTAGAAGAAACGGTGCCGGCTCACTACCTGAAACACAGAAAGGTATTTGAGAAGAAAACCTTTGACAAGCCAAGGCGTCCATGGGACCATGCAATCGAGTTAATACCAGGATCAAAACCCCTAGATTGCAAAATCTACCCATTAAGCAGGAATGAACAGGAACAATTAGATGCATTCCTAAAGGAGAATTTGACTCAGGACGAATTACACTGAGTAAATCTCCAATGGCAATCGCCATTCTTCTTTGTAAAGAAAAAGGATGGATCCTTGAGACCAGTCCAGGACTATAGGAAGCTCAATGAGATGACAATTAAAAATCGTTATCCACTTCCTTGATCGGAGAACTGGTAGACCAATTGTCAAAGGCAAAAATCTTTTCAAAAATGGACATTGTTGGGGATACAACAATGTCAGAATAAAGGAAGGAGATGAGTGGAAGGCAGCTTTTAGGACCAACAGGGGCCTATTTGAACCACTTGTGATGTTTTTTGGATTAACGAACTCACCGGCAACCTTCCAAACAATGATGAATGATATATTCAGGGAAGAAATTGCACAAGGATGGGTCGTAATCTATATGGATGACATTTTGGTCTTTTCAAAAACGCAAAAGGAGCATGAGGCCCATGTCAACCAAATATTGGCAAAGTTAGCGGAACACAAACTCTCCTTAAAGCCAGAGAAGTGTTGGTTGACAAAGCAGAAATTGAGTTCTTGGGCCTAGTTATTAGCCAAGACTCAATAAGGATGGAACAAGGAAAAGTCGAAGCCATAAAGAATTGGCCAACTCCAAAGACAAAAAAGGAGCTACAACAGTTTTTGGGGTTTATAAACTTCTATCGACGGTTCATCCAGAATTTTGCAAAAACAGCCAAGCCATTAACAAAGCTGACAGGCAAAGTGGAGTGGATGTGGACAGAATTTCAACAAGAAGCATTTCAGGGACTGAAAAGCCTTGTGGCGGAGGAGGTAGTCCTCAAAATTCCAGATGAAGAAGGATGTTTTCGCATAGAGGTGGATGCGTCAGATTTTGCACTAGGAGGAATATTGTCTCAGGAAGGAAAGGATGGGCTCTGGAGACCAGTAGCCTTCATCTCAAAGTCACTCAATGAAGCAGAAAGGAACTATGAGATCTATGACAAAGAGATGCTGGCAGTTATGCATGCATTTTATGAATGGTCTCACTATCTCAAAGGGGCAAAACAGATAGTAGAGGTTCTAACAGATCATCAGAACCTCACATATTTCCAGAAACCACAAAATCTGAACAGACGACAGGCGCGATGGGTGACAGACTTGCAGGAATACAACTTTGTCATCAAGCATAGATGGGGAAGTCGAACTCAAAAGCAGACATTCTTCCCGAAGAGCAGATCATCACCCAGGAGGAATGGATAATGAAGGAGTAATATTGTTGAAGGAAGACCTATTTGTAAGGGTCTACGATGATGATGATGCATTGGAAAACATCATCAAAGCAGTTAGCAGGGTGTCGTGGAGACAGTGGGAATCCCAGGTACTAAAGGGACTGAGAAACAAGGACCCAGACTTCAAACTGGAAAATGGACTAATCACATGGAAGGGACGGGTGTACATCCCAAGGGTCATAAGACACCGGGAGTCAATAATGGAAATACACCACTCGTGGGGACATTCAGGAGTAGCAAAAACATTGGAGCTGATCACACGGAACTATTGGTGGCCCAATATGTGCAAAGACCTGGAACGTTACATCCAAGGATGTAATACATGCCAATGGGTGAAACCCAACAGGCAGAAACGTGCGGCTCCTCTAATACCCAACGAAGTCCCAAAAGAACCATGGGAGGTTATCTCGGTGGACATGATGGGACCTTTACCAGAGTCAAAGGGAAATGATGCAGTCCTAGTCATAGTGGACCGGTTTACAAAAAAGTCATACTTTCTACCAACTACAACAACTGTGACGTCACAAGGAATTGCTATCCTATTCAGAGACAATGTATTCAGGGAACATGGATTACCAAGAAAAGTAATCAGTGACGAGGACCACAGTTCGTATCAAAATTTATGACAGACTTGTATGGGATGCTGGGTATAAAAGGGAATCCATCAACTGCATATCACCCTCAAATGGATGGACAAACAGAAAGAGTCAATCAAGAAGTTAAAGAATTCCTGACTATGTTTGTCAACAACGACAAGATAACTGGAGTGATTGGTTGGCAGTAGCTCAATTCTGCCACAATGATAGGATCCACTCAGCAACAGGGTTCACCCCCTTTTTCATGAACTATGGCAGACATCCCAATAAGGGACTCAATCCAATGTATCAACCAAAAGTCATGGCTGCACAAGAGTTGGCAAAGGAAGTAAAGAGATACATGAACAAGCAACCAAATCCCTGGAAAAGGCAGCAGATGCAATGAAAAGACAGTACGATGAACATCGACAGGCATCTCGACATACAAACCAGGAGATAAGGTGTATCTCAGTACTGAACATTTACCCACGCTACGAGTGACCAAGAAATTGGATGGAAAGTTTGTGGGACCACTGGTGGTAGTAGAAAAAGTGGGAGCATCGGCATACCGGTTGAGAATCCAGCATCATGGAAAATATACAATGTTTTCAATGAAACATTGCTAAAACCATACAAAGAACGGTATTCCCAAGACAGAGGCAGAAAGGCAGAGCGAAAGGAAGCACAGATGGTAGAAGAGTCAGTGGATGATGAGTATGAGGTGGAAGAAATTCTGGACAGCGAGTCAGTGGTCGAGGAAGTGGAACATTGGAGTATTGTAAATGGAAAACTATCCAGAGAAGATCATCTTGGGAAACAGCAGCAACGTGGCCAATGCAGCACAATGGTCAAAAGTTTCAAAGAAACCCTGCAGCCCACAGCAATCCCAAAAGGGAAATGGTTCCAAGAATACAAACTATACCACAGGTGTCCAAAACATGTTTGGTTGGGAGATGGGAAATTCGAGCGTGACTACCTCGAAAATTGGAACGAAACTGGAGGAGATGGAAAGGAGATCGTTGACCAATCTACCAGGAAGTTGACAGAACAGGAGAGTTCTCCCGGAAGTTAAAAAATCCAGAAAAACAACAAAGGGGTCAAACAAGACCCAAGAAAGGACAACAGGGAGGACAGCAAAAGGATGGAAAGGCAAAACCATCACCTCAGCAAAAGGGTAAAGGACGTGAAGTACCGCTCCCAATACATGAACAGGAAAGGAGAGAGCGAGAAAAACAAGCAAGGGAAACAAATACTGCTGAATCTCAACGAAATGAGATGGCAGATGACCCTATGGAACCCTTAGTGGAAGGACGAGACAATGCCATGGAGGAGATTCTGGAAGAGAGAGTAAAAGAAATTGAGGAAGAAGAAGAGGAGAGGGATCAGATACAGAGACAATTATGGCTTATGAAGATTGCCATATGGAAATCATGGAAGACATGGACAATATGCAACCATGAAGGAGAAAGAGGACTTTTCTTTTCAGTTTTCTTTGTAGTATAGCTTTTTATTTTCAGGTGTTCTGGAAGGTCAAGGGGATGGGTACATGGGACAAGGTCAAGAACAGGATGTGCAAAAACTGCAAGAATGCAACCAGGATAACTCAGAGTTCACGAGGACGTGAACCTTGAAGGGGGGGTAATGTTACAAATCAACCCCTAAGTTCGATGCTTTGACGCATTGACGCCTTATCCAACGTCTCACTTATCTAAGAGAGCACTATCTATTTACAACGCAAGGCGTAGGCGTATACTCACCAATGGGGCTCAGTCAACTACATCCTACATGGAAGCCTTACTACAGGCAACAGTAACAGTAACGAGACAAGGCCATAGAAGGGTGCAACAGTGCGGAGGCTATATCACATGTCATCATCAGTCTAGGATGCAGTACCAGAGATGGGACCAACATACAGGTCATGATGGATACATCAGACGATTCGCAAAGCTTATCGGAAGGATAAGATCTTATCAAGTGATCTTATCTTATCTTATCACTATCACATCAGGATGGGATTCCTTATCGGTGTTATCAAGGATCTTATCATAGATAAGATAAGGAGGACATGAGGCTTAGCATGAGGATGCAGTATGGCAGAAGCACAGTAGGCACAGTCGGACATGAGGGAAGGGCAAGGAGGCTAGGTAGGGGTATATAAGGACTACTGTAGGTAGAGTTACTCTAAGACTCGAGATAGTTTGTCTTGCTCAGGCAACTACCTAGTTTTCAATTCCATTCATTTCTTTTTCTCAATCTTCTCTTTGCTCGCTTGTAGTGAGCTTGAGTGTTGTGTTGTTTGAGCGTAGCTCTTAACACTTGCCCTTCGTCGTTCGCCACAGCGCCAAGTACGTCTTACTCGTTGCAGCTCACAGCGATGAAGCAAGTTTCTTTTTTGACATTGATAATTGTCTGACTTCATGCACGTTACAACACGTGGCCATGAACAGCCTCAAGGAGCTAGGCGACATCGACTACGACAGCAGGTAGACTCAATTCACGAGTGAATTGACTACAGGGAAATTCATCCCTACTGGCTACAAAACAGAAGTCGGACGAGAATAGTCTGAGCATCGTTGAAAGTGTGGGCAGGCACAGGCAAGCTAGCTATACCGATTTTTGCGGAAAAACGCACAGAATGGGTGAAACAACTGGTTCATTGCGAGTGTATCAAGGGGCCAAAAGTCCCGTTTCAGATCACATCGATCTGTAGGGTGAATTCCCAGGCACTTTAGCTTTGAATTGGCAGTTGTTGGAATTAAATCGAACATTCAAGTCGGGGTGCATTATTGACCCGATCGGACAAACCTCGTGCAATGGAAAGCATGAGCAGACAAGCAAACAGGCAACAAACCTGTGCAACTGCGCAGGGAACTAGGTGACTGCCGAACGAATGGACTGATTGCCGTTGGAGATAGAATGGAACCGGTTGAAGACCAACTTATACACTATCACACGACCATCGCCATGCAGTGCGAATTCAAATACATCTTACCCTACGCCCGTGCAACACTGGAGGAGATCGGATCGATCTTCAATGTGGAGTGGGCAGCCGACATTACAATTATCACATGCACGCCGATGATCACCGGCGATGGATATGTACGGAAGTTTGACAACAATGTCAGACTTTGGAGGCGCCACTGCCGGCGCGAAGAACGGCAGCAACATCGAGATGTCCAGCGGCTCCTGGATGATATGGAGTGATGACAAATTCAGGAACAGGAGGTGGCATGGTGTTAGGAGCTACCCAAACACAACCTCAAGCCTCGTCAACGAGGAGAAGAGAAAGGAGACGAAACCAAACAACCACTAAGATTGAGTCCTGGGTAGGGAAACTATCCAGAGTCTTAGGGACTTGCTACTACAAAAGCTACTACTTATATACCCAGTCCCTGGTCTGTGCGCAAGCAAACCCTATGCCCTGAGGCTGTGGTGCACAGCAAACAGACCCCAGACCGCTCCCATGCCTCATGTTACCCCGGTCCCCCGTCTAGACCAATCTGGCCCCTGGCCATACTGTCAGTCAACCCTAACCCCAAGGCTCTTGCAGCTGCCTCGCTGACTAACCCTTGGGCGTCCTAACATAGGGGTGGTAACGTCCCTGCCTTAAGTAGTATCTCCCCATAGAGGCCCCAGACAAATAAGTAAAAATATGGAAAAGAAGAGAAAAAGAAACTGAGTCCGTAGGATCGTAACACATGGGCTGAGCTTCTGGAATTACAACACATGCACCGAGCAGCTACTCAGGCGCAGTGGGCACTGAACCACATGGAAAAGGATTGGAAGGTCCTGGAAAACCTTCTCGAGGTTGTCTACAAAGGCAACAAAAACGACCGAATGTATCAGGCATTAGCAGCATCAAAATACAACCAGTGGGTTGATGTGGTGCTACAAACCAAGGATGCCATTCGCCGATACGAAAATTACTGTGAAGACAAGCAGTTGGACAGCCATGTTACAGCTGTCACGGAGTTATATGCCAACGAGGGCATGATTATAGAACCGGCAGACTGGAATGCACTGATGCATGTGCAAAATGGCAATGGGAGCCATGAGGAACAAACCCAAATTGAAAAGGCTTTTACCTGGGTTCACGTCCCACACCCGACAATGGCCGGATATTGTTATCTCCAATTAATCAAACCGGAGTTATGGTCAAAATACACATGGCCTGCATATCCGACAGTCCAGGACCTCTGGGACTTCGACAAACGATTGCGCAATAATAGTGCACGAGTCAACCTTCGGTCACCCAAAGATGGTACACGTGTGTGGCACATTGAAAACCAAGGCCATGTTCGCAGATGGAAACAGATCCGCCTAATGATGCGCAAAGGCTATGGACACCACTGAGTGGGAGCAAGGATTTTCCGAGCCACGGCAGATATGGTTGCACATATCACGCAGGCACTCTTGGGATACCAGACATTCCAAGAAGAAACTTACCAGTCAATGGGAGACAGGGAAGGAACTCCAACTCAACGGGCACACCGGGAAGATCAGATCTACCAGCAAGGACAACGCCGAGTAGAAGCCTCTACAGCAATCGCACAGTCCATCTCAGATGTGATCAATGAGTACCGCCGAGCCAACCCAATAGTGCAGGCCCTGACAACCAAATTGGAACTCCCAGATCACTATGAGGGAGATCTGCGAATGGTAGATGCATGGGTGCACCAAATGGAGACTTACTTCACGCTGTCATGGGAAATGACTTTGGATCGGAAGATCTCGATCTGCCTGTACCGTATTTGGAAAGGAAAAGACAACTGTGCTGGAGATTGGGCCAGTGTGAAACTCCGAGCTGTACAGGATGCTCAGCGCAAGTACGAGGAAAAGCAGACCGAAGAGGCATGGTCCCAAGATATTTCATGGAAGGACTTAAATGAGGGTCGACTGGATGACGACATGAACTGGCTCAGGAGAACTGCTGAACCAAAAAATTTCCTTTCAAACCTGGCAGGACTTCAGGATCCAGATGCACGAGTTCTTCATGTCCATGGAGACTAAGCAGAAGGCAATTGACTCCCTTATCGCACTCAAACAAGGGAATTCACCGATCGAAGACTACTGTATCTGGTTCAATGCCTTGTCACCTTTGGTTGAATGGAACGATGTGGCCTTAATTGCTCAGTTCTTGGCACACATCAATCCAGCACTTGGTCGAGATTTAATCCATCATGGAAACCTAGAAGAGGATGCATCTCTGACAAAGATCCAGGAGTGCGCAATACAATTAGCACGTGCATATCATCAAGCACAGGAAGCCTGCAGATCGGAACGCCAAATGGACAGTTACAAAGAGAAAGTGCTGAAAGATACTAAACCAACTCAGTATCAATTCAGTGCACCACCAGTGGCTTCAACCTTGACCCGAGATCCAAATGCAATGGATGTTGATAAGTCCAGAAAACCATACGGCAGTTGCTATAACTGTGGGAGACCAGGACACTTCTTGCGAGAATGTCTGGAACCATGTAAGCCTTCAGGAAAAGGCAAAGGGAGACAGATCCAAGAGATACGGATGGAAGAGATTACGGAGGCCGAGTGGAAGGAATATGGCAAAGAGAAGGGTTTTGGCGAAAGCCAGTAGACGAGCGCTCAGCTCTACTGGCTTGTAACAGTATCAAGGACAACGAACTTGTACATAGTGATTCTGGAATCAAAGTACCCGAATTATTATATGAATGCTTGAATCAAGTTCACCATCTGAGAAATGTTACTATGAGTGTGACCAGACCAAAACTCAGAGTATGGACCCTGGAATGGGTTGTGAGGAGAATATGGCAACAGGATGAAAAAACTGCATTGGAATGCTTATGTTTTTGGGCGCACAATGCGCGAGAAGGAGAGATCACCAAGGATCTCTTAAAAGAATTAAATGCAATGACCAAACAAGAGGTGCTATGGAATCTAGTGCATCTTAGACAAACAATGGTCAAAACATTTGGACGAAACAAGATGGATGTGAAGGGCTTTATCACATCAATGGGACACTGGAGCTACATTACAGTAGCAGCACTAGTTGGACAGTGGATTGCACACAGTCCTGTGTGAATGATGAGTTTGTGGAAAAACACAAGCTTACAAGTGAAAAACTAGTACGACCGGTGCCGGTTTACAATGCAGACGGATCAAGGAACTCGATGAGGAATCTCGAATACATGACGCAATTCAAGCTACGAATTGGAGATCATGAAGAGATTATTATCGAGTGTGGAGTAGCATGTCTAGGGAAGACTAACCTATTTTTGGGACATGACTGGCTGCAAAATCACAACCCGTCAATCGATTGGAAAAAGAAGGAACTAAAGTTCAATCGATGCCCAGGAACGTGTTGGACACAGTTGGATGTTACAGAACCTGAGGATGAGGTGGATAGTATGGAACCTCTGGAAGAGGGCGACAGATTACTGGCAATTCACATCGGGGAGCCCAAATTCAAGTTGCGATCAGTAGCAATGGATATAGTGGCAAAAGAAAGTGAAACGGCCAAGAAACGGATGCTGGAGGAGATAGTACCAGTACACTATCTAGGACACAAGAAGGTTTTCACGAAAGAGACCTTTGATGAATTACCACCACGGCACCCCTGGGATCATGCAATTGAGTTGATCCCCGGATCGAGTCCAGTAGATTGTAAAATCTACCCTTTAAACCGAAACGAGCAGGAACAACTGGACGAATTCCTAAAAGAAAACTTGGACACTGGACGGATTCAGCTGAGCAAGTCACCAATGGCGTCACCCTTCTTCTTCGTTAAAAAGAAGGATGGGAAACTAAGACCAGTACAGGACTACCAGCAACTGAATGAGATGATGATCAAAAACTGGTACCCATTACCCCTCATTGGGGAACTGGTAGATCAGCTATCACAAGCCAAAGTATTCTCGAAGATGGACATCCGCTGGGGATATAACAACGTTTGGATAAAGGAAGGGGATGAGTGGAAAGCAGCTTTCAGGACCAATTGAGGACTTTTTGAACCATTGGTCATGTTCTTTGGATTGACCAATTCACCAGCAACCTTCCAAACCATGATGAACGATATATTCAGAGTGGAGATCGCTGAAGGATGGGTTGTCATCTACATGGATGACATACTGGTATTTTCAAAATCCATGGAGGAACACAAGGGTCATGTTAATCGGATCCTCGCCAAATTAGAAACTCATAAGCTGTCCCTGAAGCCCGAAAAATGCTGGTTCAATAAGGAGGAGATCGATTTCCTGGGACTAGTAATTAGTCATGATTCCATCAGTATGGAACCAGGGAAAATCAAGGCGATAACAGAATGGCTGGAACCCCAAAATAAGCGAGAACTGCAGCAGTTCTTAGGGTTCATTAATTTCTATTGACATTTTGTGGAGGGATTTGTGAAGATCGCAAAACCCCTAACCAAGTTAACTGGCAAGGAGGAGTGGAACTGGACGCAGATGCAATCTGAAGCCTTTCAGGGACTGAAAGACCTTGTGGGGAGGGAGGTTGTCCTCAAAATCCCAGATGACAATGGCCAATTCTGAATCGAGGTAGACGCATCGGACTTCGCAATTGGTGGAATCTTGTCGCAGCAAGGGAAAGACAAAGTCTGGAAGCCAGTAGCATTCATTTCAAGATCGCTCAACAACGCCGAAAGAAACTATGAAATATATGACAAGGAAATGCTGGCAGTCATGCACGCATTTTACGAATGGTCACATTATCTCAAAGGTGCCAAGCAGACAGTGGAGGTGTTAACGGATCATCAAAACCTGACATACTTCCGGAAGGCACAAAATCTAAATAGGCGACAGGCATGATGGGTCACAGACCTACAGGACTACAACTTCATCATTAAACACCGCTCAGGAAAATCCAATTCCAAGGTGGACATCCTCTCCAGAAGAGCAGGACATGAGCAGGGAACCAACAATAACGAGGGAGTTATCCTGCTTAAAGACGAATTATTTGTCCGAGTCTACGATGATGACAGAGCTATTGAAGACATCATAAAAGATATCTCAAAAGCGGCTACACGATACCAGGACATGCAGGTCAAAAAGGGATTGGCAGAAGGGAATCAGGAGTTCCAACATAAAGGTGGTTTGATCACATGGAAGGGACGTGTCTATGTGCCAGCAATCACAGAGCTCAGAGAAAATGTGATTGAAATTCACCATTCTTGGGGACATCCCGGAGTAGCCAAAACGCTAGAACTAATCACATGGGACTTCTGGTGGCCAAATATGAAGAAGGACATCGAATTGTACATCCCAGGTTGTGAAATGTGTCAATGCGCCAAACCGGACAGACAGGCCAGAGCAGTGCCATTGGTTCCAAACGAGGTACCGGATGCACCATGGGAAGTGGTCTCAGTTGATCTGATGGGACCATTGCCGGAGTCAAAGGGCAACAACATGATAATGGTCATAGTTGACCGTTTTACAAAGAAGTCCTACTTTTTGCCAACAACATCATCCATCACATCTCAGGGAGTGGCAGTGCTATTCAGGGACAATATCTTCAGAGAACATGGTCTGCCCAAAAAGGTCATTAGTGATCGAGGGCCTCAGTTCACGTCCAAGTTCATGGATGACTTGTACGGAATGCTCGGAATCCAGCCAAACCGATCAATGGCTTATCACCCACAAACAGATGGACAAACAGAACATGTTAACCAGGAAGTCAAGGAATTCCTGACTATGTTTGTCAACCACTGACAGGATAACTGGAGCGATTGGCTGGCAGTAGCGCAATTCTGCCACAACGATCGGACTCACCCAGCGACAGGGTTCTCACCCTTCTTCATGAACTATGGACATCACCCAAATAAGGGACTCAACCCCACTCACCAACCAAAAGTGGTAGTGGTTGAGGAACTGGCTAAGCAAGTGGAAGATGTCCATGAAAAAGCTAAGGCAGCATTGGAAAAGGCTGCTACTACAATGAAGAAATGATGGGACTTAAACAAGCAACCCGCATGAGAGTACCAACCCAGTGATAAGGTTTATCTCAGCACAGAGCATTTACCTACGATCTGTGCTACCAAAAAGCTGGATGGGAAGCTTGTTGGTCCTCTAGAAGTTCTGGAGAAGATTGGAGAATCAGCATACAAGCTGAAGATCCCAGTATCCTGGAAGGTGAATAACGTCTTTAACGAAGTACTCTTGAAACCCTATAAGGAACCTGTTTTTCCTCGACAGAAGGAAAAAGCTGCGAACTGGAAGGAAGCGCAGATGACGGAAGAGTCACAGGATGACGAGTACGAAGTTGAAGAGGTCATGGACAGTCATGTCAGTGGACGAGGCAGCGGTCATCTCGAATACTTGGTGAAATGGAAGAATCAACTTGGGAGCTGGTGGAAAACTTGTCCAATGCACAGGACGAGATAAAGAAATTCCACAAGCACAATCCTGGGGCACCATGGAAGGCGAGGGGTATGATCTACCACCCCTACGAAAATTTCACACAGACAACGGCGCTGAAACGCCTGTTCGGTTGGGAGGATGGTCGCTTCAAGCGAGATTACCTAGAGTGATTGGAACGAAATTGGTTGTGGTGGAAAGGAAACTGCAAGGAGGCTAATGCTGATGATGATGATACGGATGGGGTGTTCTCAAGAGATCTTGAGCGCGGTGGGCCGGTTGTGCCCACGCTTGATTCCCCACAGAAAGTTTTGAACACTGGTGTAAAAGAAGTCTTTCCCATAGCATCGACTTCTCAGGATGCAAAGTCTTAATGGGAGGGATATGTTACAACCTCACGGACTCAGTTTCTTTTTCTCTTCATTTTCTATATTTTTACTTATTTGTCTGGGGCCTCTATGGGGAGTTACTACTTAAGGAAGGCCGTTACCACCCCTATGTTAGGATGCCCAAGGGTTAGTCAGTGAGCGGCTGCAAGAGCCTTGGGGTTAGGGTTGACCGATAGGATGGCCAGGGGCTAGATCAGTCTGGACAGGGGACCAGGGTAACACGAGGCATGGAGCAGTCCAGATCTGTTGCTGCGCACCACAGCCTTAGGGCTTAGGGTTTGCTGTGCACAGACCAGGGACTGGGTATATAAAGTAGTAGCTGTTGTAGTAGCGAGTCCCTAAGACTCTGGATAGTTTCCCTACCTGGGACAACAATCTAGTTGTGTTTGGTTTCGTCTCTATTCTCTTTCTCCTCGTTGATGAGGCTTGAGGTTGTGTTTGGGTAGCACCTAACATCAGGCACATCCATTCTGGGTGATTAGGTCCCCCCGGGACCGGTATACCTGTTGGACTGTTAGCGTCCCTCACTCTACATATTTCTTTTTTGTGTGGGTATTCCTGGACAAAAATAATGTCTGTACTATCTTTAGTCATTTCCAAAATATTAGTGAGAGTATCAAACAAATGTTGTACGTTATGAAACAGAAAACAGAACCTGTTTGCAAATGTTTTGTGATACATTAAGTGTGCACAGAGACTGCAGATGTAATCTGGGGATGTGGCCTGGCACCTGACGTATCCCCTTGGCTGCCTGGAGGTGCCATCTGTTGTTGCTGAATAGCTGCGACTCTTTCACCCATATTAATGGCTCTATGCTTCTCTGCCCTATCTGCCGCTAGCTTGGATAAGGTATCCTTGTTGTTGTGTGCTGCAAAGAAAGGACATTCTCTGTCCATCACTGCATGTGAGTGCTTAGCACCCCCTATGCAATTAATACAAATTTTAATGTGGCATGGGTTGCCTTTCTTGCAATACTGACAATACTGTGTATGTTGGTTAGTCGGGTGTGTCGAAGTAGCACGATGACAAGCGCAGCGGAATAGTAGAGCTAAGTAAGGAATACTTACTTGGTAGCTGTAGGTCACTCAGGAGCTGTGGCTCAACTGGTTGAAAGCAGAGAAGAGAATGTAGATTGACGGAGAAACTACAGAGTATTTATACGTCTATCTACTGTGTCTGTGTCAGCGCTATTATGATACGCTGACTGAGCATTTGTATAGCATGACTGAGCAAATGTATTGAGCATAGCAATGCACAGTCATTGCTGTGTGGAAAGCTGTGTGAAGCACAGCTTTGCACAGTCGCCATGTGAATACATGAGGCGGCTTTATTGTTCAGAGTTCTGTCCCATCGAACTCTATAATATCTGTCTAGATATATATACAATGAACATTATATAATCATAGATTATTAGATAATACTGATAAGATATGATAACGATTGAGATCGGATAGATCCGAGATGTTCTCTCACGATACGAAAGACATTCGTCAACGTTCGTTTCAACACTCCCCCTCATTGAGGATCTCAATGCCAATTTCATTTCTTAACTCTTTAAACTTTTGCCAAGTTAAATTTTTTGTTAAGATATCAGCTAATTGTTCATTTGTGGGAACATATGATATGTTAATATCTTTGTTCTCAACACGTTCTCTAACATAATGATAACGAATATCAATGTGTTTTGTTCTATGTTCTTGAGCTGGATTCTTTGCTAAGAATATTGATCCTCTGTTGTCAACATGAAGATCAACAGCTCCAATGTCATATCCTAGTTCTTTGAATAGGGATTTTATCCACATGATTTGGCGTGAGCAGTCTGAAAGACTCATGTACTCAGCTTCTGTGGATGACAATGCAACAGTTTTCTGTTTTCTGGAAATCCAACTTATTGGAGATCCTGCCAATAGAACTAGATTACCCGTTGATGAGCACGCTCCGCGGGTAATAGCGCAACGAGTACCAAACGCTGATCTTAGCACCATGCCGACGGTCTTTTGGCTGTACCGTGGGTTAACGACGTGCCCTGACCTCCGCGCTTATTAATCCGGCGGAACTCTGGTAAGAATAGCGATCCCCGGTACAGCGGACACGCAGACAGGAACTCCGGCGGACTCCGACACGGACTCAGGAACTTGGACAGCGTAACGAAACAGCAGATCTCCGGACTTAGCAACGGCATTAGCCAAGCGCACAGCGTCGGCATTCCAGCAAGTCACCGGGAACACATCACGCCAACCGCATCGTACGAGAAGCACTATCACACCACTTTACACAAGCGATACACCCGCGCGTTTAGGACACATGAATGCACCAGACTATCTGCGGAACAAGGTGACGGATATACAAGGGAATGTCAAAGCAGAGAGCCATAGAGAACCAATTTCGACACTCGCCACCGACTTTGCCCCTAGCGGACTACACTAAAACGCCGGCAATCAGTATTGAGTTGCGCACTAGTCGCATAACGGCACAAAGACAAGATTCAGTTCGCATATTCCCCGCCGCACTAGTCCTTTCCGGTCATTACCCAATCGCGTGCCCTCCTCAGGGATATCAAGGCATTAGCTTGCCGTCCACGTTGTTTCAAATTGCCGTTTCCGGCGCAAGTTCGTCACACCCGTCAAAACGCGTCGTCTCATCCAAAGCCCACTTGTACAGTAGAGAAAGGGGGATGTA